>OZ016551.1:12820455-13420455 GCA_963966675.1 Lasioglossum calceatum | reverse complement strand
GCGATGATAATTCTCTGTAGCTGATTTACGGCAGCTTTACAATCGGAATTATTACGTTAGTATTACGCACACGCGATTACAATGTTCGAGAGTACGACTAGATGTTACGGAAGCCTACGCAGCAGTGCCTTGGATTTTCGGTGGCTCGAGGATGCGGAAGTGAAGCGTCCCCCACTCTTTCGGTTTTTCGCCCGCCAATTACTGTCGCTCGCGGTGTCGCCACTAGGCAGGGACGGCGCTCGCCAGGAGGGCCCCGGACCCAGACATTTTTCCGTTTCCTTAACGATGGCCTTTCGACCACCGGGAATGTCGGGAGACATTCCAGGACTGCTCAAGCCGCTCCTGCAGGGGACTGCTGAATAGCGGGGGCGAGACGTCGACGGGACTTTCTTTCGATGTTTCGTCATGTCCCCTTGTCCCACGTCGGCGTCTCCAGGTTGGTGAGCCTGGGCTTGAAGTCCCTTTAGTTTCCTCTGCAGAGGTTTTCCCATAGGTCCAGATTCAAGGCGGGCCTGACGGCGGCAGCATTGGTTCTTCCTATCGGCAGCGAGTAATTAGCCGGGCTCCCTGAGCCCGTGCTACTGTCCTGTAATTTCTCGCCGTGCCAATAGGCACGACGTTCCAAAATTCTTACAGTCTCGGTTCTTAATATCCAATACATCCCAGTGAGAGCGCTTACTGCTTAACGAATTCGTAATTAACCTGCCAGAGGGCGGTCCGGGCCTTCCGATATTAACTTAGGGATTACTTTCTATTTTCTTAAGTGACGTGGTTATTTTGCCACGTCACAACTCCTCCCCCCCCAGGGATGACCGGACCACCCCGGTGGCAGTTACCAACCAGGTTTCCGCGGACTCGGCAGCAGCTAAGCGTTCTCCTTGGGCGTTCCCATTCAGTGGACTCACAAAAAATTGTTCACAAAATGTACCATTGATGTTACGGCATTCACAAAATTTATACACTTACCCCCTTCACCAAATACCCAAGTACGCATGTCGATATGGTGTGTGTTTCTACCTCGGACGAGACCAATCCTATTTTCCCTAAGTATGCCTACCGGTTCGCTTTCGTTTACCGTATGGCGTCGCACCAATTCTAGTAGGGTGGGGGAATTAGGGTTCGTTACTTAATTTTTAAGGCAGCTCTATATCCCTTTCACTCTTGTTTATTATTTGCTTATTCTTGCCGTGATGCGGCTTTACAGTCTTAATCTCCAACAAAATGCTTTGGTAATGATCCTTATTTTAAAATAAACTTATATAACTTATCTTCACTAATAATACTTGTTAACTGAATACTAAATTAAATATGATATTTGAACTTTCTTATGACTAATTAGCCCATCTTATACGGCAGCAAAACAAACAATATTATTTTCTTAATGGCACTTCGGGTTCTCTTATCAACAGCAGCGAAACACAAATCACCCAACAAACCGGGAAAAACTAACCCAACGAGAAACAGAAAAAAAACAAGATCTTCATTTAAAATCTTCTACGCGGTGGTATTGCGGCAGCGTCATATCCCCACGGGTGGTGTGGTCCTGCGGTCTTCCACTCTACTCCGCATTTTGGGCATGTTTTAATTGTATAGCCCAATCTTCCACAGCGGAAGCAGTATGTCGTGCATGGTGCCGTGCAGAAGCGGTGCCTATGATCTTGTGCTCCGCACCTCCAGCAACCGTTTTGCCGGTCTACTAATCCTACCGGTCCCGGTCTTCTGTTTTGTTCCGGCAGCCGTATAGGTTGTTGCCTTATAGATCCGTCGTACTGGATTGTATTTCGGTGCGACGTTAATCGTGCTCTTCCTCTCGGTTGCATTGGTGGTGATGGTGGTAGCGGAGTGAACGGTAGTGCGACTTTTGGTTTCACCTCTTTCTCTATAGTCGGTAAGGCTTCCGGCGGCAGCGCTAGCGACCATCCCTGCTTTCTGGTCGCTCTTTCCAGTCGGAGCCTTTCGATCCCCGCCCGGTGGATTCTTTCAAATTCTTCCGTTTTTCTCTTCCTGATGGTCTCAGGTGTTTCGAGTGATGTCTCTTCTTCTTCCACTCGTATTTCGGCGGATTTCGTCGCTGGGTTTGGTTCTACTATGTCCGGCTTCGGGGGCGTAACCACTTTCTGAATATCGGCAGCGATAACATCTCCACGGGTGTCCGGTTCTTCCGGTGTATCGGCAGCATTTTCTCCGGTGTTTGGCTCCTCCTCTTCTTCGGCAGCTAGGTCTTTGGTCTCTGGTTGGGCCGCTACTTGCTGCTCCAACTGTTCCAAAGCTGCTCCCAGCGAGAAACCCGAGGTGTTAAGGGAAATTTCCCCTCTCTCCGACTCCGGTCTCTCGTCCGCTGACATATACTCCGACACCGTGTCTTCCCCGTCACTTTCTACCGTTACTTCCTCATTCTCCCTTTGGTTCTTGCTTCTCGGAAGCATGAGGCATTTCCGTCCCGTTTGTGTGGCTACGGTCCTTTGTTTGCCACTTTCTACTTCTTCTACGTGGTTCCGCATTATTCGGTAGATTTTTCCCTGCTCCCCCGAAGTTTGCATTTTCTTCAGCACCTGGACCAGCTCCTGTTCCAGTGACGACATCTCTTCGCTGAATATGCTGTGAATAATATATTGGTGTTGTTATATTTATCTCCCTATGCTTTCCCTTCTACTCCTCTGGTGGTGGAAGGTATGCTTTTATGTCAGAAATGTGGGTTTTCCCTGCGTTCTTCCCTTCTAACGTCGCCAAAGTGTACACTGTCGGTGACAATTTCGCCTTTACTTTAAATGGACCGGTGTACTTCGGTACCAATTTCGCGGCGAATTTGTTAGCTGCTGATGATAGAACCCGTTGCCTTTTCAAAACTAAGTCCCCCACTTTAAACTGGATGTCCCTACGTCTAAGACTGTAATAGTGTGCCTGCCTTTCGTATGCCTTCTCTAGATTCTCGCTCACCCAACTGCGTAACGTTGCTAGTTGGGTGATCCGCGTTTTCCACGCGTCTACCGGTACGCTTTCCGGTTCTATTGAAGGCTCGGCAGCACTCCGCAAACATTTTAGGGGTGTTGGTTCTCGTCCGAAGTTTAAGAATGCTGGGGATGCCCGTAAAACCGAATGATATGCCGTGTTATACGCGAATCTAAACTTGGAGAGGTTTTTATCCCACTCCCTGTGGTCTTTTCCCACATACGACACTATCATTGTTTTTAGAATTCGGTTGATCCTGTCTACTGGGTTCGCTTGTGGATGGTAGGGTGGGGTTGTCGATAACTTTATCCCATACACGCCTGCTATATCATTGATAGCTTTGTTGACGAACTCCGTACCATTATCAGTTAGTATTACATCTGGTGTGCCCCAGCGTGAGAAAATTAGCTCTTCAAGAGCTTCCGAAATTTTAATCCCTGTCGCGCGGCGAAGCGCGATGCATTCGACCCACTTGGTGAATAGGTCCTGGATCACCAGGAGGTAGGAGTTGCCGGTCTTGCTTGGGGGAAATGGGCCCATAATATCGGCAGCTATTACTGACCACGGAGCTTCTATACGGCGCCTCCCCATCAACCCCGAGGGGAGTGATTGCTCCACCTTCGTACGTTGGCACACGGGACAGCGTCTTACGTATTCTACTATAGTTCTATACATTCCGGGCCAGTAATATCTCAACGCGATCCTATGGTATGTTTTCTCCATACCCATATGCCCAGATTGTTCATTATCGTGTCCCTCCTGCAAGATTTCCGGTCTCCTTTCCTCCGGGATTACCAGTTTCCACTCAACGTGATCTTGACCTAACAGTTCTGCTATTAATGGGTCTTTTCTACGATAGTACAACTGTCCTTCGCGAATGGACCAATCTCTGTTGTTTTCCGGATTTTTCTCTACTGCCGCCATTTTCTCGGTATACCAATTAATTCTTACGGCAGCGGCTAATGGTAGGAGTTCCCCAGCGTTCTCCCCGTTTTCATACATCCTCGACAACGCGTCCGGCACCTTGTTCAATGCACCCTGGCGGTATACGATATCAAAATCATATTCGATAAGGTGCAGAGCCCAACGTGCCAGCCTCCCAGAAGGGTTTCTCAAATTCCTTAGCCATCTTAGGCTATTATGGTCTGTTACCACTGTGAAGTGGTAACCTTCTAAGTAGGGTCTGTACTTTTGTACTGCCCATACAATTGCCAGACATTCCAGTTCTGTTGCGGAATATTTTCTCTCCGGCAGCGTGAGAGAACGACTCGCGAATGCTATTACTCTCTCCAACCCATCGATCTCTTGCGCTAATACCGCACCTAATCCTACTGTGCTTGCATCCGTTTGCAATACAAACGGCAGCTCAAAGTTCGGGCAGGCTAAGGTGGGGGCGGTCGAAATCATTTCCCGAAGAATGGTAAAGGCAGCTTCTTGACTATCTCCCCATTCCCATTTGCTTGCTTTTCGCAATAATCCGTTTAGCGGTTCGGCAGCCGTGGCGAAGCCCGGTATGAACCTCCTGTACCAGGATGCCATCCCTAGGAATCGCCTAAGCTGCTTCACGTTTTTCGGCGATGGATATGATGCTATCGGTTTGATTTTCTCCGGGTCCACCCTTAGCCCTTCCTTACTGACTATAAATCCTAGATACCGTACTTCCTCACGACAGAACTCACATTTCGCGGGGTTGACTATTAAACCGGCCGTTTTTATTTTTCTTAGCACGCGTTCCAACCATTCTAGGTGTTGTTCGAATGTTTTTGTTACTATTATTATATCATCTAAATATGCAAACGCATGCGGTTCCATTTCTGGACCGATGAGTTTGTCTAATAGCCGTTGGAACGTGGCTGGGGCTCCGGTGAGCCCATACGGCATCCGTCGAAAATGAAATAGTCCTTTGCCCGGGACTGTAAAAGCGGTAATTTCTTTACTTTTCTCCTCTAATGGTATCTGGAAGTAGGCTTGGCTTAGATCGATGGTTGAGATGTATTTTGCTGAGCGGAGCTTGTCTAAAATGTTGGTCATTAACGGCAGCGGATAAGCATCCTTTCTAGAGACCTCGTTGACTCTTCGAAAATCTAGGCAGAATCGATATTTTCCATTTGGTTTTTTAACCATTACTATTGGGCTTGACCAGCCACTATTCGACGGTTCTATTATGCCGTCAGCCAACAAGGTTTCCACTTCCTTGTAAATGGCTTCTTGCACTTTAGGTGATACTGAATAGTACCTTTGCTTTATGGGCGGATGGTCCCCCACGTCGATTTTATGACTGGTCAAATCCGTTACACCATTCATCTTTTCGAATTCTGCCAACGAGACCTCCAGGAATTTCTCTAACCGTTCCTTTTCGCTCGTATTCAACAATTGTAGCCCGCAACAGACCGGTTGTCTCGACGAGTCGCTAAATGGAAACCGTTCTTCTGGTCGCGATGCAAAATACCACTCGGCGTTATGGTATTCCGCGATGATTCCAAATAATGCTATCGTATCGATACCCAGTAGTAAAGGCGTGACCAAATTTTCCAAAATTCTCGCGAAAACTTTATACTCTTTATCGCGTAAGCGAAGGCGGAAACTTGCTGTTTCTATCGCACGGTCTAACGCTCCTGTGGCTAGCAGGAAATAACACGGTTTTTCTGCTTTTGACGTTTTTACGGCAGCGGAATCTAAAGTTTTTATTAGGTCTTTGCTCACGAAGGTCACTGTTGACCCTGAATCTACTAGTGCGCGGATTTTTCGTTTACCTATTTGTGCTTCGATGGTTAGCACTGGTGTTACTTTCAACCCTTCCCGTGAATTTACTTGAACGCGGGCCGATACTATTTCTTCTGAAGCCCCTCCGGCCCATTCGAGTGACTCCTCCTCCCATTTCCCGTTGGCCTCTTACACCTGCGGCAGCGTCTTAACGTGGTCCCCGGGGCCCCGCATCGGAAACAATGGATCGTCGGTTCTGCACGACAGTCTTTTGACCTGTGCCCTTTATTTCGGCAATTCCAACACTCGAGCTCATCGTCGTTGCGTTTGTCGGCGCTCGGTTCGGTGTCTCGAGGTTGATAACGCGGCTTTTGTCCCGATCGGTGCGGTGGAGGACCACGCCGGTTATACGCGTATTGTTTTTCCGACGTACCGGCAGCGTAGGAAATATTCGCACACTGCTCGGTCCGTTCCTTGTTCTTCCTATTACCGCGGTGTTGGGAATGAGGGGATCTCGGCAGCTCTTCCGAGCTGTCGCTATCCGTTTCGATCGCGACTGTATGTTTCGGCTTACCATACTTCTTTGGATCGTACGCGAAATCGGCGCTCACCATTTCCGATGGTTTTGGGTTGTGCCTTTTCGGGCCCTCTAAACGTCTTTCCGCCTCAACTAGCTGTTCTTCTAATTCCTTTAGCGACCTAATTACGCTGTAACTCACGACTTTTTGCAGCTTTGGTTTCGCGCCCCAGTAGACCGTTTTTATTTTCTTTCCTTCTGACCATGGTTTCTTTAGCCGTTTAAACATTCGCTGCATTGTTACTATGTATGCCCGTACCGGTTCCTCTTCCCCCTGCATCCTATCCTTGGTATTTCTTTCTAATTTTTCATAATATTCCGGGTCCCCGAAAAATCTACGACATTCCCTTTTAAATCCGTCCCATGTCGACCAAGTATCCTCGTTTGTTTCGTACCATTCTTCCGCTACTTCTTTTAAGCAAACCGGTATGCACCTTAGTAAATCCGCGTCGGAGATACCCGAGATCCGTTGTTGTTTCTCGATTCGGTGGAGGAAGGTTTCATGGTCTTCCCCTGTTTTGCCCGAAAATTTTATTTTCCATCTCCGTATCACTTCCGACACGGTGTTACCTCGGCAGCGTAGCGATCCTAATTGCGGGCTTAAGGGGGTTTCCCTTGGTTTCGCGCCTGCCTTTCTATCGCGTGATATTACGGGAACTGACAACGATATCGTTTTTGTTGTTTGATCTTTTAAATTCAAATCTGTTTTTGATTCCACGCGATAGTTCTCGAAATCACTTCCGGGTTCCCCTTCCGTGTTCGATCCCGCGGCAGCGTCTACGTATTTCTCGCTGGCTACCGACTTGTTGTCCCCCTCGTCCTTCTCATCATAGATGATCCGGTATCCCCCGTCTGAACTCGACATGGTACGTGAATTTATTTATTTTCCCTTTAGGCTTATGTTGGGAACTAGAGGTCCTATTTTTTTTCTACCCGTACCTGAGAATATTATGACGCTCTCCTAATAACCCGGAGTTCGAATGTTTACGATAGGGTCGGGTAACCGTGCACGGCAACCTCGGCCGAAGGCCTTAACTCGGCAGCGAACAATACAGTAATTTAAATTCTAGCCTGGCGTATACACAAAAGACCGATCCTACCCAAAAGAAACTTTCCGCGTTTCGCCTCGCTTCGCTCTTAGAGTTTCGATAACGATTTTCAATTTTTGCTTTACGGCAGCTCCAGCAATTCTATCTCAAATATTTCCCATAATTGTATGTTCGCGGTGGATTCAATCCCAATCTCAATATGCGATATTTCGCCCAAAATTGTCTAGACATTACACCCGGGACATATCTTCCACCACCACATACGTACAAGCAACACCATATCACATATATATATACAATTGCAATAATTATTAGTTTTCAATAATCGACTGTTCTATTTGTCGGAATTACTAGGAATTGATACTCTTGCCGGCACTGAGCCGCTTCGTTTCTCAATTTCCAGTTAATCCGATCAATTTCCCAGTCGTACACAAATAAATATATTCAAATCATTTATAACTATTCGGCATCCTTAATACGCATTTGCATTCTAATTATTACTGCTTCCTTTGTTTCTTGGTACTTTTATTGAATACTATTTCTTTTTCATGAAATTCTTTACTATTGTTCAATTTATTTTTATTGTCCTATTTCCAACTATAAATTCTTAGATAGACTGTTCTTGAATGAACTGTATTTTGTGTTTTCCCAGATTTATTTATTTATCCCAAATTATCACACTATTTCTTTGATTAGCACCGTGATCAATTTTTCCTTTTTAATCTTTTCATTTATGCTGTATTACATGAATGCCCAATAGTACACACAGAAAGAAAACAAAATATATATGCATTTCAATATCAATAAATGTCAATAAATGTTCACAAAATTCAATAAAATTCGACTGTTGCGTGGCTCGGCGCTGTTTGAGAGAGAGAGAAAAAAAAAATCTCTTCACAAAATATTTATCCTCTCTCGGGGTCGTGTCTAAGCGATAAGCGAGTGTTCCGTCAATCTATTCGTATTTCTGCCATTTTCTCTATTCCGAATTCGCCATCTTAACGAGGGTCTCATCCGATTCGCGCACCTCTCATGGAAAATCCCGTACTCGGTGAATTTTCGCGGCGAGGAATCCGACTGTTCGGGCGCCAATTTATCACACGATTTCTTTCCGGGTCTCAGAAGGAGAGGCGGAGAGGAAGCGCTTTCGAGTCTTTATAGGCGTTTTAGCCGGGCTGGGTCCGGCCGTGCGAGACACAGTCCGCCCGTGATAATCGGTGTTTCCCTCGGCTTTAATCCGTACGCGAAAGGAATCTATTGTTCTTATTTCGGGCGCCAGGCATCCGAAGATGCCACACGAATAATAGAAGCCGAGGAGAACACGGTCGCGAAGAGGGAATAGCTCAGGATGGGCGCAGGATTCTACGCGGGATCGGATGAGACGTTCCCCACGGCGGGAAGGGTCCTCGTAATAATTTACTCTCGTATAACGGCAAGAAAAATGTATAATTTACTATTGGTGTAATCTGACCAAAGATGCTGTACACGCTGTCGGGTGGATACCCGGCAGCGGAAAATATGAATGCCAATGAAGAATTAACAGAGTGGATCACGATTGACAAAATATTGTGTAACAAAGATAGAATTTAACGGACAATCAACGTGTCCGGCAGAAGGCCGGCACGTGCGCGGATTCGCTGTTTCAAGATGGCCGCGTCGGGATCGGTATGGCGTCGGTCGGTCGTACGCGTTCACAGCGAAAATATAATACCGATCCCCGATGGAATACGCGTTCCTCGGAATAGAGAATTTAACCCGAGTCGGCAGCCGTCCGAGGTTGAGGCCGACACGGGGTCACGATGGTCTTGACGAACTATGAATTTTGACTGTGCGCGGCAGCAAAATAATGATAAACGCGAACACGTGTTGATCGACGAATTTCTCGCTCGCTCGCTTCTCACTGGGGACTCGCACAAGGAAAACAAACGGGCAGCCGTGAATACGGCATACACGAAACACGTGGTCGTCGGAAGGACGGCCCACGTGCAACCGAGAATAATTCACGAAAACGCTGCTCGAGCCACGATCAAATGATCCACAAAATATAATACGGCAACCTGATTGGCACTTACCACCGGCAGCGATGATAATTCTCTGTAGCTGATTTACGGCAGCTTTACAATCGGAATTATTACGTTAGTATTACGCACACGCGATTACAATGTTCGAGAGTACGACTAGATGTTACGGAAGCCTACGCAGCAGTGCCTTGGATTTTCGGTGGCTCGAGGATGCGGAAGTGAAGCGTCCCCCACTCTTTCGGTTTTTCGCCCGCCAATTACTGTCGCTCGCGGTGTCGCCACTAGGCAGGGACGGCGCTCGCCAGGAGGGCCCCGGACCCAGACATTTTTCCGTTTCCTTAACGATGGCCTTTCGACCACCGGGAATGTCGGGAGACATTCCAGGACTGCTCAAGCCGCTCCTGCAGGGGACTGCTGAATAGCGGGGGCGAGACGTCGACGGGACTTTCTTTCGATGTTTCGTCATGTCCCCTTGTCCCACGTCGGCGTCTCCAGGTTGGTGAGCCTGGGCTTGAAGTCCCTTTAGTTTCCTCTGCAGAGGTTTTCCCATAGGTCCAGATTCAAGGCGGGCCTGACGGCGGCAGCATTGGTTCTTCCTATCGGCAGCGAGTAATTAGCCGGGCTCCCTGAGCCCGTGCTACTGTCCTGTAATTTCTCGCCGTGCCAATAGGCACGACGTTCCAAAATTCTTACAGTCTCGGTTCTTAATATCCAATACATCCCAGTGAGAGCGCTTACTGCTTAACGAATTCGTAATTAACCTGCCAGAGGGCGGTCCGGGCCTTCCGATATTAACTTAGGGATTACTTTCTATTTTCTTAAGTGACGTGGTTATTTTGCCACGTCACAACAGGTCCGCATAAGGTCCTATCTCGTATCAACGATAGAGTCTTCCAGATCGAGGTGAACGGGACCTCCCGCAATGTATCTGTGGAATTGTTAAAGCCCGCATATACAATTTCGCAAGATTTGGACGACTCAATCGATTCTGATGGCTCAGCGGGTTGCAGCTCTGCTCCCCCGTTGAGAACGTATTCGAGAAAACAGGTCGCTGGTAAGACCTAAAAAGCGACAGCGCTTATCGCCGTTCGCACCACCACAGAATGCCTTCGGCATTCTCATGTTAGTGATATCGTGTATCGTGCTGAAACGTCACGACTCACCACTGTGAATGCATTTCACTATCATTGTAAATATGCGCATTGTATATAATTCAAGCGTTGCGCTTCTTCCGCGAAGAAAAATGTACATAGAACTCTTGCGTTGCGTTTCTTTCGCGGAGAAGATTTTACTATTGCGTTCGTCGCAGCTTTCTCCCTGCTCGAAGGGGAAAGCATGCATTTGGTCGTGAGAAATGAGCATTCTTGCTCACGTTTAGCCACCCGTTTCGGAGTGCAGCTGCTGCATGCCTTTTTGTGTATCATGCGTTTCTAGCAGTAACGCACTAGGGGGGGAGTGTGTGGGGTCGCGCTTACCACTCCGCGCTTGCTGCGTAGTGGGGAGTCGCCGAGCCTGCGCACAACGTTCTCGCGACGTTGGTCGACGCGCGGAGCGCGGAGATCGCTCTTTTGATCTCGGTCTTTCGAACGATACGGTCGTGTTTGACCACCGTGCTTAGCTTCATCTGATTTATCACCAGTGTTGGTGATTTCGCTATTGTAACATTGTTCTCGTTGCTGTGGCTCGTTAGAGTCTGATTTGTACTCTCCGATTGTACATATTCACGCAGTTTAAATATACGTGTTGTTCCTGCGTCATCGGGAGTGTAAAGTTTCTTCCACGTGCGAGAGTAGGCTTACACGTGTTGATCTTTGAACCTTTTACCATCCTACAATTGGTAACCTCCTACAGCTCTGTGGGCTCGGCTTTATTCCCGACCGTTGGTGGGGTGCCGCGCCTGCGCACTCGCGTCGTTCCGGCCGACTCTGTTGAGCCGTTGCGAGAGAGATCGCTTCTCGATCTCTTCTTGGTTGTCTCTTGTCTAGTGTAGACGTGTTTTGGAGCAGCGCTCCTGCGCTGCTAACGATCGTGACCACGTGTACTCATCTCATTGTATTTTATCTCCGACGTTTCTCCGTGAAATAAATCTGTCTTGTTCATCGTGCAATGGTGAACTCATTTCAACCTCACAGTACTCAGACCTTCTGACCCGCAATTCCTACTCCGTATTTCGGCTTTTCTTCCACGTGTGAGAGTGGACTCACACGTGTTGACAATAGTAGTCACTTCTGCCTCTCGGATCTTTATCCAAGAGGCAGATCATTTTATAGAATCTCCTATCCAGGAGATTCTCAACTCCACAGCTCTATAGGTGACTTCAAATACTAGTGTAGCGTCTTTAGCACGTGGTCTGTAGAAAACACGCGGAATAACCCCACTTCTCCCGCCCGCGCGTCTATTAAGGGACCCGATCCAGATTTGACCTCGAAATTAGTTTGAGCTCCGTCCAGTAGGGGAGCTGGATACAATTTCTACAGTTGAATGTCGAGAAGTACAGCAGCGACAACGGGACACTGCATCAGAAATGTTGCCGGTAAGTCAGGTTTCATCACGCCTGCTTACAGAGCCTCCCGGGCAGATATCAAGCTGCCGAATAATGTAAATTACGCCTCGAAAACGCAAAAGTAGACCACTTTCGCAAGCTCCAGCGCTAGATTGATCTTTTATCTATCGATTCTGACTACGTAGGGCCCCCAAATGTGCATTAGCGAGACGTGATTAGTCACGGGCTGGACCCTTGCACAACGCGCGTAGGCACACGTACGCGCTGCCCGAGCGGTGAGTGTGTGAGTGCCTCGCGCGGCACGGAGTCGTGCCTGCAGAGCCTCCCGTGCGGATATCAAGCTGCCGCATAATGTAAATTACGCCTCGGAAACGCAAAAGTAGACTACTTTCGCAAGCTCCAGCGCTAGACTGATCTTTTATCTATCGATTCTGACTACGTAGGGCCCCCAAATGTGCATTAGCGAGACGTGATTAGTCACGGGCTGGACCATTGCACAACGCGCCTAGGCACACGTACGCGCTGCCCGAGCGGTGAGTGTGCGCCACACACTCTCACTCGAGATCACCAACGTAGCATCATCGTCAGCCGTATAACCATATAAGTTACCGGCAACACTTCTCATTCTCTGTTTTACCGATACAGTGACTGAATCCGGGTGACTGTCGTAACTGAATGATGTGAAACAGACGTAAGCGCTCGTAGCGGAAAAAATGCCGAAGCTGTACTTTCACAGAACGAATCCTTTTGAGGTGTATTTCCGCGCCGTGACGAACTGTTGTTTTAAATAGGTATGGTTTAACATAATAATCGTTGCATTGACATTGTATGTGTCCCCGCTAGCGCTGGAGCTTCCAACCTTTTCTATAAAGATCCTACTTCTCTCGATATTTAAGAAAATGTATGTCACTTGACAGTGGCAGCACTGTCGCGCCGCCAGTGCTTCTCGCCACTGCGCTACAAGCTGCCGAATAATGCAAATTACGCCTCGAAAACGCAAAAGTGGGCCATTTTAGACACCATCCGCGCTAGATTGATCTTTTATCTATCGATTGTGACTACGTAGGAGTTCCAAATGTGCATTATAGAGAAATGGTTAGACAATTACCGAACCCTTGTGATCCGCCTAGGCACACGTACACGCTGCCGGAGCGTGTTAGTGTGCGAAGGCGCCCCGCGGCTCGTCAAGCCTGCTTGCAGAGCCCCCCTGACAGACATCTTGCTGTCGAATAATGAAAATTACGCCTCGAAATCGGAAAAGTGGGCCATTTTAGACACCATCCGCACTAGATTGATCTTTTATCTATCGATTGTGACTACGTAGGAGTTCCAAATGTGCATTATAGAGAAATGGTTAGACAATTACCGAAGCCTTGCAATCCGCCTAGGCACACGTACGCGCTGCCCGGGCGACGAGTGTGTGCCCCATACTCTCACTCGAGCACATCGTCACTACGCCATCTTCAGCCGTATAGTGACGTCACGCTTGCATACCGGCAGCATTTACTGATGCAGTGACTGCTGTCACCGCCGAGATGGTATCCCTTTGGCGCTGCTGTACTTCTCGACATTCAACTGTAGAAATTTTACCCAGCTCCTCTACTGGACGGAGCTCAAACTAATTTCGAGGTCAAATCTGGATCGGGCCCCTTAAGAGGGTAGGATACTGAGATTTGTAACTAGAAAGGAACTAGAATCTTACTAGAATAAGGGTGGAAATAAGGGTTTGCGGGAATGCGTTTGTTGTCCTTATTTGAGCAAATTTTGGGCTGGGTGAGGGCTCAATCGAAAGAGGAAGGTCCATCACATCCGGGGCTGGTCATCACAGCAGTCAGAAAAGTCTTTAGTGTCGGAAAAATACATTGGAATCTGCGGGTATTTTTTCTCGATTTTTCCTCCACTTTGGACACTCATATTATTATATATAAGCATAATCTCGTTAGCCTCATGACCAGCCCCGGATGTGATGGACCTTCCTCTTTCGATTGAGCCCTCACCCAGCCCTAAATTTGCTCAAATAAGGACAACAAACGCATTCCCGCAAACCCTTATTTCCACCCTTATTCTAGTAAGATTCTAGTAAGTTTCTAGTTACAATTTTCAGTATCCTACCCCCTTAAGGCGGTAGGACCCTCAGAAATCTAACTAGAAACTTACTAGAATCTTACTAGATTTTTGGTGGAAACAAGGGTTTGCGGGATTGCGTTTGTTGTCTTTATTCGAGCAAATCTTGGGCTGGTTGAGGGCTCAATCTAAAGAGGAAGGTTCTCCGCATGGTGCTCTGGTCATGACGCTAACGAGATTATGCTTATATACAGGGTGAGTCACCAAACGTTAGCACCTCAAATATCTTTGTTGTTTCTAAAGATACGTAAAATATGGTAAGGACAAAGTTAATGGTACAATGGGGCTGACACGATGCAAAAAAAAAATTTTGTTTTTATGTCATTTTTTTGGAGATATCAAGGTCACCTTGACTTTTTTAAATGGAATGTCCTATTTTTTATACCATAGATCGATAGAGTATCAAATTCTGAGTATAAAAGTGTTGACCTTCATATGACCTAAACCTAATAGTTAACGAGATATTATCCAAAGAAGAAAGACAATTGTTTCGATAATATCTCGTAAACTATTAGATTTAGGACATATGGAGGTCAATACATTTTTACTCAGAATTCGACGGTCTATCGATTTATGATACAGAAAATAAGTGTTTCCAGTAAAAAAAATCAAGGTGATCTTGAAATGTCCTCTATGCCTCCTCCCACGCAGAAAATGTTTATGTCCCAATATGCCCCTCTTTATACCGTGCAAATTTTGTTCATAACATTTTTCCATATTATTACAAATAACGGAGATATTCAAGGTGAACATAGTTATTGCCCTACCCTGTTTACAAAACTTACACGGTACAGAGGGGGCCATATTGTGACTAACATTTTCTGCGTGGATGGAGCCATAGAGGACATTTCAAGATCACCTTGATTTTTTTTACTGGAAACACTTACTTTCTGTATCATAAATCGATAGACCGTCGAATTCTGAGGAAAAATGTATTGACCTCCATATGTCCTAAATCTAATAGTTTACGAGATATTATCGAAACAATTGTCTTTCTTCTTTGGATAATATCTCGTTAACTATTAGGTTTAGGTCATATGAAGGTCAACACTTTTATACTCAGAATTTGATACTCTATCGATCTATGGTATAAAAAATAGGACATTCCATTTAGAAAAGTCAAGGTGACCTTGATATCTCCAAAAAAATGACA
This sequence comes from Lasioglossum calceatum, assembly GCA_963966675.1. NCBI lineage: Eukaryota > Metazoa > Arthropoda > Insecta > Hymenoptera > Halictidae > Lasioglossum > Lasioglossum calceatum. The sequence continues at coordinate 13,405,376 of OZ016551.1, read as the reverse complement.
TAAAAACAAAATTTTTTTTTGCATCGTGTCAGCCCCATTGTACCATTAACTTTGTCCTTACCATATTTTACGTATCTTTAGAAACAACAAAGATATTTGAGGTGCTAACGTTGGGTGACTCACCCTGTATAATAATATGAATGTCCAAAGTAGAGGAAAAATCGAGAAAAAATACCCGCAGATTCCAATGTATTTTTCTGACACTAAAGACTTTTTTGACTGCTGTGATGACTAGCCCCGGGTGTGATAATCCTTCCTCTATCAAATGAACCTTTGTGGAGCTCAAAATATGCTCAAATAAGGACAACAAACGTATTCCCGTGAACGCAATTCACATTAGCAGAATTTCCCCATATTACATTCATTCAGAGCAAGCTAGAGCCAATTTTAGTTCAGCCAGGTTAGACGAGATGGCGCCTAGTTAGGAGGACTGTGGGGTCGCGCTTACCACTCCGCACTTGCTGCGTAGTGGGGAGTCGCTGAGCCTGCGCACAACGTACTCGCTACGTTGGTCGACGCGCGGATCGTGTCGATCGCTCTCTTCCGTTGTGACTCTCGAACGATATGGTCGTGCTTGACCATCGGTATTGCTCCTTTCTGATTGATCCACCATTGTTGGTTTTCGAGGATCAACGGCGTTAACTACGTTACTGTATAGCTCAGTAGAGCTTCATCGGATACTCTCCGGTTGTACATTATATTCTGTAAATATACGTGTTTGTTCGCTACGTTATCGGGAGTGTATGGATTCCTTCCACGTGTGAGAGTGGGCTCACACGTGTTGACCACAAGCAGATAGTTCGAACCCGAACCATCACTTATCCTTCTTCCCATAGGACTAATGTGCGTTACTGAAGGTTGCGTGGGACCCAAACTAGCGCCATCTACTACTACAGGTGCTTGAAAGTGCTGCCTTTATCAATCTATCGGCGTAGAGGTGAACTACGGATGATGTAGGACAAGGATAGAGAGATATGTACTTGGCTCTCTTGCAAGACTGCGACGGAGAGGGAGATATGTCGCTCGCAGGAGAGACACAAAGACAGAGAGTAACCGAGCAGTTTGAATTTTTGATGAACGCTATCCCATTTCCTGAAGCGGAAAAGCAATATTTTTGGATGCTCTTTGCGTTGAAATATTCTCCGTATTATTTCGGATCCCCTCTCAAAGCCCTTTTTGGGAAAAAGTGTACTGAAAAAATTATCTTGTATAAAAACGTACACTATTATTGTTTATAAAGTTTCAAGAGACAAATTGCAAAAAAGGGCTCTGAGAGGGGATCCGAAATGATACAGAGAACATTGCAACGCAAAGAGCATCCAAAAATATTGCTTCCTCGCTTCAGGAAATTGGATAGAGTTCATCGTTATAATACTGAACAATTCGTATTTCAAGATGGCTGCTTCGCTACGCGCTCTTCGACGTCCCGCCCGCGCGTTTCGCTCCCCTTAGCGGCCATAGTGCTCCGAGCACGAGATTGGCCGCCACGGGGAGCGAGACGCGCGGGCGGCCAAGTGGGGGTATCTCTCGAGAATGCCTCCGATCGAGCTACGAATTGATCATGCCTGGGCTTCTTCTCTGAGCGTAACTGACCTACGATTGAAGTAGCAGAATGATAGAGAGATCCTCGTCTCCCCTTGCGGGGTTGTGACAGAGAGAGGGAGATATGTCGCTCGCAGGAGAGACAAAGACGGAGAGATATAACCAAGCAGCTTGATTTTTCGATGAACTTACACCTACTTTCTGAAACGCAGGAGCAATATTTTTTATGCTCTTTGTGTGGAAATACGGAGAGTATTATTGCGGTGTTCCGTACAGAGCCTTTTTTGGGAGAAAGTGTACTGAAAAAATGTTCTTCTATAAAAACGTACGTTGGTATTGTTTATAAAGTTTCAAGAGACAAATAGCAAAAAAGCGCTGTGTACGATACCCCGCGATAATTCAAAGAATATTTCAATACCAAAATTATAAAAAAATATTGCCTTTTCGCTTCACGAAGTTGTTATAAGTTCATCGTTATGAAACTGATGGCTCTAATAATTTTAGCTCACGCAGATCGAGAAAGCAAAGCTTCGCAGCCAAGGGGCCCTGCCTACAAGTTTATTGAAATTCAAAATAACTATCTCAAGATAAAAACTATCTGAACACTCAAAATAAATATTAGGAGTAATATTCAATTCATCAACTGCTACTATTATTATGGGATAGAGGGAGTATACATATATTATAAGTAGACTGCGGATCTGTATGCATTTATAGGAAAATCGAGTAGATGAAATTCGAAATTGTTGGAAAATTTTAAAAATTGAATACGTCCATATACAGTAAAAGCTCCTTCGTTGTCCAAAGGCCGGGGGGTTGAGTGGACAACGAGCGTGCCCGGACACTATTCTTGATTTATGACTGCGTCTAGATATCGCGCCGACCGCCGAGCGAGACGTCAATAGAAAGCCGAACATAGAGAAGGACAGAATGAGATACGGATCGGGTGACCGAAGCGTGTCGCCGTCGCTGGCACAGTTTAAAGGCCTACATTGTTGCTGTTGTTGGTTGCCTTCAAAACTTTGACCGTCGATTAAACCGCTAAATACAGTTGAAACTATATCGTGTTTGGTGTCATTTTAATCAGAGAAATGCCAGAAATAAGTTAGTGAAAGTCCCATAAAGAAATAATGAAAATTAAGTAGTTTGAAAATTCGGTTTCCTCGAGTCAATGTTGTGGTGTTCACACCGATATACCCGAGCCGACATCAATCGTCGCCGCCCTGCGGAGCGACTCGGCGTTGACAGGCAGTGGAATGGGTAGGCACTGGACAACGATCGTGCCCACGATTCAGGACAACGAAGGAGCGGTTACTGTACATGATTTTTCCTCTATTAGGGAGGAAACAACATTCAATTTAGTTTCTACATCTTGCGCAAAGATCCACAGTCTAATTATAAAGACTCACGTTTCCAGGGTTTCAAGGGTGTGGAATGTGAAAGGAAGAACAATTGGCAAATGTAAAATTTTGTTTATTTATTTTTTAAAAATATTCTTCAACATTGAACATTAAACAACAAAAAAACATTAAATATTTAAAAAAAAAATTCATTTGAATATATAAATATTCCCTCCTCCTCTTTCTCCTCCTCCCCCTCTTCCTCCTCTTCCTCTTCCTCCTCCCCTCTGCCCGAAGCGAAGCATTTTCACTTCCTTTTTTAATTTTCGGAGCTGTAATACAAAAACGAATATTAAATTTTTTTAAAGTTTATTGAAATGGAAAATTTACAAAAATTTTTATGCATATACGTACTCTCTGTATCTCCCTCCTCACGATCTCCAAAGTCTCTCTCTCCCTCCGTCTTCTTGGCGACCCCGCGATCGCCAGTCGTGAAGAAGATCGCGACCTCGTCCTGCGCTGCGACCGCGACCACGATCGTCGTTGCGACCGCGACCGCGACTGTGATCGTCGATGCGACTGCGATCGCTGCGGCGACCGCCATCGCGATCGCGGTGACAGTGCCAGTGAGGCTACTCCACGGTCGATTGTTTTTGTTTTTCTGGCATCTGAAAGCAATTGTATAAATTATTGTATAATAATATCGTAGTAATCAAAGTCTTGTATTCTAATGTACTGGGAAAATATGTTTATAAACTGAAATATTTTTTTGAATGCATCATCATTTTGTGAATTCCTAGAGTTTGCCTTTGTTTCATACAAGATTTCTCTTTTTCTGCCAATCTGTTTTGACACGGTACATTGCGCGTACATGGTGCCTTTTTCTTTTAACAGGTATTTCATAATTATTCCGCCCTGTTTCTTTACATTGCGCGCCTTTTTACGCGGGACGTATTCAAGTATTCACAATGCAAAAAGACACCCACGTGTATCTGATTTTGTAACCTTCTGAGCTGAATATAAATCTTAGAATCCATCGTTGAAAAGAAAACGAAAGAAAGTTGAAAATTTGTTTGATTTTATTGAAATATGTCAAAATTAATCTAATGTTCGATTATAATCAATTCGATATGATTTGATATTGGTATGTTTCAGTTTGTTTAAAAAACAGTTGTTTATTTGTTTGACGCATCGTTCTATTTTCTAGGCTGTGATCCTCACTTGACGTGTGACGTTTAAACCAGAAAGACATGTTTTCTTTGTGCTCAGTAATTCGTTTACTTGTGTTAATAAAGTTCAGTTCAGTTAATTTCGTTTATTAAATTACATAATCTAACAGGTTATGGGCCCAGATAACGTTTATTTAAAAACTGTGGTCTGTTAATAAAACTGAACTGTGTAAACGTTGTTCGTGAATTGGTAAATAGTAAACGTCGTTCGCGAATCGTGTGGTGGTGAAAAGAAGAATTAGAAATTAGACAAATTACACAAGAGAACAATGACAAAAACATCGACCATGAAACGAAATATTAAAGTGTTTGATGGAGAGGGGTATAGCGTGTGGAAGTTTCGGGTACGAGCCGTTCTATCAGAACTAAATATAATTCATGTGATAGATGAAGAAACTCCTGTCAATAAAACGAAAGACTGGGAGAAGGCAGAGCGTACTGCAAAAGGTGTAATTGTGGAGTATATAGCAGATTCTCTATTAAGCTTAGTGTCACCAAAACAAAACACGAAAGAGATCTTTGAACATTTGGATAATCTATATGAGCGAAAAAGTCTTGCTAGTCAACTGGCTCTCCGAAAGAAACTACTATGTTTGAAATTACAAAATGATACATTATTAACAAAACATTTTACGGAATTTGAAGGTTTAATTAATCAATTAAAGTCAGCAGGTGCACAACTGGAAGAAGTAGATGTAATATCACATCTTTTGTTAACACTTCCATCAACATATGATGAAGTGATAACAGCAATAGAAACTTTGGCAGAAAACACCCTAACTGTAGCATTTGTGAAAACTAGACTTTTAGATCACGAAGTCAAGTTGAACGAAAACCGTGACACACATACCAAAGTACTCCAGGCGCAGGTGTTTTAAGGCAAATAATAAATTGTCTATTATTCCGAAATCATATCCAAAAAACGTGATAAAGTGTTATCAATGTGGCAGAAGAGGCCATTTTAAAAAAGACTGTTATTATAATAAAAAGGCACTGGATTATAAAAATTTTGAGAAGCAAAGAACATTGCACACTGTACAAACTATACAAAGTGTACAGCCAGGGACAAGCACAGAAACAGAAAACAATGGATTTGCATTCATGGCGGGAAATTATGAATGCAAAAGTGAAAGAAGCAATAAAATACAATTTTTGCTGGATTCTGGAGCATCTGATCATATTATAAACAGGGAGGACTTGACTGCAACATTTCAAATTTTGAAAATTCCAATTAGGATTTCAGTAGCAAGGAACAACACTTTTATAACGGCTACAAAAAGGGGCACACTAAATGTAATAACTAATATAGGTGTCAAAGGAGAACTGGAAAATGTATTATATTCACCGGACGGACCATTTAATTTATTATCAGTAACAAAAGTGCAAAAAATGGGTAATACTATTGTATTTGACCAAGAGGGAGTCAAAATTTTGAAAGATGGTAAGGTCATCATAAAGGGTAAGTCCTCAAATAATCTCATTACTGTAGATTTTAAAATAGAAAATGAGAATGTGCACTCAGTCTCTGTTGTCCAAATTTATAGTACTATCAAAGGTAATTTTGAATTATGGCATGAACGCTTGGGACATATTGGAAAAAGTAAATTTTTAGAAATAATAAATAAAGGAATGATTAGTGACATAGAACTGGTTAATAAGATAAAACCAAATGATAACTTGTGTGAAGCATGTATAAAAGGAAAACAAGCACGATTGCCATTTCAAAAAAGAAAGAATAAAGAACATGTAAAAAGACCTTTGTTAGTAGTACATTCAGACGTGTGCGGTCCAATCACTCCTTCTACAATAAATAATAAAAATTATTTTACAACATTTATAGACGAGTACACTCATTATAGTGTCACATATCTAATGCAACACAAATCGGAATTGTTTACAGTTTTTAAAGATTATGTTACAAAAAGTGAAGCGCATTTTAATTTAAGGTTGGTTAATTTATATTGTGATAATGGAAGAGAATATTTATCAAATCAAATGAAAGATTATTGTAGCGAAAAGGGTATCAGTTTTCATTTGACTGTTCCACGAACCCCACAATTAAATGGTGTAGCGGAAAGAATGAATAGAACGATCACCGAAAAGGCTCGAGCAATGATAGCTGGTGCGAGCTTAGAGAAAGTTTTCTGGGGTGAGGCTGTTCTTACCGCTACATATTTAATTAATAAAACCCCAACTAGGGGATTGAAACAAGACAAAACACCGTTTGAATTGTGGCATGGCAAAAAGCCACAAATAAAATATTTAAAAGTGTTTGGTTCCACAGCTTAGGGTACGCGCCCAGTGGATCCGTTTTCGTCCTACATCAGACTTCGGGACACACGGACGAGCGTTTCGAGCGCCTCGAGAGGCATGTGTTGGTGTCTTTTCGTCCGCTTTCGTCTGAAAATGTGCTCACAGTGGGCCCGTCGTCGGACGAATCGGTCACGGTCCGCAGGTAGTTCGACCTTTTCGAGCGCTTCGAGAAGGGTAACAATGGACAAACCCCATGGGGTCCCGACGTCTGAAGAAAATCAAATCATTTTGTTTTTCTTCCTACCGTAGGACGAAATTTCTATAGTAGAAATTATGATATTTTGTGATTTGTTAACGTAAAATAGAATATATACATGGAAATATTAATTACTGGCGAAGGGATAAACAAGACAACATTATTTTTAATTGTCGTTTATTTTAATTATTATTTCATTGATCATCTGATTCTTGGAAAAAACTGAAAGACATCATTCGGATAGTGTTTTCATTTCCTCAGTTTTAAAAATTTTAAGAAATATGGATTCGAAAAAATCGTTTACCTCGCTCTTTCCAAAACCATTGCGACCTTATTCGTCAGAAAGTCACAAAAAGTCGCAAACTTTTGGATTATAACCAAATAAAAATCGGTGGGCTCGAAGGGTCTCAATAATACGCATACAAAAAGAATTAATAATTAGCTTTGTATTTTTTTATAATTTAAAGTAATGTACTCACCGCACTGAATAATATCTACACTATGAAACTTTCGAAAATCAAGGAGTGCATATACACAAAACCAACAAAGAAATGAGAAAAAATTTTTTCCTTCGAATGTATGTCGCACTTGTTTCCAATATCAGTGTTTGTACTTAGGTTCTATTATAATCTACGATCGATGCATGAATACTGTAATATGTTTCAATACACATAGATTTTTTAAAATGACATTGTCATAATAAACTAATTATTGCACGTCTTGGGGATTTTGCACCACTGTGCGACGTACGATAGCGTAGCGGGTTTGGGAACGTGCAATAAAACATTTGGCGTGCAAATGGTCGGGTCATTATTGGGCGATCGACAGCGAAGCTATTTTTCAGAAAGCTGTTTTTAGCGCGTCCAATTCATGATTTTTTACTGTAAAGTAATTTACAAATCACAGTTCAACACGTATTGTCCGAGAAAGTGCCGACTTCCAGCTCAATAGTAATGAACTCTCATAAACCCCTCCATAGAGAATAAGCTTTCATTTATGTTATTTTGTTGTTTTCCATTCTTCAATAAGCCCCTTTTCATGTCCCATCAGTTCTAACTCCATAAAGTAATATTTTATACTTGTGAATGTTTTCTCTAAAATCCGTATCAATGACTCCGATCGGGAACATTCTGCCAGGGGTTGTACTAGCTCTCAGGTAGTAGCTACATCTGGAAAATTAGATCGATAATATCTAGTCATCTATTAGATTTGTAATATGTGAAGGTCAATACTTTGTAACGCAGAATTTTGTGCCTCATCCGAGTTCGAGCAAAAATACTGGGCATTCTATTTAAAAAACTGAAGCTGACCTTCATATCTTGAATCAAAGTAACAAAAATCAAATTGAAGCACTACACAAGTGCCCCCCTAGGAACCATGCAACATTTGATTGAACATTGTCTTCGTACAACAAATAGCTTGCGAGTTATTTGAGATCGTCATGTTGTCAGACTCAGCCTGCAAACTAAAAACTGCTGCGAGGCTCGAATTGTTTGTTATTTTGGGTCCATAAAATTGCTGAATATTCTCTAGACATGCTGAAACAAGAGTCGACAGCGTTTGTCCTAAAATTATACCTTTCACATGGTGAAAAATCATTTGTAATCGATTTATGTCCAACAAGTAGTCGAATACACTGCCCCGTACGAGCGATAGCGGACCAGCAGTGGATTAAGATATTATAAACCGCTACCGCCCACTACTACGCGATTGTAGGGGGTGGCAAGACGCCATCTCGTATGGGTCCGAACTGGTGTCATTTGTATTGATGCGAGGCTGAGAAGAAGCCTTTCGGGGCAGGAGCGAGATGACGTTTCTTGGTTTGAATGCGCCGCCGCGCCGATTGGGTCAGAGTGGAGGAGGCAGGCCTCGTTTCACACGTATTTGCGGCTGTGCCGAAATATTGGCTACAGCGGCCACACATACCATGTAGCGTACAACGTCGAAGTCAAAACATTGAGACTGTAGGCGCGCGGCTGTGGTGGGGATAGGCAGACCTGGCGAGATAGGCTCGATTTGTTTATGTGCCGTTCCCGGGGCTGTTCTCTATGGAGGGGTTTATGAGAGGTCATTACTATTGAGCTGGAAGTCGGCACTTTCTCGGACAATACGTGTTGAACTGTGATTTGTAAATTACTTTACAGTAAAAAATCATGAATTGGACGCGCTAAAAACAGCTTTCTGAAAAATAGCTTCGCTGTCGATCGCCCAATAATGACCCGACCATTTGCACGCCAAATGTTTTATTGCACGTTCCCAAACCCGCTACGCTATCGTACGTCGCACAGTGGTGCAAAATCCCCAAGACGTGCAATAATTCGTTTATTATGATAATGTCATTTTAAAAAATCTATGTGTATTGAAACATATTACAGTATTCATGCATCGATCGTAGATTATAATAGAACCTAAGTACAAACACTGATATTGGAAACAAGTGCGACATACATTCGAAGGAAAAAATTTTTTCTCATTTCTTTGTTGGTTTTGTGTATATGCACTCCTTGATTTTCGAAAGTTTCATAGTGTAGATATTATTCAGTGCGGTGAGTACATTACATTAAATTATAAAAAATACAAAGCTAATTATTTATTTTTTTTGCATGCGTATTATTGAGACCCTTCGAGCCCACCGATTGTTATTTGGTTACAATCCAAAAGTTTGCGACTTTTTGTGACTTTCTGACGAATAAGGTCACAATGGTTTCGGAAAGAGCGAGGTAACCGATTTTTTCGAATCTATATTTATTAAGATTTTTAAACCTAAGGAAATGAAAACACTAGCCGAATGATGTCTTTCAGTTTTTTCCAAGAATCTGATGATCAATGAAATAATAATTAAAATAAACTACAATTAAAAATAATGTTGTCTTGTTTATCCCTTCGCCACTAATTAATGTTTCCATGTATAAGTTCTATTTTACGTAACAAATCACAAAATATCATAATTGGCCTCCTTAATTACTTTCTAGTATCCATACCTCCATGAGCGTTGATCTACATTCAATTAATGCACATATATCATTCCATGCGAAATAGGACCACTGTTTCGAATTTTTTGCAAAGGCTATACCCGGGTTTGGTAGTAAAATTCGCCCCCGGCGGGATTTTAATCGAGCTTGCACCATTCGATAGCCTACCAAAAAAGACCCGGCTCTGCCAAGTTTCAGCCCCATATCTCATCTGTAAGGGTAGTTATTGAGAAAAATCGAAAAACCAGTTTTTGGCCCATTTTCCATATTTATTGACAATTAAAAATTCTGAAAAAAATCTGACACATTTAGAATACTAATAAGCCACGTATTAGGTATCATTTCCAGATTTTTCCGTTGCAAACTCTGGTTGTAAAAAATGAAAAACACGAAAAATATCGAAAAAATGCAGGTTTCATATAGAAATCTAAAAGGTACTACTACAGATTTAATTTAGGAATGAGATATTACCGTAAGTATTATGCTCAATTTTTTTCAAATTCCTGAGAGTGGTGGAACATAGTTAAAAAAAATAAAAACCATTTTTTTCGGCGTTTTTTCTAAGTTATACTTATCTTTTCTGAATCTAAAAAATATATTATGTAATATTAAACGTTCCTACGTTCAGAGAAACATCTCCCAGACTTTAAAACTTGCGTAGTACAAAAAATGAAATTAATACTATGTACATATATTCGAATATGTCAAAGGTGATTTCAACGGCGCCGGTTGGTGCAGCGGCTATGGTCTCCGACTGCGGAACCGCTGAAGACTTTTTGGACCAGGTACGAATCCCCGGTCAGGTCAATTCTTTTTTCTAAGTTAATCAGATGTTTTTTCGGTTCCTAACCATATGATTGTTGTTAACCCATTGTAAAAATATTTTTTAACTATGTTTAGACTATTGCAAAATAATTTTTTGGAAAAATATTCTTGCAGTACTTTCGGCTTCTAGTCATTTACAGACTGTATTACAGCCCTTTTCAGTTGGCAGAAACAGATTCAACAATATCTCTAGACCTTAATAAAACATTGGATTGATTACTGAATAAGACACCCAGTAAAGATAAAATACTTAAGAGTCAAATCGATGCACAATTCCATGTAAAAAATGTTAAGTAGGCCTGCAACACAGTCCGTAAATGACTAGAAGCCGAAAGTACTGCAAGAATATTTTTCCAAAAAATTATTTTGCAATAGTCTAAACATAGTTAAAAAATATTTTTACAATGGGTTAACAACAATCATATGGTTAGGAACCGAAGAAACATCTGATTAACTTAGAAAAAAGAATTGACCTGACCGGGGATTCGTACCTGGTCCAAAAAGTCTTCAGCGGTTCCGCAGTCGGAGACCATAGCCGCTGCACCAACCGGCGCCGTTGAAATTACCTTTGACATATTCGAATATATGTACATAGTATTAATTTCATTTTTTGTACTACGCAAGTTTTAAAGTCTGGGAGATGTTTCTCTGAACGTAGGAACGTTTAATATTACATAATATATTTTTTAGATTCAGAAAAGATAAGTATAACTTAGAAAAAACGCCGAAAAAAATGGTTTTTATTTTTTTTAACTATGTTCCACCACTCTCAGGAATTTGAAAAAAATTGAGCATAATACTTACGGTAATATCTCATTCCTAAATTAAATCTGTAGTAGTACCTTTTAGATTTCTATATGAAACCTGCATTTTTTCGATATTTTTCGTGTTTTTCATTTTTTACAACCAGAGTTTGCAACGGAAAAATCTGGAAATGATACCTAATACGTGGCTTATTAGTATTCTAAATGTGTCAGATTTTTTTCAGAATTTTTAATTGTCAATAAATATGGAAAATGGGCCAAAAACTGGTTTTTCGATTTTTCTCAATAACTACCCTTACAGATGAGATATGGGGCTGAAACTTGGCAGAGCCGGGTCTTTTTTGGTAGGCTATCGAATGGTGCAAGCTCGATTAAAATCCCGCCGGGGGCGAATTTTACTACCAAACCCGGGTATAGCCTTTGGATATGTTGCAGTCTTTATCAAAATATGAACGTATTTCAAAGAATTCCTTGAAATCATGAAAATTGTTGGTTTTACGGACGTGCAGTATGAGGTGTCACAAGTTTTTCATTAAATTATAACGGCCAAACAAACAAAACGATGAAAATTAGTCTTGGGTGCTCATAGTGAAACCATAAGAGTATTCAATAAACATTATTTCACAGTTGAGAAAATATTTGTTTTCATAGTTTATTTTGTAATTGTTTTAAACAGGTGCATTGCTACCAGAGCACCAGAAAATTGAAAAAATAAAAATAATGATAATATAGCCCCAACTGTCCTCTTTACGGACCCGTTTTCAAAAATACGGATACTTCAAAATTGACGACATGAAAATTATTTGAAGTGAACGCTGCACCGAAATACAATCGCGCGAGGCCCGTCTCGTCGGTCGATGCAGGACGAAGCTAGAAGGGTCTCACAGACGGGCCTACCCACACATTTGAAACGTCTGACCGAAGCCTCTGACGTCACCAGGTCTGTCGGTTGTAGGATGCACTGGGCGCGTACCCTTATGTGCACAACAAAACCAGTAAGACAAAGTTTGACGAAAAGTCGTGGAAAGGAATACTGGTATATAGGTTATGAAACAAACGGATATAAAGTGTGGGATGTGGAGAAAGAAAAGTTGGTTGTTGTTAGAGATGTTATAATTGATGAAATCAATTTCTTAAAATCAAGACCAGTAGCGAAAGCTAAAGAGATTGAAAGTGAAAAATCTCGGGATAAAATTGAAATTTCTGACGAAATGTCAAATTCAATACAAAAGTTTAAAAAATCTGATAATGGTAAATCAGATAGTTTGGAACGACTTGGTAATAAAACTGATGTTTCTGACGATAAGTCAAACCAGTAGGTAATAAAACTGATGTTTCTGACGAAAAGTCAAAATCAGTAGCTGAATCTAATAAGTCTGGTGATGGTGAAACAGACAAATTAGATTATGTGAATTCTAACAGTATAAATAAAGATAATAGTAAAAGAATATTATCAGAGTATAGAAGGAGTGATAGGAAAAGCCTAAGCCTAAAAGCAAAAATATTGTAGATTGTAAATGGGTATTTGTAATAAAAAATGATGAATTTGGAAACCCATTAAAATATAAAGCTCGACTAGTTGCAAAAGGTTTTAGCCAAGAATATTTAGTGGATTACAATGAAACTTTTGCACCGGTTGCAAGGATCTCTAGTTTTAGATTCATAATTGCTTATGCTAATCAATTTAATTTATTAGTTCATCATATGGATGTAAAAACTGCATTTCTAAATGGTAGGTTAAAGTAGGAAATATATATGAAAGTACCTGAAGGAATTGAAAGTGAAAAAGATCAGGTTTGTAGATTGAATAAATCCTTGTATGGTCTAAAGCAAGCAGCAAGATGCTGGTTTGAAGAATTCGAAAAAGCTCTTAAAGAAAAAGGTTTCGAAAATTCCCCGGTAGACCGTTGTATTTATATTTTAGATAGAGGAGATGTTTCGAAAAATATTTATGTAGTTTTGTATGTAGATGATCTTGCAATTGCAACAGCTAATATTGAAACTATGAACAGTTTTAAAGAATACTTGATGAACAAATTTTCAATGGTAGATTTGAAAGAGATTAAATTGTTTCTTGGACTGAGGGTTAAAAGGATTCGAGATAAAATAACTCTAGATCAAAGTAATTATATTAGAAAAGTTTTGAAGAAATTTAATATGGAAAATTGTAATCCAGTGTTACGACCCGCGGCCGGAATTTCCGGCGAACAGGAAAGAATCGTAACGGAGATTTTAATGGACGATCTTCGATCCACGTGGTCCGTACGCCCACGTCTGATCAGGACCGATACCGGTGCCTGCCGAGAGTGCCGCGAATGATTTGGCGAGAACGAACGGAATGTTCCGATCGCCGTGAAATGGGACGCAACGCGAAAATACAATTTGAATAACGCGACTGCAACGCGTGTAAGGCGTGTTCGGAACGTCGCGGTGTGTGATACGGTAGTTGTCACGAATTTCGCCTGTCGCGCGGAGGAAATTTGAGATTACCGAGTCTGTGTTCCCCGTACCGAGCGACCTGGTGGGCTCAGACGTACGCGGAGGAACACAGAAGTCACTGGGACACGGTTACTATTTGGAGCTACCGAGCCTGCGTTCCCCGTACCGAGCAACCTGGTGGGCTCAGACGTACGCGGAGGAACACAGGAGTCGCTGAGAACGCGATTACGTGCACTGCCGAGATATCACACACTCGCGAACGTACCGCCACTGACACTACTGTCATTCAGGGTGATATGTACGATGAGAATTAGCACGAATGATCAATTAGATCGATTTCCGAATAGATAAGGCCTGTCTTCCCTCGTACCGAGCGACCTGGTGGGCTCAGTCATACGACGGAATACAGACTCTTGTGAGAAACACGGTGACACTGATGGGTCTCACACACTGGCGAGCACGATGGCACTGACGCGAAATAGCACTGGATGATGCAGGATGATGAATAAAGAGGACGATGATGTAGTGCAAAGAAAAGAAATATAATGTCCGAAAATGTACAAACGATATAGTAGAAAATGAAACAAAACGTTGTGCAGCACGAGGCGCGAAGGAACGCAATAAAATAAAACAAGATAATAGAAAATGAAACAAAACGTGATGCAGCACGAGGCGCGAAAGAACGAAGTAAAATAAAACAATATAATGGAAAATGAAACCAACGTGGTGCAGCACGAGGCGCGAAAGAACGAAGTAAAATAAAACAATATAATGGAAAATGAAACCAACGTGGTGCAGCACGAGGCGCGAAAGAACGAAGTAAAATAAAACAATATAATGGAAAATGAAACCAACGTGGTGCAGCACGAGGCGCGAAAGAACGAAGTAAAATGAAGTGGCAAGGATAAGCGCGAAGTAGAATTAGAGATCTAGAAAGTGATAAGGAGGTATACGACCTGATTAGAATGAGTACTGAACGGGAACTTAGAGGACGAGGCCCTGATCCTTGCCTTATTTATAGGTCGAGCGCGGACCATACGAATTTGGGTAACACGTGCAATTAGTCACGTACGCCACGACTGTTTTGCGCGTTTTTAGAAAGAGTCAATTTGGAGTCTACTTCTTTGTTATCGTCAATAAGGACGAGTAAGGTTGCGGTGCTCGTCCCTGCCTGTTGCTAGGCCGGCGTACGCTCGCACCGAGCTACCGTGTTACCGTTTGTATGGTCGCGCTCGTGAGAGATGTGCGTATGGGTGTGTGTACATGCGCTGCGTGTTTACGCGTGTCGCTCGCTCGCTTGTTCGGCGCGGTTATGGTCCGAATATACATGTGTATACGCGCGCGGGATTGTACGCGCTTATTTGAAATTTTGAACCTAGTTCAAGACGTCGGTACGACGTCACAACAGCGACAACGTATGCTTGGTCAAGGTTACAAGATCAGATACACGTCGGTGTCTTTGCGCACTGTGAATACTTGAATACGTCCCGTGTAAAAAGGCCGTGCAATGTAAAGAAACAGGGCGGAATAAAAATGAAATACCTGTTCAAAGAAGCGAACCACGTACGCAGAATATATACCGCGTAGAAACCGATTAGGAGAAAAATAGAAAACTTGAATGAAAGTTAAAAATTTGTTTGTGTTTGACGCGTAACGGCCGCGAGTCCGAGACCGCGGTATAGGGTCGCGCTTGCCCAGCTGTCTCGTCAACATCGAAAACCGAGCAGAAGAACACGCTCACGTGTTTGGCGTCTTTCGATAATCAGCTGTACGGATTTGACGCCGAACCGAGGTGAATGTACCCAAAGGTAAACGCCGAGCCGACCGCGCGTGTAGTAAACACGCATCGGCAATAGCGAGGGGCATCCTTCGAAATCACGCGCTACCGTTCCCAATGTGTTGTCAAAACGAGTACCGTCCGTTGGCGTCCTGGCAAGGTGCACCTTGCCGTGGAACGTTCAATTTTTGAATTCCTCACTCCGTTTTTCATTGCGAACAGTATAGCCGCGCTTCCTATAAATAGACGCGCAAATTCGTAGGGATTTACTTGTATCCATTTTACGATCGAGTACCATTGGCGTTCGCCGCGAGCACATTTTATCGTTCAGTTAGGAGCGCTTCAATTCTTCCGCGTCCGACTCTGTATGGCATCAAACGCCCCACGAAGAATCTTGTACACCCGCGTGAAGAATTTGGTGAAATAAAAGTGATTGCGGAGGTCGCAGAAACCCGGCCCCCATTATCTAATAAGCCGAGTTTTGATTATCACCTCTAATCCTTCCGCAGTATATCCGAGGTTCCCGTAAGCTAATACGCCGACAGTCAGAGTTCGGTGAAACAGTTTTATTTCTAAAAATTAACAGCGACAATGCATGCTTAGTCAAGGTCGCAAGATCAGAAACACGACGGTGTCTTTTTGCAATACGTCCCGTGTCAAAAGGCCGCGCAATATACAGAAACAGGGCGGAATAAAAATGGAAAACCTGTTCAAAGAAGCTAACCACGTACGCAGAATATATACCGCGTAGAAACCGATTAGCAGAAAAATTGCAAAGGAAAACTGTAGGAAAACTGTAGAAAACCAAGTGACAATATAAAGATGCTTATATCAAGGTACTTACGATCTTTCCGCTCCAAGGGTCGCGTTGTTTCTGAGGACTGAGTCCGAGGTCGCTAGAACATGCCCAAATGGGCATCTCTTTCCTCTCCTCCTTTCCTCCTGCCAGTATCCCATTCCAGCACCATGCGCACGCTCCAACGCCCCCCACTAAGACCGTAGACCACGTGCCCGTGCCGTGGACTGGTCTGGTCATCAGAGAGGGGGTACTTGTATTCCCCTCGGTCTTCTCGATCTGGCGGAACTGGCCCAGGACTTGGGCTCCAAGTTGCCTTTCTCCCCCACTCAACAGATTGAGTTTTACTCCCACCAATGAACGACGCGTCATCTGCCCGCGTAAAAGTTTGAGGGTGCGAAGTTTTGAAAACACGCAGCATGCGCTGTGTACATTTCTGATCACTTATTTGTCAACACCGCTACGGTGACCACACATCGAGTTTAGTGGTGATAATTGTGTGTTTATGTGCGCGTGTTCCTTGGCGATGGGAGGAAGAAGAAGTGGATCCGAAGATGCGAATCGTTATCTCAAGAGTGGGAAAAGCAAGTACCCTACGTTAGCTGCAAAGCGTTTGTCCAGAAGCAAAAAGCGTCGCGAAAGGTAAGTTAGTTTTATCGTACTAAAAATAAACCTAAACGCAACATACAGTGGCTCCCACTAATATTCGGGATAACTTTTATGACCCTTTGAACTCGAAGCTATTTTAACTGGACAATTAAACATTTCTTCCGATCTAGAATACTACCATTCACTATGGTTTTTTGAAATTTTATAGATATGAAATTGGTTTAATACCTCATACAATGAGTAAATGTTTAGTAATTGATTAGATACCGATATATTTCATAATGTAAACAATATTTTGATTGAGGGTACAAGTAGGGTATATAGGCGGGTTCTAAATCACTTTTAAATTCACGAGAGAGCATACCTTATTTCACGGGAGAGCGGTACCGCCGCAGAGCGATATTGCGCAAGCATATTCGAGAGAGGGGGAGGGGAGGGGGGAATTTTCCTGGAATTATATTTTTCTTGGAATTATATTTTTCTTGGAACGAGGGGAGATCGTTTCTAGGTCAAGGGCGGTGTTTCATGGAATTATTTTGCACCGAATTGTTGCAATATTGCGACATATTTTTCATGGAATTATTGCGTCATATTTTGTCCATGTATTTGTTGCAATATTGCGTCATATTTTTCTTGGAACGAGGGGAGATCGTTTCTAGGTCAAGGGCGGTGTATCATGGAATTATTTTGCACCGAATTGTTGCAATATTGTGTCATATTTTTCATGGAATTATTGCATCATATTTTTCCATGTAATTGTTGCAATAACCTCTAGGCGTCGTGGAATTATTACGTCATATTTTTTCCATGGAATTATTACAATAATCTTTTTACCCAGTGTCATTCCCACGGTTGGACACTTCTCCCCCGTGGCGGCCATAGTGCTCCAAAAACGTGTTCGAACGTGTTTCGCGATACCCCCTTTGTAAGAGAGAGAGAGATGTAAGAGAGAGAGAGAGAGAGATGTTACTTGATTGGCCTCCCTCCCACTTCCCCGTGGCAATCATAGTGCTCCTGAAACATGTAAGCGTGAGAGTATTGTGCTTTTATCGTTTCACCCGGTGTCATCATAATTAAAAACGAGCGTTGCATCGTTGGATTGCAATTGAGACTTGGAAATTTCAAAGTTGAAAAGAATATTTTGTTAACAACGGTAGCAAGATGGTTGAAACGTGGAAAAAAATGTTGAAGTGTTTGACGCGCAAGTCAATGCTGGTGAAAACTATGGACGAGTATCGCGAATGGGTTTGCTCGTGCACCGAGTCTCTGCAGTGTTGCATCAATTATCTAGCCTGTGCGAAGGATGAATTGTCGGTAGGCGAGTTTTAGTTTAACATCGACTATGTGCCGTATGAAAACTTTGAACGTTTCGTTGAATCATCGTATTTCGTCGTCGCGCGTCGGTAGAGGTTTATACGACCGCGGCGGTGCGAGAGCCTCGACGCAACGTCGAACATATCGATCCTAAGCAATTTTTACAACACGCGAAACGAATAATTACGGGACGCGTTACGGAATTTTTAAACGTGCATTCATCGCTGAAAGCTGGCGTAACGTTGGAGGCGGAATTCATGCAGCGCGCCAACGAGGTTTCCGTGAAAACTTTCGGCACGCGAAACGTTGCGTTGTTTCGGACGAGCAATCTACGACGGTGGTACCAGAAAGAGGTTGTGCCGACGATTTTGACATCTTTGGAAGAGTTTCAAGAGCGAGACAGTGGGTGGGCGCTGTCGAAGATACTACATTTGATTGTGAACTTTGGCAAATACCAGCCGTTGCAAGCCGGTTGCACCGGTGCAAGCTATTTGCCTCGAACGATACAGCGGAAAAGAGCGGTCGTGAACGTGATTAGCAACGACAACGCATGCCTTTTTTGGGCGGTCGTGGCGGGTCTCTATCCAGAAGAGACAAATCCGTCGCGTTTGTCATCGTATCCACACTACAAAGCGGTGCTTCGAACCGAAGGTTTTCAATCGCCCATGCTGTTCAAAGACATTCGTAAATTTGAACGAGAAAACGACGTTTCCGTGAACGTATTCGAATGGGCGCGCAAAAGATGCGTAACGCTTCATTTGACCGAGAAGAAACGGAGGAGACATGTCAACTTGCTGTTTCTACAGAATGCCGCAAAGACGCGTGGTCATTACGCGTGTATACGAAATTTGTCACGATTGGTTTCATCGCAGCTTAGCAAGAAGAAAAATCATAAGCATATTTGCGATCGGTAAGTTGCACGTTTTTGAATTTAAAAAAAATTCTTTGAAGCAGAAAAAAGTTTTTTCCCTCAGGTGCTTGCAATATTTTCCCACGCAGGACAGATTAAACGTTCATACGATCGACTGCGAACGAATGAACGATTGCGCTCTAGCGCTTCCAACGAGTGAAGATAAGTGGTTGCGGTTTAAAAACTTTGCAAACAAAGAACAGACACCGTTCGTTATCTATGCTGACTTGGAGTGTCTGCTGCTGTCTGAGGAACAGGAAGGAGAATGCCGTGCGGCACGCGTACATTATCAACATCACCACGCGTTTAGCATAGGATACTACATGTGTTGTCGCTACGACGTATCGTTGTGCGAGTATCAGGTTTATCGCGATAAAGAGGGATGCGCCGCGTGGTTCGCGAACAGGTTGTACGAGCTGAGTCGCAAATTACAGCCGATATTCGACAAATGGTACCGATGAATCCGCTAACCGAAACGGAAAAGTTAAATTTTCGTACGGCCACGCATTGCCACGTCTGCGAGAAACCATTTGAAGAAAACGATATACGGGTGCACGATCATTGTCATTTCACGGGCGCGTATCGTGGTCCGGCTCACAACGGATGCAATTTGAGCTATCAATCTTCGTACGTGATACCGCTGGTTTTCCATAATTTATCTGGCTACGACGCACATTTCATCATCAAAGAATTAGCAAACTCCTTCGAGGGACGGATAGACGTGTTACCATTGACGAAAGAGAAGTATATCTCGTTCACGAAAAACGTTTCCATCGAGAGAGAGACGGGCGAAGAACAAAAGTATGCAAAGTTGTTGAAATTCCGCTTCGTCGACTCGTTCAAGTTCTTGAACTCGAGTCTGGTCAAGCTGTCATCATACTTGGACAAAAGTAAATTACGCATTGTACGAGGTGAATTTGCACATCTTTCCAACGACGATCTCACCCTTTTGACCAGAAAAGGCGTTTTCCATACGACTAACTGACATCGTACGATAAATTAAGCGATACATGTTTGCCACCGCCCGAAGAATTTTACAATCGGCTGTATGACCGCGAGATATCCGACGTCGATTACGATCACGCGAATACGGTTTGGTCGCATTTCGCTATACGAACGCTAGGACAGTACAGCGATTTATACTTAAAATTGGATGTGCTGTTGTTGGCGGATGTTTTCGAAAATTTTCGCGATGACTGTCTCGAGAATTACAAGCTCGATCCAGCACATTATTACACGCTTCCCGGTTTCGCGTGGGACGTGATGCTGAAAATGACAAATATTGAATTGGAGTTGTTCACCGACGTGGACATGCTTTTGTTCGTGGAGCGAGGAATACGTGGTGGATTGAGCCAGTGTTCTCACAGATATGCACATGCGAACAACAAATATTTACCTACACATGACTCGAGTAAACCGTCCACCTACTTAATGTATTTCGACGTGAATAATTTGTACGGTTGGGCTATGTCACAACCTCTACCGTACAGAGACTTTCGATGGGTGAACGACGGGGTAGATGATTTTGACGTTGAATCCGTTCCGATCGATAGCCCTGTAGGATACATTTTGGAGGTGGATTTAGAGTATCCGAGCGAAATTCACGATGCCCATGCGGATCATCCATTTTGTCCAAGTCACGACGCGGCGATGACCAGCTCGAGTCAAAGAAAGTTGATGGCAACACTTCGCGATAAGGAGCGATACGTTGTACATTACCGATACCTCCAACAAAGTTTGAAACACAATCTGAAATTGAAGAAAATTCATCGAATTCTAGAGTTTCAGCAGTCGCGATGGTTGCGCGGCTATATCGATTTGAACACAAAATTACGCGCCAACGCGACCAACGATTTTTCAAAGAATTTGTTCAAATTAATGAACAACGCTGTATTTGGAAAAACAATGGAGAACGTTCGAAATCATGCAACTGTGAAATTACTTTCTCGTTGGAGCGGTCGACACGGCGTCGAACGATTGATAGCTAGACCAAATTTTCACAGCTATACGGTGTTTTCCGAGGACTTTGTCGCGATTCAGCTGAAAAAGCTGCTCGTTAAATTTTACAAGCCAATCTACGTAGGCATGTCCGTATTGGATATATCGAAATTTCATTTGTACAGCTTTCATTACGAGTACATGTATCCAAACTTCGAGCAAAATTGTAAGATTTTGTACACGGACACGGACAGCCTGATATATGAGATTACTTGCGATGACGCGTACGAGGCGCTGCTGAAACGCGATATCCATCGATACGACACCAGTAATTATGCCGCGAACAACGTTTACGGCGTTCCGATCGCGAACAAGAAACAGCTAGGATTGATGAAGGATGAGAACGGTGGTAAAATTATGACAGAGTTCGTAGGGCTTCGTTCGAAAATGTATGCGATTCGCGTGCACGACGATCGTGAAACTAAAAAGATCAAAGGTATCAGGACAAACGTTACCGCTCGGGATATAAGTTTCGAAGACTATGTCAAATGCCTTCGTAATAATACGGAAAAAAGTGTTAACAGTAATCGTATAGCGTCTGTACGTCATTAGGTGTATTCGATGTCGGAAAAAAAATTGGCATTGAGTCCGTACGAAGATAAGCGGTATATTTGCAGTAATTTGATCAATACTCTTCCTTGGGGGCATTACAACATCGATTGAGAAGTTTTTTATCCGTAAAAGAAAAAAGGTAGGGAGATTATTGCAGGTCTTTGAAGACGAGTCGGGGAGGGGGATGCTTCCATTTTGTTGTAAAAAGGAAGTGGTGGGGGAGCGTCCTATAAAAGCATTGTATTCCGAGCGTCGCGCTTCAGATTGAGACAATCTCAATCACGAAAACAGCACGATGTATTACAACCATCATTCGCCCGCTGAATGTAATCGTTCAAACGCCGAGGAGCCATACAAAAAGAGGAGACTAAATAATATGTAAGTAGAAAAATGAAAAATTGTGAAATTTAGAAAAACGTCTAATTTTGAAATCTGTTGCAGGGGTTTTCCCAACAGCAGCCCTATTTCATCGATGGTACAGCCGTCATCGTCGTCGAGGAGTTCGCGCCGGATCTTGGGCCGAAGATATTCAATAGCCGGCAATTATTTTAAATATCTTGAAATTGGTGTGCGCGTTGGCGACGATATTCGTGCGGAACTAGCTATAGGAGATAACCGCAGTAACGAGATCACGTTTTCCCTGGACGCACGGACGGAGTTGTTGCGCACGAAGGAGTGTATTTCCGATTTACTTTCATCGTCTATGCAGAAACAGTGTAGAAAATGAATCTTTCGATCAACGTTCACTGATCGATTGCGAACTGGTGGCTTCGTGCGCTGATATCATCGCGACCGAGGCGTTCGCGCAAAGAAACAGATGGGTTTAAAATATTAATGTTGTGTGTGAAAATTGTCTTTGTAACGATATTTTTAAAAATAAAAAATTATTTAAGACTCTTTTGTATTTTTTTATTGTAACATTACATACAATTCCTACAGAAATGTAATTAACGCAGAAATATCGCAATAGAAGTATAGAGAAAAAAATTAATTGTCATAAGTAAAAAACAATTAAAGTATATTCGTTTTAGATATCCACGAATTATGTGACGCGTCCATTCCCAACCATTTTACGTATACTTTATTTCCTTTTCTGCGCAATATTTTTTCAACTAAGTATATGTCAGGATATTTTGCCGCGCGTATCTCGTGTTCGTAAAATCCTCCGGCGATAGGTTTGTCCTTCGAGTCAGCCAAGAGGTATGTGACAGGATTCGTTCGTTTCACCGCGGTAATTTTGAATATTTCGGTTGACCAGTTCGGCGTGTATCCTTTGCCGAATAGGGTTTTAAACTTGCTGACGCGCACGCGATCATCGATCTTGAATTTGGCAGGACCAGCAATCTTCACGTTGCTGTACACACAGGCACAGGTACAGGTGTACAGGTGTACAGGTACAGGTACAGGGACAGCTGTAGCAGTATGACGGTTGGCTGTCAAGATCGGTTGACGCATTTCTCTTAATATTGTCTTGAAATCTTATTCTGAAGTTCTCCAGCCGATCGTTGATGAGGTCTTTTTTTACCATATCCTTCGTTGATTTCCGTCCCGCGGAAATTTGAATTTACGATCCGGCGAAATAGCAGGAGAATAAGGGACGGTTTAGTTCTTTCCGGCTACCGGCACCGGCACCGGCACACCAATGCTTAAGGATAGGGAGCTCGGAATTGGAAACACCGGCACGGTTTCTCAACAAACTTTTTTTTCGCCGGACAACCGCGCCGGAAGGGACATCTCCCTCGGCGGGGGTCAGGACTGCCTGTTGTGCGCGGGACAAAAAAAAGGTTTTTATGGGCTTCTCGACTGCTTAGGTAAACTATCGGTAGCTCTCCTTTACAACATCATGGAAGTAGGAAACGTTCCTGCCACTTGGTGAATTCTTCTTAAATAATGATTTTAAATAATTACTAGAAGACATATCTCTCTCTCTCTGTTTTGCAAGTTTTTCCACCGGATCTACTGTGAAAAAATATGTGGTCGTATTCTACGATTCTTGCTCTTTGGAATACCGTTTTTTTTTCATTATTTGTAGCAGCTTGTTGCCATCATTCAGGTAACAAGCAAAGTTACTTGCTTATTCAAAATGCGACAGAACTTCCCTTTCACAACCTAATAAATGATATCAAAAGTTATTTCAGTTACACCGGTAAATAATAAAATGTTCATTTTAGGGAAACCAATAGTGTCATTTCGTCCATTACGATACTTTGCAACTGTACGCATCATGTATAAATTTCATATCGGCACACATGAGATGTGAAACACTCCAGTAACTACAAACAGCTGTTAGGTTTGAATTGTTTGTTATTTCGGGTCCATAAAATTCTGTAGACATTCTGAAATATGGGTCGACAGCGCACAGTGGGACCTTTCGTCGAATTCGGAGACAAAATCAAAGAACTTCCGATAGAAATGAGATAGAGAGCTGAAATTTTTGTTTATGTACAACAAGTAGTCGAATACACTGCCCGTTAGGAGCGATGGCGGAACAGAGCAGTGGGTTAAGATATTATAAACCGTTACCGCCCACTACTACGCGATTGTAGGGGGTGGCAAGGCGCCATCTCGTTTGGATCCGAACTGTTGACATTGTATTGATGCGAGCCTGAGAAGAAGGTTCGCAGGGAGGACCACGGTGACGGAACGAATGCGCGGCCGATTGGATCAGAGCGGAGGAGGCTGACCTCGTTTCACACGCATTTTCGGTTGCGTCGAAATATTGGCTACAGCAGCCACGCATACTACGTAGCTCGCAACGTCAAAGTCAAAACATTGGGACTACAGGCGCGGCTGTGGTGGGGATAGGCAGACCTAGCGATAGGCCCGCTTTGTTTATGTGCCGTTCCCGCCGGGGCTGTTCTCTATGGAGAGGTTTATGACAGGTCATTACTATTAGGCTGGAAGTCGGCACTTTCTCGGGCAACACGTGTTTACTGTAAAGTAATTTGTGCAGGTACCGAATGCTCCGGCGAAAATGCTATACCCGAGAAATCATTTTACAACAGTTTCATGTGGGCCTGTGTTGATAATTTAAGAAGTACATTTTGTAGATCTGTTTCAATTGTGTGTAAAAGTTTTATCGAAATCGGTTGAAAATCATCACAAATTACAATTTTCACCATCTTTGAACGTTTGTAGCTTATTAGAACGTCGACCGATTTTGACGGAATTATTCAGAATATGTTTAATTTACACAGATTTACAAAACGTATGTTTTACATTTTCAATATAGGCCCAAATAAAAAGAAAAAATTTCTTTTCTCGTTCTGTAGTAAACTAATTGCTCTAGCTTTCCAAAACAGCTCAAATCGTATAGTCAAATATTTTATAAGTTATTGTCTTTTTACGAGTGTCCAAATATATTAGTGGGAGTCATTGTATGTAGTCTTCGAGAATATACAGGGTGAATTCGATAAAACAGGAAACATAAATATCTCCGTTACTTTTCGTTGTACGAAAAACTTCTTAGGACAAAGTTACACTGTTCGAAGACCCACATGTAACGGTGTGAGCGAAAAAATTTTCAAGGTCATTTTTTATCAGATTTCAAGGTCATCGATGTTTTTTTAGTTGGAATCATATTTTCTTCATACCATAGATCGATAGAGTATCAAAGTCTGAGTATAAGTATACTTTTTCCTCTTTCATGTTTCTCTAATAATTTATAATAGTGTGAACACCCTGTAGTAGATCCACACAACGTGCTCTTCAAATTTTCAATAAAGGACCACCCCAAACAAATGCGAAATGCAACTGTTAGTATTTCCTCTGCAATTCCGACCAATTGCAATTTTCCACCAACCTTTCTACACGTCATGTGGTCAATTAAAATTGTACTCACTTTTCAGAATATTAAACTCGCGGGGTCCAATGTTAAACAAGCCACCGGTTAGTGGGGTGTTTAGCCCGAAACGTCGGGAAAAACTATTTTGGCGTTATTC
Organism: Lasioglossum calceatum; assembly: GCA_963966675.1. Taxonomy (NCBI): domain Eukaryota; kingdom Metazoa; phylum Arthropoda; class Insecta; order Hymenoptera; family Halictidae; genus Lasioglossum; species Lasioglossum calceatum. Next base: position 13,379,859 of record OZ016551.1, on the reverse strand, counting down.
AAAGGCTCAACGTAATAAGGTCGTTGAATTCGCTTATTATCGTCAGCTGTAACATTATGAAATCAAAAACCTATTGTTATATTTTGTTACAACGTTTAAATTCCTTAACAACGTATTCGCCATTGGCACGACGAACTCTGAAAACTTCTAGTTGATAGCTTTTTAAATAGTTACAGCGTGTTATATTCTTCCTATGAGATAGAGCCGGTTCCGGCGTCCGGCGAAATTTCAAATGGAACAGAATTTTTCCGGCAGCCGGACGGCATCTAGCATAGGCATCTCCTGAGGTGTAGAGGGGAGTAGAAGAGGAAAAAAGGTTCTGGGGAACCCCTGTGGTGCGCCGGATGACCCCTGGGGTTAGACACGATCACCGGCGTTTGGCCTTTGTGCGAGCCTCGAAAAAGGTCTACAATTCTTGGCGTGCCGGTGCCGTTACAACTAAATGCTGTCCCCCCGCGCGACGGCGCCGGTGCCGGTAGGCCGGAAAGAACTAAACCGTCCTTAAATCGGTTGAATGATCGGAATTGTGGGAGAGCTTATTAACTTTATTTGACCACCGTCACTCGCGATATTACAAAAAACCGTCGATCTCGGATTACAAGGGTCGGCTTGTAACGGTCGGTACGCGACAAGAACGCTTGCAAGAAAGTTTACTTTTCGACAATTCGTAGAAGAGAGAGCGAGGACCCGACCGATTGTTGTGTATATTGTCGCGGCTCGTTCCCCTCGCCGCGCACCCCGAACTACTCGGTCCGCCCGAAGTGTGCGGGGAGGGAGAGACGAACGACGACAACGGCCGAGTCCTCGTACAGATACATTTCGGCAGTTGACACACACACACGAGCTCATTACGGTACGTCACGCGAGTGTATTCGTGTGTTCGCGCGGCGATACCGAACGGCTGATCATTTTATGCTCTAACAACGTCTATCCGTCCCTCGAAGGAGTTTGCTAATTCTTTGATGATGAAATGTGCGTCGTAGCCAGATAAATTATGGAAAACCAGCGGTATCACGTACGAAGATTGATAGCTCAAATTGCATCCGTTGTGAGCCGGACCACGATACGCGCCCGTGAAATGACAATGATCGTGCACCCGTATATCGTTTTCTTCAAATGGTTTCTCGCAGACGTGGCAATGCGTGGCCGTACGAAAATTTAACTTTTCCGTTTCGGTTAGCGGATTCATCGGTACCATTTGTCGAATATCGGCTGTAATTTGCGACTCAGCTCGTACAACCTGTTCGCGAACCACGCGGCGCATCCCTCTTTATCGCGATAAACCTGATACTCGCACAACGATACGTCGTAGCGACAACACATGTAGTATCCTATGCTAAACGCGTGGTGATGTTGATAATGTACGCGTGCCGCACGGCATTCTCCTTCCTGTTCCTCAGACAGCAGCAGACACTCCAAGTCAGCATAGATAACGAACGGTGTCTGTTCTTTGTTTGCAAAGTTTTTAAACCGCAACCACTTATCTTCACTCGTTGGAAGCGCTAGAGCGCAATCGTTCATTCGTTCGCAGTCGATCGTATGAACGTTTAATCTGTCCTGCGTGGGAAAATATTGCAAGCACCTGAGGGAAAAAACTTTTTTCTGCTTCAAAGAATTTTTTTTAAATTCAAAAACGTGCAACTTACCGATCGCAAATATGCTTATGATTTTTCTTCTTGCTAAGCTGCGATGAAACCAATCGTGACAAATTTCGTATACACGCGTAATGACCACGCGTCTTTGCGGCATTCTGTAGAAACAGCAAGTTGACATGTCTCCTCCGTTTCTTCTCGGTCAAATGAAGCGTTACGCATCTCTTGCGCGCCCATTCGAATACGTTCACGGAAACGTCGTTTTCTCGTTCAAATTTACGAATGTCTTTGAACAGCATGGGCGATTGAAAACCTTCGGTTCGAAGCACCGCTTTGTAGTGTGGATACGATGACAAACGCGACGGATTTGTCTCTTCTGGATAGAGACCCGCCACGACCGCCCAAAAAAGGCATGCGTTGTCGTTGCTAATCACGTTCACGACCGCTCTTTTCCGCTGTATCGTTCGAGGCAAATAGCTTGCACCGGTGCAACCGGCTTGCAACGGCTGGTATTTGCCAAAGTTCACAATCAAATGTAGTATCTTCGACAGCGCCCACCCACTGTCTCGCTCTTGAAACTCTTCCAAAGATGTCAAAATCGTCGGCACAACCTCTTTCTGGTACCACCGTCGTAGATTGCTCGTCCGAAACAACGCAACGTTTCGCGTGCCGAAAGTTTTCACGGAAACCTCGTTGGCGCGCTGCATGAATTCCGCCTCCAACGTTACGCCAGCTTTCAGCGATGAATGCACGTTTAAAAATTCCGTAACGCGTCCCGTAATTATTCGTTTCGCGTGTTGTAAAAATTGCTTAGGATCGATATGTTCGACGTTGCGTCGAGGCTCTCGCACCGCCGCGGTCGTATAAACCTCTACCGACGCGCGACGACGAAATACGATGATTCAACGAAACGTTCAAAGTTTTCATACGGCACATAGTCGATGTTAAACTAAAACTCGCCTACCGACAATTCATCCTTCGCACAGGCTAGATAATTGATGCAACACTGCAGAGACTCGGTGCACGAGCAAACCCATTCGCGATACTCGTCCATAGTTTTCACCAGCATTGACTTGCGCGTCAAACACTTCAACATTTTTTTCCACGTTTCAACCATCTTGCTACCGTTGTTAACAAAATATTCTTTTCAACTTTGAAATTTCCAAGTCTCAATTGCAATCCAACGATGCAACGCTCGTTTTTAATTATGATGACACCGGGTGAAACGATAAAAGCACAATACTCTCACGCTTACATGTTTCAGGAGCACTATGATTGCCACGGGGAAGTGGGAGGGAGGCCAATCAAGTAACATCTCTCTCTCTCTCTCTCTTACATCTCTCTCTCTCTTACAAAGGGGGTATCGCGAAACACGTTCGAACACGTTTTTGGAGCACTATGGCCGCCACGGGGGAGAAGTGTCCAACCGTGGGAATGACACTGGGTAAAAAGATTATTGTAATAATTCCATGGAAAAAATATGACGTAATAATTCCACGACGCCTAGAGGTTATTGCAACAATTACATGGAAAAATATGATGCAATAATTCCATGAAAAATATGACACAATATTGCAACAATTCGGTGCAAAATAATTCCATGATACACCGCCCTTGACCTAGAAACGATCTCCCCTCGTTCCAAGAAAAATATGACGCAATATTGCAACAAATACATGGACAAAATATGACGCAATAATTCCATGAAAAATATGTCGCAATATTGCAACAATTCGGTGCAAAATAATTCCATGAAACACCGCCCTTGACCTAGAAACGATCTCCCCTCGTTCCAAGAAAAATATAATTCCAAGAAAAATATAATTCCAGGAAAATTCCCCCCCCTCCCCTCCCCCTCTCTCGAATATGCTTGCGCAATATCGCTCTGCGGCGGTACCGCTCTCCCGTGAAATAAGGTATGCTCTCTCGTGAATTTGAAAGTGATTTAGAACCCGCCTATATATACCCTACTGGTACAGCAATTTTTAGTGGTGCCTCAGCGGGGATAACCGAGTGTCAAGGGTTAATATTGGACCATACGATTTGAACATTTTTGAGAACTTAGAACAATTGGTTTACTACATAAGGCGCATATTGGTTTGCGTCATAAGAAGTCATAGGGTAAAACATAGTACATTTTTCGAGGGTTGTCGTGTTTTCCTAAGTCACCCAATTTCAACGAAATTTTCATTATATGTATAACTAACATAGAACTAGACAATATATATTTTAAATTTTCATTAAGGGCCCGAATAAAAAAGTTTTGAAAAATGCCTTTTTTATTTTTGGATGTAACCCTGAAAATTACAATTTTTGGAAAATCCTTTGCATATCATTGCATGAACCAATGCTTCTAATTGATTGTAAAAACAGGTCGTTTTGTGCAATTATAAAAAAGTCAATCTATTTTAAAGGGCGTTCGAATACTTTCGTGGCTCACTGTACATCAATCACTGTTTTTGTATTGTATGAATTTTTTTATGAGAGTTCTATGCGATGGTAGAAATTACAGTTTTCTTAGCATGTAGTAAACTAATTGGTCTAACTTCTCAAGAAAGTTCAAATCGTATGGTCCGATATTAGAAAAGGTACCGCTTTTTTAAGAGCGCGAGCGTCCGAATGGGTGTTACTGTAATCAGTAGACTTTTTTTTTTATCGTGTGGAAATGCATTACGCATACCCCGGCCCCCCTGGGTGGGAGCCGGGGTTATGTGGGGCTCCCTCGGGGAGGGGGTCGCCAAGCTAACAAAGCTCCGCGATCCCCTCCCCCAGAGTACCCACTAAAACCACACGCCCACCTAAGCTATTGAGGAGGCGCCCGGATCTCGCGAAAACTCAACGGGACCAGTGTAGCCAGACGGTGCGGCTCAAGCGGCTCGCAGGCCCCTTACGTCTCCGTCCCTCGCCTAGATGCTGCCTCAGCTATCCCCACTCTTACCCACTACCGCTGGCGCGACCGAGTCGGTAGCATGCTACCGCTCTCATTCTAGCACTCGGTCGCGCCAGCGGTAGTGGGTAAGAGTGGGGATAGCTGAGGCAGCATCTAGGCGAAGGACGGAGACGTAAGGGGCCTGCGAGCCGCTTGAGCCGCACCGTCTGGCTACACTGAACGGGACACCTCCTAGCTATACATACATCCCGGGGGGGGGGGGGGGGTTAGCTCCCCCCATACCTATTCTAACCGGACCCCGGGCGGAGGGACCCGCCCGGTGTCACCATCTCTGGAGGTCCACCCACAGCTCCCGGAGCCTCCCTGCCCCGCTCGGGCAGGGGACCCGAGGGTCCCCCGTCCGGCCAGGGCAGGAAGGCGCCGACACCGGCAAGAGAGGGTCATCGGAGACGCATCCGGACGTCCCGACCTTCCCCACCCCACCCCCCATGCGCCGCCCCCAGAACTCGCATTCGGGGGGTGGCCGGCACCCCGCCACAAAGACATAACGTCTCGGGGCGCCGGGCCAACCCGGGGGAAGTTTAACTCCCCCGGGGGACCGGGGTTAACTCACTCCCCCGGCCCCCCCATCCTCCGCCACCCTCAGCGGGGACATACGACGGCGCGAGGGGAGAACCCCCCGCACCGCCAAAGGGACACCCGCCCCCCGGGAGGAGGGGGCATTAGTTGGCGCGGGGAGGGATCACTCTCCGCGCCCTCCCCCAGTCGCCGCCCCCCACCGGGTGGGCCAGCCGCGTCACGGGGGGACATCCCCCGCGCCGCACCACCCAACACCGCCGCCCTGCGTCTTCTCCGCGGAGGCCAGGACGGCACACGGCGGCGCGGGCGACGTCCCCGCGCCATCCTCCACCTCGCGGAGCCCGGGTCCCGCTCCCGGGCCCGCTCGGCGGCCTTCTTCTCGGACATTACTGTCTCGCAGAAGGAGACCACCGCCTTCCACGACACCCGGCCTCCGATCAAGTGGTCGAACAAGATCGGGAGCGAGAGGTCCCACCCTTCCACCGCCGCTCTAAGGACACGGCACGGCCCGGACCAAGCCGGACACTCCTCGAGTGTATGCCGCGCCGTGTCCACCTCCTCACCGCAGTGGTGGCACTGCGTCGTCGGCTCCCGCCCTATCCTATGCAAGTACTCTCCGAAACAACCGTGTCCGGTGAGCACCTGCGTAAGGCGGAAGGTCAACCCAACCCGCCTCCCGCACCATGCATTAAACATGGGCAGGAGGGCCCGGACTGTCGGACGCGTCGAGGATGAAAGCAGTTGCTTCTACCGCTCGAACACGTCCGATCGGGCCTGACGTATTAGATCCCCGAACTCCTTGTCTTCCTCGACCGTCAACTCCTCCCCAGGTGGGCGACGGAACTGGCAGGCTATCCGGTATATGTTCGCCTGCCCCTTCGCCAGCAACTGGAGGGGAGGAATTACGGCCAGGACTCTTTCCAAGAGAGCGGTGGAACGCCGGCTGGCCTCGAGCGAGCGGTACCACACGGGGGCCCCATACAGGGCCATAGACCGCACCACCCCCGAATAGAGGCGGCGGACACTCAACTGTGGCCCCCCGGCCCGCAAGCGCGGCCGCTGTCCTCTCCAGTCGAGGGGCCAGGAGTCCGAAGTGATCCTCGAAACGCCAGCGGCCGTCGATGATCAGGCCCAGATATTTCATCGTGAGCCCGACCTCGACGGGGGTATCAGCGACCCGGATCCGGAATCCTTGGGGCGGCCGCCGCAACCGAGACGATTCGTACAACCAAATCGCCTCGGTCTTTGCGGCGGCCACGACAAGCCCCATCCTCTGTATCCGTCCAACAACGCAGTCCAGGGCGGACTCCACGAGGCGTCCCGCCCTCCTCCAATCCCCCCCCCCCCCCGCCGCATAGACTATGTGTAGTGCAATGCTATGTAATGCATAGCAGATGACACCCGTCCCGGGGGGAGGGTAACCCGCAGTACCGCGGCATATCTCCCTCAGGTATGCACCATACCGGCCGGCAATATACACCTCCCTGCCGCGAAGGTACTCCCCGATTACTTGCCGGAGATAGAGAGGGACCGGGAAGAATTCCAGGGCACTCTCTATCTCCTTCCAGGGCAGGGTGTTGAACGCGTTGGAAATGTCCAACGACACCGCGATCAACACCCCGCCCCGAGCGACAGCCCCCTCTCGGAGGAGGCGCAGACGCTCTAACGCGTCCATAGTTGAGCGCCCCCTCCAGAATCAATACTGGCTGTCGCTCAGCCCGGGAATACCCCGCGACAGGTGCTCTCGGAGGCGGGCAGCAATTATTCTTTCGAACAACTTGCCCGCCTCGTCGAGTAAACAAACCGGCCGATAGGCTGAGGGAGACTCTGCGGGTTTTCCATCCTTATGGAGGAGGACAAGAATCGCCTCTTTCCAGCACTTGGGGACTATTCCCCGGCACAGGCACTCATCCAAGATGCTCCTGTAAGCCGGGGCGAGGACCGTTAGCGCCGTGGCCATTATACCGCCGGGAACGCCATCAGGGCCGGGGGCATTCTTGCCCCCAGCCCGGCGCTCCCGGATGGCCAGTCCGAGCTCCAACCCAGAGACCCGGAGTTCGTTCGACCAATCACTGGTCGGCCCCGGGGCGCGTTCACCCAACCCCTCCCTCCCACCATCGGGAGGGAAGAGGGTGTCGACGACGCGCCCCAAGAACTCCGGGTCCATTCTCTCTGCGACAGGGGGCGCCCGGGGACGGAGCTTCCCAAGCACCATCCTATACGGTCGCCCCCACGGATCAGCGCGAAGAGTGAGTAGGAGCTCGCTCCAGGCCTTGGCCTTGGCGGCGGCAATCGCGCGCTTGAGAGCCTCGGCGGACGATCTATACTCCCTGTCCAGACCGTCCACCGTCGGCCCCGGGTCGCCGCCAAGGAAATGGCGGCGCCGAGCGCGGACGGACCGGCGGCGGGCTCGATCGGCCGAGCTGCGGAGCTCGGCCAGCTCACCCGACCACCAGTATACCGACTTTCGAGGGGGACAGGCTCGGACCCGGGGCATCGCTACTTCGCAGATCATCTGCAACGTGCCCCGTAACCAAGCCGCTCCCTCTTCAGGTCCGCGCTCCCTGGCCGAAGGCCAGGCGGAGCCGATAATCATGGCCTTCAAGAGGATGTAACGAATATATCGGAGGCGCGAGACTCCGCTCTTCCTCGGAAACCCGCGAGTCGCGACGGCCGCGAGATGGCCACCGCGAGCACACGGCTTTCTCGCAAGTACCGCGACATCGAGTCGCGACGGCCGCGAGATGGCCACCGCGAGCACACGGCTTTCTCGCAAGTACCGCGACATCGCGGCGCGATGGCCGCGAGATGGCTACCGCGAGAGCGCGGCTTCTCGCAAGTACCGCGACGCCGAGCCGCGAGGCGACCGCGACTACCACGAGATGGCCGCCGCGGGCTCGGGGTTTCTCGCGAGTAAAGATGTACCCGCGAGGGTATAAAGACGGGCCGCGGAGCTGGAGAAAGAGAGTCGGGATCTCCGAGCGGTAGTCGACCGTTACTAGTGGCTATTCCACGAACGCAGTCTTACGCCATCACGAGAACCAGGCTCTCCCTGACCGCCTTCCGTCATTTCGTCATTCCGCCGTTCCTCCGTTCCTTGTGGCCAACGCCCTAGGAACCATTCCGACCGGATGATGCGTATTCGTGGCCAACGCCCCTATACCACCGTCCACTCCGATCCGCGTAGCCAACGCTCAGGGATATCCTTCCCCGCCAGTCTCGCTTTTGCGAGTACTCTCCAGTCCGCCGACGAATCCCTTCACTCCGCGGTTCCGCGCAGAGACGCGGGTCTTCGGACCTCGCCTCTCTACACACACTGTAAATATTGCGCTTAGGGTAAGGGTCACCGGACCACCCGTCGCGACACCGCCGCGACTCCGCGATCTTTGTACCGCCGCGCTTAGTCTCCGCGACTTCGCGATCTCTGTACCGCCGCGCCTAGTCTCCGCGACTTCGCGATCTCTGTACCGCCGCGCCTAGTCTCCGCGACTCCGCGATCTCTGTACCGCCGCGCTTAGTCTCCGCGACTTCGCGATCTCTGTACCGCCGCGCTTAGTCTCCGCGACTTCGCGATCTCTGTACCGCCGCGCTTAGTCTCCGCGACTTCGCGATCTCTGTACCGCCGCGCTTAGTCTCCGCGACTTCGCGATCTCTGTACCGCCGCGCCTAGTCTCCGCGACTCCGCGATCTTTGTACCGCCGCGCTTAGTCTCCGCGACTTCGCGATCTCCGTACCGCCGCGCTTAGTCTCCGCGACTCCGCGATCTCTGTACCGTCGCGCTTAGTCTCCGCGACTTCGCGATATTTGTGCCGCCGCGCTTCGTCTCCGCGACTCCGCGCTACGTAGACCGCCGCGTAACTTGTACGCCAGCCCAGCGAGGGCAACTACTGTTATTTAGGTTAAGGAACGCGAATAAACTCGATTTATTCAAGTACACCTGACTATTGCTCATTCGTGGCCAAGGAACCTTGGCGACCGGCTGAGTCGGCATTATCTCCCGAACTGCATTCGTTACAAATGGCGCCCGAACAGTCTGGATAAAAGGGAGAACCACGGATGAGTAATACGTAGGTAGCATGGAATTACCGCCGCACCGGATACCGCCGTACCGGATACCGCCGAACCGAACTGGTCACACCAGATACCGCCGAACCGAACTAGCCGCACCGGATACCGCCGAACCGAACTAGTCGCAACGGACACCGCCGAACCGAACTGGTCACACCAGATACCGCCGAACCGAACTAGCCGCACCGGATACCGCCGAACCGAACTAGTCGCAACGGACACCGCCGAACCGAACTGATCACACCAGATACCGCCGAACCGAACTAGCCCTCGCTGGGCTGGCGTACAAGTTACGCGGCGGTCTACGTAGCGCGGAGTCGCGGAGACGAAGCGCGGCGGCACAAATATCGCGAAGTCGCGGAGACTAAGCGCGACGGTACAGAGATCGCGGAGTCGCGGAGACTAAGCGCGGCGGTACGGAGATCGCGAAGTCGCGGAGACTAAGCGCGGCGGTACAAAGATCGCGGAGTCGCGGAGACTAGGCGCGGCGGTACAGAGATCGCGAAGTCGCGGAGACTAAGCGCGGCGGTACAGAGATCGCGAAGTCGCGGAGACTAAGCGCGGCGGTACAGAGATCGCGAAGTCGCGGAGACTAGGCGCGGCGGTACAGAGATCGCGAAGTCGCGGAGACTAAGCGCGGCGGTACAGAGATCGCGGAGTCGCGGAGACTAGGCGCGGCGGTACAGAGATCGCGAAGTCGCGGAGACTAGGCGCGGCGGTACAGAGATCGCGAAGTCGCGGAGACTAAGCGCGGCGGTACAAAGATCGCGGAGTCGCGGCGGTGTCGCGACGGGTGGTCCGGTGACCCTTACCCTAAGCGCAATATTTACAGTGTGTGTAGAGAGGCGAGGTCCGAAGACCCGCGTCTCTGCGCGGAACCGCGGAGTGAAGGGATTCGTCGGCGGACTGGAGAGTACTCGCAAAAGCGAGACTGGCGGGGAAGGATATCCCTGAGCGTTGGCTACGCGGATCGGAGTGGACGGTGGTATAGGGGCGTTGGCCACGAATACGCATCATCCGGTCGGAATGGTTCCTAGGGCGTTGGCCACAAGGAACGGAGGAACGGCGGAATGACGAAATGACGGAAGGCGGTCAGGGGAGAGCCTGGTTCTCGTGATGGCGTAAGACTGCGTTCGTGGAATAGCCACTAGTAACGGTCGATTACCGCTCGGAGATCCCGACTCTCTTTCTCCAGCTCCGCGGCCCGTCTTTATACCCTCGCGGGTACATCTTTACTCGCGAGAAACCCCGAGCCCGCGGCGGCCATCTCGTGGTAGTCGCGGTCGCCTCGCGGCTCGGCGTCGCGGTACTTGCGAGAAGCCGCGCTCTCGCGGTAGCCATCTCGCGGCCATCGCGCCGCGATGTCGCGGTACTTGCGAGAAAGCCGTGTGCTCGCGGTGGCCATCTCGCGGCCGTCGCGACTCGATGTCGCGGTACTTGCGAGAAAGCCGTGTGCTCGCGGTGGCCATCTCGCGGCCGTCGCGACTCGCGGGTTTCCGAGGAAGAGCGGAGTCTCGCGCCTCCGATATATTCGTTACAAGGTCCCCGTCTAGCCGCTTCGACGCCCATCTGGGCGCCGAAGGGGCGCTACTTCGCCGGAGGAGGGGCGTGTCCACCGGCGGGCCTGCGACCACCGCCACGTCCATCAGGACGTAGCAGTGGTCGGACAGAGTTTCTCCGTCCCAGACCCGCCAGTTGGACACACGGCGTGAGGCGGAGGCGGTCGCGAACGAAACGTCCACAACTAACCGTTCCACCTCACGCACGTCGGCACGGAGCCCCGGTTTAATAACCGGAGCTCCCACCCCTCCGCTCAATCTTCTAAAGCTCCGCCCCTGGGCATGGTCCTGGGGTTCCCCCAACTCGATGATCTCGCGTTGAGGTCCCCAGGACCAACACCAGACCGGTTAAGTGGGAGGCTAGCATGCCCCCCAGCCGGTCCAAAAACCTCCCAAACTCGGCGGAGCCACAAATCGGCGAACAGTAGCACCCGGCGACCAGAAATCGTCCCCATTTCACCAATACCGTCCCCCGGCTCCGTTCGACCACAGAGCAGGGGGGCAACCTCGCCGACTGGCGAGCCCAGATCGCCACGGAGCCCTCCAGATCCCCGAACCATTGTGGGTGCTTGTGGACCACGTAGGGCTCCGCGGCTACCGCCAGGCCAACCTCAAGCTCCGCCAGGCAATGGACCATCAGGTCCTGCGCCCGGCGGCAATTGTTGAGGTTGGCCTGGAGAACCACCTGGGAGCATCCGCGAGCCGAGGTAGCCATTACGTCGGGCCCGCGGATGCTCCAACCTGAGCCGACTCAGGGCCGGTTGGGGAATTAATACTTCCACCCCCGCCCGGGGTCGACTCCACCTCCATAGCCTAGGAGGGGGGAGTGGTAGAGAGGGGTAGACCGGCCCCTCCACCTCCGCCTGTGGCCCCAGGGGACGGCTCCATACCGCCGCCCCTCTTGGGCCTCTTCTTTTTGGAGGGCGGGGAGCACGCGTTGCCCCCCGCCCTGTGGTTGGCGGGCTTGCCCGCCCCCGCGCATATGGCGCAATGGGGTGCGGACGAGCACGCCGCTGCTCGGTGGGACGGATCCACGCACCGGTAGCAATGGCCGCTCCGGTCCACCGCAGCAGTGCACCGCTGCCTCACATGCCCGAGGGCGAGGCAGCGGAAGCACTGCATAGGCCGGGCGGCCAGAATGACCACCCGTGCCTGGGTCCATCCCACCCTAACCGTTTTGGCCCTTTCGACGGCCAAGGCCGCCGCAGCCGGGCACTGCACCCAAATAGTACCGAGCCCGCCGGTCCGGATCTTGGTGCTCCCAACCTTAACGGAGTCGGGGGTGCAGCCCCCGGCCTTCGCCACTGCCGCGACTACCTCCTGAGGGGTGACGGAGAGGTCCAGACCCGTCAGACGCAACTCCGCCTTCTTGACGGGCCTGGCCACCTTCACGTTCATCTCCCTCAGGACGCTGGCCATCCCGGCGGCGAGGGCGTCCGCCTTGACGCCCCCGTCAGCACCGGGGATCTGAATAATCAGGCCCCCGGTGACCGCCCTCTTCCACTGCAGGGTCTCGATCCCCAGGGCGTCGAGATCGATGCCCTGGCGAGCCCTGCTGATAGCCTCCTCGTAGGTGGCCTTGCTCCCCTCCGGGACAGTGATTGTCACTGCTGCGGAGCGGGGAGGAGCCACCACCCGAGGAGACGCCTTCTTTTGGGCCCCGGTCCCTCTGGCCTTAGAGGCGGGAACCGGGGGGGCCGGAGGCGTGGCGGCAGCTGCCTTGGCCCTCCGTCTCGCCTTCTTTCCCACCACCTGAGCCCAGGTTTCCCCAACCGGAGGAAACGAGGTCCCAGGGTGGTGGGAGGCGGCAGCGACCGGGGCCACTCCACTGGGGGGTTGGGGGCGGGGGAGGCCGATACGGCGTCCCCCTGTCCACCCTGCCGCCCCTTCTTCTTCTTCTTCTTTTTCTTCTTGGTGGGGGGGGGGGCTCACCCCATTAAGAGGAGTCACAGGGGTTAAGGGGTGGGCGGGAACAAGGGGATCAGGGATTGGGGCACGCGCCGGCGGAGCGACGGGGGCGGGGACGGGGCTCTCGGCTTCCCAGCCGAGAGTATCCCGGCCAACCGTGCCGCGCCGGCGTGTGTCCCCGCAGGAGGACTACGGACCCCCAGCACCGGCCGGAGCTCCTCACGGAACGCCAATAATTTGGCGTCCATGAGTGCCCGAACCGGGCCAGGAGTATCCGCGGCGGGAGGCGGCGACGAAGAGAGGACAGGCACCGGGGCGGCCTGCTGCCTCCTCATCGCCATCATCTCCCCACGGATGGCGGTCAGGGAGTCCCTCAACTCCTCCATCTCGCGTTTCAGCGACGCGTTCTCCGCCCTGAGGGTATGGTTTTCCGCCTGCACCCTCTTCCAGAGGGCTGCAGGCAGTCCACCGGTTGACCCCCCAGGGGGCGCGCCGCCGAGACCAGCGGAGGAGGAGGAGGAGGCTCCCTGCCACTCCCTCCGCTCCAGCTCCATCATCCCCGCCTCTATGAGGCGCGCCGCGTCTTTGAACGCCCGCGCGTATGTCCCCTTGAGATTGCGGCTCATGCGGGCGGTGGCTTCGACCTTACGGCCGGCGGCCACCACCTCAGCGGCAATCTCCCCGGGGAGAAGGCCACGCAGCTCGAGCTGGCACTCCTCAACAGAGGGCGCGTGCCCGCTGCAGGGCCTCTTGTTCTCCCCGGGCGGGACAACGTCCACCACGGAGGACGACCAGGGCCAGGGCCTCTTGCTCCCAGACGTCTTAAACGACGCCAGGGAGCCGCGGTCGCCCTCCACCGGGCCGTGGGAAACTCCCTCCCCCGCGAGGAGGGGGCCCAGTGCGTCGGGCCGGCCACCGCCACCGGGATTTGTCCCGGCCACGATAGCCGACATCCGCCGCGTCCGGGGCCCCCCTCTCAAGGAGGAGCAACCCGCAGGGGCGGATCGCACCGATCCGTCCCCTCGCGACTCCGAGGTCCCCATAACGGGACCCGCGGCCGCGGCTCCCACACTCCCCGCTTCCGGGCGCGGTAGCCCCTCCATCACTTCATTCTCCCGAGGCACGTCATCATTATACATTACATAAGTCATAACGGGCTTGGTTACTACCCCCCCCCCCCCATTTCTGGGAGGGGCCGCACTCGTCACCCAAACAATACACCGGTTGGCAGCACAAACGTTCAACCCCGGGGGACGCCACCAACCCCCGCCCCCAGGGGCCCTATATGACTACCCGGTCGCGGGCAAGACCGGAGGTGCAACACCCACCCCCCTACTGCTGTGCGCGTGCCCCCAAGCACAAGTGTGTAGGCGCACACGCACATCAGAGGCGCGCTAAATGGCCGGTGTATCCACCGACCCACCAGAGTGCAATGGTGCTACCTTCACCGCGCGCCGAAGCTTAGTAGTTAGAGACATATTTTATAGAGGTTGGTCATCCTCGCGGGCCGGCCGATCAAGGCAAGCCCCCCGTTCCGGTAAAACATGACCACCGGTTTACGGTATGGGGCCTCGGACGTTGACCTGCCCTGGCCAACATATGTCCGAGACACTAGGAGCACACGGGCACTGCCTCCTGAGCATAAAGCGCAGAAAAAGTGACAGGGGGTGCCCCTGTGCACCCCTTGCTCCGTTAGCACACACCGAAGTGTGTCCCAGGGTCCACCACGAGGAGGTGGAGCGAGAGAATTTAGCGCTGTGACATCCCTCAAACAGAGAGAACGGACCCACAGTGGATCAGAGCCACCACTGTTGGCGCCACAGAGCCTAGGACCCCACAAGATGTAATCAGTAGACTGCGGATCTTTATGCGTGTAAAATATGCAAAAAGCATATGCAGATGTGCACGTAAAATATGCAAATATGCACGAAAAATATGATCAGAGCTAATACAAAGAGATATTTATCAGTTATGTTTTAATTAACAATTTATAATATCTGTACGGAAACACCATAATTTGCGTTGTAATTTTGCCAGTAATTTTTGCAGACGTTCCAGACGTTAAATTTTGGGCAACTTACATATGTCTGTTGCAACACATTCCGAGCTGTTGAAATTAGAACTAAATTATCTTCATCGAAATCTTCAACCGTCTATTTACATAAACAAAATAAAGCTTGTGAATTAATGATTTTACTGTTTGCGGATGTTGAGAGAAAAGCGTGGTCGAATCTCTAGTTTTATTACAATTTTCGGCATAAAATATTAGAGTAAAAAAATCGCTGTAAAAAATAGTGAAGTCATATACAATAAATATGTAATATATATGCGCATGGTAGAATACATTTGCAATATGCAAGACAATCTTTGCATATCGAAATATATATTTGCATAAACATCCGCAGTCTAGTAATCAGTCTACCTTTTTATTATTATTATTACTATGTTATACTTATGTCCTTTTATTTGCCCGTTCAATGGATGTATAATAGTGCTCATGTATGGATCTGATGTCAAGATGAGGCGATATAATATAATGTAAAAAATTGAGGTGACCTTCATTTTTTGTAGTAAGAGAGTTTTCTTTACTTTTTTGTATTGAAGTTTGTGGAAAAGTGAATACTCAACTTTCGTAGGAAACATGTTTGGTCAGTTCATCGGAAATATTTGATAAATCGTGTTAACAATGCATACTATTGTCTAGAAATTGCGGGAAAATAGCTAAGTTTGAATTCTTCATAGGAATTATACGAAATCTGGTAATGACGGGTTTTTGGGGTCTCTGACTGGCGCAGAGAAAACATATGCAACATATGCAACGCTGTATCTTATCACAGAATAATCTAAAATAAATAATATTTTGTATTTAAGAGCTTTGAGGGGTTTTTACTTTATAGGAGAGGAAATGTTTTCATTGGTTGAAAAATTGAATTTTGGCCACGAAAACGGGATTATCAGGCCACTGTGTGACGGGGGCTTCGCGGCCCGTAATGACCCTGGCGGTTCTTATGTGGGGGTTTATGATACGTCTATCGCTATTGAGCGAGAACAACTTTCGAGGAGCACGTGTTTACAAAAAAGACGAACCTTGGGCAATAGTAATACAAAAACATCTGGAACACCAGTAGTACATGTGTAAAAATGTAGGCACACAAGCATCCCACATTTCAAGGGAAATGATGAAACCCTGATTTCACCCTCGACAGTCAACTTTGTAATGTCGAGAAATTTAAACAAATTCTGTTTTTACGTTTCTACCATGAGAGAGGCCAGAGTGATTAAAAATTTTCCCTTCAAAGAATGGAGCTATAAAAATTGGCGCGAGAATGAGCGGGTAACGGTCGCCGTGCAGCCCCGTTTCAGGTAGAGGCGAGTCGGGCGCACCGCCATTATGGTCCTTTGTCCATACGGCTAGTCTCGGGGAAATACCAGTAAACTGTATACGACTAAATTAGCCTATTTATACCTCGAGAACAATATCAGCAACCATTCTCTGCCACGGTGATCGTGTTTACAAAAAGTGACAAACCTTCGGCCTGACTGCAATAGTAATCAAAGATCTGGAATGCCGGATTATGTAGTTAAAAAAAACCGGAGTAATAATTGTCACGTCGCTCGCGAAGATCTTACCGAAAAGTTCCCAAATTCTCGGCGACATCGGGAATTTTTAAGCTGTTAGCCGGGCCACGTTCGGCCGCACGACACGTGGTCCTCCCGAGACAAAAGACGTCTTCTGGCTCGCTTATTCACGTCCAGTACGCGAAAAATATTCGGGCGCCAGACACTCGCGGGTGTCACGCGAAAGCGAAAATTCAATATTCAGAATTTCTAAAAGAACAGCGAGCCAGCGACGTGTGAGCGCGAGGCCTGAATAGCAGCGCGAAGGGTCTCGGATTCTACGCCGGGAGAACACGTGGCGTTCCCTGCGGCGGGAAGGTTTCGCACAAGAAATCGACAACTGATTCGGCTAGCAATTCGTTTATTAACACGACGATGGTATTGGCCGTTCTTGACGGCAGCGATTACAATATGTAGCCGGCGCGTGGAATACGGCAGCGAGAAGATGTTCGTAACGCGGACGGCAGCGATGGCCGTCTTCTGACCGAATTCCGATGTAGAACGCGCTTCTCTCTCTCGACTTGCGCCCCTCGAATGAACTTTACGAGTACGAATCGGACACGCGACGATCTCACACCAAAGAACGAGTGCAGGCGGAATTAGAATAATCCAACGGCAGCGATGAAATCTCGAATCCGCGACTTCGCGTTTCTACTGGCGTCGTACAACCGCCACGAGGCGGCCACGCGGCCCCCGCTATCTGACCGGATCCGAATCACTAATACGATATCCTCCACAGTCCGGAGGAGTCGTTAATTTCACAACCGTGCACGATCGTTCACTAAATTCGCGGACCGTTCCTTGGATTATTCCCCAGCGAGGCGATTCCTAACCTCGCGACGCGCTACCCGAGCCAACACGAATCTAGCGATAATTTCCAACAGAAAAGCCTGATCGGCGCTTACCAATAGTTTCCTAGGAGCTGATGTACGGCAGCGAAAATACAATTTCTCTGTTTCGGCAGACGCAAAGACTGAGGTAATTAGCAATCGTTAATATTCGAGAACTATCTCACACGAGGTCTAATGGCGCAGTGAACATGTACGCGACGGCGGTCAGCTTCCGGCTGTTCGCGACGCAGTCGGCAGCGCTGTCTTCCCATTGGCTGATCCCAGCAGAGACGATCTGCGTGGGCCTATCCGGTCGCACGCTGGCTTCTTCCCGGATGAGGCAACGGCAGGACTGTGTCGGCCTCGTTTTCGTTGCCGGATGTCCTCGTCGGCGCCTCCAGGCTGGTCTTTCCGAGCCGTGTTGTTCTCGATTTGTACTCCTGCGGGATCACGCCTTATTCCTTCATTTGTCGGTTGCTTTTGCGGCGGTAAGAAGAATTCCGGGTCCCGCCTGGGGCCCGGATGCGGTCCTGGAAACTCTCGTCGCGCAAAAAGGCGCGACATTCAAATAATGAATTTGTGGCTCTAGGGTACACAGGTGTCCCGGGAGAGCGCTCGCAGCGGCCCTTATCGTTTTGCTTGACCAGAGGATGGCTCGGTCTTCTGGTTGAGGGTTAAGAGTGACATAGGCTGTTCTGCCACGTCACATAATATAGGGACCCAAGCGTCCGAGATTACAAAAGAAATGCTAAACCAGGTTTGCTTTTTAAAATACGTATAACGGTATGGGCATCGCATCAAAGAGAAGCAATTTTTCTCGTGGAAAATACTTCTCTTAAAACGTCCAACTTTCAACGCTTATTACAACTATAATATTTATTAAATTGTACTATTTTCGTCATTTCCGAGGTCTATGGACATTTGGGAAGCAATGTTCATGCGACGCACAGTGGTCCTTTTCAGCGATTTAGCTGGCCAAAATTATTTATAATGTTTAATGATCCCACAACATTTTCAAATCACATATAATATCATGTTTTATTTGTTTAAGTATTTTAAAAACATTTTTTAATACTTTTCCAATATTTTTTGGTACGTTTTTAAGGAAAAGCAATATATTGTTGAATTAAACAATAGAAATTAATAATAAGGTACTTACAACTGTTTCTGAAGCTTATAAAGTAGAATCGGAAGTTGTTGTATCAAAATCTTCAGTTGAAGATTGTTCTGAACCAGATGAATTTTGCTCGGAATCTGATGTTGTACTGCGAATTTCTGGTGGTAAAAGCATGTCCATGGTTTCACTTGAAAACGGTTTTGTTTTTTTCCTGGGTATTTTTCTTATTCCACACAAAAGGGGGTCGAATGTTAATAATAATCTATTTGGTACATCCAAATTGCATATTTCTCTGGAGAACTTTCAGGCATAATTTTGTCGATATAAACGAAAATGCTTATTGCGGGCTTCGGCTGCTTCCTCTGATAGTTGACCGATCGCAAGTGGAGAATGTTTGACTACTATTGCACTATGCATTAAAATCTTGTGCATGGTTGGTGTCATTGGATACTATCCAATGTATATTACATATAATTTGGCAGTATCCAATGTATATTTTTCCAATTTTTCCACGTTTATTTCATGGCCACTTGATATAGTTTCTAAAATTACTGCTAGGCGATATATGAGGTTTCTGTCCACTCCTGTTATTTCTGCCGCTAAATCAGGATTGGCGAAAAATCTTCTGCTGGTGTTCCCATCATTGGTGTTTTCGAAATCGGGTTTTGGAACGTCTACAAGTAAACCTAATTTCTGCCGAAATGCTGTTTGTATTTTCAATTTTTGCTCTTCAATCATTTTTTATCCAGTAAGGTCCGTCTTTCTTATAATCCATTTTTTAATTGGAATTTTATATGATAAATGGAGTTTATAAAACATAAGAAGATCGTTTCATTTTGTCTTTGTCGTCACCCAGTGTTTACGTCTGGAAAGCGTGCGCGCCCGAAACGCAAGGGCCGCTAAGCGCGATAAACAAAATGCTGTGAAATGAACGCCGGCAGACTCGGCTACTAATTTTTGTTTTGCTTTAAGCCCAAACCTTTGATAATTACAACCACGCTTAAAAAAATTCCCGGACGTAAACTGATGTACAACATTATTACTGTTACGAGTAGTGCAGCAAGACGGAGCGCCCCCCAGGCCCCTTACCTTTCCGTCCCTCGCCGAGATGCTGCCTACGCTATCCCCACTCTTACCACTACCGCTGGCGCGACTAGAATGAGAGCGGTAGCATGCTACCGACTCGGTCGCGCCAGCGGTAGTGGTAAGAGTGGAGATAGCGTAGGCAGCATCTGGGCGAGGGACGGAGAGGTAAGGGGCCTGGGGGCCGCTCCGTCTGGCTACACTGGTTACGAGCCATGGCCGCGAGTAGCAACGAGTGGCCGGCGAAGGGTTGTCACCCTAGGAATATGGTATCAATTTGTTAGTTAAGCTGCGCGGACGAACCCAACGCGAAATTGGGAAGCCGCTAGGATTATAGACTGCAAGGACGAACCTGATGCGAAATCAGGGAGCCTCTAGGAATGGAGTCAGACGCAGACGAACCTGATGCGAAATCAGGGAGCTGCTAGGAAGGTGAAACTTCGTGAACGAACCCAATGCGAAATTGAGGAGTCGCTAGGAAAGACGCGCAGACGAACCCGATGCGAAATCGGGGAGCTGCTAGGAGGTTGTAGAACAGCGCGGACGAACCCAATGCGAAATTGGGGAGCCGCTGGGAGGTCGGATAAGAGCACAGGCGAACCTGATGCGAAATCAGGGAGCTGTTAGGATGCGGACGAATCTGATGCGAAATCAGGGAGCTGTTAGGATGCGGACGAACCTGATGCGAAATCAGGGAGTCGCTAGGATAGTTAGTAGTCCTCGTAACTAATATAATCTAATTGATACAACCCGAGCGGTAAGGTTGTATCATGTGGCAACGTTCAATTACTAGATTAGGATATGGAACAATAATAATGGGTTTAATAAACTTTGCTCTAATTACCAAAGAATACAAATATATTCTAATTATAAGAATCTGTGGTACAATTGTGTAACTGTCGCGAATGAAATGAACTAAATGAAATAGAAGGTAGAAAGAAGAATTACCTAACAATGATGCACGGTTTTGACGCACTGGCAATGCGGGGGACTCGGAAAGAACTTTAACACTGCCTAATAGATCTTACACCGAACTTGCGGAATCTATATGGTTAACTTTGATATGAAAGATACTCTAGCCCGATCTCACTAACAGTTGACTTTCCGAAATACAGCACGACGTGACTCGATACGTGTCTACCGAAGTACTAGCCCGCGAGAGTGAGAATCTAAGGGTTTATATACCCCTACAATGAATGAAATGCTCTGTTCATAATCTAATCGTGCTTAGGGCTTAGGGCCAGACTAATAACTCTAGTTTTTTGTCACTTTCAATTAAATCGGGCCAGAGCTCGGTCTTCGTTAAAAGGTTCAACTACGATATGAAAGGTTATCTAGTAACATTACTCATAAAGTGTTGCAATCGTAACAAATCTTATTTACATACCAATCGTTTTGAAATGTAAATAATTACCAAAAGATATGCAATAAAAAGATACAAAATTGTTGAAAGTATAGTCCATACTTACTTGCAAAACTTTCATACTGAAAAGAAATGTGTACAACTTACTTGAAATATATAAAAACTGTCTCATCGAATATTAGCAGCAAGACACGTACTACGAAAATCTTTAACTTTCGATGAAATACAGCACTTCATGGGTGCCTCAATGATAAAAAAATATTAGTACATTGTCGCTCCTATATTAAACTGTAGCAAGCACCAAAAATTTCACACTTTAGGTAAAATTTTTGAAATCGACTTTTGGCCAGCTAAATCGCTGAATGGGGCACTGTGGGACGGGGCGGGCGGGGGTCGCGCGGTCCGTAATGCCTCACAGTTCGCAGCTCAAGGTTTATGATACGTCAATTGCTATTGAGCGAGGACAATCTTAGAGGAGTATGCTTTTGCAAAAAGAACTTGGACCTAACTGCATTAGTCATAAAAAAACATCTGGTTTGCCAGCCGTACCTTTCCGAGACTGCATTAGTAATAAAAAACATCTGGGACACTAGCTGTACCTCTCAGGAACTCCAGCGTCCCACATTTTAATAGAAACGATGAAATGATTTCTGAACTATAAAACGGCTTTCTAAAAACTAACTTCGCTGTCGGTCGTCCAGTAATGACCCGCCAAATTGCCGAACCTCTTCAACATGGGCACAAATTTTATTCAAATAAAAATTTGGAGTAAAGTGGGTTACGTTATTCGTGGAAAGTCTTCGAATAAATCATTCGAATAATTTTCTGTCAGACCGACGAAGGCGTCGGTAGCCGTGGTTTTAGTGGTCTAGAGGTCTTCGAAGTCTTTGAATAATTTCACGAATAAAACTACTAGACACAGTCCAAATTCCATCGAGTTTAGTGTCATTTTAATCGGAGGAACGCCACGAAATACATGCTGGCGTCACTTGCATGAAAAAATTATGAAAAATAAACAAGTTTTGCAATTGAATTATTACACACCGGTATACCTGACTGGGCGTCGCGTCGGGTTGCGCGGCCGTGTTTATTGCACACCACCTGACCACTGCTACCGACGCCTTCGTCGGCCTGGCAGAAAATTATTCGAAGACTTTTACAAATCAGAATATAGTTACGTATAAAATATATTTGTCTATAGTGTCAAAATATTGGTGCTAGATGGCGAGATATCTCGTCAAAAGCGTTTATCCGGAAGTATCGGGGCGCGAGATATCACGTCGAGGGTAACCAAAGGGTTAATGACCTAATCTGGTTTATTCGAAATTTTTATTTGAACAAAATTGTTGCCGATCTCTGCTTTGCAACTGCTTCGAGAAGGGTCTCGATGCGACAAACCCCATGGGGCATGTACATACTTTATTGTCGGTGCCACGAAGAAAGACTCGGACATCTACCTGTACCTCAATAGCAATGATGTGTCATAAACTGTACAGACCTCCACGGTCAATTGAGAGCTGCCGCTATTCATCTTGGGGTTTTCCCGTCAACGCGCACACCGTGTGCAGTGACTCTCTTTTACCTGTCTTCCACCTCCATGATGGACAAGTTGAGATGGGTTTAAGAAACATGAATTTTTTAAGATGGTAGAAGAATCTTTTTACGCTTTTGAAGCAATCTGATTTTTGTCACTTTGATTTTCCCTGATTGATGATTTGCCCTGTATACGTGCACAAAATTTCATACATAAAACAGCTATACGCATTGAAAGATGTAAAGATATGAACTTCTTTAATTTCTTCAAAATTTTGGGCATGGAAAGATGCTGCCTAAATCCGTGTGCACCATCTGGTCCAAATTGGTTCTGGTGGAAGGGGTTACCCTTGGTTCGTCGACAACCCATTTTCCCGAGACTGTTTTAATCGACACGATTTGACCGACAGTAACTTTCGTCGACACTATGTTTTCATCGACACGGTCAAATCGTAGTCATATGTTTTCATCGACAGTTCGTCTTTAGCGAAATTAATTTTTCTCCTAGACGCACAGTTTTTGAGAAATTTGCAAGGGGGGTTTTTCAAGATAAAAGTCTGCTCTATCGCGTGCTATAGTTCGATTTTCCGCTGGACCCTTATTTTTTGAGATAAATTCAAAAATATCCTAAAAAATTGGTGCAGAAGTGGTGTCTCTCCGTTTTTAAAGATCGTTTAAACATGTTTAAACAATCATAATGTATTAATATTATATATCAGTGTATTCGGGAAAGTCTAAGGAATCTTTTGCTGTAAAGATCAATTCAATATCTTTTACAATAACATCACAATATTTGTTCAAAGTTGAAAAATATGTCATTTTTTCAAATTCAAATTTCTCAAAAACTGTGCGTCTAGGAGAAAAATAGAAAACAGATTCGGAATCAGCGCAAAAAGCTCTATAAGAATTGCATAGTGAGAATCGATATCCTTTTTGGCTGTTGGACAGTGTAACCCGGTGGAAGAGGGATATTTTCCAGTACCTCGCGATATGCCTCTATACGAAATGGTGTCCTTGGAAGGTTTCTTTTTACGGACGATATCAATCTATTGACTAATGAAAGAAGAAGTCACGCTTCCCTAGAAATTCTGTGCAGACCATGCACCAACATGTAACATGCACCATACTTTCATAGAGATTTTATGCATAAGAGGGAACAAAGAAACTCTCTGGTATGGGCCCGACGCGCGACGGGGCGGGCGGCGGTCGCGCAGTCCGTAATGCCTCACGGTTCGCAGCTCAAGGTTTATGATACGTCAATTGTTGCGGTGTGCGAGATCCCGTCGGGACGGAAATTTCTCGAGAAAATTTTTGGGATAACCCGGATATTTTCGAGATTTCGTCCCGATCTCGCGAGAAATTCCCGTCCCGACGGGATCTCGCACAACCCCTAGTCAATTGCTATTGAGCGATATTGAGCGAGAACAACCTTGGAGAAGTACACGTGTTTGCAAAAAGGACTTGGACCTAACTGCATTAGTCATAAAAAACATCTAGTTTGCCAGCCGTACCTTTCCGTTAAACACTGCATCAGTAATAAAAAATTATCTGGGATACTAAGTGTAATTTTAACTTTGTTGTCGCTCGTCCAATAATGACCCGAACATTTGCACTGAACGGTCAATGTTTCATTGTCCGTGCCGATGGTCGCTACGCTATTGAACGTCGTACAGCGGTACAAAATCCCCAAAAGGTTGCAATAATTCGTTTATTACGGTCACGCTATTTGTAGATCTGAGTTAGGCGGCAGGTAAAGGCCCGCGTATCCTACCCTATTCAAAAACAAATGCGTAGGAAAAAACCTTTGCAAGCAAATTCACCATTTATGATTCTTGGAAAATTTTGGGCATAGAATAATGCTGCCTCAATCCGTGTGCCCCATCTGGTCCGAATTGGTTCTGGTGGCATAGGGGTACATATTTTCCAGTACCTCGCGATATGCCTCTATTAGGGGTGTCTTCCTAGCTGTCGCGAGGTCCTACAAAATATTGAGCATTGATTTTTATCGATTAATTCTGTTATATTGCAGGTTTTTCGAATGTGATATTCTTATGCTATGCCTGCCGCAACTAACAAAAAATAGATTCGCCTTCGCCAACGGTCTCTGAACGTTTTGAACTGTTTTCTCTTATCCTCTTCTAAAGATATTAGGGAAACCAATAAAATTTGATGGTTTCATTTCAGGTTAATTATTGTAGGAATATTTTAGGAACTCCTACACCTTGAGTGTGGCGTATCGGGTAAAATAATTCGACTCTAATATTTCTAATAAATGTTTAAGCTTTCATTTAGAACAAGTCCGATGCTTAGCACTTAGTCTTTTCAAAGTTTGAAATGCTATTAATTTACATTCGCGAATGGACTAAAAATTGCTGAAAAATGGATTAAATATTGGAAATTCGCTCACTAACATGTACATATATGTATAACCATCATTAAAATCTATTTTCTGATATTCGATGATTGTAATCTGAAACGTATTATGTACACATTTTACTTTGAATTTTCTGACTTTGTCTTTAGAATGCTGTATCTCATCACAGAATTATTTGATACGAATTATTTTAGATTTGGGAGCTTCCAAAGGTTGTTACTTTGCAGAAGAAGAATTTTTTCAATATATTAAAGTTGAAAAATTGAATTTTGGGCACGAAAACGGGGGTTTCAGACCACTGTGCGTCGTAACGAACAAGAGTTTCTCGATGACACGTGAATCTTCTCCGATTTCGATGAGCTTTGGATGTTGTCAAGACCATCATTCCGAATAACATTTCTCTTTACAGTTTTTTGCGGACGGCTTTAGTTTACGAGATAATCGTAAAAAAAGAGAAGGAACAGAAACCGATTAAATTGAAAACTCACTTATTCAGCCGCCCATACAATTATGCTGGGAGTGCCGTCTCAACCACCGTGGTGATCGGACGTGTTTGTTGTCGCTTGTGCTGACGAGTCTATAGATTCTGTTTCTGTGTATGTTTGTATAGTTTCTGTGCGTTAAAGTTACTGTGTTCTTCTCCCTGGGACGTAGTCCTTGGGTATATTTCCCTGTGGGAAATATAAGTCATCTTTAATGAGCACTTCCGACATCGGGGATGCACATACTCAACGTTCAATAAGCAACACTGTTACTTCACCAACCATGTCTACCTACGCCCAAGCAGCCCAAAATGGAATTTTTCCGAAGAAAGAACAAGCCATCGTTATCGACTCAGTGGAAGGAATCAATATCAAGGATTATAACATGGCCATTGGAAAGTTAATTGATCCATGCAACCTCTGGTTTTCCTCAAGAATCTCACACAGTCGTGTTTGCATGTACTTGACTAGCCAAGCAGTCGCCAATTCTCTTCTCGCAACTCACAAGTTTGTAAACATAAACAACCACGTTCTTGGAATTCGTCCGCTGGTATCTCCGGCAAAACGAATTCTTCTATCTAACGTGTGCCCAATCATTCCACACTATATTATAGAAAACAAATTAACTGAGTTAAACATTGCAATAAAATCGCAAATCTCTTTTATTAGAGCTGGAATGACCGAGCCTGGTTACAGCCATATTCTAAGCTTCAGGAGACAAGTTTACGTTGATCAGGATGATGTTTCCAAGTTATCTGACTCCATCCAAATTAATTATGATAATACGTTGTACTGGATATATATATATATCAACTGAGAAATTAACATGCTTTTTATGTAAAGATGAAGGTCATCTAGCTAAATACTGTAAGAGCACCACTGTTGAAAACAAAGACCACGTTCCAAAAACTCAAGTTAAAGATACAAATTTCTCAGTTGCATCGGTTAACCTTGTTGACAAACCCCTTGATTCCTTGGGTTCAAAGGGGGCCCACATTTTATCAGGGGAAAAAATTATGCCACCTCCTGCGTGTATCAAGAGACCACCATCATCAGCTTCGACATCTTCAGCCAGCTCTAAGCAAAACAGTTCATCTTTTAAAGAGGAAAAAAAAACGGAAAAACCCACCAAAGCCATAAGAAAAAAGCGTAAAGTGGAGGCAAGTTCAGGCACTTCCATTGAGGAAGTCTCATCGCTCCTTCGCTCAGCCTCCGAATTTTTCGAAGACGAATCACTTTATCTCCCTCTTAATTTTGATAGCTGTGCTCAATTTCTCATGGCCTGTTTTGACAATCCAAATGTTTTCGAAACAGCCTTGGGTTATACTCATGACATTCCATCCCTTATGAGAATGTTGTCAACTCTGAAAAGCTTCATTACGGAACGTAAACTAAAAGAACGTATTAACCGAATCATCAAACGTCTCAATAGTTCATCTCCTTCCAATACAACTAGTGAGGACTCAAGTGCCTTTGAGGAACAAGAAGATTTACAATAAAATCTCTCGCATCTGTTTTTCTGCTCATGGCCATCTTCTCTACTTCTCTTCGTTTCTTCTACTGGAATCCAAGAAGCCTTCGCTCAAAACTACCTGAGGTTCAGTCTATTTTGGATGATTATGATATTCTAATTTTTGTGGAAACTTGGTTAACATCGAGCGATATATTATCTCTTCCGGGTTTTATTTCGTTTAGGAAGGATAGAGCTCATTCAAGGGGCGGGGGAATCCTCATGTTAATTCGAAAAAGCATTGCTTATACACATATAGCCAATTTATCATCTCCTGATGACTCAGTTGAGCTGTGTGGTATCTGTTTGACAGACGTCATCCCATGTTTGTATATCATTGTTTGTTACAGGACCCCAGGTCATTCTCTTTCTCAGGATCAATGGTCTGCTATAGTTAATAATATTGATAACAATCGTAACTGTATTCTCGTTGGTGACTTTAATGCGCACCATACAATTTGGAATTGTAACTACACTGACAGTAATGGAAGGAGACTCCATAATTCTATAGAAGAAGCTGATCTTTTTTTACATAATAGCGACTCAATTACTCATATCAACATGAACACTAAATTCAAATCCAATCTTGATCTTCTCTTTTCCACTATGAATATCTGTGATTCCATTGAATCCAGAGCATCTGACGAGACCTGGGGCTCTGATCACTTCCCCATTACTTTTGAAGTCCATGTTGGCAAGCATTACTATGAAAAAAAAACATTCAAAATTAAGTCGACCCGTACTGATTGGGACACTTTCTATAAACTTCTTGAAAAAAGCTACGGGGATTTTCTTTTGGGCGACTATGACAGCCTTTCTCCCATCAATAAATACGAATTCTTTATCAGTACGATTTCTAACGCAGTAAAAAATAGCACACCAAATAGAAGTAAAGGAACACTATTTGCTAGACGCCATAGGAGGAACCCTGTTCCTTGGTGGGATAACGAATGTAACGAGCTCAAAAGACAACGTAGAGCAGCTTATAGGAAGTGGGAACGATCAGGCGACTTGGTTGATCTGATTGACTACAAAAGAACCTCAGCACTGGTAACCAAAACACTTAAGAAAAAAAAAAAAGATAGCTTTAGGTCATTTGCTGAATCAATTAACTTTCACACTGTTGAAATGTGTCAAAATTAATCTAATATTCGATTATAATCGATTCAATATTGGTATGTTTCAGTTTGTTTAGGAAACTGTTTCTTATTTGTTCCACACAACTTTTATTTCACAGCCCGTGATCCTCACTTGACGTATGACATTTGAACCTAAAAGATCTGTCTTCTGTGTGCTCATTAATTCGTTTGCTTATGTTAATAAAGTTTAGTTCAGTTAATTTCGTTTATTAAATTACATAATCTAATAGGTTATGGGCCCAGGTAACGTGTGTGTTAATCGTTTGTGAAATAAAATATAAAACAATAGTGAAATATAAACAGAGATCATAAAAACATACATTTCAAAAGAACAATGAGTGATCCGAAGGAAAGAATGAACGCAAAGCGAAATATTAAAGTGTTTGACGGAGAACGATATAGTATTTGGAAATTGAGAATTCGTGCCGTGTTAGCTGAACTAAATGTTATAAAGGTTCTGGATGAAGAAATTCCACGCAATGTAACGGAAGAGTGGAAGAAAGCTGAACGGACTGCTAAAGGGGTGATAGTGGACTATTTGGCAGATTCTCTCCTAGGTTTTATAACACCGGAGAAGACTGTGAAGGAAATTTTCAAAGATTTTGATAGCATATACGAAAGAAGAAGTATTGCGACACAGTTAGCCTTACGGAAGAAACTCTTAAGCTTAAAATTACAAGGTGACACATCTCTAATGAAACACTTTACAGTGTTTGATGGTTTAATTGCTGAACTAATGGGAGCTGGTGCAAAATTAGAAGAAACAGACATAATATCACATTTACTGTTAACTCTACCATCATCATACGATGGGGTAATAACGGCCATCGAGACTTTAGCGGAAAACAATTTGACTACTGCGTTTGTAAAAACAAGGCTTCTAGATTATGAAGTCAAGTTGATACACGAGAATAAGGATATGAGTGCAAAGGTTCTCCATGCATATAGAAAAACCGAAAACAAAAGAAAAAACAATAATGAATTCCAGGATCGATATGCAGAAAGAAAAAGCAATAAATTTAATAAATTTAAATCAAAGAAATCGTATGTAATAAAATGTCATCAGTGTGGAAGAAAAGGTCACATAAAAAAGGATTGTTATTTTTATAAGAAGGCTCTAGAATTTAAAGGAAGAGAAAAAGGAAGAACATTGCAGACCGTGCAATTTGCACAACCATCAGAAGGAGCTGCAAATACAACAGGTTTTGTGTTTATGGCAGGAGATCACGAATTGAAAAATACAGAAAAAACGAAGATACAATTTATACTGGACTCAGGAGCATCAGATCATTTAATTAATAGAGAAGACTTGGCATTAGATTTTGAACAACTAAATACACCGATAAAGATTTCAGTGGCAAAGAATGGAATGTACATAACAGCGACAAAAAGGGGCACACTGAAAGTTATAAGTGATACAGGAATAAGCGGTCAACTTTATGGTGTGCTGTATTCGTCAGAAGTACCCTACAATCTATTATCCGTAACGAAAATACAAAATGCAGGGGCTACGATTATTTTCGATAAGATGGGAGTACAAATTTTGAATGGTAAAAAGGTCATAATGAAGGGTAAGACTTTAAATAATCTTATAGTAGTAGATATAATAATTAATAAAGATAAAGTTGATTTAGGTACACAAATATATAGTGCATCAAATAATAATTATGAAATATGGCATCAAAGATTAGGTCATATTAGTAAAAGTAAATTTTTAGAACTAAAAAAAAAGGAAATGGTAAGTGATGTAGAATTGATTAATAAAATTAAAATTATTGATAGCTTATGTGAAGCTTGCATAAAGGGCAAACAAACACGATTGCCATTTAACAATATAAAAGATAAAGATTATGTGAGAAGACCATTAATAATAGTACATTCCGATATCTGTGGTCCAATTACTCCTCCTACTGTAGATAACAAAAATTATTTTGTCACGTTTATTGATGACTTTACTCACTATTGTGTTGTATATTTAATGACATATAGATCAGAAATTTTTACAATATTTAAAGATTATGTTGCAAAGAGTGAAGCTCATTTTAATTTAAAGTTAGTAAATTTATACTGTGATAATGGGAAAGAATACCTATCTAATGAGATGAAGAATTTTTGTGCTGAGAAAGGAATCAGTTATCATTTGACTGTTCCACGAACTCCGCAGTTAAATGGTGTAGCAGAACGAATGAACCGAACCATAACAGAAAAGGCTCGGGCAATGATTTGTGGTATGAGATTAGATAAAGTTTTTTGGGGTGAAGCGGTTCTCACCGCTACATATTTAATCAATAGAACCCCAACTAGAGTAAAATTAGATAAAACACCATTTGAATTGTGGCATGGCAAGAAACCACAAATAAAATATTTAAGAGTTTTTGGTTCTACAGTATTTGTACATGATAAAACCAGTAGAACAAAATTTGATGAGCGATCGTGGAAAGGAATACTGGTAGGATATGAAACAAATGGTTATAAAGTATGGAATGAACAAAAGAGAAAATATGTCGTTGTAAGAGACATAATTGCAGATGAAACAAACTCTTTAGCATCCAGACCTCGAAACGAAATTGATATTGATGTTTCTGACGCAACGTCAAAATCAATAATAGAGTTTGATAATTATAAATCAAATGCCATAAATTTAGAAAATTTTGGGAATAAAACTGATGTTACTGATACGCAGTCAAAATCAGTGAGAGATTCGAATAAATCAGATGATGAGTCAGAAAAATTGAGTCCTAGAAATTTAAGTAATCAGAACGATAATTCTTCATCTCAGATTGATCAGAATAATCGCAGTAATAAGAGAATGCAATCGGAAGTAAGAAGGAGTGATCGGACTAAAAGACGTCCACATATTTCGTACAACGAAGATGATATACCAGATGATAGTTTAATGTGTGTTCAATCATTAGTGTGTGATATTCCTAAAACATATCAGGAAATTAGTAGTAGAGATGACAGAGTTCAATGGGAACGAGCTATTAAAGATGAAATTGATTCTCTTTTAACTAATGAAACATGGACATTAGTACAAAGACCTGAAAACAAAAATATTGTAGATTGTAAATGGGTGTTTACAATTAAGAATGACGAATTTGGAAACCCATTAAAATATAAAGCTCGTTTGGTTGCAAAAGGTTTTAGTCAAAAGTATCGAGTTGACTATGATGAAACTTTTGCTCCTGTCGCCAGAATTTCAAGTTTTCGATTTATTATTGCTTTTGCAAATCAGTTTAATTTATTAATCCACCATATGGATGTCAAAACAGCTTTCTTAAATGGTAGATTAAAGGAAGAAATTTATATGAGAGTACCTGAGGGAATTAAAAGTGAAAAGAATCAGATTTGTAAATTAAATAAGGCCCTGTATGGACTAAAACAAGCAGCAAGATGCTGGTTTGAAGAATTTGAAAAGGCTCTTAAAGAAAAAGGTTTCGAAAATTCTCCAGTTGATCGTTGTATTTACATTTTAGACAGAAAAGATGTTTCAAAAAATATTTATGTCGTTCTATATGTAGATGATCTTGCAATTGCAACAGCTAATAATGAAACCTTGAATAGTTTCAAAGAATATTTAATGAACAAATTTTCAATGGTAGATTTGAAAGAGATTAAATTGTTTCTTGGACTAAGGGTTAAAAGAACTAGAAATAAAATAACTTTAGATCAAAGTGTATATATAAAAAAAGTTTTAAAGAAATTTAATATGGATATGTGCAAACCGGTAAATACTCCTCTAGAAAATAAACTTGATTACAAAGCCCTGAATTCAGATGAAGAATATGACGCACCTTGTCGAAATATTATTGGTTGTTTAATGTATATAATGGTTTGTACGCGACCTGATTTATGTGTCGCTGTTAATATATTAAGTCGGTATGCAAATAAAAGAAATAAAGAATTGTGGAATTGTCTCAAGAGAGTTTTAAGATATTTAAAAAGCTCCATAGATATAAAATTAACGTATACTAGAGGTGAATACAATAACATTTTGATAGGCTATGTCGATTCTGATTGGGGAGGTGATGACACCTCTGATAGAAAAAGTACAACAGGGTACATATTTAAATTATTTGAACGATGTGCAATTAGTTGGAACACAAAAAAGCAATTATCAGTGGCAGTTTCATCAACTGAAGCTGAATATATGGCTCTATTTGAAGCAGTTAAGGAAGCTTTATGGTTAAAATCTTTAGCAATCAGTATTAAAATAAAAATGTTAGAACCCATAATAATTTATGAAGACAATAATGGTTGTATATGTATTGCAAACAATCCGACAAGTCATAAAAGATCAAAACATATTGATATCAAATATCATTTCACCAGAGAACAAGTAGAGAATAAAGTAATAACTTTGAAATATATTCCTACAGGTGACCAAGTGGCTGACGTGTTGACCAAACCTATTACAGGACAAAAATTTATGAAAATGAGAATCGAAATGGGCGTAGAGTGAAGAGAATAATTTATGATTTTTGAGAATCGAAATGGGCGTAGAGTGAAGAAAATAATTTATGATTTTTAAGTTTTGTTTGTTTAATTATTATGATATGTTATAATGTTTTAATTTGAATGGTCTGATTAGGTTTTTCTGGGTTTTTCCTAATCCTAAGCAACAAATGTTGGACCATATGTATTTAGTCCCAGGCAGAGCACAAGGAAGGTATTTCTTCATTATAATAATTTAATTTTGAAGGGGCGTGTTGAAATGTGTCAAAATTAATCTAATATTCGATTATAATCGATTCAATATTGGTATGTTTCAGTTTGTTTAGGAAACTGTTTCTTATTTGTTCCACACAACTTTTATTTCACAGCCCGTGATCCTCACTTGACGTATGACATTTGAACCTAAAAGATCTGTCTTCTGTGTGCTCATTAATTCGTTTGCTTATGTTAATAAAGTTTAGTTCAGTTAATTTCGTTTATTAAATTACATAATCTAATACACACCAATCCAAAATATGTTTGGGAAAAATGCAAAATTTTTAAAAATAAATGGACTAAGATCTGTCATTCTCATTGCAATGAAAATCTGCAGTCATCTGATCTGACTCTAGTTGCTCTAAACAAAATCAGTCCCCCGTGGGTACCAACCGACCCGCTTGCTCTTCCAGATTGCTCGCCGAACGAATTTTTTGACTCCCCCTTTAATTTTGCAGAATTTAACGCAGCTCTTGATTCAAAAAATGCTAAATCAGCTCCTGGAATGGATGGCATAGATTTCGAAATTTTACAAAGGTTGCCCTCCAAATATAAATTATTATTACTGGACATCTTCAACTATATGTATTGTTGTAATGAGTTTCCTCCTAACTGGAAATCCTCCTTTATCCACTTTGTAAAAAAATCTGACGGTAAAAGTTTTCGGCCCATTTCCCTAACATCATGCGTTAGCAAACTCTTTGAAACCCTTACAAAAAACAGATTACAATATTGGGCGGAAGTAAATAACTGGTTGCCAGCCAACCAACACGGCTTTCGAAAGGGCAACTCATGTATTGACAATCTAACTAACCTAACTCTTAAAGTTGAAGAATCCTTCATTGAACGTAAAGAAGTGCTAGCTGCTTTCTTAGATATAGAGGGAGCATTTGACAACGTCAATGTTAATATTATGTTACACAAACTGGCATCTTTGGGCTGTTCTGCAAATGTAATCAAAATAAATTTTCTTCTGAGAGAAAGAACTATTTATACCGCTCAATCGTATGAGATACCAAGATTAGTCCATAAAGGAGTTCCTCAGGGAGGAGTTCTTAGTCCACTTCTTTTCTCTCTTTATACTGCGCAGGTAATTGTTGGATTACCAAAGTCATTAAATGTTTCGTTATTTGCAGATGATATTGCTTTGTATATTAAATTCTCTTCCTTGAAAAGAGCAAAAATAATTCTGGAGAAGGCGATTCATGTTTTTAGTTCCAACCTGCTCAGTATTGGGCTCGTTCTCACCCCAAATAAAACGAGACTCCTCCATTTTAATAATAAAAGAATCCCATTCGACAGTGTTCAAATAAAGGTTGGAGGTTGCATTGTGAAATCAGTTAAGTATGTTAGATTTCTGGGCATCATATTTGACAATCGATTGAGTTTCGGACCACACGTAGATCTCTTGTATAATAAAGGTATAAAATCTCTAAATATGATAAAATTCTTGTGCGGAACGTGGTGGGGATCAGATCCCCTGACTTTATTAACAATATATAAAAGCTACACACGCTCCTTTATAGACTACGGAAGCTTTCTATACTGGCCAATAACGGTATCTCTTAGAAATAAGTTAGAAAAAATTCAAAATTCAGCTGTTCGAATTGCACTTGGGTATCGTAGAAGCACTCCTCTCAATGTAATGATAGCAGAATCCAAGTTGATGCTTCTATCAGACAGGTCAATTTTTCTATGCAAACGATACCTTGCTAAAATTGTTTCAAACGAAGGTTCCAAAATTTTTAATACGGTCACTAAATACTTTCATCATTCTAAAAGGAAAAACTCTAGATTAAAAAACAAAATTCTTGACATATGCATTGATTGTCTTCCTGAGTTAAAAGATAAAATCATCTCTAATAATAATTACAATTTATATTGCCACGATTTCAATACATTGATAACATCTATCCCAATTAACTCAACTCTGGGTTCAGAGCTCAAAGATTCAGGTGATCCTAACCCACAAATTAAAAAAATCCTAATAGACAATGGCGCCTCGGCCATATTCACTGATGGTAGCAAAATCGCTAATGCTAATTATGTTGGGTGTTCTTGTATCTGCTACGATTTAAACATTCGTCTCAAAAAAAGTATCGATAGAAACGCGTCGATTCTTACAGCGGAATGTTTGGCCCTGTGTTACGCTATGGACATTGCACTTCAGCATAGAAATCGCTCTTTCGTTATTTTTACAGATTCTTTGAGTGCCTTGCTCAACCTTAAGTTTATTAGCTTCAAAATTACAACAAATCCGATCATTCTTGAAATTAAAAAGAAGTATGTAAAATTCTGTCAGGACAACCCTCATTCCATAAAATTCTTCTGGATCCCTTCACATATAGGAGTGTATGGAAATGAGGACGCGGACTCTCTTGCAAAAGCTGCCACATCATCTAGTTCAGCGGACATCTCTCAAGTCCCTTTCACTGATTTTACTTGTCACCTTAGACTGAAAGGCATTCTAAACACTCGATCTTCAATTACTGAGCAAGGCACCATCAAGGGTATACATTATTTTCAAAATTTTTACATCCCAAATCAAACTCCCTGGTTTGCTCAAAATTTTGATGTCCACATTAAAAGGGGTTTTATAACCACAGTAAATCGTATCAGGGCCAATCATTATAATCTCGCTGCCTCTCTTCATCGAGTAAACATTGTCAGTGATCCTAGTTGTAAGTGTAGTTATAGTTCCGAGGACTTAGATCATGTTTTATGGCAATGCTGTCTTTATGATTCCCAAAGAATTAAATTAGTCAATAAGTTGCGTAAAATTAAGTTTTATCTTCCATTAAAAGCGGACATTTTCGTTGCTAAACCTAATGTGAAAGCCTGTGAATATATCTTTCAGTTTCTATGCGACTGCAATCTTCACCTCTAGAGATTAATAATTCTGTCATTGTACACTAACTGTATGACTACTGTATAAAAAAAAAAACTTGTAAAGCTGAAATAAACCTATAATAGGTTTCAGTGGCTCAATAAAAAAAAAAAAAAAAAAAAAACAATTATGCTGTTTCGAAATGTGTGCCACTGGGTCACTTGGTGACGAACTACACAAAGGTCCTCAGGTATACGACAGTACCGAAAGCTAAGGGACGTACGGGTCAGATCAACGAACTGTAAAGCTGGTGGCAGATAGTAGGTATATACGACAGCCTAAGGCCTAAGGCAGACCTGGGCGACGATGGGCCGAAAAACACATGGTGCTGCTTTTCTCCTTCGCCGGCTCGGCAAGGCAGTCCCCACCACGCCCACGGGTCTTATGTGCGTGTACATGTTTATGTAGTAGTGGTGAGTAACCTGCTGATGCAGCATCGTGGGGCTCGTGCTGAAGGGAGAGTCGGAAGACGTGGTGGGGACTGTCTTGCCGAGCCGGCGAAGGGGAAAAGCAGCACCATGTGTTTTTCGGCCCATCGTCGCCCAGGTCTGCCCTAAGGGATGTGCGGTCAAGGCCGCGGTCGAGGCAACGATGCGCACTTTCATTTTCATTTTCACTTTCAAATCGATAAATAAATTTTAATAAATCGCACGTTTTTATTTCACACAGATGCCTTGAAATTTTCCCGCACTCACACGATCATTGTTCACATTTGTCAATACACAGCTATGCACTGATAACAATTGTCGTATCCCTTGCATTGGAGCACAAATTACAACAATCACATAATGGGATCACTAGACTGCGGATTTCATACATTTGTAGAAAAAATGAGTAGGTGCATTTCAAGACATTAGAGAGATTAAAATAATTTAAAAACAGTATCATTTTCCAGGGCTTCGGAGTCGGTAGACAAAATTCTTAACTCCAACTCCTCTTTTTTTTTACCTCCGACTCCGAATCCGACTCCGACTCCGACTCTCCAAATTGAAAAAATATGTACTCAAAATAATTAAAAGTTGTAATGAAACTGAATAAATAGTTGAAATATTGTATTAAAGTCTAAGAATATGGAACAGATAACTCTGATACAACACGACACGACTGTTACTTTCTCACTTTCAGGAAATAGTTAGGAAATACTATTACCATAACTTTAACTGTTTCTCCTTTACATAGTGCCGAGTGCCGAGGTATATAAATATGTATTACATATACAACACGTTTGTACTGCAGATCGAATATTAGCAATTTATTTATGTATATATAAATGTATTAATGATTTATAAACAAAAGAGCCAGAGTTGGAGTCGGAGTCGATATATTTTTTTCCGACTCTGACTCC
Source organism: Lasioglossum calceatum (assembly GCA_963966675.1). Taxonomy (NCBI): domain Eukaryota; kingdom Metazoa; phylum Arthropoda; class Insecta; order Hymenoptera; family Halictidae; genus Lasioglossum; species Lasioglossum calceatum. The sequence goes on along the minus strand of OZ016551.1, from coordinate 13,343,272 downwards.
GACTCCGAGAGTCGATATATACCTTTTTCTGACTCCGGCTCCGGCTCCAGCGATCAGCAATTACTCTCAAACTCTGACTCCGACTCCATGACTCCGACTCCGACTCCGAAGCCCTGTTATTTTCAACTTAGTAAGATGATCATAGGAAGAATCAAATATCTGTTTGGTTCCTGTCCCTTGTAATAGCGGCAGCCAACTTTCGTTCTGCATAAAGATCCGTAGTCTATCGATTAGTTGTAATATGTTAAAGGTGAACGATAATCGTGAGTGTGGAAAAATGTGAAGGCATCAGAGTTAAATAAACATGTGATTTATGTATCGATTTGAAAGTGAAGATGAAAATGGAAGTGCGGATCGTTGCCTTGGCCGCTGCCTTGACCGCACATCCCTTAGGCTGTCGTATACACCTACTGCATACCTACCACCAGCTGTGCTGTTCATTGATCAGACCGTAGGTCCCTTATCTTTCGGTATTGTTGTCTACCTGAGGACACCTGTGCAGTTTGTCACCGATTGACCCAGTACCACACATTTCAATTCAATCAGTTTCTGTTCCTTCTCTTTTTTTACGATTATCTCGTAAACTAAAGCCGACCGCTGCACATACGGCCGAATGACCAAATTACGACGACAAAAATATAAAATGAGATTTTATTTGACATTCTAGTTAGAAATGCTTATAAGAAGACAGCTTAATAATAATCTTCGGAAAAGTAGCTACTTAGGGTTAATTGGGGTCATAAAAAAGGGTTAAGGGTCCATAGTATTTTAATTAAAACTGTTTAGTGAGCGAATAGTCGCCGGGCTGAATCAAGTTTTAGCGGACTTGATTCACCCAAGGATAGCTGTTCTATCCTTGAAAAAGGATCGGAGTGAATGGGTGCCAAAGGATTCCTTTTCTCCGTTCGGTTGACGGGCAAAACTCCACTTTATTTCTCCAAATCGCGTCGCGATTCGTTGTTGTACAAGGGAGTCGGCGTGAAAGTACACGCGCGGGCGATTCCGATAATGTTAACGACGAGGCGAACGTTTAAACCAAAAACCGTTGCGTTGGTAGAACGAGAAAAGACAACGTGTCGGCGATCGAGAGGATTCGAAAAATTCTGTTCGACTGGCTAAAGGTGCCCTGTCGACTTTGTTTTTATTGTCGCAGGGTATCGATGTGATGATCGATAGATCGTGTTGACGTTTTCGTCGATCGCCGTCACGATGACGTCAGAATTGAGCGACGCATGCGTTACTTAGCCGCGTGTCGAGATTGGCCGATTCGAACGAAGCCGCACACGCGCCCGGGTATTTTGATTCCGAAACAAAAACAGAATTAAATAAATTAAAACACTAAATTATTTCTGTAGTTTTATTTGAGATATAATATGCAATAAAAATATTATTCTACATCCTCATTGTTATTTTCATCATTATCATCAGCATCATCAGTAGCATCATCATACAATGTTCAGAATGTTCACTAACACCAAACTTATCGAATATACACTTTAACAATCGTTCATTACACTCAAATGATGAAAACTTTAAAAACTGTTCACTTCTTAACACTTCAATTAGTTCTTTTCTCGTAATCTTTATCTCCTGTACAGCACGGTCGACGCGACTACCTGTAATCAATCCGCTCTATTGATCGAAGGGACAAAGGGGGGGACTCATTTTTTAATTTTTTTTTTTTATATTAGTTGTAAGCCACTTTTTCGAACTAGTAAAGAAAGATCGGGGTACTCTTTGGAACTTTTTTTTTTGTAACTCTAGCTAAAGTAAGCATATCAATATTTCCTAACCCTTTCACGTTAGCGTACGCGGACGATGTGGCGATGTTAGCGGAGGAGGAGGACGAGATGAGGGGAATGATGGGGGTGCTAGAAAGATATATTGAAGGGAAAAAGCTACAGCTTAACGTGGGCAAGTCGAAGGTGATGAGGTGTAGAAGGGGAGGGGGGAGGTGGAAAAAGGTGTCGTGGAGGTGGAAGGGGAAGGTAATTGAGGAGGCAGGGGAGTACAAGTATCTAGGATATACGATAACAAGGGATGGGGGGCAGAAGGCGCATGTGGAGGATAGGTTAAGGAAGGGGGCGGCGGTTATGGGACAGGTTTGGGGTATAGGGAAGAGGAGGTTTGGCAAAGATTGGGGCAGGAGAGTGTGGTTATTTTATAAATTGATATGGGCAGTGGTAAGTTACGGGGTAGAAATATGGGGGTGGAAGGAGAGGGAAGGTATAGAAAAGCTTCAGGAAAGATATCTGAAATGGGTATTAGGGGTAGATAGATGCACACCAGGATACATGGTCAGGGAAGAGATGCAAAGGGATTTATTGAGGGGGAGGGCTGGGTTGAGGGCGTGGGGGTATGAAAAGAAGTTAGGGGAAGGCAAGGGGGGGAGCTGGCGCGGTTATGCTGGGAAGAGATTAGGAAGGGGGATAGGAGGGGAGGGAAAGGGAAAGAGAGGAGTTTATTTCGGGGAAAGGGTGGTCGTTGGGGGAGTGGAGGGAGTTAGTAGAGGGTAGGAAGGAAATAGTGAGTGCAGAATTAATAAGAAGAGAGAAGGAGCGGCAAAGGGAGGAAAGGTGGGAAAAGATAGGAGAATCCAAATCAAACAGGTGGTATAGGTGGGTAAAGGGGGAGGGACTACCGGGGTATTTAAGGAAAGACTGGGGGGAAGCTAGGTGGCAAAGAGTAGCTAAATTTAGGTTAGGGAATGAGATGAGGGGTGAAAGATATTGGATGAATGAAGATAAGAGGTTGTGCAGAGTGTGTGGATGGGAAAATGAGACTTGGGAGCATGTTTGGGAAGTATGTATGAGAATGGATGAAGAAAAAGGATGGCAGGAGAGTGTGAGGGAAGTGTTGGATGATGGGGGGGGGGGAGAGAAGTGGATGAGGATGGTGGAAGAATGGAGAAAGAGTGAGAATGGAGGGAATGGGATGGATGTGGAGTGTCCGAAAGGGGGGGGTCCACGGGTTGGGGTTAAGGGAGGTCAGGGGGGAAGGGGGGGTGCGTAGGTTAAGTTAGTTGATAAGGAAATCTTTGTAAATAGCTGAGTTTTCTCTCTCTCTCTCTGGCGCTCTCTATGATAGAATAAGTTAAAGTGTAAGTTAGATGTAAGGTAGAATTAAGCGATATTTGTAAGAGCGGAAAAGGTAGGAGAAGGTGATGCGAAATTGTATCCTCAAGGGGAATCAATAAAATTCTATATATTTCCTAACCCAGAATAGTATATGATACAATATAGTATATTAACAGTATGTACAACTCATCTTTGTGATGACAATAATTGCAGATGAAAGTACGAAGCTGACGCTTCTTCAATATCCATGTAGAAAACTTAGCGAATTTCAATTGGAGAAAACAGGATTAACGCAATTACGTCGTCAACATTACTGACGCGAACAACTGAGATTCACCGTCCGAATCATAGCCTAATTTTGCACAGGTGCACCGACTACTGCGTTGCGTTAACAAAAACAATTTTCACGCTACATTGTGGGCCCTTTCTTAGAGTACGTAATGATGGTATTTAAAATTAGTTTAGAGAAAATTGTTAAATCGACTTTTGTCGTCGTAATTTGGTTATTCGGCCGTATGTGCGCTGTAGGCATTTTCTGAAAGTACATATTTATTGAAGCGTATTGAGTATTGAGTCTTCACTCGCAGCAACGACACCGTTCACGTTTGTCAACATAAATGTACCCTATTTTCTTAAACGTACACACACACACACACACACACTATATTTTTTATTTATTTATTTCAAATTTGTTTTTTGTGGTACATGCTGTACCACTTGTTACTATGTAATTACAAATTTTTTACGCGCAGGCAACGGCAGAAAATTGCAGCGTCCCTCACGGCGAGTCATGGTACCGTGGCCGAGGCAAGTACCTCAGGCGAATTAATTTCATTTAGTGAAAATGATTGTCCAAGAGCCGCTGAAGAAAACGTGGAATACGCAGACCAATCAATCTGGGAGATGCTGGAAGAAGCAGACAACGATGTAGACGATGTCCAGATGGCAGACATCATGAACGTAACAAACGAAGATGTTGGAAACCAGGAAAAGGAAAATAGTACCTACGAAGAAAACGTGGAATACGCAGACCAATCAATCTGGGAGATGCTGGAAGAAGCAGGCAACGATGTAGACGATGTCCAGATGAACGAAATCATCGAGGAGATCAACAATGAAGATGATCTGGTAGAAACTGTCGAACCACAACCGGACAAGGAACCAATTTGCAAGGGAATAGACCTCGTCGATTTTTCCCATGTTTTCAACCAAATAAAACAGCTTGGGAAACATTCGAAAAAGAATTGTGGCATCGAACATTTTGATATAACAAGATGTAAACAGAGCGGTCTTAAGAAAACGTATTGGGTACGATGCAAGATGTGCAATAAAGAATGCAGGATAGAATGTCTCCCAAAAAATGACAACGTTATGGACATCAACCACAGCGCAGTTGCCGCAACAATGCTGACAGGAGGCGGCTTCACTCAACTGGAGGACATCATGTGTGCCATGAACGTGTCGTGCATGACGAAGAATTTGTTCCAAAAATGTCAAGACAAAGTCATCAATGGCCTCATTCGGGCTGCGAAACACGAGATGAAAGCTGCTGCGAAAGAAGAGGAAGCACTTGCCATTGCAAGAGGCGATATTGATCCGACATCTAAACTACCGATGATTCCAGTAGTCGCAGATGGCAGCTGGATGAAGAGATCATACCGTGGCGGAAACTACAATTCCCTGTCTGGAGTAGGAGCCATTATTGGATACCACACCAGGAAGGTCCTGTTCATCGATGTGAAAAAAAAGTTCTGCATCGTTTGCCAACAAGCGGCGAGGAAGAAGGAAGTGCCACGCGACCACCGTTGTTTTAAGAATTGGAGTCGCCATAAAAGTTCGACAGGAATGGAGAGCGCTGCTATCGTGAAAGGATTTCAATCCAGTGTACGAATGCACGGCCTAATATACTCGATATTAATTGCCGATGGCGATAGCAGCGTGCACAAAAGGATACTGGATGTTGATCCGTATGAACGGTATGGGGTGCAAGTGAAGAAATATGAATGCACGAACCACCTGTTGCGAAATTTCTGCAACAAAATCAAGATGATAAGCGCAAGAAGTGGCCACAAGCAGCTGAGAGCAATTGTAGCTCAAAATATCCTCCGTCTGCGCGTCGGAATCACGAAAGCCGCAGAACACAGACGCCAAGAAAACGTGAGCTTTTCGGATCAAATCAAAAAGCTCAAAGGTGACTTGAAGAACGTGCCAAGTCACGTGTTCGGGGAACACGAAGAGTGTCTGAACATCGCATACTTTTGCAAAACGCATTCTGACCCCAACCAGACAAACTATGTCCCGCGACTGAGAGAAACTGGCATATATAAGGACATCGAAGAAGTATTACGGCGGGTCATCGATCATTCCGGAAGTCTACTGGCTGGGTACGATAATAACGCAGTAGAATGTTTGAACGGCATCATAGCAAAATACAACGGAGGAAAACGAATAAACTTCGGACGAAAAGGCTCGTACCAAGGAAGAGTCAATGCTGCTGTCGTCCACTATAATTCAAAGGAAACGCTTAGTCGTTTATGCGCTGCAATGAAGAAAGAACCGACAGCCGCCGTAAAAATATTGGAAGAGAAACGGAAACGTCAAACGAAAGCGTCGAAGAAGCAGAAAGAAGAAAAAAAAGCATCCTTCTACCAAAGAGAAGCACCACAACGATGCGACGAGGACTATGGCCCTAATGCGGAGAAACCAGCTGATAATATGACGGAAGAAGTCTACAATTTAAAGTATGAGAAGCTCATGGCAACGCTCCACCGGCGGCAAGGAAGGCGACAAAAAATCGAAGAGGAAACTCGTCTTCAAGCGAGCAGCAATAAGTGGATACAATACAGAAAAGTTTTATTGACTGCATCCAATTTCGGCCAAGCATGCAAATTACGTCAAAATACAAATCGAGACGCTACTGTATCAAGGATCCTGTATCCAGAAAAGCTGAAAGTAGCATCAGTGGAATACGGAAAGGAGCACGAGGAGATCGCCCTGAAGGAATTAGAAGACGAATTGCAAGTCTCTATTCAGCCGTCTGGGCTCTTTATTGATTCCAACATACCTTACTTGGATGCGACACCAGATGGACTGATAGGTGAGGATGCCATTGTCGAAATCAAATGTCCATTCTCGGCGGAGGATATGACTGCCAACGAAGTATTAGAGAGGGTTCCTCTCCTAAAACGCGTTCTTATTGACGGTCAAATGAATAAAAATCATAACCATTATTACCAAGTGCAAGGACAGTTGCATATAACAAACAGGCAGTATGCTTGCTACTGTATCTGGACACCGCAAAGCAGAAGAACTGTCCTAGTTCCCAGAGACGATAAGTTCTGGGCAACACAAATAGAAAACCAATTGAAAAGGTTCTACGAGGATCATATGGCACCAGAACTGGTAACGCGTAAACTGCGAGGTACATCCAATCATGGATAAAAGGCCAATAGCGACTGCTCCGGCGAGTGCAACACAGCGCATAAGAAGAGCTGTTGGAAAGAAATTGCAATCCAAGGTCGCAATTGCACCGGCGAGTGCAACACAGCGTACATGAAGAGCTGTTTTATGGCCTAATGCGACTGCACCGGCGAGTGCAACACAGCGCATAAGAAGAGCTGTTGGAAAGAAATTGCAATCCAAGGTCGCAATTGCACCGGCGAGTGCATTCAGATTATATGAACAGGTTTTCGAATCAACAACGCTGCAAAATGTAAGTACGAAAGTATGTAGAAGATGCATGTATACGGAGAGTGAAGAGAACCGTCAGTAAGAGACGGGGGTGGTGGCGGGACTCTTTACACTCTCCTAGTAATATTTCTACTTGCAGCTATAATCTTTCATGGACATTCGAGTAATATAGACTCAACGAGTAATTTTTACAAAACCCATTTATTTTTTTCTTTCAGATGAAACCAGGGTATACAGGATGTAGCGGGTCCCCCATTTCCTTCGACTCGGACACAAGATATCGTATTTAGAGGGGCGGTCCATTGACCGCCCCGGGTGAGGTTAGGTTTTTAGTGGGTATGGGTACGCCGACCGGCCGACCAACCGCGGCCCCAGCCCCACACTACCCCCTTTCGGGGTGTCCGTAATTGCATTTCCCCCCTCACTCTTAGAAAAAAAAAAAAAGTGTACAGGATGAGCAACATGTCTTCGCCATTCGTGCATAAATGTAAGTAAATAACATTCATCGACTTGCATTTTTATGGTGTACACATAGATTACAGCTCCTTCTGACTTTCTATCACAGGTACTGGGACAACTTACTGCCGTCGGAGGGGATCAGTGCCCACCGCAAAGAAACATTTTTGCGAATATCATGGAAATGTAGGTATGTATCGGTTTTGGCGTTCCAGTAATATAGGCGCAACGAGTAATTTTCACTAAACCCACATTTATTTTTTTCTTTCAGATCAAACCAGGGTGTACAGGATGAGCAACAAGTCTTCTCCATTCGTGCATAAATGTAAGTAAATAACATTCATTGACTTACATTATTATGGTGTACACATAGATTACAGTTCCTTCTGACTTTCTATCACAGCTACCTGGACAACTTACTGTCATCGGAGGGGATCAGTGCCCACTGCAAAGAAACATTTTTGCGAATATCGTGAAAATGTAGGTATGTATCGGTTTTGGCGTTCCAGTAATATAGGCTCAACGAGTAATTTTCACTAAACCCGCATTTATTTTTTTCTTTCAGATCAAACCAGGGTGTACAGGATGAGCAACAAGTCTTCGCCATTCGTGCTATCTGCCCTGTCCAGGTCCCAGTTATTCAGGACCCACACCACTACAATATAATAATATAATGTGTGTGTGTGTGTGTGTGTGTGTGTGTGTGTGTGTGTGTGCGCGCGCGCGTGTGTGTGTGTTGTGACGTTGCAAAACATGCAACGTCCCTTCTCCGTTAATATTGGTCACATGAATGACATAAGATGGACCGGACCGCCCTCTCACGAGACACGACAAAATACCGCAGGATTTGAGAGCGCTCCCCGAGGAGATTCCGTAATTATCGACGACTATTATTGACATCTGTCGTACGCGCCGAGAACGGCAAGTTACAGGGCCGTATCACGAAGCGTCAAGGGTACCCCGACCATCCGGAATTTTCCTTGAAGGACAGCGTTGCACAGGACGAGCCCGCAGAGAACAACAGGCCACTCTTGTGAAAGCCCCGGGCATAGGCGAGGATCAATGAGAACGAAAGCACACGGACCATCGGTCCGGAGACGTCGAAGGGTCAGGAGCAGAACGAACATCTCATCGCTACGATATTTTCGAGGACGCGACGCCGCCTCACCCCGATTAGCTCCTGCGCGTGTGGTGCGATCGTGAACAACGATAACCGAGCCGAGACCGGTCAGAGAATGACCGGGATTATTTTGCGTTAGAGCCTGGTCCTAAAGGACCTCCGTAGGGACGATCCTGGCAACGAGAATGTCGCGCGCTAGGCACGCGCCAATCAGGGAAATTCGGCTACGAGATGAGTGGGGGGAACAAGGATCGAACCGTCGCGTAACCGAAAATCGATGGATCACTGTCGCACTGGCTTCCGTCGCGAGCAACCGCGTTATTACACCGCGTACGAAACTACGCAGTTTTCCGGACGAATCAATCGTCGATTGTAATAAGATCGTTACGTCGTACTCGTGAGAGTTTCCGTACGGGAATTGGGCGTCCGCGAGCTGAGCAGCCTGTAAGGACCGCTTCCCAGAAGCAGCTACAACTAGCTTCTCCGACGAGAAATAAGATCGAAAGCGAAACGGTAAGTCGACTCAGTGATCCATTCGGTATTTCCTTGCGAGGTGGCCCGACCTTTATCGTGCGAGGACGAACGCTTCTCGTTCCATCCTCGGAATTTCGTGCGTGCCGAGACGCAAGGCGTCTCGGGCAAAGATCTCGTGTCATTTCCGTCGACACTTTGAGAGTCGAAATCAAGAGAGTTTTTCCCGACGGTTGCGAATACGGAAGTTTCCTCGGAGGAGTCGCGTTCCGAGAGAATAATCTCCTTCGTCTCAAATCCTGTGTCGCGGCGAGTATCGGCGAGAATTTCACGGTGCGAACGCGTAAACAATACCGCGCGCTTCGAGTCGAATAACGTGCGGAGGTCAACGCGACGCACAGTGGTTCCAAAGTCCGAAAACGTGGCCAAAACCCCCAAAATGAATTACGAGCTAGGACATTTTTACCCATTGGGATGGGTACTCTAATAGTGACTCCGTAGTGGGGTAAACGGTAAAATGCTTGCATTTTTTTACCTGAGTTGCAGTCGTAGTCGAAACTTCGCTTTTGCTAGACAAGCATTTTTCACGCGCGTGAGCGTACGTACGAAATATAAGTGCAAAGTGTATAAGCTATATTGAAAGCTAGTGATTTTTATACTGCATAATGGATACAGTTTGTGGAGGTAAGTTCAATCGTTTTTAGTGCTAAATTGTTAATGTTAACCGGTTAAAAGTTACACGGAAGGGAAACGTAAAATTTGACGCATACATTTTAAAGATGTAGAGATAAGTTAAAACCTCCACCCACCTCCATCGAATAACTTACATAGAGTCTTAGTTTATACTATTATCTTGCAAAATCTAAAAAATGAGCAGCCCCTAACAGCCACTTCTCGCGTACCACCATTTTACATAACTCAGTGTAAGCATTTTATTAGCTTTCACCAAAATATCTCGGAAAGTATGAATGATACTAAAAAATGTTTCAAATAAAAATTGTATGGTCTGAAGGAACTCATTTGACGATGGTATGCGTTTGACCTATTAGTGACCTTGAAATGTCCTGCGAAGGTCGGGAGTCAATTTTTGAAAATAAGGAAGGTTATTTTTTTTCATATTCTTATAGCTGATATTCAGACAATTTCAAAACAATATAATAACATTATTTTGCGTCAATTTGTTACCGAGATATAAACGTTTCAATAAGAGAGCTAGAGAGGAAGCGACGCGACCTTCAAAGGACAGACAGGTCTAACAATAAGTAATTTAATTCATAGAAGTAATTAATTAACTTTTTAATTAAGTCTTAGACAAAATGTTTCAAATATTAGTTTCTATTACTTACTTTCAGGGTCTCGTGATAGCGAAATCCGATTGACAAGGAAACAAATTTTTCAATTAACTAAATGTTATTTGAATAGTGATATTAATACAATATCTGAACACCTTCAGAATCAGATATTTAAACAGCATGGGAGTTTAATTGATATAAATCATGATACAAAGACCGCATTAGGGATTTTAATTTCTAAAATTAGGACAAAATGGCAAAGTGTAAGGAGAACGGAATATAAGTTTTTCAAAAAGTTTGCTATGTGGCATGATGGCTCTGTTGCATTCCGCATCAGGGAAGCCAGACGGTGCGGCTCAACGGCTCAAGTGGCCCCTTACGTCTCCGTCCCTCGCCTAGATCAGGGAAGCCAGACGGTGCGGCTCAACGGCTCAAGTGGCCCCTTACGTCTCCGTCCCTCGCCATGATGCATGCCTCCGCTATCCCCACTCTTACCACTACCGCTGGCGCGACCGAGTCGGTAGCATGCTACCGCTCTCATTCTATCACTCGGTCGCGCCAGCGGTAGTGGTAAGAGTGGGGATCTTGGCGAGGGACGGAGACGTAAGGGGCCTGGCGAGACTCGCAGCCGCGAGACTCGCATCTGGCATCCCTGTTCCGCATACCTGCAGACAGCGATAAACATGCGAACAACATTGGCCGTCCTTCTTTAGAATTTGAAATCTCCAGCGAAAGATCAAAGCGAAGAAAAACAGCAGATATTCGAACAAATTTTTCAAGTGATGCATTATCGTATGCAACTCAAATGAGTTTCCGAGCACGAGATTTGGTCAATTTTGAATTTTCCCAATCGGTTCTCGTGCTTTGTGGTCGCAATACATACAACTCGGAATGCCAATTTTTAAACGGAACTAACAATTTTTTAACCTATGCGTTCGCCATATTGGATCCGCCATTTTGTTTTTTAGAATTTTTAGTTCAGATTTGTAATCAGCGGACCCGAAAACCCTAGTGTACTAATTTTTGAACAGAACTAACAATTTTTTAATCTATGCGTTCGCCATATTGGATCCGCCATTTTGTTTTTTAGAATTTTGAGTTCAGATTTGTGATCAGCGGACCCGAAAACCATAGTGTACTAATTTTTGAACAGAACTAACAAGTTTTTAACCTATGCGTTCGCCATATTGGATCCGCCATTTTGTTTTTTAGAATTTTGAGTTCAGATTTGTAATCAGCGGACCCGAAAACCATAGTGTACTAATTTTTTAACAGAACTAGCAATTTTTGAACCTATGCGTTCGCCATATTGGAGCCGCCATTTTGTTTTTTAGAATTTTGAGTTCAGATTTGTAATCAGCGGACCCGAAAACCATAGTATACCAATTTTTTTAGAAATTGAAGTACGTTTAGGGGTTTTGGCCAGCTTTTGGGGATTTGGAACCACTGTGCGACGGTCATCTCACGCACCGTTCATCTGCGGATCGCACGTTCCCGTCGGCCGAGATTCTGTGAATCGCCGTTATCCGACGGTATCGTGCGAGAGAGATTTTACACGACAACCGCGCTGCAAATTACCATCTATCGCCAAAGTGTATGAAGAGCGCGGGCTCTCGGGTCGCGGCCTCGTGGCCGTCCTTTGTAAGAAAATTGACTGATTAAACATCTCGAGCCTACATTGTTGTTGATAAATCAAATCCCGTGAGATCCGCCCTGCCGAGAAGGCTGTCCTAGTCTTCCCCGTGTCCAAATCATCTGGCCCTTTCGCGTCTTTGTCTTTCATACGCGTGTCTCGAAGGTTCGACTCTCGAGCTCGGCTTCACCGAGCCCGAGGATCTCATTACGTCTCGTGTGGCATCCTCGCGGTGCCTGGCACCCGAATAGTAAAATAATCGAGCCTTCAATTCTCGCTTGTCTCGGGCGGACCGCGCGTACTCGGCTAACCGCGGCCCGGTCTCAGTACCAGTAAAGCCCGAGTCGGCCATTTTCTCGAGCCATACAGCGCGACGAAAAGGGGCAACGTGACAGTGTATAATATAATATATTATAATTATATATAGAATATAATTTACTTATTTTTAACTTTTACTTATCTTTACAATATAATACAATGTTTAGTGCTATCTGCGCTGTTCACAGGACCCATAACAATATAATATAATATAATAATGTAATATGTGTGTGTATGAATAATATAATATATTATAATATATATAACCCAGACAACCAGGCTGCAGCGGGCAGCTATGTCGCGTTTTGGAGGTCTGCTGCCGCAAGCTGCTCGGCACCGGTCCTAGATTCTGCCTCGCCGTAAGAGGGCAACACAGTCGCTCTAATGTTTCGACTGCCGTACAGACCTTGTACTAGGGGCTAGGGGGCTCTCGTCGTTGCAGTGCGGTGATACAGAGCCGGTCGGACTGATGTGGATCTTCCACATTAAGATGTCGGTAAAGTAAATGTCCATTGTACAAATGTGTAGCAGCAGCAGCAGCGCTCTTCTTTTTTACCGCAAAATTAATATTTATTTAAATTACATACTACACATACTATATATTAGGTCGTTCGGAAAGTAATTTCGTTTTTCGTGTAGGGATGGCAATGCTTCCGTTTGTCATTACTAGACTGCGGATATTTCTGCAAAATAAAAATCGAATACATCGACTGCAAGAAATAGAAACCAAATTGAATGTTATTTCTTCAGTAGAGGAGAAAACGAAATGATTTTCCGAACGACCTAATACATTAACATATTACAATGGGAGAGCTGCACAAAGCCTAAATAAAATCGATCTTAGCATTTTTATACAAAGAAACATTTATCAGTTACTTTTAAGGCTCGTTAGGTTTATAGTGTTGAAACGTCTTCATGCAAAAAAAAGTGTCGTAGGAGGGAAAAGAAACTTTATACTTTTCGGCTCGAGCGTTTCGGGCTACCCGCCGAGTGCTTCGGGCTGCCCAGGGGTTTCGAGCTGCCCACTGCCCGGGAGTGACTCGATCTCATCGCGTTCGCACGAACTTGTCCGCTTTTGTCCGAACGCGCTCGACGAAGTCGAGCCACTCTCGGGCCACCGGATGCACGGTGGGGTATTTGGCCTGAAAAGTGGAATTAACTAGTTTAACGTTATTTATATGCTCAAGGTTATAATTTTATATGTAGATCGTTGGATTCGTCTTAAGATCAGCTACAACATTATGAAATTCAAAATACATTTCAGCATTTAAAAAATCAAATTCACCTCAATTTTTTGTAAAAACAAAATTTTTTTCCAACTTTCATATATCAAAATTTGTAGACTTCTGAATACTGTTCCTCTTTTGTTGGAAACATTTTTTCCTCAGATTATCGAGAACCCATGAAGAAGCGTGGCGATAGTGGAATATTTTCACCATCATAACTTGAAAAATATTTAAGCAAAAAATATTTTATTATGGTGTTTTGGAAAGCTCTCAAAACAAGCTACTTATAATCACAAATATTTACCGAATGTAATGAGACCAAAAAGAGCACGCAGACTCACACAGAAATATAACAACTGTAAAAGAACTTTCAGAATTATTGGCAACGTTCAAATATTAATAACTATACTAATTTATATGATAACAAAATGAAATCTGTGCGAAAGTGCTCTGTATATCTTCCTGAACAAGTTTTGTAATACAAGAATTTACACAATTTTCCTTAAAACACTTGAAAATCGCCAATGATCGGATGCTGTTTTAGAGGCTGTTTAAGGGGCCCGATCCAGATTTGACCTCGAAATTAGTTTGAGCTCCGTCCAATAGAGGAGGTGGGTAAAATTTCTACAGTTGAATGTCGAGAAGTACAGCCGCGCCAAAGGGATACCATCTCGGCGGTGACAGCAGTCACTGCATCAGTAAATGCTGCCAGCATGCAAGCGTGACGTCACTATACGGCTGACGATGGCGTAGTGACGATGTGCTCGAGTGAGAGTATGGGGCACACACTCGTCGCTCGGGCAGCGCGTACGTGTGCCTAGGCGGATCGCAAGGCTTCGGTAATTGTCTAACCATTTCTCTATAATGCACATTTGGAACTCCTACGTAGTCACAATCGATAGATAAAAGATCAATCTAGTGCGGATGGTGTCTAAAATGGCCCACTTTTCCGATTTCGAGGCGTAATTTTCATTATTCGACAGCAAGATGTCTGTCAGGGGGCTCTGCAAGCAGGCTTGACGAGCCGCGCGGCGCCTTCGCACACAAACACGCTCCGGCATCGTGTACGTGTGCCTAGGCGGGTCGCAAGGGTTCGGTAATTGTCTAACCATTTTTCTATAATACACATTTGGAACTCCTACGAAGTCACAATCGATAGATAAAAGATCAATCTAGTGCGGATGGTGTCTAAAATGGCCCACTTTTCCGATTTCGAGGCGTAATTTGCATTATTCGGCAGCAAGATGTCTGTCAGAGGGCTCTGCAAGCAGGCTTGACGAGCCGCGCGGCGCCTTCGCACACAAACACGCTCCGGCAGCGTGTACGTGTGCCTAGGCGGGTCGCAAGGGTCCGGTAATTGTCTAACCATTTCTCTATAATGCACATTTGGAACTCCTACGTAGTCACAATCGATAGATAAAAGATCAATCTAGTGCGGATGGTGTCTAAAATGGCCCACTTTTGCGTTTTCGAGGCGTAATTTGCATTATTCGGCAGCAAGATGTCTGTCCGGGAGGCTCTGTAAGCTGTCCTGCTTGCCTTCAATGCCTTCAAACTAGTGGGTTACCAAATCATTTCAACGAAAAAATGATTACATTAGTTTTGTTCACAAAAATCGGAAATCACCAGAAATTAGAAATTTCGTTGAGGAGAATACGTAAGTTAAAAAGATTAAATACTTACCTTACTCCCTCTGTAAATGAAATTATAATTATGGACAATAAATATCTAATTTATAATACATTACACACAGCGGCACAGAGTCTGTAGAAAGTGCCAGTAGCAATGACAGCGCTACGTCAAGTGATGACGAGAAGTGAAGTGCTTGATGCTTCGTAAGTAACTCAAATCGTTTAAATACTTCATCATCCATATATGAGAATACGATACACGTTCAAACTAGTGAGTTATCAAATCATTTCAACGAAGAAATGATTTCATTAGTTTTTTGTCACAAAATCGATTTTTTGAAAAAAAAAATCGTAGACAAATTTTGTGACCAGATTTGAAATCAGCGTGAAAAAATCTACAGGAAATGATGTGTAGCATGTTAAAAAAAAATTTTCCCGTACGTGGCATTGACAAAACCGCAATTTTCTTGAAATTGTGCAAGTTTGACGAATTTTTTCAAGGTGAAAAAACGTTCGTACCATAATCTCCCTATTTTTCCCATATTCTGTCATGTTTCAGCTGTAAATAAAAAAAATTTCAGCTCTCTATCTCATTTCTATCGGAAGTTCTTTGATTTTGTCTCCAAAATCGACGAAAGGTCCCACTGTGCGCCGGCACAAGGACCCAGCGACGACAGGAGGAGGGACAGCACAGGAGACTCGGATTCAGGAGACATAACCCCCGAGTCTGAGAGGTCACAAGGACGGATGATCGTCCACCTCCGCGACAGGCTCATCATGAGGCGCGACAACCTCGTGTGTTTTGTCACGCTGGACGGGAGATCAGCGGACCCCGGGGCGGCAGACCTTCTCCGCCAAGGGAAAATCACGGGCAACCAGGATTTCACCCTTCACAGGGCCAAGGTGAAGCAGCTCGGATCCTTCAGGCTGATCCAGCTGCCCGTAAAGCAGACGTCGCTCCACGAGGCAACACTCGACGACGTAAACGAGTGCCTCCGGTCCCTCTATAACGTCATCAACGAACTCCAACTCCCCTCCTTTTCCCTCTCCCGAGCAGTCCTCGACAACATCCCCTGGCAGCACATACAAGCCTCCATAGTCGCAATTTTCGCCCACCTCCCCCTACGCATTTTCCTGTGCTCCAACGACATCCAGATCCCGGCCGAGGACCGACGTCAAGAGATCCTTGCAGAAAACCACACCTCCGCCTACGCCGGCCACAAAGGCATCACGAAGACGTACAAAAGGATTCGGGAAAAATATTACTGGAGCTCCCTCAAAGCAGACGTCACGACATTCGTCAACAACTGCCCCAGCTGCCAGCTGCACAAGCTCACGAGGGTAAAACCCCGACTCCCGATGACCCTGACGGACACACCGGGAAGGGCATTCGACAAGGTGTCACTAGACGTCGTGGGGCCCCTCCCGCCGACGCCAGAAGGTCACCTGTACATCCTCACGATACAGGACCTTCTGACGAAGTACTCCGTGGCAGCACCCCTCAAGGGCATCGGCGCCATCGAAACCGCGGACGCCTTCGTAGAAAGCTTCATATGCAGATTCGGAGCACCAAAGGCCATTCTCACCGACCAGGGGAGGAACTTCATCAGTTCCCTCAGGAAGGCCGTGGCACAGAGATTCAAAATCTTGCGCGTTCAAATGACCGCATACCACCCACAGAGTAACGGGTCAATCGAGAGGTCTCACCACGTCCTGACGGAATACTTGAAGCAGTACATAACCAACAACGACTGGAACCGATGGCTGAACTTGGCCATGCTCAGCTACAACACCAGCGTCCACGAAGGGACGAACTTCACCCCCCACGAACTAGTCTTCGGTGCACTGGCGCGCACGCCCATTTCCGACACGACGCCGCCACCGCTGGACCAAGAGTCATACCAGGAGTACTACCGGGAGTTGCAGGTCAAATTGACAAGAACGCTGAGACAAGCTCGCCGAAACCTCATGGCAGCCAAGGAAAAATCCAAGCAGCACTACGACAGAAGGAGCAACCCCCAAAAGTGCGCACCAGGAGACAGGGTATGCCTCCTGAAAGAACCCAGAAAAGGGAAATTCGACGCACAATACACTGGGACCTACGAAGTCGTCGAGATACTGCCGAACAATAACGTGAAACTCAAGACGAATAGGGGACACAAAATCGTCCACGCCGACAAGCTGAAAAAGGCGAAACCTCTGCCACCACAAACTCAACGGTATCCGTGAGTGCCCCCTCCCCACCCCGGGCGAGGCACCATTTCAAGGAGGGAGGTGTGACGTCGTCCCGACGTTTGGAACTGGACCATCCTCGTCGACCAATACCCCCCCCCCCCTCCTTCGACACCCACTACGCTCATCTTTGCCCCGCAAAGATTCCCGCCCCAAGGGGTGAGGTGTGACGTCGTACCGACGTCTTGAACTGGGTTCAAAAATTTCAAATATGCGCGTACAATCCCGCGCGCGTATATACATGTATATTCGACCATAACCGCGCCGAACAAGCAATCGAGCGACACGCGTAAACACGCAGCGCATGTACATACACCCATACGCACATCTCCTACGAGCGCGACCATACGAACGGTAACACGGTCAGTGCTTCGATTCAGGGCACTATTTTTTGCGCATGCGCGGCGATTTTAGCCTCAGACGGCCTTAGTAGCGTACAAAATCGGGTACCTTGAGCACCCCGCAGAATTTTAAAAACTTATTAGTAATATACATAGAAATATTGAAATTTAATATAATTCAAACTTATTCTTTATTTTGAGGATGAGAAAGGGAAGGAGTGCTAAAATAACTAAGCAAAATACATAATAAAACAACAAAATATTTTATTTGGCGAGTATTACTCCTCTTTGCAGCTCTTTCTCCACTATTAACTGCCACTGTATAATAAAATATTAATAATAACTTACCTCTCGTTCCGCGTCACGTTCCTCGTCTATCAATATCACTCGTCCCGCCAATATAACTGCCAAAGGGCTCTGGCCGCTCTGCTACCTCATTATAGATACGTTACTGTTTTGGCCGCGCATGCGTGAAAAATAGTGCCCCGAATCGAAGCACTGAACACGGTAGCCGGTGCGAGCGTACGCCGGCCTAGCAACAGGCAGGGACGAGCACCGCAACCTTACTCGTCCTTATTGACGATAACAAAGAAGTAGACTCCAAATTGACTCTTTCTAAAAACGCGCAAAACAGTCCTGGCGTACGTGACTAATTGCACGTATTACCCAAATTCGTATGGTCCGCGCTCGACCTATAAATAAGGCAAGGATCAGGGCCTCGTCCTCTCAGTTTTCTCTGAACCATATCTAAGACAGGTCGTATACTCCAATTCTTCTACCACGCGATACTCATCATTCCTATTTCATCCCTATTTCATTTCTATTTCATTTATTCTGACTTCTCTTGCCTTATTTCTTATCTCGCCTACGTTTTATTATATTTCTTTTGTTTTCTCGCGTATCACTGTACTATTTCGTTTCACGTTATCTCGTTTCTTTTCGCGCCTCGTGCTTCATCATCTTTTGTTTCATTTTGCTATTATATCGTTGTACATTTTCGGACATTATATTTCTTTTCTTTGTACTATATCATCGTCCTCTTTATTCATCATCCTGCATCATCCAGCGCTATTTCGCGTCAGTGCCGTCGCGTTCGCTAGTGCGTGAGACTCATCAGTATCACCGCGTTTCTCACAAGAATCTGTATTCCGTCGTACGACTGAGCCCACCAGGTCGCTCGGTACGAGGGAAGACAGGCCTTATTTATTCGGAAATCGATCTAATCGATCATTAGTGCTAATTCTCATCGTGCATATCACCCTGACCGACAGTAGTGTCAGTGGCGGTACGTTCGCGAGTGTGTGATATCTCGGCAGTGCACGTAATCGCGTTCTCAGCGACTCCTGTGTTCCTCCGCGTACGTCTGAGCCCACCAGGTTGCTCGGTACGGGGAACCCAGGCACGGTAGCTCCAAATAACAATCGTGTCCCCAGCGACTTCTGTGTTCCTCCGCGAACGTCTGAGCCCACCAGGTCGCTCGGTACGGGGAACACAGACTCGGTCGCTCCAAACTCCCTCCGGGCGATAGGTGAAATTCGGGAAAATCACCGTATCACACACCGCGACGTTCCGAACGCATCCTACACGCGTTGCAGTCGCGTCATTGAAATTATATTTTCGCGCTGCGTCCCGATTCACGGCGATCGGAACATTTCGTTCGTTTCTCGCCAAACTATTCGCGGCACTCTCGGCAGGCACCGGTATCGGTCCTGATCAGACGTGGGCGTACGGACCACGTGGATCGAAGATCGTCATTTAAAATTCTCCGTTACGATTCTTATTTGTTCGCCGGAGTCTCCGGCCGCGGGTCGTAACACCAGATTATCTCGCGTTTGTCATTCTTCTTCGAGTCGCAAAGATACTCGTGCAAGGGCGCTTGCACGTCGGCGGCGCGACGGAGACCGCGTCGATAAAAGTTCACCATACCCAGAAATCTACGCAAATCGGTAACTGTTTTGGGCTTCGGAAAGTCCTGAATGGCCTTAACTTTTTCGGGAATTGGTGCAGAACCGTTCCGATCGATAACGTGTCCCAGAAACTCGAGTCGGGACTTGCCAAATTCGCATTTGGCGAGATTCAGGCGCAATGCGTGTTCCTGTAAGCGTTGCAGGACCGTGCGGATGTGACGCTTATGCTCCTCGAGGTTTTCGGAAGCGATAAGGATATCGTCAATGTACGCGAAAACGAACTCGAGGTCTCCGAGGGCACGGTAAATGTAACGTTGAAACGTTTGCCCGGCATTGCGCAGACCGAAAGGCATCACGGTATATTCGAAGAGCCCGAAAGGTGTTATTACCGCGGTTTTCGGAACGTCCGACGGCGCGACGGGAATCTGCTGGTACGCTCGGTGAAGATCGAGCTTTGAGAAGATCGTCTTCCCGTGAAGGTTGACTGAGTAGTCATGTAGATGCGGAACTGGGTACATGTCGGGAACAGTCACGGAATTCAAGCGACGGTAATCACCACATACCCTCCAACCCCCATCCTTCTTGGGGACAAGATGAATGGGGCTAGCCCATGGGCTGCTAGATGGACGACAAGTTCCTTCAGCTACAAGCCGTTGAAATTCAGCTTTTGCCACTTGTAGTTTGTCGCGCGTCAATCGTCGCGCACGTTCAGCGACGAGGGGACCCTCGGTTACAATGTAGTGTAATACGTCGCGCGGCGAATCGCAGTTCGACTGCGATGGTCCTAACACTCCCGGAAATTCGGAAAGTATCCCCGCGAAAGGCGCAGTGGGATCGATTGACTTCACGCTGAACACGGGCGAGGTTTTGATCGAGCAGACGGCGGAAATTCGTGTCAATGGATCGATCAGTTTACGATGGCGCAGATCGACCAACAGGCCATGTTGATTAAGAAAATGCGCGCCTAGAATCGGGTACGGTACCGCGGCGACGCAGAAGTTCCACGTGAAGGCGCGGCGAAGGCCCAGATTCAGAGTGAGTCGCTTTTCTCCGAACGTCTCAATCGTCGTCTCGTTCGCCGCGTACAATTTCAAACCGGTCGCGCGTTTCTAGGCGGTTCGATCGGCCGGTAGCAAGGAGAGATCCGCTCCCGTGTCTATGAGAAAGTTGAGGCCGAGATCGCGGTCTCGCACATGAAGGCGATGAGATTCCGCACTCGGCGCGCTCGCCTCCGCGCGGCTAGTGCCTACTCGTTTCCCGCCTGCCACGAACAGGGTTTTATGCAGCGGCGAGCGTCTTTTCCGTATTTTCGGTGCAAGCGGCACACCGAAGATTCGCGGGATTTGGAACGCGCACGGCATCTTCCGCGGGAAGGAGTTCTGCGGCGGTTGTCACGGGAGTTTCTGTTCACGGCGCTCGTCAGCTCGGCTAACTGTTTCGTTATACGGTCCATCTTGGACTCGAGGTCGCTCATTCGTGAGCCCAAGGAAGGGGCGGTATAGGCTGCGGACGCGACAGTGTTCGACACCCCGACGTCGTGCCTCGGAAATTCTTGCGGCGACACGGACGAAACTGAATACGCGACGGAGCCGGACGCCTCGACAACCTTGTCCGCCAATTCGGCGAATTCCTGCGAATCGGTAACCTTTGACATGGCCAGAACCGCCCTCACATGCGCGGGAAGCTGCTCCATGAAAATCGAGCGGATGATGTCATCGCTACACGATCCGTCGTTCAAATTACGAAGGCGCATCAGAGTTTGAGAGGGCTTTCCGTCGGTCAAGACTTCACCCTTGAGAAGTCGACGCAGGCGCGCCTCGGGTGACGTGGAGAAATTCGAAATAAGTCGCGCTTTTATCTGATCATAGAGGTTCTGCGGCCGCGGAACCGCGGTGAGAATGTCTTTGATCGCGACTACTTCCTCGAACTTCAGCGCGGTCACGGCGATGTCGGCCATTGTCTTCTGCGCGGTTATGCGGGATGCCGACAGCGATGCTTCCACGTGTAGAAACCACACCGATGGGTCTTCGCGGAAAAACGACGGAATTTTCGGGATGCGGTACGAATCGATCTTACTCTCGATCATCGAATCTAGAACGTCATCCCGAACTACGATTCCCCCGGCGCCAGGGCCGGAAGGACCGGGTCCCGGAACATCAGGTCCCGGAGCGGCCATTTTGAAGACTAGCGCGGGTACGCGGTACTATATAACGGAATTCGCGGCGGTAGGTCTCGAACTTCCACGCCGAAATTGTACGCGCGTCGAAAATGTGATGCTACGCTCCTGATTCGATGGCGCGAACGCGACGGTACTTTCAAAATACGTCACGACCTGAGCGGCGCGACGCCATTTCCGGACTCGAACGGGAATCGCGGTAACAAATACTGCGTTAACGGTTACACTGAACGCTCGCACTTACGGAAATCGCTCGCTTTCTCTTGCTCTTCAAAATCCACCTGTTGAACGGCTCCTTCAAAGTACAAGATGGCGGCTACCGGCAGCAGGCCTCGTGTAGCAGCAAAGATGGCGGCTTCACGGCGGCAGGCCTCGTGCAGCGGTAAAGATGGCGGCTTCACGGCGGCAAACCTCGTGCAGCGGCGAACAGCAAAAATGGCGGTCGTCTGCGTTCTCCTCGGGTGAACGTGGCGTCTGCGTGACGCTGTACACAGCTTGGCTGGATCCACGATGCTCCTTGGCGAAGACACGTGCCAGCCAGGTTAGCTGCGGGCACGTGATGTCCCAGAACCACGTGCTGATATCCTTCCTTCTCGTGATCGGCGAGATCACGGCAGTCGACGGATTCGAATCACGTCGGGGTCACCAGTTGTAGGAATTGATGTGTGGTATTCTCGACGGGAGAATACCGAAGCTTCGGGAAGGGTACCGAAGAACGTAGCCTACTCTACGTTGATCAAGGAACCACGTGGTCGGGATTCAAATAAACTCCACGATAATTACGGTTCACGAGAACGAGATTAGAATATTTATTTAGTAACTTGGACGCGTCCGTTGTAACGTACAACGGAAACTATACCGGGTGATTCACGAGAAACAGGCCACCTCAATAGATCTGTTAGGACTAGAGATGGAAGAAAATGTTAGAGAGAAAAGTTGTACTGTTAAAGGGGGCAAATATGGTGGTATAAAAAAATGTGCCGTTTGTAGTCGTTTTCAAGGTCTTTTAAAGGTCATTTACGATTTTTAAATAGCACCATATATTTTTCACTTCACAGTGTTGTAGCTGATGTCAAGATGAGTTCAATGATGTGGTACACTATGACCTTCAAATGACCTTGGACTAGAAAATTTGTGATAAAGCAATGATAACTTCAAAATGTGTAATCATTTTATTTGAACTAAATTAAATGTTCGAAATTATGACCTTGAGCAGTAACACAAACATTTAAACGTTTTACAAGGCAATCAATTGTACTTCCAATTGTTTCTGTTGAAATTGATCTACAAGATCTAATTATTCTTTCTTGCATGTTCTCTGGTGTAGTCGGTTGATCCCGATATACATCATCTTTTAGTGTTCCCCACAAAAAGAAATCCAAAGGGGTAAGATCGGGTGAACGAGCTGGCCATAGTATGCGTCCATTACGTCCTATCCAGCGATTTGTAAATTTATTGTTTAGAAATTCTCTTACGGTACACGAAGAATGAGCGGGACAGCCATCGTGTTGGTACCACATTACTTGACGAATTTCTAAAGGAATATCTTCTAACAATATTGGCAATGTTTCTTCTAAAAACGTAAGGTATCTTGTTGCGTTTAATGTGCCGGGAATAAAATAGGGTCCAATTATTTTATTATTCAAAATTCCGCACCAAACGTTGACAGTCCAGGGTCGTTGTTTGTCCACTTGTCGTAACCATCGTGGATTCTCATTACTCCAGTAATGCATATTTCTTAAATTAACTTGACCATGATTTGTGAAGGAAGCCTCATCGGTAAATAATACGTTACTAAAAAATCGGCTATCATTTCTAATTTGCCTCAAACCCCACTCACAAAAATTTACGCGATTTTCAAAATCTCTTCCATGAAGTTCTTGATGGAGTGTAATATGATACGGGTGGAATTTGTGTAATCGAAATATTCGTACGATACTTGCTTGGCTAACTCCACTTTCTCTACTGAGTTGTCTAGTGCTGATGCAAGGATTTACATTTACTGCACCAAGAACATTGACTGAATTTGCTTCGTTTGTTACACTTCTCACTTTCACAGGTCTTTTATTTTCTACACTGCCTCTCTCACGGAACTTTTTAACTAAATTTGAATAGGTAGAACGAGATGGACACCTGCGATCAGGAAATCGATCTTTGTAAAGACAAACAGCTTCTCGGAGACATTTACGACTTTCGTAATAAATGGAAATAAGGTCGATCTTATGCTCGTTTGAGTAACGCATCATTAAACGGTTATCGATAAACTGATACACTCGCAATAATTCGATGACCATAACTGACTCGGCATACATACCTCTAGTTTGTTGATAATCTTGTTTGTGTACACCTAGAGATCACCTTCCGTTAACGGGATACGTGTTATGAGACCGAATGTCTGAAGAAATTAAATTTCCGTTGATCAAACAGAGTAGTCAAACTTATATCTATTAATGAGTCCAAGGTCATTTGAAGGTCATAGTGTACCACATCATTGAACTCGTCTTTACATCAGCTACAACACTGTGAAGTGAAAAATATATGGTGCTATTTAAAAATCGTAAATGACCTTTAAAAGACCTTGAAAACGACTACAAACGGCACATTTTTTTATACCACCATATTTGCCCCCTTTAACAGTACAACTTTTCTCTCTAACATTTTCTTCCATCTCTAGTCCTAACAGATCTATTGAGGTGGCCTGTTTCTCGTGAATCACCCGGTATACAAGGAGGCAAGGCCTCTACGCCGTATATTCAGTAGTGTGTTCGATACGTCTTGTCTATCGCAAAGATTATTTCGAACTGTACTAGGTACGCCTAGTGTAACCGTCTCTTCGAGAGTCGGTCGGGAGTAGGATTGCCAACTCCCTATCGGTAATCTTCCTAGGCGCGACCTAGGGGAATGGCGACGGTAGCGCCATGATCCCTACATGGACATTTACTTTACCGCCATCTATCACATTAGCGCAAGCTGCTCTTGTACGGCATTTGACACATTAGCGCGACCATGTTGCCCTCTTACGGCGTGGCAGAATCCAAGACCGATGCCCTGCAGCTTGCAGCAGCAGACCTCCAAAACGCGACATGGCTGCCGCGCAGTAGAGCTGCAGATCGGAGCAGTTGGTTATCTGGGTAATATAATTTACTTATTTTTAACTTATTACTTATCCTTATAATATAATACAATGTTTAGTGCTATCTGCCCTGTTGAGGGACGGAAAGGTAAGGGGCCTGAGGCCGCTCCGTCTGGCTACACTGTCCTCGACCCGGCCGCGCGTCTCGCTCCCCGTCGCGGCCCTAGTGCTCGGAGCTGCTCAGGCGCGTACCATTTTATAGGCGCTATTCGTGGCGCAACAGGACGACACTCATGTCAATAGGTTTCCGCATTACCATTGAGGTACTATTGCCAATGCGTTTTTTTTATTAGTGGTATCCCCTGTAGGCCTACTCCGCTATGTCGCACGATAATTTCGAACAACAGCTGCAGATTATTATAATCAGAAAAATAAATTAGTAAGATAAATTTAAAAAATTAATTCTATTATTCAAATTTTAATATTATCGTGCGACATAGTGGAGTAGGCCTACAGGGGATACCACTAATAAAAAAAATGCATTGGCAATAGTATCACTATTGACATGAGTGTCGTCCTGTTGCGCCACGGATAGCGCCTATAAAATGGTACGCGCCTGAGCAGCTCCGAGCTCTCGGGCCGCGACGAGGAGCGAGACGCGCGGCCGGGTTGAGGAGCAGTGTTCCGATTGAACCCACCGTTTCTCGCGCATGCGCGGCAATTTCAGGCTCACAAGGAGAACCCCCGCTCTGTCCCTCACGGATTTTGTTCAGACTTTACAGACTTATAGATATCGTTCCCCTGATTACGAAAATACCCCATTATAGGCGCAGACACTCAATAGTTTTCGAGATATTTGCAATTAAAGTTTCATAACGGTAAAATATCAGTTTAGTTCAGATTTTTACCAAGCAGCAGTTTGGCGTAATAGCAGCGAGCTGAACTGTTACGCCGCAGGCCCGGGTTCGAATCCCCTCGTGGTAAATTATTTTTTATTGTTTTTTTTCATGGAAAATGGATTTTCAATGTTAAATAAATTTTAAATAAAATATTTTTATTCGCTAAAGGATTAATTGAAAATGATACTTATTATTTTATAGAAGAAA
Organism: Lasioglossum calceatum; assembly: GCA_963966675.1. Lineage (NCBI taxonomy): Eukaryota > Metazoa > Arthropoda > Insecta > Hymenoptera > Halictidae > Lasioglossum > Lasioglossum calceatum. The sequence goes on along the minus strand of OZ016551.1, from coordinate 13,317,523 downwards.
CACTAGATCTATTACTACATATACAAAAGATAATAATTATAAGACAATAATAATATTAAAGTAATAATACATAACAAACAACAAATAATAAATTTATTCTATTTTGTATTTGTATTGTGACGTTGTCCCTTCTTCGCTCGGTTGTATGGCCGGCGAAAACGGTCAACACCCGAGAATTTACAGCCGCTGAGGACGGGCCGTGCGCGGCCGCGCGGACACGGTCCTCTCGGGACAAACGATCGACAAGATGACTCGATTTTAGCACAAAATTATTGTTCGGGCGCCAGGTACACGGAAGTACCACACTAATGATCACCAATGGCACGTGTTCGAGGAAGTCGAACACGAGCTCCGAATCGTCCCGTAATCGTAGGCGGAATTTGACGAAGCGGACAGCCAGGAGTTCGGACACAGGAAATAACGGGGACAGCCCTCGCGGCAGGACGGATCTCGCAGGTCGGAAATAAAATGCGACAGTTTGGGCTCGAATTGATTTATTCGGTGTCTATCGTAAAATTACAGGCGGGCGGCCACGTGGCCGCGACCCGGGAGCCCGCGCTCCTAGTACAAGCTAGCGATTGATGTTCGATCGCGAAGCGCGTTAGTCGATTTTCCAATTTTCACGAACGCACGGTACGACGGTACAAAGCAAGTCTCACGAGAGACGGAATTTCGCGAAGCGCAGATGGACGGCGCGACGTCTACGGACCGTCGCGAGATTTACGAGCGCGGTACGCGATGCGTTACCGAATTTATTAACGCCGAGACTATCCTTTTTCCGACGCGGCTCCTTGAGGAAGACTTCCGACTACTCGAAGGGGGAAACTGCTCTACCAGACTCAAAGCGTCCTCTGAAGGAACGCGAGATTACAGCACGAGGCGCTACGCGCCTCGGCACACACCAAAATATCGAGGACGACACGTGTTCGTCTCGTCCTCGCACAAGATAACGAGCCAGCACTAATAATGGAACCGAGAATCACTGATCGACTTACCGTGACCGGAATTCGCCTGTCGACTTCCTTCGATTAGGCCGGAACTTTCGCCTTCGTCCTGATTTCCTCGACACCGGAATCTAGCGCGGAGCAAAGCCACCCGCGACGCGTAACTATTCGGTTCTTCGGAACTCGGAATTTACAAGAAGATCGAGACTCGGAAATGGCGACCTACGCATTCGACAACCAGCGCGACAGTGATCCTTCGGTGCGCATCGACGGATCGTATCGATTCTCGGTCTCCCCACTCCTTTCGTCCTACCAAAATTCCCTATGGGCGCACCCGCAACGCAACTAGACGTAGTCGCAGGACCGACCCTTCGGAACAGGTCTTCGGGCCCACGACCTTTTAATCACCAATTAACGATCGCCACGGACGACCGGGGAGGATACTTCCTCCCAGGTGCTCCCCCGCACCACCCGTGCCGGGGTCGATTGTAGGCGGGATGAGACGACGGCGGGACCACCAAAATATCCAATCTTCTGAAAATGCGACCCCATCGTCCCACGTCGTCGCCTCCGGGTTGATCGGCCCGTGTGCGGTGGTGCCCTTTTTCACTTCACCAGATCTGGAAGGGTTGTTCCCTTTTGGCCAGTATTTTCTCTTCCGGTTGATCCTGCGATGCGGGGCGCCGTTTCGGTGATCGTCGCCCTACAGGCACGCTCCTGCAATTCGCCACTCTCGGCGCGTGCAACAGATGGCATTAGTATCGATCTTGCACGGAAATCTCTTCCTCAAGGAATGCTCTAATCTGCGGGTGGTGTTTGCAATCACCAACGGCCGGTCCGGTCCATTCATAACGCGGTTGTTTGACCGTTTCTCAAACGGAGAAGTGACGTCGCAGGCGTGCAACGTCACAGTATTTATATTTATATTTGTTGTTTGTTATGTATTATTATTTTAATATTATTATTGTTTTATAATTATTATCTTCTGCATGTGTAGTAATAGATCTAGTGTTTCTTCTGTAAAATAATAAGTATCATTTTCAATTAGTCCTTTAGCGAGTAAAAATATTTTATTTAAAATTTAATTAACATTGAAAAAACAATAAAAAATAATTAATCACGAGGGGATTCGAACCCGGGCCTGCGGCTTAACAGTTCAGCTCGCTGCTGTTACGCCAAATCGCTGCTTGGTAAAAATCTGAACTAAACTGATATTTTACGGTTATGAAACTTTAATTGCAAATATCTCGAAAACTATTGAGCGTCTGCGCCTATAATGGGGTATTTTCGTAATCAGGGGAACGAGATCTATAAGTCTGTAAAGTCTGAACAAAATCCGTGAGGGACAGAGCGGGGGTTCTCCTTGTCAGTAACGTAACCATTTCGATGAAATCGGGTAGCTTGAGCACCCCGCAGACTTTTAAAAGATTATTAGTGTATACATATGAAATATTGAAATTTAACATAATTGAAACTTATTCTTTATCAGTCGTCCCGCCAATAACACCGGTACATTCCCGCCAATATAACTGCCTCAAGGCGTCAGGGCCCTGGCCGCTCTGCTGCGTCATTATAGATACGCTACTGTGCTGGCCGCGCATGCGCGAAAAACGGTGGGTTCAAACGGAACACTGTTTGAGGAGGCGGAGGCTTCGATTCGAGGTCCTCGCGATGGAACAATTCCGAGCGCTGTAATATAATAATGTAATGTGTGTGTGTGTGTATGAATAATATAATATATTATAGTAAATATAATATAATTTACTTATTTTTAACTTACTACTTATCTTTACAATATAATACAATGTTTAGTGCTATCTGCTCTGTTCAAGACCCAGCTGAATAGAATTTGGAAATAGCAAACAACGCCATCTCGTGTTCATCAGGCAAGGCGTGTTTCTCAGTGTTACCAAACTCTTTTTTTGCACAGAGATTGGTCACACTGATTTTCTAGTTACATTTCTGAGGGTCCTACCGCCTTAAGGTTGCTTGCTATTTCGAAATTCTATTCAGCTGGGTCAGATAGCACTAGACGTTCTATTGTACCCTCCTGACTAGGCGCTATCTCGTCTAAACCGGCCGAACTAAAATTGGCTCTAGCTCGTTCTGGATGAATGTAATATGGGGAAATCTCTGCTAATGTGAATGCAATCACGGGAATCGATTTGTTTTCCTTATTTGAGCATATTTTGGGCTGGGTGGGGGCTCAATCTAAAGAGGAAGGTTCAGCGCAGGGTGCTCTGGTTATTACAGCAGTCAAAAAAGTCTTTGGTGGCAGAAAAATACATTGGAATTTGCGGGTATTTTTTCTCGATTTTTCCTCTACTTTGGACACTCATATTGTTATATATAAGCATAATCTCATTAGCCTCATGACCAGAGCACCCTGCACTGAACCTTCCTCTTTAGATTGAGCCCTCACCCAGCCCAAAATTTGCTCAAATAAGAAAAACAAATCGATTCCCGCAAACCCTTATTTCCACCCTTATTCTAGTAAGTTTCTAGTTACAATTCTGAGGGGGTAGGATACCTAGAAATCTAACTAGAAGGAACTAGAATCTTACTAGATTTTGGGTCGAAAAATGGGTTTCGTATCCACGGCTTTTTGTCCTTATTTCAGCAGATTTTGGGCTGGGTGTGGGCTCATTCTAAAGAGGAAGGTTAAATGCAGCGCGCCCAGCTTATTATGGAACGAGATTATGTTTATATCTAATATTATGAGTGTCCAAAGTAGAGGAAAAATCGAGAAAAAATACCCGCAGATTCCAATGTATTTTTCTGCCACTAAAGACTTTTTTGACTGCTGTAATAAGCTGGGCGCGCCGCATTGAACTTTCCTCTTTGGAATGAGCCCACACCCAGCCCAAAATCTGCTCAAATAAGGACAAAAAGCCGTGGGTCGCAAACCCATTTTTTCGACCCAAAATCTAGTAATTTAGATTGTAACAAAAAAGGAACTACAATCTTACTAGTTTTCGACCCAAAATCTAGTAAGATTCTAGTTCCTTTCTAGTTAGATTTCTAGGTATCCTACCCCTTAAAATCAGTGTTACGAACCTCTGTACAGAAAAACAATTTGGTAACACTCATAAACACGCAACTGTCTAATGAACACAAGATGGAGTTGCTTGCTATTTCCATATTCTATTCAGCTCGTTGCGAATGCCGTTTATACAGGGCAGGTCGCACTAATATTAGTGCCATCGACGAGAATACCTCATCTGTGTCAGTTTTGCTATGATTCCACGTTGACACCAGCGCATGCGCGTGAAATGTTGCAACATATCGCAGCACTGGTTGACAGTCCTCCTGACTAGGCGCCATCTCGTCTAAACTAGCTGAACTAAAATTGGCTCTGAACTGGCTCCGTATCAGAGAGGACCTCTGTCATCATGAATGTAATATGGGGAAATCTCTGCTATGTGGATGAAATCACGCGCCTCGGTTTTTTGTCCTCATACGAGCATATTTTGAGCTGCACGACGGTTCATTTGATAGAGGAAGGTTCATCACGGCGCGCAAAACTCATCATATCAGTCAAAAAAGTCTCTGTGAGACAGAAAAATACATTGAAATCTGCGGTTGGTTTTCTCGATTTTTCCTCTACTTTGGGCACTCATAATATTAGATATAAACCTAATCTCGTTAAATAATGAGTTGAGCGCGCTGTATTTAACCTTCCTCTTTAGAATGAGCCTTCGCCCAGCCCAAAATCTGCTCCAATAAGGAAGAAAAACCGAGGCGCGCAAACCCACGTATCGACCCAAAATCTAGTAAGATTCTAGTTCCTTCTAGTTAGATTTCTAGGTATCCTACCCCCTTAAGACCGCGCGGGACCGAACATATACCACCATCGGCGAACAGGTGAACTAAAAACAAAGACAGAGAGGGAGATATGTTTCTCGCAGGAGAGACACTGACAGAGAATACGAAATCTTGATTTTTCGATGAACTCTCTCCCATTTCCTGAAGCGAAGAAGCAATATTTTTGGATGCTCTTTGCGTTGAAATGTTCTTCGTGTTATTTCGGATTGTAGTAAAGAGCCCTTTTTTGGAAAATGTGTACTGAAAAATTTTCTTCTATAAAAACACGCTATTATTGTTTATAAAGTTTCAAGAGACAAATTGCAAAAAAGGGCTCTTTACTACGATCCGAAATAACACGGAGAATATTTCAACGCAAAGAGCATCCAAAAATATTGCTTCTTCGCTTCAGGAAATGGGAGAGAGTTCATCGAAAAATCAAGCTTTCGTATTCTCTGTCAGTGTCTCTCCTGCGAGAAACATATCTCCCTCTCTGTCTTTGTTTTTAGTTCACCTGTTCGCCGATGGTGGTATATGTTCGGTCCCACGCGTCCTTAAAGACTGCCAGCCTTACGGGGGCCGATCCAACTCGAGCGAGAGTGTGGTGGCACACTCACACACCGCTAGATACTGTATACGTACACGAGGATTGCAAGGGTCCGGCATTGGCCTAATCGCGTCTCGCTAATGCACATTTGGGACCCCTACGTAGTCACAATCGCTAGATAAAAGATCAATCTAGTCCGGATGGTGTCTCATATGGCCTGTTTTTGCGTTTTTTAGGTATAATTTTCATTATTCGGCAGCATGTAGCGGAGCGGCGAGAAGCATTGGGTGGCGCGACAGTGCTGCCACTGTCAAGCCACATACCGAGAGATTTAGGGTTTTTATAGAAACAGCAGACACCATTCGCACTAGCTGGGACATACACAATGGCAATGCAACGTTTATTATGATAAACCATTATAGTTTAAACACACAGTTAGACCAATGCCGAAATGCACCCCCAAATGGAAGGCATGTGTGAAAGTATAGTTCCGGAAATTTTCCCTACGAGCGCTAATGTCTGTTACTGATCATTCAGTCACTGTATCGGTAAAACAGAGGACCAGAAAAAGCGTATTGCCGGTAAGTTAGGCTTCATACGCAAACGCGACGTCACTATACGGCTGACGTGATGCTGCGTCGGTGTGCTCGAGGGAGAGTGTGTGGTACACACGACCGCTCCGGCAGCGTGTACGTGTGCCTAGGCGGATCGCAAGGCTTCGGTAATGGTCTAACCATTTCTATATAATGCACATTTTGAACTCCTACGTAGTCACAATCGATAGATAAAAGATCAATCTAGTGCGGATGGTGTATAAAATGGCCCACTTTTGCGTTTTCGAGGCGTAATTTGCATTATTCGGCAGCAAGATGTCTGTTCGGGAGGCTCTGTAAGCTGAGTCTCCCGAACAGACATCTTGCTGCCGAATAATGAAAATTACGCCTCGAAATCGGAAAAGTGGGCCATTTTAGACACCATCCGCACTAGATTGATCTTTTATCTATCGATTGTGACTACGTAGGAGTTCCAAATGTGCATTATAGAGAAATGGTTAGACCATTACCGAAGCCTTGCGATCCGCCTAGGGCCTAGGCACACGTACGCGCTGCCCGAGCGTGTTTGTGTGCGAAGGCGCCGCGCGGCTCGTCAAGCCTGCTTGCAGAGCCCTCTGACAGACATCTTGCTGTCGAATAATGAAAATTACGCCTCGAAAACGGAAAAGTGGGCCATTTTAGACACCATCCGCACTAGATTGATCTTTTATCTATCAATTGTGACTACGCAGGAGTTCCAAATGTGCATTATAGAGAAATGGTTAGACCATTACCGAAGCCTTGCGATCCGCCTAGGGCCTAGTCACACGCACGCGCTGCCGGAGCGTGTTTGTGTGCGGAGGCGCATTTACTGATGCAGTGACTGCTGTCACCGCCGAGATGGTATCCCTTTGGCGCTGCTGTACTTCTCGACATTCAACTGTAGAAATTTTACCCAGCTCCTCTACTGGACGAAGCTCAAACTAATTTCGAGGTCAAATCTGGATCGGGTCCCGCTACATGCTGCCGAATAATGAAAATTATACCTAAAAAACGCAAAAACAGGCCATATGAGACACCATCCGGACTAGATTGATCTTTTATCTAGCGATTGTGACTACGTAGGGGTCCCAAATGTGCATTAGCGAGACGCGATTAGGCCAATGCCGGACCCTTGCAATCCTCGTGTACGTATACAGTATCTAGCGGTGTGTGAGTGTGCCACCACACTCTCGCTCGAGTTGGATCGGCCCCCTTAAGGGTACCGGTTCTGGCCGAGCGAGAGTGTGGTGGCGCACTCACACACCGCTAGACAACTGTATACGTACACGAGAATTGCAAGGGTTCGTCTGTTTTCGATTTGAGCCTCTCTAATGCACATTTGGGGCCCCTACGTGGTCACAATCGCTAGATAAAAGATCAACCAATTGCGCTTGGTGTCGAAAATGGCCTGCTTTTGCGTTTTGAAAGCGTAATTTTCATTATTCGGCAGCATGTAGCGGAAAGGCGAGAGCATCGAGCGGCGCGACAGTGCTGCCACTGTCGAGACACATACATTTTCTTAAATATCGAGAGATTTAGGGTTCTTATAGAAAAAGTCGACACCAAGCGCAATTGCTGGGACACATACAATGTCAATGCAACGTTTATTATGTTAAACTATACGTGTATAAACACACAATTCGAAAACAGACGAAATTTACCCCTCAACGGAGGGTTGAGTAACAAGTATAGTTCCGGAATTTTTCGCTACGAGTGCTGGTATCTGTTTCCGATATTTCAGTCACTGTATCGGTAATACAGAGGACGAGAAAAAACATATTACCGGTAATTTAGGCTTCATCCGTAAACGTGACGTCACTATAAGGCTCACGATGATGCTGCGTCGGTGTGCTCGAGTGAGAGTGTGTACGTGTCCCTAGGCGGATCGCAAGGGTTCGGGAAATGACAAACCGTTTCTCTATAATGCACATTTGGAACCCCTACATAGTCTCAATCGCTAGATAAAAGATCAATCTACTGCGCTTGCACCCCAAGCTGGTTGACTTTTACGTTTTCGAAGCGTAATTTTCATTATTCGGTAGCAAGATGTCTGTTCGGGAGGCTCTTGCAAGCAGGCTTGACTAACCGAATGCAAGGGTTCGTCTGTTTTCGAATCCCGCCTCTCTAATGCATATTTGGGCCCCCCTACGTGGTCTCAATCGCTAGATAAAAGATCAATCTATTGCGCTTGCACCCCAAGGTGGTCGACTTTTACGTTTTCGCAGCGTAATTTTCATTATTCGGCAGCAAGATGTCTGTTCGGGAGGCTCTGCAAGCAGGCTTGACTAGCCGCTTGCAAGGGTTCGTCTGTTTTCGAATCCCGCCTCTCTAATGCACATTTGCGCCCCCTACGTGGTCTCAATCGCTAGATAAAAGATCAATCTATTGCGCTTGCACCCCAAGATGGTCGACTTTTACGTTTTCGAAGCGTAATTTTCATTATTCGGCAACAAGATGTCTGTTCGGGAGGCTCTGCAAGCAGGTGCTTGACTAGCCGTACCGCAAGGTGCACTCACACAGTCACCGCTCGGGCAGCATGTACGTGTGTCTAGGCGGATCGCAAAGGTTCGGGAAATGACAAACCATTTCTCGTCCTTCGCCGCATCCTACACTAGGTATACTATATCTATACCATGCCGTACCTACCTGTACCTGCTATAGCATAGGGCATAGAGCACTGCGGTCGTCACGGGGAGCGAGACGCGCGGGAGGCACGAAAACTGGTTGAACAATAGCCAGCGTTGCCGATCACTGCTTCAAACCATTTCTCGTCCTCCGCCGCATCTTCCGCCGTATCTTCCGCCGTATCTTCCGCCGCATTATAAATTATTGTTATTATTCTATAGATTATAAAAATTGAAACAATTATTTTAACAATATATTATTAGGTTGGAACGAAAGTTTGTAGCGTTTTTAAATAAAAATTCAAACATGAAATTAAGATATATATTCACATAGGGGTTCATTGAATAACACATACATTATAAAAATTAATTGATTTATTGATAGTATATTTAAATATTTATATAGTTTGTACGCGCGCCGGGGAATAGCAGGGGAATGCAAAGTTCACATTTCATAATTTATAATTTATTATATAAGGTATTTATTATATAATTTATTATAATTTATTGTAAAAGTAAAAATTATACGGGCCGCTTCCTCGGCCTTCGCCGCGCCGCGCACGCACAGTGGGAACATTGGACCAAACTCGATTCAAAATCAAAGAACTTTCGATAGAAATGAGGTAGAGCGATTAAATTTATATTAAATTAAAGCTCAAACTTTGCAGAATATGGGAAAATAGTGAGATTATGGTACGAACGTTTATTGATATTGAAAACATTCGTTAAACTTGTAGAATTTCAAGAAAATGTGGTTTCTCCGTTACTACGTTACTTACTAAAACATAAGGTGTCACCAGTAGATAAAAAATTCATTGATGAGAAGTAAGTTAAAATGATGAAATACTTACCATACTCCCTGTGTAAATGAAAATATAATTATGAAAAATAGATATCTAATTTAAATTACATTATAGTCACACATAGATCTACGGGAAATGATATCTACACAAAATCTACGGGAAATGATATATAGCATGTTAACAAAAAATTTTTTCCGCGCATAGTAACGGAGAAACCATATTTTCTTTAAATTCTACAAGTGTAACGAATGTTTTCAAGGTCAATAAACGTTCGTACCATAATCTCACTATTTTCCCATATTCTGCAGTTTCAGCTTTAATTTTAAAAAAATTTAATCGCTCTACCTCATTTCTATCGAAAGTTCTTTGATTTTGAATCGAGTTTGGTCCAATGTTCCCACTGTGCGTGCGCGGCGCGGCGAAGGCCGAGGAAGCGGCCCGTATAATTTTTACTTTTACAATAAATTATAATAAATTATATAATAAATACCTTTTATAATAAATTATAAATTATAAAATGTGCACTTTGCGTTCCCCTGCTATTCCCCGGCGCGCGTACAAACTCTATAAGTATATATTTAAATATACTATTAATAAATCAATCAATTTTTATAATGTATGTGTAGGAATATTTTAGGAACTCCTACACCTTGAGTGTGGCGTATCGGGTAAAATAATTTGACTCTAATATTTCTAATACTTGCACTTTATTAGCTCTTCACAGCTCAGCTCTCGCAACTCGCAACTCGCAACTTCACTCTCTTTCGACTTTCACACTTCTGATCTGTTAGCCCTTGCGTTCGTTCCTGTTGGTTTTGGGAAGCAAGGTATTTATTTAGAGAGAATAAAAGAACAGATATTTATTTAGAACGATATTTGACGGATGTTTCCTCTACTAAGGCTAGGCTTAGACTGACTGACTTCGGCAGCTCGTCGATACGTTTGAAAACGAGAAACATTTGAATGGGACACGTCGGCGGACCAAAAGACGCGCGGCTCTGTCTTTGATTCGATACCTAGAGGCACCGACGAGATACTATTAAAGACTGCCAGCGCCTGTGCTATTCAGCGTGGCAGGTAACCGGGCGCGACCGGGCGCGGGGATAACGTGGAAGTTACAGTGATCTGATGTACCACATCGCTAAAAGTTCCACCACCGACGAGATATTCGTCAAGTAGAAGAAGAATGATATAGTAGAATGCTGACATTACCCATTCTGTAATTGCCTTATCTCGTCGGTGATAATACTATATATAATTCTCTTATTGCATTCTTATTTTTCTTAGTATCACCATTGTAATAATTGTTTTACAATATAATCGATAGTTTATAGATGTAGGAAAAATGAAAGTAATTACTATACGTAATATTCTACAAATGTATCAGAATTTAAAAGTAATTTGAACATTATTGCATTATATATAAAATAGTGATTCTTAAAAAATATTCGGTAATTGTTGACAAAAGGTCTGCGTCCTCCGATTTTTATGAAATTTTAATATGTTACAGATTTCGATATTTTGAACAACTTTTTCATTTTCCAATATAGGGGGGTTGCTTTTAGTTTTCCAGATATTTGCAAAAAACTATCGCTAATACTGTATTGAATTTTTCGTATTGCTCCACGCTCCGTGGCAACGTAACCCTGTCCCGGTGCAGCGTTTGTTTACATTTTGACGCTGTGGAGATGAGAGAGTAAACAGGGTCTCAATCTAGGCATACATATGTATATAGGGTGAGCTTCCAATTTAAAAAGACTACTTCTGAATTTTCTCGTTATATAATAATATATTATGAGAGTGAGACCCTATTTTCTCTGTCATCTCCACAGCGTGTTTAGAAGCAAAGCCGGGACCGGGACCGGGACAGCCTTACGTTGCCGCAGAGCGTGCAGAAATACGAAAAATTCAATACAGTATTAGCGATAGTTTTTTGCAAATATCTCGAAAACTAAAAGCGACCCCCCTATATTGGTAAAGGAAAAAGTTGTTCAAAATGTGTTGCTGTATAACATATTAAAATTTCATAAAAATCAGAGGACGCAGACCTTTTGTCAACAATTGCCAATATTCTGTTATGTTATGTAATGACGAAATTCAATCGTTCTTATTGAAATCGTTAGTAGGAAACAGAAAATTAATTTTTTTACTTATTTATCCAATACTTATTGCACTGCTCGACAGCATTGACTGCAATTATTAAAGTAGAGGTAGTAACAAGATAAAACTATTAACTAATTAAACTAATTTTCGACGGCTCCTATCCATACAATGTTATTTAGAGGCAGTATTTCGTACAAAGATATTCTCAAAAAATAATTCTATTTGCCTCTATATGAAAATTTCTTGCAACATGACGCTGTTTAAAAAGTGCGTGTAACATGATTTTATTTAATTCTGAACTGAACCACTTCCTGAAACATGATTCACTTATCAGCACATTGTGCGACGAGGCGAAGAGCTAGCAGTCGAAGTCGAAGTCGAAATCTTTAAAGAATAAGGACCCTCCGCGTCCCCTTTTTTCCCGACGCTGTCCTTCTTTGTGTCCGAAACTTACGTAGTTCATTGCACAAGCAAATATCATCGGAACGATATCATATTTGGTATCATTTTCATAAAAAAAACAAAATTCACCAAATATGTTCAGAAGAATCCTATAAAAAATAATTATAAATAATTAAGTTTTGTTGTTTTTGATTAGTAGTTTCATACCGATATACCCGACCCGACCCGTATCATGTTACAATGTTTCACTCCACAGTCCTAGGCGACTGAATCACTGAAGCCCTCGAGACTCCTTTCCCTTTTCTCCGTTTTTTTCTCTATTTTCTCCGACAGGACATCACAGAATAGTGTCTCCTGAAAATTGAATGTCTCTGGCCAGACTCGAGTTTTCGACATTTATAGCAAGCTTGCTATAATCTTATTTTATTTGTCAAAATTTAGTTTTCTATTTAAAATATTTTGTTGTTGAAGCTCATTAATAGTTTTAAATAGTACTTGAAATATTTAAAATGATAGTGAAATATTGGAATATTACAATTTGGAATAATTGCATTTAATTGAAATTGATACTTGAGATTTTTTCCCGATCTTTTGGTTAAAATGTTATTTACACAAAGTGAAAAACAGGCAAAAATTCGACAAATGCAGGTTTTTTAGAGAAATTGAAAAATAGCATTGATCATATTTTTAGACCAGCAACATATCAGAACTTTTGTTACGACAGCGCGTAAACGACAAAGAGGGACTGAGGTACATAGGACAGTTTTTTATTTTTCATTCTTTTTTTACGGAACTACCAACGTATTTGTGAGATTCTTCTAATTAAAATGAGTCTAAATATGTCATAATTTGAGCCATATTTACTTATTTAAAGTGTGATCATAACTCGCTATGATACAAGTTATTATAATAGGTTATTTAATATACCATAAAATATTTAATATAAAATATTAGGGATGTGCGGACCACCCGATGTTCGAGTTCGGGCCGGGTCGGGTCGCAGAAAGTCAGGCGGCCCGTCGCGTCGCGTCGATTCGACTCCGAATTCGTCGGGCGGGTTCGAAAAGAATCGATCAAGTTCGATATCCGAGATTCAAATATGTACTCTGCGTTCTTGTGAAATAGATAATGGTAATAATGGTTTTCTTTCTTAACTTATAACGTGATTTTTAATATACTAGGTTTTTTATAACTACATTAGGTATATTCGGCAAACGTGTGCCTGCTCTTTATTTGTATTAAAAATTGAAATAATGCACGTTTCAGGTGAAAAATTTAAAAGACAATATTTCTGGCTTTTTAACGAATTTGCTCCGAATGAACATAAATATGTATCGATATATACACCTAGAAGGTATAACAATATGATAAATTATGGCAATAATTAAAAACGAAATATAAAAATAAACATTATACATATTATATTTCGTATTTATATTTTATTCTGTATTATCTGCAGGCTCTACATAATTTGTTATTTTATATGATTTTATTTTAAGTGAATTTTTATTTTATTTTATATTGTATATTATATATTATCTTTTAAGAATTTGTGTGAGATTAATGATAATTAAGTAGGTTACATAACAGTTAATAAAAACATCGCCCACTAAAAAGTTGTTATAACTTATTATCACATTGTAAATATTGTCATCTAATTTTTTCGCGTGAAACGTGCATTATTTAAAAATTTTATTATAAATAATGACCATGCACATGTGCGCCGAATATACCTAATGTAGTTATAAAAAAAATCCCAGTACATGTATTAAAAATCACATTATAAGTTATGTAACAAATACATACCATTATTATAATTATCTATTTCATAAGAACGGAGAGTTGATTCTCGAGTGTCGTGATAACTCGCTCGCGCGATCTTGTTCGAGTCATCCGCCCGATGTGTCTGATGTATCGCGCACCCGATTCTTCTCTCGCCAGGCCCCTTACCCTTCCGCCTCTCGCTATCTTCGCAGCGTAGCCCGCCTGTGCTTCGTACGCCAGCGTTAGTAGGAAGAGTGCAAAGGCAAGCTACGATGCGATACTTGGCGAGAGGCGGAAGGGTAAGGGGCCTGGCGTATAGTAGAATATGGCAACTTGGCAACCCTGCACCCGCTCGAGCCTGCTCGAGCCTCACAGCCTCGAGTCCGTCAATGCCCCGACTTGACGATTCGTACGCCCGAAGCATGACTGCTTCGCCTGATATTTTTTAGTGCAACCTGGCTGTATTATTATCCGATTTATGCCGTGTTTGAGCTTATTTTGATCGGGAAAACATTTTCAACCGATAGGTGATGATATCATTATGATAACGTTCATATTAAGTAATATTGGTTTCAGTTAGTAATTGCCAATACGCTGTGCGTTACAATGTTGCCTCTGATGCTGAATCACGACCGTATCAAACGTCGCGTCGTCTGCCTCCTAGAAACAACAATGTAAGCGTTTCGCCATCACTTATTAATAGCAACAAAATGTTTGTTACGATTCATAATTCTGCCATGGAAACGTTATCAATCGATTGTTAATGGTTCGCTGATGAAAACAAGTCTAAACACGCCACAAATCAGATAAGTTAGAGGCATGCCCAACGCCCAACTCGACGGCTGGCGATGCGTAAAGCGCAAGATTTCGCTTCAGCTCGTGAGCCGGCTCCTGCGCTGGCTAGTACATACATACTAGGGACAACTGCAACAGTGTGCGTGTGAATGTGTGCTACACTGACACACTTATTGTTCGTGGGTTCCCTTTCCATACATCCGAGCCGAGTTTCGGCTCATGAGCTGGCGGGCGGCTCGCGAGGCGCTCTTTGAATAAAAAATTATTCGTCATGCGTCGAAAAGAGACCATCATTATTTTTATTTAACGCGTGGTAAATAATTTTTTTATCATTCATTCGCTATTTGAAATTTTCAATTCAATAAAAATTTGTAAGCGATTCTAATTTCGAGACGTTCCAACACTTACGCTCTTCGCGAGGGGACGGCTGTATACTTTTCCTCGCGAAGAGGCTAAGCGAAACGAAATGCAGGAACAAGCTTTGGCACGTCCACGTGGAACCCCCGCCCCCCATTTTTTCCAAAAGACGTTTTTAACTCGATGAGACCGAGGCCAGTCAATCCGATCTCAATCCTACTTATACATAGAAATACAGGATGAACGTTATAAAGCGTTACAGACGAATAACTCCAAAAATATTGATTATACGCAAGAATGTTTAAGATGGAAGTTGTTCAGTACCGAGGGGGGCATCATTCGTTGGGACTTTTATTTTTACCGGTGGACACTCCAAGGTGAAGTGAAGGTCAACTTTCTTTTTTAAAATAGAATGTCCTATTTCTCATACCATAAATCGAGAGAGTATCAAATTCTGAATATCAAAGTGTTGACCTTCATATATCCTAAACCTAATAGTTAACGAGATATTATCCAAGGAAGAAAGAAAATTTTTTCGATAATATCTCGTTAACTACTAGATTTAGGACATGTGGAGGTCAATACATTTTTACTCAGAATTCGACGGTCTATCGATTTATGATACAGAAAGTAAGTGTTTCCATTTAAAAAAATCAAGGTGACCTTCTCCTCACCTTGGAGTGTTCATCGGGAAAAATAAAAATCCCACCATATGATGTCCCCCTCGCTACTGAACAACTTTTATCTCAAACATTTTTGCGTATAATCAATATTTTCCGAGATATTCGTCTGTAACGCTGTATATTCCATCACATAATACTTTTGGATTTCGTCGTTAAACCTCTTTTTCCCAGCTTGATCACCGATCCACTAGCCACCCATCCTACATATTAATTAATCCACTTAATTCTTTTAGTCGAACTCTTTATTATTCGGAACAGCATGCGTCAAATAAAAGTTATTCTGTTTTTTTGCTTGTTTCTGTTCCCACAGATCGATTCTTGGAACAATTATGTATAAAAAAGTGTAAGGAAATAATGCCCGTTTATGAAATATTAAGTTGGAACGAAAGTTCGTAGCCTTTTTAAATCAAAATTCAAATATAAAATTAAGATATGTATTCATAGGTTTATTGAATGACATGGTAAGTCACTTAAAAAATGGCAACAAGTAATAGAAGAGAATGGAAAATATGTTAGTTATAGAACAAATCTATGTATAAATATCATAATTTCATGTTTGAGTTTTAATTTAAAAACGCTACGAACTTTCGTTTCAACCCAATTTTTCGATATTACAAATTTAGGTATCTCATATAAAATTTGAAGTAGGAATTGTTCATTTTCCTAAAATAATGCACTTACATAGGATATTTCAAGGAATTTTTTGTCTTTGATATTAGTTTTGTGATGCTAATATTTTAAACCTAAAAAATAAACACCATAACATCGTCTGAAATATCAGTTTATCTCGAACACGTTCGTTGAAGAACGTAACACGAAACAGTGGTCTGCTGCACCGATGAAATGCCGTCGGTGGCCTTCTAGTTCGCACTCCAGTCAGAATCTATCCTAGAGGGCGTAAGAGAACACCGAAATATTCGTGCCACGCCAACTCCCGTAAGGCTGGCAGTCTTTAATAGTATCTCGTCGGTGCTAGAGGTACCGCGAGATACAATGTTGCGAGATGCATATACAATAGTTCCTGAAACCGTATTATATATATATATATATATATATACATATATATAATTTCTGTACATATATCTATAGTTCCTTTTATTCAATTTCATTCTTCTCTCTCGCACTCTCATTCTCTCTCTATCAGTCTCGCATCCATTCGGAAAAGCTCACGTACGCCCTGCGTTTGGCACCCCTAGCCACTTGACGCTTGTCGCGAAGACCCAAACACTCTTCTTTCACACCTCGGCCTAATTGGCACAAACAGACCTCCTTTCATGCAGGACCCAAACACGTTGGCGCCACGATGTCGCATCTACAGTCACTCTAAACATTTACACCCCTACATACATATGTGTTATTCAATGAACCTATGAATAAATATCTTAATTTCATCTTTGAATTTTTATTTAAAAACGCTACGAACTTTCGTTCCAACCTAATAATTTATTGTTGAATTAATTGTTTGAATTTTTATAATATGCAGGATAATCATAATAACTTAATGAAGAGTTTCAGCGACGCTACAGCGTCTCTTACTGTACCACTGAAGGTCCCAATAATAATAACTTATAATGCGGCGGATGCACAGTGGGACGAATGGCCGTTTTAGGTGGAAAAAAGTCATGTCAGAAAATAGATATAACATTCATATATGCTTCTTTGGGAATATTCACTGACCCTAATTATACCCATAATAATTCATTTAAAAGCGATATAAGCATAGAAATTAATACGTGAAAACTTCAAACCGTAATACATACGGGGAAATCGTACGTTTATATTCGCCACAAAGAAAATTGTGTCAGAGCAATAAATAAGAATCTTTGAGCTTCTATGCACGATTTTCCGTATTACAGTAAAAGCTCCTTCGTTGTCCAAAGGCCGGGGGGCTGAGCGGACAACGAGCGTGCCCGGACACTATTTTTGATTTATGACTGCGTCTAGATATCGCGCCGACCGCGCCGAGCGACTTCAATAGGAAGCCGAACATAGAGAAGGACAGAATGAGATACGGATCGGGTGACCGAAGCGTGTCGCCGTCGCCGGCACAGTTTAAAGGCCCACATTCTTGCTGTTGCTCGTTGCCTTCGAAACTTTGACCGTCGATTAAACCACTAAATACAGTTGAAACTATATCGTGTTTGGTGTCATTTTAATGAGAGAAATGCCAGAAATAAGTTAGTGAAAGTCCCATAAAGAAATAATGAAAATTAAGAAGTTTGAAATTCGGTTTACTCGAGTCAATGTTGTGGTGTTCACACCGATATACCCGAGCCGACATCAATCGACGCCGCCTACGGAGCGACTCGGCGTTGACAGGCAGTGGAATGGGTAGGCACTGGACAACGATCATGCCCTTGATTTTGGACAACGAAGGAGCGATTACTGTAATATAAATAAATGTTTACATTAATGTTCACAAAGTACGTTAGTAAAGTCCTTTACAATAATTTTTAGACATTGTTTAGGTACCAGTTTTCTACGTCATTTAGTTGACTTTAATAGAGCAGAACTAGCAGGTCTGGGTGGATCCGGTCTTGAAACTTTTTTTGTTTATAAGTTCAAACTATACTAAAGAGATTCTAACAAAAAAAATCTGCGGGATGCTACAACTTTTTACATTTCTGTATCACCGTGCATACGGTGCGCCGCAGTAGTGGACTGTATGGGCATGCTAGGCGGGAATTCGTCATATAAACACACGGAGATATAACTCACACCTCCAACTCAGAAATGTTTATTTCTTCAAGAGTCACAGAAGAAATTCATTTAGTGCCTTCAGAGACGTGAAGCTGAAAGTATCACTTCGTTAGACTGCAGCGAGCGAAATTCTTTTCTTCTGCAAGCTTGCTTAGAAAACTTACCTTTAGTTTTAATCAGTAATTTTTCATCATACATTTTTTCTAATTGCCATGGAGAATGTCACTACCCGTAAGTACCTATTTCACCATATATAAGTTATTTAAATAATGTTTTTTGTAAAGATTTTGATGGTTTTACAAATACCATTTTTGTATGCCATGTAACCCACTTGAAAATTGAATAACTAAAAAATTCTGAAAGATCTTGCCATAAAATTTGCATAGAAGTTACTTTAGACTGTTTAAAATAAATTCTCACAGAAATTGCCTGCTGATATCCTCTACATTGATGGCATTTTATTTTTTAGATTCAACTTGTTATATTTTTTTGTAGTTATATTGTTATATTTAGATTTTATTGTCATACTTATTTAATATTACTGTTACATTTTTTATTTATTATTTAATATTATTGCATTTTTTATTTTTTTTATATTTGTTTATGTACTTTATATAATTTTGTTTACATAAATACTATTTTTAAAGGCTGTATATATATATATATATGTTAAATCTAATTTCTTGACCTAACACAAAATTTGAATCGGTTTCAAGAAGCGGTTTGAAGAATTCAAAATCTATGATTTTTTTCCACCAAGTTCAATTTTCTTAAAATTTCCTTTATATTAAAAATCGAGTGCTAAATTGATGATAATAAAAAATATCTATAAAAAATACACATACAATTAAAAAATTTTACTCAGAAATTTTCTCCAAAATTTTTTTTGCCATTAAAAAATTACCATAAACTTAAAGATTGAGATCTCCACCTTTACAACGACACCACGTACGTTAACACCACTAGCCGCATCTGATGCGTAGGATTTTTTTCCACCGAGAATAGCCATTTGTCCCACTGTGGGATGATACGGCGGAGGATGCGGCGAAGAACGAGAAATGGTTTGGAGCATCTCGAATCCTTGCGATCCGCCTAGACACACGTACACGCTGCCCGAGCGGTGACTGTGTGAGTGCACCTTGCGGCACGGCTAGTCAAGCCTGCTTGCAGAGCCTCCCGAAAAGACATCTTGCTGCCGAATAAAGGTGCCTTTATACCGAGATCCGCGGCGGATTCGAGTCCGCGGCCCCGGCCATAAATTTCCAGCGCGTTGACGGGGCCCGCAGTGCCCCGCTGTGCGTGGCACAAAAAAAAAGGTCTCTCTGGGCTCCACGGCTTCACGGTACGTTAAGTTTAGGGAAACGATAGCTTCCCTCTAAAGCGGTAGGATACCTTCAGATTGTAATTAGCAAATAACTAGAATATGTTGCTAGAAAACTTGGGTTTGCGAATTTTGGCTTTTTGTCCTTATACGAGCAAACACACCATGTAAAAATTATAATACGTGTACACGGATCCACAAACCGTTCACTACACGGATCTGCGAATACGAATCCGTGTACACGGATCTACGAACACGGATTCGTATTCGCACAGATTTATTTTTATATTTTTGTATTTAAGGATCCTTAAATTCGTACTACATACATGGTTCACGTGCCACGCGTACACGTGTATTTTAGTTCACGTCTAAAACCGCGATCTCTAGTACACAGTGAGCAATTTGGACGAAATCTGTGTCTAAATGAAAGAACTTTTTCTCCCTATTTTTTCTATATTCTTTGGTATGCTTTCATTATAATTTGGTATGAGGAAGTCCCTTCCAACACGCGTTGGCCACGCGTTTTCCTTCGCGTTTTTCGTCGGACGGTGGACATAAAGTAATTCATGCTCGTCAAAGCAGCTAATCTTTACAACAGCCTCATTCGCAAAGTCAACCAGTGGCCGCTCTTGCCCGTAATAAAATTGACGGGCTTAGGGCAGAGGGCTAACGGACGACCGGTACAACGCCTTCTACCTTCATTATTGCCACGTGCCCCATACCTCACCGAGTGGCAAAACTTACCTGAATGATTTCAATGCAGTACTCCTTTTCGGAGCCATTGATTTTGAACAATGTAGGAGATAAATAATAACTGTTAGGTCTTTACGGATAGGAATTCTGATGTCGAATGTTTTCACTATAAACTCCCAAAAATCCATTTTCATAGATTTGCTAAATCAACATTTCATCAAAAGATCATTTCGCGTCTGGCGATTTCGGCAATTGTAAGTGCCCGCGAAAAAATCAAAGTGACATGCACTTACTATGAACGGTATTAACCTGTGCACACCGCACACTCGGAGTGTACGACACCCCAACAAGTTTAGGTAAAACAAACGCTGTCCTAAAGAATATTCAGCGATCTTATGGACCCGGAATAACAAACAATTCAATAAAGATTGCTGAATAATATTGCTGAATATTCTTTAGGGCAGCGTTTGTTTTACCTAAATTGTTGTTGGAGTGTGCAGCGTGCACAGGTTAATACCGTTCATAGTAAGTGCATGTCACTTTGATTTTTTCGCGGGCACTACAATTGCCGAAATCGCCGGACGCGAAATGATCTTTTGATGAAATGTTGATTTAGCAAATCGATGAAAATGGGTTTTTGGGAGTTTATAGTGAAAACATTCGACATCAGAATTCCTATCCGTAAACACCTAACAGTTATTATTTATCTCCTAGATTGTTCAAAATCAATGGCTCCGAAAAGGAGTACTGCATTGAGATCATTCAGGTAAGTTTTGCCACTCGGCGCGTGGCCAACGCCGTGTTGGAAGGGACTTCCTCATACCAAATTATAATGAAAGCATACCAAAGAATATAGAAAAAATAGGGAGAAAAAGTTCTTTCATTTAGACACAGATTTCGTCCAAATTGCTCACCGTGTACTAGAGATCGCGGTTTTGGACGTGAACTAAAATACACGTGTACACGTGGCACGTGAACCATGTATGTAGTACGAATTTAAGGATCCTTAAATACAAAAATATAAAAATAAATCTGTGCGAATACGAATCCGTGTTCGTAGATCCGTGTACACGGATTCGTATTCGCAGATCCGTGTAGTGAACGGTTTGTGGATCCGTGTACACGTATTATAATTTTTACATGGTGTGTTTGCTCGTATAAGGACAAAAAGCCAAAATTCGCAAACCCAAGTTTTCTAGCAACATATTCTAGTTATTTGCTAATTACAATCTGAAGGTATCCTACCGCTTTAGAGGGAAGCTATCGTTTCCCTAAACTTAACGTACCGTGAAGCCGTGGAGCCCAGAGAGACCTTTTTTTTTGTGCCACGCACAGCGGGGCACTGCGGGCCCCGTCAACGCGCTGGAAATTTATGGCCGGGGCCGCGGACTCGAATCCGCCGCGGATCTCGGTATAAAGGCACCTTAATGAAAATTACGCTTCGAAAACGTAAAAGTCGACCACCTTGGGGTGCAAGCGCAATAGCTTGATCTTTTATCTAGCGATTGAGACCACGTAGGGGCCTCAAATGTGCATTAGAGAGGCGGGATTCGAAAACAGACGAACCCTTGCAATCCGTCTAGGCACACGTACACGCTGCCCGAGTGGTGAGTGTGTGCCACACTCAGCGTCGAGTACACCCACACTGTGTGACGTCACGCTTGCTCCTGACTTACCGGCAACATTTACTGATGCAACGACTCTAGAAAATGTACCCAGCTCCCCTACTGGACAGAAATGTTATTACTTAGCTTCTTCTAGCGGCCGCTCGTTCGTTTCTGGCATGACCATCGAAAAGTTGTCAAGGTCAAATACGAACCGCTACCCTTAAGGGGGTAGGATACTCAGAATTGTTACTAGAATATTACTAGAATAAGGGTGGAAATAAGGGTTTGCGGGAATCGATTTGTTTTTCTTATTTGAGCAAATTTTGGGCTGGGTGAGGGCTCAATCTAAAGAGGAAGGTTCAGTGCAGGGTGCTCTGGTCATGAGGCTAATGAGATTATGCTTATATATAACAATATGAGTGTCCAAAGTAGAGGAAAAATCGAGAAAAAATACCCGCAAATTCCAATGTATTTTTCTGCCACCAAAGACTTTTTTGACTGCTGTAATAACCAGAGCACCCTGCGCTGAACCTTCCTCTTTAGATTGAGCCCTCACCCAGCCCAAAATATGCTCAAATAAGGAAAACAAATCGATTCCCGTGATTGCATTCACATTAGCAGAGATTTCCCCATATTACATTCATCCAGAACGAGCTAGAGCCAATTTTAGTTCGGCCGGTTTAGACGAGATGGCGCCTAGTCAGGAGAGTACAATAGAACGTCTAGTGCTATCTGACCCAGTTGAATAGAATTTCGAAATAGCAAGCAACGCCATCTCGTGTTCATCGTGTTTCTCAGTGTTACCAAACTCTTTTTTTGCACAGATGTTGGTCATACTGATTTTCTAGTTACAGTGTTCAGTATCCTACCCCCTTAAGGGAGTTGGTGAGACGTGAATATTTCGGTGTTCTCTTACGCCCTCTAGGATAGATTCTGATTGGAGTGCGAACTAGACGGCCACCGACGGCATTTCATCGGTGCAGCAGACCACTGTTTCGTGTTACCACAGACTTAGGATAGGTACAGACGTCTCATCTTACGGGGCAGTCACGCCGTACTTGCTGGGGCCAAAGTGGCCCCAATACCACTTCCGTGTCGCGCCCAATGTTACCGATAGTAACGTATTAGCAAGTACCGAATATTCTGTATACCCAATTTCTACTACGGATACCTAATATGATTTGAAGATTACAAATGTATATGGCGCGTGTATTTGAATGGTCAAAATTATATAGTAGGATAATTATGATAATTATGAAATGCTACATTAATGTAAAGTAATAGATTCATGAGCATTAATATCTTATCGTACATGTATAATATTGTTAAGAGTGTGATCTCGTTTCTGTTAATTACAAAATTACAATAAAAAATTATTTGAGATAATTTTATATCAATAGTTTTTCATTTTGCATTTATCTTATGCATCGAATCAACTTTATAATCTTAATATAATAATGTCTGATATTTTACGCAGTTATTCAATAGTTATGCAAGTATGTTTCTTGCATTGTTAATTTTATTAACAAACTTCCACAAGTTTATGGTGTTTACTTTGATTATTTCTGCATACGTTCATATGTATAAATATTTGAATTATAACATTTTTTAACATTACGTAATTACGTTGAATTACGACATACTATTTAGTTTTTATATTTGTTACACATTTTTTTAAAAGTGTAACTTAAAATTCGAGTTACTAATAATACTTGCTATGTAATCCAAACTTATAGAGCTACTGGAACGATATTTAATGACATGAACAAAACTAATAAAATCATTTTTTTGTTGAAATGAATTGATAATAACCCACTAGTTTGTAGGTATATTGTAATTTCATATATTAAGCACAATAAAATCGACCACTTTTTGCAGGCGCCATCGTCGATTTTGTTCTAAATGAAATATGTTGTAGTCCATGTGAAGTTAGAGGGGGTTTAAGTCATCATTTCGCCGGTTCCGATTTTTGTAGTGTTACGGATGACGAACAGGTGTTCAATATCATCTCTGGCAGGAACCGTCCTAGATAAACGAACAGAGCCACCCTAGATAAATCTACATAGCTGTTTAGTTTAGTTTAGGGCCCAAACATACGCACGACCAACTGGTCGTTGACAAAATACGAATGTTCACTCAGAGGGTACTGACAAGTACCACCCGTCATTGCAGGGGTATATAAGCCCTTGCATTTATACTCTCGTGGGCTAGTACTGTCGTAATCACGAATCGTGTCGCGTCGTGCTGCATCTCGGAAGTCAACTACCAGTGAGATCGGGCTAAAATTCCCCTTCGAATCAAAAGTTAACCGTATAGATTCCGCGAGTTCGGTGTAAAATCTATTAGGCAGTGATAAGGTTGCTCCGAGACCCCCGCATTGCCAGTGCGTCAACACCGTGCATCTAGTTTAGGTAATACACATCTTCTTTCAATTCTTTCTATTCCAAATTCAATTCATTCGCGACAATTACACAATTGTAACACGAATTCTTATAGTTAGAATATATCTGTGTTCTTTGATAATTAACGCAAATTCATTAAACCCATAATTATCGTCCAATATCCTAATCGAGTAATTGAACGTCCCCACATGATACAATCTTACCGCTCGGATTGTATCACTAAATTATACTAGTTACGAGGCTACTAACTATCCTAACAGCTCCTTGATTTCGCATCAGGTTCGTCTGTGCTTTTATCCAAACTCCTAGCGGCTCCCCAATTTGGCATTGGGTTCGTCCGTGTCGTTCTACAACTTCCTAGCAGCTCCCCGGTTTCACATCGGGTTCGTCTGCGTTTGATTCCATTCCTAGAGGCTCCCTGACTTCGCGTCAGGTTCGTCCTCGCTGTCTATAATCCTAGCGGCTCCCCAATTTCGCATTGGGTTCGTCCGCGTACCTTTAACTAATAAACTGATACCATATTCCTAGTGCAACAACACTTCGCCGGCCACTTGTGCTGCTCGCGGCCCTGGCTCGTAACAGTAGAAATAACAGCCTTTCGAAATTTGCAATTTTTGCCCGCTTTGGCGAGGACGGGCCCCGCTTACAAATTTTTATCTCAGGAACTGTTTGTCCGATTGAGCTACATTTTTTTTGTTTTCTTCAGAGGGATTGGACTATTATAAAATAAATTTTGCAATCTCGATAATCAACTTTACAATGTCGAAAAATTTAAACAAACTCTTTTTTTACATTTTTTTTCGATGAAGGGTCAGAATGATTTAAATTTTGAAAAAATATGGTTATATTCCTTGAAGTTTCCCCTTCAAAATGAGCCTTTGGAAACGGTGACGATTTGAAAATTGGCGTCACAATGAGCTGGGACAGTACGCGGTATACCCCCGTTTCAGGTAGAGGCGAGTCAAGCGCACCGCTATTATCCCGAAACCCTCATCGGTTTGAATGGAATAAAATCATAAATCTTGTTGGGTTCTAGAAAACATTCCACAAGTTTGGACATTACTAAAAACGGATTATCTATTTATTACATAGCGACAAAATATCATTAGCAAAAGAACCCCGCCTAAGCAAAGTAGCTGACGCTGGGCATTCATTTTGGTTGTCTTTTAAGTTCTTCAGTTTATTTCATCTCCATTCCATCTACGAAACGTATTTTTAAAATTTTCAATACTAGGCCAACATAAAAAAGTTGTAAAATGCAACTTTTAGTATTTTCTCTACAATTCCGAACAACTGTAATTTCTGAAAAATATCCCTGCATATCATGTAGTAAACCAATTGTTCATGAACAAATTTTATTTGTAACTATCGACGACGCGTATTCTAGTCTGCGCGTCATTTTTAATATACAAATATCAGCGTACACATGCAGTGCAGGATTGTTTACGTCTTTCTTAATACTTTCGTATCGGAAAAGAATATCTTTCGTATTCAAATTTAAATTAATTATGTTGATATGTTAACATTTGTTACCAATATATGTACAAAACATAATTTTTAAAACTATACTTTTTTTTTGTTCTGTCGTACATATACAGGGTGTCAATTAAGTCCCGGGACGGCTGAATATTTTCTCATGTAAGGTATTTTTGAAAAAGGTCAAGGTCATTTCTGAAGTAATTTTCAACGAGGAATTCAACGGTGACCTTCAATTTGACCTTGAGCTTGACCTTCAAGGTCATTTCAAGGTTAGGTTAGGTTTTTTAAATGGAAACCCCCTTTTTTGACACCGGCAATCGAAAGAGCGGGAAATTTTACGTTTAGATATGTACTAAGTCATTGGTAGTGTTTGATCTTGAGGGTCACTCTAAGGTCATTTAAACTCTAGCAAGGTCTGGATATCTTTTGGAATAGATGGTTTTCAGTTTTTTTTTAACGACCAAAACTAATAACTTTAACAAGGCGTATTTAGTAGTGACCTAGAGCATGGCATTGAAGATGACCTTCAAGGTTGTTTCAAGGTCAACTTTTTTTATTTACTTTTATCATCTTCAATGCCATGCTCTAGGTCACTACTAAATACGCCTTGTTAAAGTTATTAGTTTTGGTCGTTAAAAAAAAACTGAAAACCATCTATTCCAAAAGATATCCAGACCTTGCTCGAGTTTAAATGACCTTAGAGTGACCCTCAAGATCAAACACTACCAATGACTTAGTACATATCTAAACGTAAAATTTCCCGCTCTTTCGATTGCCGGTGTCAAAAAAGGGGGTTTCCATTTAAAAAACCTAACCTAACCTTGAAATGACCTTGAAGGTCAAGCTCAAGGTCAAATTGAAGGTCACCGTTGAATTCCTCGTTGAAAATTACTTCAGAAATGACCTTGACCTTTTTCAAAAATACCTTACATGAGAAAATATTCAGCCGTCCCGGGACTTAATTGACACCCTGTATAATCAGGTTACATGAATGCGTTAAACAATCTACGAATTAAAAATGTCAAAGCACATTTAAAAATTTTATATTTACATAAACAATTAAAAACATTAAAAAGATTCTTTAACAAGTCAACGAATATTCAGATAATCGTGTAATAAAATTATTTACGAATGAAAATTCTATACTTTAAATTAAGAAGCAATATGACTCTGAATTTCGACAGCTCCGAAAAGCAGAAAAGAAACCTTTCGAACGCTTTCGATGCGGGCATCGACGATTACTGTATGAATATAATGCGGCAACATTGCACTTTTAAAGCTGACAACGCTGTAAAATCTGACATGTTGTAACCAGTTGTAGCGTCATGTAGTTCACTAGCTGACCGTTCTATTTCGATAGAGTCCGCTGTCGTACTAGGGCATTTTCTACAGGGTCGGTAATTCAAAACCACGGCGTGAAAAATGTATTGCATGCACAGTCTGTACCTATCTTAAGTCTGTGGTGTTACGTTCTTCAACGAACGTGTTCGAAATAAACTGATATTTCAGACGATGTTATGGTGGTTATTTTTTAGGTTTGTAGCCATGAGTAAGGGATTAACCAGGATATGCTGGACAAACAGATTTATTTTTGTTAGGAACAAGGGTACAGGAAGGTGAGGTATATAAAACTATTCAATTTCTCGAATTATAAAACACAATCATGCAATCTTTCTCTCATCACACGTATACTCTAGCTAGGTTCCGTGGTATTTTCGCAACCGACCAGAAGGTGCTCTGTCCTCTCTCGCTCGACAAGGCGTCCAGGTATTATCGCCGTACTCTCCTTGTCGAGACGAGCGGCCAGGAACACTCTCCCGTTTCCTCTCGGCAGGCGTCCAGATATTGTCGCCGTACTCTCCTGCCGAGCCCTGGGCGGCCAGGAGTTGACCCGTTCTCTCTCGTTCGACAGGCGTCCAGGTATTATCGCCGTACTCTCCATGTCGAACGAGCGACCAGGAACAGACTCCCGTCCTCTCCCGTTCTCCCGACAGGCGTCCAGGTATTATCGCCGTACTCTCCTGTCGGGGTGCTAGTGCTAACCAAGAGCGGCCGTGGTCCTTACCTCGTCCTCTCTCTCGGAGTAGCAAATAGGCCGAGTCCCTCCGTGAACCCTCTATTTATATAAATTCGTTACTATCCGCGAACGTGAAATCAACAACCCGGTCGTTAAGCGTGATTCGGCTTTTCGCGCGCTCCCCTCGCGTCGCTTCCCCCCGTGGTCGTCAGCAAACTATATTCGAGAAGCTTCTAGAAGCTTGTCGCTTCGCGTTTTGTTTTACATAATTTCTCGAATTTTCTATACAAGCTACAGGTTTAAAATATTAGCATCACAAAACTAATATCAAAGACAAAAAATTCCTTGAAATATCCTATGTAAGTGCATTATTTTAGGAAAATGAACAATTCCTACTTCAAATTTTATATGAGATACCTAAATTTGTAATATCGAAAAATTGGGTTGGAACGAAAGTTCGTAGCGTTTTTAAATTAAAACTCAAACATGAAATTATGATATTTATACATAGATTTGCTCAATAACTAACATATTTTCCATTCTCTTCTATTACTTGTTGCCATTTTCTAAGAGACTTACCAAGTTATTCAATAAACCTATGAATACACATCTTAATTTTATCTTTGAATTTTGATTTAAAAAGGCTACGAATTTTCGTTCCAACTTAATATTTCATAAACGGGCATTATTTCCTTACACTTTTTTTATACATGTAAAGAAAATATATTTCTTTAAACGTAAACTTGGCTGTAGGTAAAGTAGTGAGGAGCTTGCCCGATAGAGTAAAAGAACGGAACGACAGTTAGGAATTGACATCTTAAATAATAGCTTTAAATGTCGTTTCTTTGATTTCAGGTAATGATATTGTACATTGTAAATAGTGTAAATAAGACATGTAAAATAACGAAATAAAAAAAACTTTGATTTCAGAGCAACGCCATATAGTTAGGCTAATTTGTCAATCCTAACCAACAAAAGAAAGATCGAACCTTATATACATAATTGTTCCAAGAATCGATCTGTGGGCACAGAAACAAGCAAAAAAACGGAATAACTTTTATTTGACGCATGTTGTTCCGAATAATAAAGAGTTCGATTAAAAGAATTAAGTGGATTAATTAATATGTAGGATGGGTGGCTCTAGTGGATCGGTGATCAAGCTGGGGAAAAGAGGTTTAACGACGAAATCCAAAAGTATTATGTGATGGAATATACAGGGTGATCATTATAAAGCATTACAGACGAATATCTCGGAAAATATTGATTATACACAAAAATGTTTGAGATGAAAGTTGTTCAGTAGCGAGGGGGACATCATGTGGTGGAATTTTTATTTTTCCCGATGAACACTCCAAGGTGAGGAGAAGGTCACGTTGATTTTTTAAAATGGAAAGACCTACTTTCTGCATCATGAATCGTTTGACTATCGAATTCTGAGTAAAAATGTATTGACCTCCACATGTCCTAAATCTAGTAGTTAGCGAGATATTATCGAAAAAATTTTCTTTCTTCTTTGGATAATATCTCGTTAACTATTAGGTTTAGGATATATGAAGGTCAACACTTTGACATTCAGAATTTGATACTCTCTCGATTTATGGTATGAGAAATAGGACATTCTATTTAAAAAAAGAAAGTTGACCTTCACCTCACCTTGGAGTGTCCACCGGTAAAAATAAAAGCCCCAACGAATGATGCCCCCGTCGGTACTGAGCAACTTCCATCTTAAACATTTTTGCGTATAATCAATATTTTTGGAGATATTCGTCTGTAACGCTTTATAATGTTCACCCTGTATTTCTATGTACAAGTCGGATTGAGATCGGATTGACTGGCCTCGGTCTCATCGAGTTAAAAACATCTTTTGGAAAAAATGGGGGGCGGGGGTTCCACGTGGACGTGCCAAAGCTTGTTCCTGCATTTCGTTTCGCTTAGCCTCTTCGCGAGGAAAAGTATACAGCCGTCCCCTCGCGAAGAGCGTAAGTGTTGGAACGTCTCGAAATTAGAATCGCTTACAAATTTTTATTGAATTGAAAATTTCAAATAGCGAATGAATGATAAAAAAATTATTTATCACGCGTTAAATAAAAATAATGATGGTTATCTCTTTTCGACGCATGACGAATAATTTTTTATTCAAAGGGCGCCTCGCGGGCCGCTCGCCAGCTCGTGAGCCGAGACGCCGAGACTCAGCTCGGACGTATGGAAAGGGAACCCACGAACAATAACTGTTGCAGTTCTCCCTAGTATGTATGTACCAGCCAGCGCAGGAGCCGGCTCACGAGCTGAAGCGAAATCTTGCGCTTTACGCATCGCCAGCCGTCGAGTTGGGCGTTGGGCATGCCTCTAACTTATCTGATTTGTGGCGTGTTTAGACTTGTTTTCATCAGCGAACCATTAACAATCGATTGATAACGTTTCCATGGCAGAATTATGAATCGTAACAAACATTTTATTGCTATTAATAAGTGATGGTAAACGCTTACATTGTTGTTTCTAGGAGGCACACGACGCGACGTTCGATACGGTCGTGATTCAGCATCAGAGGCAACATTGTAACGCACAGCGTATTGGCAATTACTAACTGAAATCAATATTACTTAATATGAACGTTATCATAATGATATCATCACCTATCGGTTGAAAATGTTTTCCCGATCAAAATAAGCTCCAACACGGCATAAATCGGATAATAATACAGCCAGGTTGCACTAAAAAATAGTCATGCTTCGGGCGTACGAATCGTCAAGTCGGGGCCCAGTGTAGCCAGACGGAGCGGCCGCCAGGCCCTTAAAGGTGCCTTTATACCGAGATCTGCGGCGGACTTGAGTCCGCGGCCCCGGCCATAAATTTCCAGCGCGTTGACGGGGCCCGCAGTGCCCCGCTGTGCGTGGCACAAAAAAAGGTCTTTCTGGGCTCCACTGCTTCACGGTACGTTAAGGGACCCGATCCAGATTTGACCTCGAAATTAGTTTGAGCTCCGTCCAGTAGGGGAGCTGGATACAATTTCTACAGAAATGTTGCCGGTAAGTCAGGTTTCATCACGCCTGCTTACAGAGCCTCCCGGGCGGATATCATGCTGCCGAATAATGTAAATTACGCCTCGAAAACTCAAAAGTAGACCACTTTCGCAAGCTCCAGCGCTAGATTGATCTTTTATTTATCGATTCTGACTACGTAGGGCCCCCAAATGTGCATTAGCGAGACGTGATTAGTCACGGGCTGGACCATTGCACAACGCGCCTAGGCGCACGTACGCGCTGCCCGAGCGGTGAGTGTGCGCCACACACTCTCACTCGAGCTCACCAACGTAGCATCATCGTCAGCCGTATAACCATATAAGTTACCGGCAACACTTCTCATCCTCTGTTTTACCGATACAGTGACTGAATCCGGGTGACTGTCGTGACTGAATGATGAGAAACAGACGTAAGCGCTCGTAGCGGAAAAAATGCCGAAGCTGTACTTTCACAGAACGAATCCTTTTGAGGTGTATTTCTGCGCCGCGCCGAACTGTTGTTTTAAATAGGTATGGTTTAACATAATAATCGTTGCATTGACATTGTATGTGTCCTGTAACCGTACTAGTTACACACCGAAGTCCGCGTCTATCGATATCGTCACTGTGGCGGCACGTGACGTCACGGGTGATCTTTGTCATAGGACAAGGATCACAGGAGTGATCTATATAGATAATAAAGTGCGTGCGCATCGATCCCCTCTTGCTTGCGATCAAAGGAGGTCGATGCGAGCAGCAGATTGATCACTCTACGTCTGGACTCGCTCCTATAAGCACGTATGAGTCAACACGCGTCTCGTGTTGGAGTTGAAACTTGAAGAATTTAAATTTCATAAATTGTGTGTTGCCAGTAAGGCTTATTATTTCAGTATTGCTCGCGACCCGGCTAATGGGCGTTTAGAATCACGCGTTGCGAATGATTAGATTAATTGTTAAATTTTGAATGCATAAATGTAATTTGAAGATTTATTTAGAAATTAAAGCGAATATTGCGTACTGCCGAGAAGGCGAGATTTATGTAAATTTGTCACGACCCGGCTCAAGGGAAACTGTGATCTCATATTGCGAATTGTGAAGGAGTACGGTTTATCATTGAATAAATATTTATTGAGTGAGATCGTCGTTTGGACATTGTGTTTCCATTGAACTTAGTAGTTTTTCAGTTGTGCTCTACGCGTGCCTTTCCGTCGGTTCTCGCGGTCGTGAACATCTCGTTCGCCGAAAGACGGTTACCTGCGTCGCGTCGTGCCTACGGTTATATCCGGAGTAGGATCTCGTTTCCTACAAGAATTCGCTAAGTGATCTTCAAGGTATTTGGGTGTAGGATTTACCGTGTGTGTGTCGTTAGTTGACGAGATACACGGTAATTTTGCTCAGAACGGACTACAGGAAAAATTCGCATATCGCCATGGCCACGCAAGCGTGCCCTGCGTAGATATCCGTAATTTTTGCACCACCACGTTACGAGGTTGCCTAGAGAGTAGGAGCCGATTGCTCTTCCCGGAGAACTTCCGGCGGGACCGATCGTTTGCCTGAGTTCACTAGCCTGGTCTCTAACGAGGTTTATTCCGGTGGTCCTGCTAAGAGCGCGTCGTTGTGTGGGTGGTAAGGAGTCGCTACGGCCACGTATCGTGCCTTGCCTAGTCTCCTGAACCACGCCATACAACAGGGTGAATTCCGGTACAGGTAGACGCCGATCGCTGCTCCCGTGATACTACGGCGGTACCGATCGGTGCGGACTACGCTGTTCAGGGAAGTCTAACCCTTTCCCACGCCATATAACAGGGTGAATTCCAGTACAGGTAGAAGCCGATCGCTGCTCCCGTGACATTACGGCGGTACCGATCGGTGCGGACTACGCTGTTCAGGGAAGTCTAACCCTTTCCCTTTGCAGATTAGGAATTCACGAGTAATTGTCGATACGAATTGCAGCGCGAGGTAAACGTCGACGAAGCGGATTCCGCGAACACGTGAATGAGCACCGCGATCGCGTCTAGGCTAGACCGTTTCTTGCGGGCATTCCTGGCAAGGAAGCTTCTGTTTACAGTCCGTGGTCGTCGCGTTTCGTTCAAGGCGTATCGTTGTTGTGATACGAATACAGGGTGATTGCGTGTACGACAATCTGTGTACTGTCACGTCGTCTAGCTTTCCCTCGTCCTCTGGACGGCGAAAACCTAGAGACACCGGGTATTTATGGGCCGGACGGCCGGGCCGCGTTCGGCCGCACGAAACGCGGTCCACCCGGGACAAAAGGGGTTCGTCGACTCGTCGCTTCTCGAAATCTTCGCCAAGGTGTTCGGGCGCCAGGCACGGTTTTAAGGTGCCACGCTAAGTCGCCGTAGCGGCGAGCACTTCGAGAAACGTTTTCACGAGCCGACGGCCACCGATAACTCGACGGAACTCTTCGCGAACGGGTTCAGCGCGGGAAGGTTTCTCACGTAATAATCTCTACTCTCAGTGAATTTCGGCTAACAAGACTTTATTGCTCGACTGGAGGTACAACGGGGCTGCCGGCCGTAACCGGCAGCTTTTCGAGGTTAGCCGGCGCGTGACAGGTGGTCGTCGACGGATCTTAGTCGCACGCGCGCTTCTTCGTTCGAACGTAATTCGAACTTCGCGTCGAATTCGGCAGCAACGCGATGACGGCGTTGGCGTCCGCGGAACACGCGTTCTACGCCCGAATTCCGATGGAAAACGCGTAACAATGGCTTCTCGTCGAATTAACACGTGTCTCGAGTACGACGCGAGCACGAGGCGGCGTCCCACCGTGGGACGAGACGAGGCTGGCGTGAAAGAAACGACGACGCGCGGATCCTCGCTAAAGAAAATAGTGCTTTGCACTCGCTAATAATTTCCCCGCGCGTCCGTCGCTCGACAACTACGTGCCGTTCGCGAATTAACGCTGCTTCCGGCAGCTTGTAGCTACGTCGATCTTTCGCCGACGCGATCGCGAACCCGATATGCTTCCCGAGCCAACGCGAAAGAAAGATCACTTAATAACTCGGATGAGAATCCGACAAAGGCTTACCAAATAGGTCTCGTTGAAGAAGCCGTGGACAACGGATCGTTTCTGTCCCTCGGTTCCGGCAGGTATCGTCGCACAAATTACTCTTATGGTTAATCGCAAATCTAAGAGAGCTATTCTCGACTCGAGCCTATGAAGAAGTGATCTTCTACGCGATGACTCGGGAACGCGGAAGCGGAGCGTCCCCCCCTTCCGCTCGCTTCTCCCCGCGTAACGCTCGGACCTATCGCGCTCTGATTTTCGGCAGGGGCCTCGCCCTGCGTGACGGTCCCTGGGCTCCGGCGATTGGCGGCCACTCCGGCAGCGGTGCCCGTCGATTGGCCGCTCCCCGCTGAGGTGATCGCTGTCAGCCAATCCGGTAACTGGCCAGGTTTCTCTCCGGGTGAGGCGACGGCAAGACGGCTGAGATTTCTGTCTTGGCCACTGAATTCTTGTCGGCGCCTCCAGGTTGTTCATCCTGAGCCACGTCGATCTCTCTGCTATTCTCCGGCAGGGTTTTCGTCGGAGCCATCCTTGTTCCATTTCATTTGGCGGGAAGAAGTTCGTCAGGTCCCCCCGGGGACCTGATTACGGTCCTGCAAACTCGCGTCGCGCAAATTGGCGCGACGCTCAAAATATCAGAGCTCGCCCATTTGTCTCGCTTGTGCCCAGGGAGAGCGTTCGCCCCTACTTTTTCGCTCTTCGCATGCCGGAATATGACCCGGTCTTCCGATCCTATTCTTCGGAAGACGTTGGCAAACAGTGCCACGTCACAGTACATTGCGTAACACCTCGAAAGCTGTTCTCATCCAGATCAACGAATTAACAGAATATATCTCAATTTTACCAGATATTGTCTACCAACAATTATTTATCTCTGCCCAAACCTCTCCGCTTTCCAGTGCCTGGAGGCACGAACCGTTCACTAAATCCATCGGGTCTAGTAACCAACCCGGTGTTGGAATTGCTAAGGAACAGTTAACCCTTTTTGCAAATCAAGTTATCAAGAACAGCTTGAAAGATCAAGCAGCAGATAACGGGTGTGTCTGGAATACTGCAGAGTTGCCACGGCCACGTATCGTGCCCTGCCGACTCTGATCAGAATTGTCCACGCACAGCCGTGAATCTTTTCTATTACGGAACCGTTCGCCGCTCCTGCGATTATCCAGCGGTGCCGTTCGGTCTGCCGCAATTTATGATTGATCTTTCAAGATATTAACAAGGGATAACAAAAATTTGGTTACAAATTGGCGCCCAACGTGGGGCGGTCTGGTTTGGTTTGATAAGATAGTTGTTGGAGACACAGAAAATGAGTAAGGGAAAGAATACCTGTGCGAACAAAATGGTCGATCTGGAAAAGGACAACGAACTGCCGGGTTCGCCCTTCCAGCCTAGTGCGCGTATTCAACGGACACCACCTCCTGGCACGCCGACCGGTATCGGCGCTCCGGTTCGCGTACTTACTTCTAACACGTCCACTGACAATCAGGCCCCGGGGTCTATGACCGCGCGCGAAAGGGATGCGATTTCCGATGCCATTCGAGATTTGCAAATAGAACTCGCGCGTCTAGCGACTAAAGTTGTTAAGAACAGGATAGTTGGATAGGCTCACTGGACTGTGGTTTGGTGACTTTTAAATAACTGATCGAGTTTGCGGATATTCTTTGAATTTATTGCGAGGGCCTGACGAGCTCTCTGACAGTATATACTTTGCTTGACGGCGTTTCGACTCTCACTCCCGGTACGAGAAACCGGGGCGAGAAACGGCAGCGATTAAGCATGGAACGTTATTATTCGAGTTCGCCAATCAGAGGCGGAGACGACATTTAGACAAGACGCAGGGTCGTGTTACAAAAACTGTCAATAGTCACGAGTGACTGAATCACAGGAACGCTTGGAAATAATATCGCCTCGAGCCAACAGACGAACCTTTAACCGCTCGTTGAAGGATATTTCGATTCCATAGATATGGTTTTGAACATACCGCCCGCCTTGCATCCAGAGGAGGCAAAACGATATATCTTGGTCTTCGCAAACTGTGATTACGATTTGAGAGTAATATCGCAAACGTCGGAATTTGAATACATGAATGACAATTCAAGGTAGTAGATAAGGATAAACAGTAATCCGTTAAAGGCAAAAGGAACTGACAATATTGCTTCTTAAAATAAGTACAAGAAATAAAGATGAAACGCAGCCTATAATCTACCTTATAAACTAACGCGAATGATACAAAAGTATAATTAGTAATTACTTTGGCGAAACCAAATTTTCACTGTGTGCCTTGACCGGCAGCGGGATGTTATGACTTGACCGGCAGCGGGCAGATCTGAGTTATAGGTCTTTTCAATTCACCGTCGATTGTGCGTACGGTGACGACACGGACCTTTTTGTCCGGACCGGGATGCAACTGAGTGATGCGCGCGAGTTGCCACTTAGAGGGTGGAAGTAAAGAATTTTTTAAAAGAACAAGTTCGTTTACACTTAAATTTGCGCGATCCTGTGACCACTTTCGACGTTGATGCAACGTATGAAGGTAATCAGAGGACCACGAACGCCAGACTTGCTCGGTAATTTTTCTGACTTGTTGCCATCGGTCAAGTCGATTTGAATTAATCTCTAAACCTCAGGAACCGCGACAAGTGGTCGCCCGATAATGAAGTGACCGGGTGTCAGCGCAGATAGATCGGTAGGTTCGTCGGTAAGAGCGGAAATCGGACGAGAGTTTAAACAGGCTTCGACCTGACATAAGACGGTAGAAAATTCAGTTTGCGACAAGGTATGCGCTCCCACTGCTCGCTTTAAGTGATACTTGACACTTTTTACTCCAGCCTCCCAGAGTCCACCAAAATGAGGAGCGGAAGGGGGAATGAATTTCCAGGTGATCCCGTCATTAGCTAGCAACTTTTTGAGCGAAGGGTCAGAAAGGAGAGTTTGAAAGGTTTGTTTTAATTCACGATCGGCACCACGAAAATTCGTGCCGTTGTCAGAGTACAAGTTAGTGGGAAGCCCTCGACGACTGACGAATCGTCTAAAGGCAGCTAAAACGGCAGCGGTGGTGGCATCCTCGACAAGCTCGAGATGCACTGCTTTGGTAGCAAGGCATACGAATACGGCAAAGTAATATTTTCTCGTCTTTTGACCTCTACCAACAATTGGAAGTATGTTTATTGGACCAGCATAATCCAGCCCAGTATGTGAAAATGGAGCTGAGGGATTGACTCGAAAGTTGGGAAAGGCTCCCATCAGTTGAGTAGCAGCTTGCGCCCTTTGCCGAATACAAGGAATGCAACGATGTATGTGGGCGCGTACTAAGGATCTGGCCGATATGATCCAATATTGTTGCCGAAGGACGCGAAGAGTCAACTGCACCCCTCCATGGAGAGTGCGTTTGTGTACATGGTCGATTAAAAGTTCTGAAACCCGATGTTTAGGCAATATAATCGGATACTTTTCTTCATAGCTTAGAGCGGCGTGCTCGAGCCGCCCGCCAAGCCGAATTAATGAATCTTTCCCAAGGATAGGATGTAGAGAAATAAGCGAACTAGACTTCGGAACCGGCGCATGATCCTCTAAAAGCTTGATTTCTGCATGAAAGTGTTTCCGTTGAACGTAAGACATCCAACACGAAGAAGCATTTCGTATCTCGGCAGCGGATAACGAAAGTGAATGATATTGCGAGTAAGTGGATGATGGACGTAGTTTTTTACGAGAATTCAGGGCGAATCTGAGTATATATGCAGTGACTCGACAGAGTCGAGTCCAGCTTGAGTATCGATATAGAAAATCCCATTCAGGGTGCGTGGAAAGTAAGTGAACCTGGGATTTACGAGATTCAGATGAGGCGATCTCTCGGGAGTCTTGGTTTTCGCGATTCGAATTGGAGTGATCTGGCCAAAAAACGGATGGACGAGATAGCCAATCCGGTCCAGACCACCACAGCTTATGAGTAGCGAATTCGGAGACGGAGATGCCTCGCTAGGCGCAATCAGCAGGGTTTTCTTGAGAGCGAACATGTTGCCACTTTACCTGCGGAAGCCGAGTCTGGATCTCGGATACGCGATTTGCGACGTAGGTATTCCACATAGACGGATGTTGTCTAAGCCAGGCTAAGACGACGGTGGAATCTGTCCATCCGTAGATGCGAGACGATGGAAGTTTTAAGGATGACGAGGTCCACTCAAGCAGTCGGGTCACTAGTACGGCAGCGTTTAATTCCAAACGAGGAATGCTAACGGTTTAGAGGAGCTACTTTACTTTTAGCCGTAAGCAAGGTAACTCGTATTTCGGAAAGGGAATGAAGAACTCTCAAATAAACGGCAGCGGCGTAGGCACGATGTGACGCATCGGCAAAGCCGTGTAATTCGATCGCTATACTATCACTTCGCAATCCAGTCCAGCGGGGAATCTTAACGGAGCTCAATTGAGGCAGAGTTGAGCAATACTCCGTCCATTTTTTACGGAATTCAGGAGGAATATCTTCATCCCAGTCTTTCTTTAAGAGCCAGAGCTCTTGGAGCATGATTTTTGCGACAATGATCACGGGAGATGCCCATCCTAGTGGATCGAATATTTTTGAAACGATCGAAAGAATACTTCGTTTCGTACACTTAGCCGGCAGACAACAGTCTACCTGAAAGCGGAAAACGTCTTCAGAAGGAGTCCATACAATACCAAGGACTTTCAAGGATTCATCTTCGCGGAGAAGATGATCGGACGCGGACTCACGCTCCTCAGAAGGAATGTTGTCAAGTAATTCGACCGCGTTAGTAGCCCATTTTCGAAGTTGAAAGCCCCCGCGAAGCAGGAGTGCTACTAGCTGCCGACGAATCTCGAGGAGAGTATGAGTATTGTCCGCGCCGAAAATAGCATCATCGACATAAATCGAATCTTGTAGAATAGGCACGGCAGCGGGAAAATTATTTCCCTCGTCAAGAGCTAATTGATCGAGTACCTTAATGGCGAGGTACGGCGCAGATGCGAGACCGTAGGTTACGGTAAGCAATCGAAATGAAGAAACCGGCAGCTGGCTGCTCGGTCGCCATAAAATTCTTTGATAGTCAGAATCAAGGGGGTGAATTAGAATTTGTCTGAACATCTTGGCGATGTCAGCAGTGTATACGTAACGAAATAGCCGCCAGCGCAGTATGATAGCAGCTAAATCGCGCTGTAGCTTTGGACCGACCATGAGGCAGTCGTTTAGAGATTTTCCCGACTTGGTTTTGGCGGAAGCATTAAATACGACTCTGAGCTTGGTCGTACTGCTAGAAGGTCGCACGACGGGATGATGAGGAATGTATATAGCAGAAGAGTTCGAGACTTGCTCTTCCGCTACTCGCTCCATGTGACCCATGGAGAGATACTCTGATAAGAATTTGTGATACTCAGATTCGAGGATCGGTTGCTTGAGTAGTCGCTGCTCTAGTTTCGAGTAAAAACGAGATGCGATTGAGTGTGATCCGTCGAGATCGAATGGAGGTTGACTCTTGAACGGGAGTCGTACAATGTATCGTCCTTGAGAGGAGCGGGAGTAGGTTTCACGAAAAAAGCGATCACACCGCTCGTCCTCTTCTGAAAGAGGAAGCTTGGAGGGAACTTCTTCAATTTCCCAGAAACGACGTAACGAATTGTCTAAATTTTCGGAGGATAAACAATTGACAATAGAAATAGATTCCTGACGAGAATCTTTGAGTTCGGCAGCCGACAAAAAGTTTATGAGATCATTAGACTCCTGACGAGAGTCATTAAACCCGTCTGCTTGTACGAAATTTACAGCAGAGGTGGATTCCTGACGGGAATCTGGATTTTTGATGGGACCGGAAAGGATCCATCCCAGTGACGTATGCTGGGCGGTAGGAGTACCGAGAGGACCTTGACGGAGGTCATTCAGTAAAAGAGAGCCGTATAAATCGGCACCGACTAAGACATGAATTTGATGGCCACTGGAAGGATTTGGATCAGCAAACTGGAGATTGCGTAAGTGTGGCCAAGACTGTAAATCAACACGGGATCTAGAGCCGGCATAGGCAGTGATACGCTGATAAACGAAGGCTGACAGCGGGAACGATACTTTAGAATTGTAGCATGATTCTAATGTCACGGACACGCGAGATTTTGCAACTCCGTTATACTGATCACCGAAGCATTGAATTTGGAGTCTCGTCCGATATCTTTTCGTCCACATTAACTGGCACACCGATTCGGTTATAAAACTACAGGAAGCACCTTGATCTAGTAAAGCGCGGAGTCTGAAGGCACGTCCTTCAGCTGTGCGGAGTACGACCCAAGCAGTAGCGAGCAACGTATTCGGAACGGAGAGGTCCGCGGGAAGGACCGTTTGAACTTGTACTTGCGACGTAGTATTGGACTCATCAGAAGAGCCAATTTTATCAACGTGATCTCTAACCAATGTCTCGTTAATAGCGTTAGTCGCTTTGCTTGGGGTACCGGCGGCGCGATGTAAGAGCGAATGATGCGTTCGCTTGCACTGAAAGCATCTACCTGGATTTTTGCAGTCGTGAGTGACGCGTGACCTGAGCGCAAGCAGTTGAAGCAAATTCTATTTTGTTTTACAAACGAGATTCGTTGTTCAATAGATTTGGATTTGAATCGGTCACATTTAAATAGAGGATGACTACCGGAGCACTCGATACATTTGATGATCGAAACATTGTTTACACGCGAGCGGTTTCGCGGAACATCAGATGCGACCTTGTTTTTGCCAGAGCCATCGTCGGTCATGGCGATCGAGTCGGTAAGACCGCGGATGCGAAGAGTCATGAACTCGTGAATTTCTTTATACGAGGGATAAGTTTTAGTACAACCGCGTTCTAAGAGCCACTCATCGCGAGTGCGTTTCGCAAATTTTTGCGCGATCAAATAGACTAACAAATCGTCCCAAGAATCAACATCGCGTTTAAGATTTCTCAGCGCGGTTAAAGAAGACACCACGGTGTCTCGCAGATGTTTGAGTTCCGACGCAGATTCGGTTTTCATAGACGGCAAGCTAACGAATTTATGTATGTGTGAATTCATGAGCGCGGATTCGTCATTGTATTCGTTGACAAGTATCTGCCAGGCAGCTTCATAGTTTTCGTCGGACATGCTGATATTGTTAATTAAAAGCGCCGCGGCACCGGTTACATGAATCTTAAGATAATGTAATTTTTGAGAGTTTGAGAGGGACTTGTTCTTGTCGACGCTCGATTCAAATAGACCACGGAAACTTCCCCATTCACAAAAGTCACCGGAAAACATCGGCAGCGAGAGACGCGGCAATTGTACAGATACCGGAGCGGCAGCAACGGAAGAAGTATTATGACTTATCTGCGAATTTACAACGGCGGGGTCCAGCTGGGCGATGGCCTCGGTGAGGGTGTCGGAAGCGTCGAGGTAGGCGGCCTCCGCGTCGAGAAAAACGTTGTCCTTGAAATATGGTATAATCTTCTGGTCCTCCGCCCTTGTGACCAGAAGCAGCTTCGGGTGATTTTGACGGCACTCGGTCCACAGCTTCTCCAGTTGTTCCAGTCGACTTTTCACTTTGACCAGCGTAATTTGAGCTATGGTCATTTTTTTAAAGTTCACGATTACACGCTTGATTGATGCAATCACAGTATCTTGCTTAACTAGCAAGCTCTCACAGTCGTCGTCCATTTTGTGGGAACGAACGAGTTGCAAAGAAGGGTTCTAAGCAGAATAAACGAGCGACGGTCAAGCCGTGCGCCTTTATCAGGGAAAGGCGATGGATTCACTGAGTCGTTGGAATAACCGTTCAACACTTCCACAGTTCGCTTGAATTCGACACAGTCGCAGCGATAATCCGGCTCGAAGGACCAAATTTTTGTTAACAACAGGATAGTTGGATAGGCTCACTGGACTGTGGTTTGGTGACTTTTAAATAACTGATCGAGTTTGCGGATATTCTTTGAATTTATTGCGAGGGCCTGACGAGCTCTCTGACAGTATATACTTTGCTTGACGGCGTTTCGACTCTCACTCCCGGTACGAGAAACCGGGGCGAGAAACGGCAGCGATTAAGCATGGAACGTTATTATTCGAGTTCGCCAATCAGAGGCGGAGACGACATTTAGACAAGACGCAGGGTCGTGTTACAAAAACTGTCAATAGTCACGAGTGACTGAATCACAGGAACGCTTGGAAATAATATCGCCTCGAGCCAACAGACGAACCTTTAACCGCTCGTTGAAGGATATTTCGATTCCATAGATATGGTTTTGAACAAAAGTCGAACAGATTTCAGCAAGGGTCGAAGAGTCGGTGACAACCGACGAAATATCTGAAAGGGTTACCGAGCACCGAGTTGAGATGCGAGATTGGTGTCGAGGAATCGAGAATCGTATGGAACGCCATGAAAGGGCGCAAGCGGACATGTACAAGGAAATCCACGAGTGGATGGAACGCCATGAGAAGGCGCAAGCGGACATTCGCAAAGAAGTCCACGAGTGTATGGAACAGATCCGTGCACCTCCAGCAGTCCACCAACCAGTGGAAGCTGAAGCCGGAAGGGACATAGATCCACGAGTGAATGACCAGCCGCACTGTAACATGACGCGTCAATCGGCAGCCAGTCACCTCGACGCACGATGGGGACTCAACGAGTCAAGTAGATTCGAAAATACCATGGCTTCAATGACTCGACCGTTCACAGTAAAACCTCAGATGCCAACGTTTGAGGGCAAGACCACTGAGAGGCCGTCAAAATATCTGAGGGAACTCAAAAGATTCGTCGATGCAGCACGCCTACCCGACGAAGAAATGAAGTTCATCATCACACAGTCGCTCAAAGGTACGGCAGGCGAATGGTGGGACATCATGTCCGACCAAATCGCCACATGGCACCAATTTGCCAATGCCCTGCTCGGAAGATTTTGGAGCTCCGCAATTCAAAGGAAGGTCCGTGACAACTTGAATGCAGGGGTGCATCGGGCAGATTCTGGAGTCACCCGCGTAGCATATGCAATGAAACTCATCGGAATGGCCCGTGATCTACGGCCGCGCCCAACAGACGATGAAATAATTCAGACGTTGTCAAAACACTACACGCAGGCGGTGGACGATTGTGTGCTGGGCCAGAATATACGCACGATCGATGCATTCTTAGTACTGCTGGAAAGGTTTGACAACGGGGGAACGGTCAACCGACAACGATATGACGAACGTACAAGTCATGGAAGAGACTGGGGAACGAGAGCCCCGATGAACGCCTCCCGAATGAACCCGGTTAATTCGATCCAACCGCGGCAGAATCGAGAGAATCAAAGGCCGGGGTTTAACGAATATCAACGACCGGCAACGGACAACCAAAGGCCAAGGTCCGACAATACGAAACCATGGCAGGACAATCGTCGACCGCAGGAACGACCTCGAGAGAGTGCCCCTAATCGTATCCGAATGGCTCAGATGGACGAGGAAATACAGGAAGAAGAACCAGACGTGGTAGACCTGGAGGAAAACTCGGGAAACGAGTAAGGGGAACCTCAGAAGAACGTCTGAGCGACTTCCCTGCTCAGGCGGGAGGAATCTCCAATGAAAACTTAGGGGAAGAGGTCCGAATCGCAATAGGGTCAATATTCTCGAATGTACGTCAGGAACTCCAGGAAGAAGGAGAGACACGGCTCCCGAACAAGGAAATTAACCGTTGTCCAGAAATCCAGATAAAGATCGAAGGGATTCCTACCAAGGCCCTCATTGACACGGGAAGTACCGTCACAGCCGTGTCTGAAGCATGGTACTGCGAACATCAAGAGAAATTGTCCAAATGTCCGACGCTCCCAGTAACTGGAGCTGTGGTGATTGGAGCAACGGGTGGCAGATCAGCAAGACTAAAGAAACAAGTCTGAGTGACTCTTGGCCACGAAGATAATACAATAGAACCAACAGCAATCGTGGTACCGGGATTGGTGTGTTCAATCATTCTCGGCGTGGATACAATGAGACGTGCGAAGGCCAAGATTGACTTTGAGAATGAATTACTCTCACTGAACACAACATCTGGACAAGTAATACTACATATGACGGGGGAGATCGACAGCGATGAAACGGTGGTCCGAGTCATGAACGAAAAAATAGATCAAACGAGTGGAACGCAAAGGTCACAAGAAGAGACAATACGGTCACTTCTCGAACCAGTCCCAGCAAGCCAGAAACAAAAAATGGCGTTACGGAAAGTAATTAAAACTTTCCCAGAGGTATGGAAAGACGAAATCAGAAGGGTGAAATGTTACGAGCATCACTTACATGTAATGCCCACCAAACCATACTGTAGCAAAACATACCCAATACCACTTAAATACATGGAGGCCGCAGATGCGGAAATACAACGAATGCTGGAAAATGACATCATCCGTCCAAGTACAAGCCCATACTTGAACCCAGTAGTACCGGTTGTTAAGAAAAATGGATCTCTAAGATTATGCCTTGATGCTAGGAAATTAAATGAATATCTCATGGATGACCACGAGATGTCAGAAACACCGGATGCTATTTTCCAACGTTTCAATAGAATAGATTACTTAACTAGTCTCGATCTGACAAACAGCTTTTGGCAGGTCCCTCTAACACCGTCGTCAAGGAAATACACCGCGTTCCTGTATCGCGGCAGATGCTATGAATACGTAGTCACACCATTCGGATTAAAAACGAGCAGTGCAAGCCTGGTGAGAACCCTGAGACGAGTCTTGGAAGGAATGGAGGGATTCGTAGTCAACTTCATTGATGATATCCTCTGTTTCTCACCGACGTTCGAAAAACATCTCGAACACATCACAGCCCTCCTGAAACGACTACGAGAAAATAACATCACATTGAATTTAGAAAAATGCAAATTCATGAGACGTGAGGTCAAATTCCTCGGCCACATACTCTCAACAGAAGGGTTAAAACAAGACCCTGACAAGCTAGCTCTGATTCGCGAATTTCCAATCCCGCGCAACGTTAAGCAGCTACGTGGATTCTTAGGCTTGGTGAACTATTACAGTAAATT
This sequence comes from Lasioglossum calceatum, assembly GCA_963966675.1. Lineage (NCBI taxonomy): Eukaryota > Metazoa > Arthropoda > Insecta > Hymenoptera > Halictidae > Lasioglossum > Lasioglossum calceatum. The sequence goes on along the minus strand of OZ016551.1, from coordinate 13,272,878 downwards.
CACCAAGAAACACGCCGAAACCACCACGCCGTTGCTTGCACTTCTGAAGAAAGGAACTAGATGGAAATGGGACGAGGGTGTACAAAAAGCATTTGACCAGGCTAAAAATGCATTCTGTACAGAAGTTGCGTTGCAGTACGCGGATACTCGCCAACCATACTTCCTGTCGACTGATGCAAGCTCAACGGCACTTGGAGCAGTACTAGAACAACGAGATACGAGTGGCGAATTAAGACCTGTCACATTTGTCAGCCGAACATTAAGAGGCCCAGAATTATCGTATTTCACAACAGAAAAAGAGTTATTGGCGATAGTATGGGCATTGGGAAAACTCCGAACATATTTATATGGGGTCAAAATTACGTTACTAACCGATCACAAAGCGATCACATTTTTGATGAATAGCAAACTTCTTAGTCAACGATTAACACGCTGGATCCTCTCGATACCGGACTATAAAATTGAAATCCAGTATCGCCCGGGAAAGGAGAATATCCCGGCAGACATAATGAGCCGACTAGATGATGCGGATATCGCGGACACGACTGAAAAAGAAATACGCATTCCAATACTAACAGCTCTTGCACGAAAAATGTCACCGACTCTAGTATCCACGCTTAAAAAACTCTCGGAATGGCAGCGGAAAGACGAGAAGTTACGACGCGAAATCGAACGTTGCGAACAAGAACCGAATAACATGAAAGTCCGTTTTCACCTTCGAAATAGCATGTTGTATCACGCGGATAGAAATGGCAGGGAACGTCCGGTGATACCTTCTCAGCTACGCGATTTGTTTATACGCGAGGTACACGAAATATACGCGCATATCGGGGGAGACAAGACAGCGAAGATCCTATCGGAAGATTTCTATATCGCAAAATTACACCGTTGCACGCGAAAACTAATTGCCGCGTGCGACACGTGTCAACGCGTAAAAGTTCCAACTCATGCCATACACACCGATATGCAGACCATAATACCGGGGTGTCCTTTAGAGGTGTTGTCTGTTGATTTCTACGGCCCGTTACCAACGTCAAGGGGGGGAGTGAGATATATTCTGGTAATAGAAGAACTATTTACCAAATTCGTTAAACTGTACCCGATGCGAAACGCGACGACCACCGTAACATTAGCGCGTATTTTTAAGAACTATATTCCGCGCTACGGAAAACCGAAGAAAATCCTGACGGACCATGGAACGCAATTCACGGCAAAAAAGATGGACTCAGACCCTGCGAGAGGAAGGCATCCACCACATCCTCTCATCCATCCGCCACCCACAGAGTAACCCGGTGGAAAGGGTAAACAGAGAAATTGGACGGATTTTTCGTACGGTGGCATCACATGCGCACGCATCTTGGGCCAAATGGACAGAGCTGATCGAAACCTGTTGCAATGAAATCGTACACAACAGCACGGGTTTCACTCCGACAGAACTTTTGCTGAAGGAAAAGCCGGTACGACCATGGTCAAAATGGTTCGAACAGATAGATGACCGACGGAAAATGGACAACGATTACAGGTTGCAGCTCGCGTTCCAACGCATGACGAAGAAGGCGCAAGAAAGGTGTAAACGCGCAAATGATGGTAAGCACCACAAACAATACGAACTGGGCGATTGGGTATTGGTAAGAGCAAATCCAGTATCCAATGCCGCAGACAGAGAGATCGCAAAATTCTTTCACCTATACGAAGGTCCCTACGAACTAACAAAAAAAAAAGGACCATCAACATTCGTATTAAGACATCCCCACTCCGGTGACATCAGGGGAACATTCCATGCTTCAAGCCTACGATTATACCAAAAGGTAGAAGAGGATGGAAGTACAGATGTAAACAAAGTATAAGATGCGCAAAACCTTGTCGACGGGGGTTTCCACGAAAACCCCAACCAGGGAAAGTATAAAAGGCCGTGAGGACAAGTTCCGAATCACAGAATAGTATCAGCCATGGCGAGTACAAGGAACGTGAAAACGCGGGATGTCGGTACGATAGCGTACGCTAACTGGGCGATGGTCAGCAGACCAACGCAAACGGGCATAGATTTGCCACTGCTCGACATAGAGCCGGCAACCTTACCGATCCGCATCGCAGGGACGTGGGACCCACGCTCGCACCGGTACAAACGGTTCCGCAGCGGAGTGGCGGTGCAGGCAACGGCAAGAAAATGCGTGGCAGTTACTCAGACGCCGCGAAATGGACCGGGGACGTCCAGACCAAACCGAGGTTCGAAGGAGCGACAACAAAAAGAGGAGAAAAAACCAGGCCATACATCGCTAATGCCTCCACCGGAAAAAGCAGCGGGAAAACCGGAAGAAACGGTAGCGGAGGAGCTAGAACTGTCCTGGGAGGTGATTCCCGAGGACCTTCCTCCGGGACAACACACAAAGGAGCAGGAGGACGACGAGACACAATGGTCTTGGGACGACGCCGAATTAACCGGAGATGCAACCATCGACATCCCGGTGCTCGACCCCCACGATCCGCTGGGTCTGTTCATATCAATGGAGGACGAAGAGAGCTTGCTTCAGGAGCAGAGTGGACAACCGGAAAGAGAAAAGTGAACCGGTGTAAAAAAAAAAAAAAAAAAAGTGATGAAGTGCCGTTATCAAATTCGTTACGCCAAGTGAAAAAGGTTTCTTTATTTCGTATGGTATGCCGAGTGCAAGAATGATTCTTTTGTTTGTATTTATGAATGCTGAATGCAAAAACATTATTAATTTTCTGATAACACGCCGAGCGCAAAGATTTCTTTTTGTTTAGTATGCCGAGTGCAAGAATGATTCTTTTGTTTGTATTTATGTATGCTGAATGCATGGTTGCGCTTATATGGTCGTTCCTGCTAAGTACAAACATTTGGTTAATTTATTACACCGAGTGCGAGTGCGTATGTTGCTTGATTTACTGGTGGTGCGTGTGATACCGAGATTTCTGGAAGACGTACTCACTGCGTGTACGTACCAGAAATCTCGAGGACGGGGAAGGGGGTATGTGTAACCGTACTAGTTACACACCGAAGTCCGCGTCTATCGATATCGTCACTGTGGCGGCACGTGACGTCACGGGTGATCTTTGTCATAGGACAAGGATCACAGGAGTGATCTATATAGATAATAAAGTGCGTGCGCATCGATCCCCTCTTGCTTGCGATCAAAGGAGGTCGACGCGAGCAGCAGATTGATCACTCTACGTCTGGACTCGCTCCTATAAGCACGTATGAGTCAACACGCGTCTCGTGTTGGAGTTGAAACTTGAAGAATTTAAATTTCATAAATTGTGTATTGCCAGTAAGGCTTATTATTTCAGTATTGCTCGCGACCCGGCTAATGGGCGTTTAGAATCACGCGTTGCGAATGATTAGATTAATTGTTAAATTTTGAATGCATAAATGTAATTTGAAGATTTATTTAGAAATTAAAGCGAATATTGCGTACTGCCGAGAAGGCGAGATTTATGTAAATTTGTCACGACCCGGCTCAAGGGAAACTGTGATCTCATATTGCGAATTGTGAAGGAGTACGGTTTATCATTGAATAAATATTTATTGAGTGAGATCGTCGTTTGGACATTGTGTTTCCATTGAACTTAGTAGTTTTTCAGTTGTGCTCTACGCGTGCCTTTCCGTCGGTTCTCGCGGTCGTGAATATCTCGTTCGCCGAAAGACGGTTACCTGCGTCGCGTCGTGCCTACGGTTATATCCGGAGTAGGATCTCGTTTCCTACAAGAATTCGCTAAGTGATCTTCAAGGTATTTGGGTGTAGGATTTACCGTGTGTGTGTCGTTAGTTGACGAGATACACGGTAATTTTGCTCAGAACGGACTACAGGAAAAATTCGCATATCGCCATGGCCACGCAAGCGTGCCCTGCGTAGATATCCGTAATTTTTGCACCACCACGTTACGAGGTTGCCTAGAGAGCAGGAGCCGATTGCTCTTCCCGGAGAACTTCCGGCGGGACCGATCGTTTGCCTGAGTTCACTAGCCTGGTCTCTAACGAGGTTTATTCCGGTGGTCCTGCTAAGAGCGCGTCGTTGTGTGGGTGGTAAGGAGTCGCCACGGCCACGTATCGTGCCTTGCCTAGTCTCCTGAACCACGCCATACAACAGGATGAATTCCGGTACAGGTAGACGCCGATCGCTGCTCCCGTGACATTACGGCGGTACCGATCGGTGCGGACTACGCTGTTCAGGGAAGTCTAACCCTTTCCCTTTGCAGATCAGGAATTGACGAGTAATTGTCGATACGAATTGCAGCGCGAGGTAAACGTCGACGAAGCGGATTCCGCGAACACGTGAATGAGCACCGCGATCGCGTCTAGGCTAGACCGTTTCTTGCGGACATTCCTGGCAAGGAAGCTTCAATTTACAGTCCGTGGTCGTCGCGTTTCGTTCAAGGCGTATCGTTGTTGTGATACGAATACAGGGTGATTGCGTGTACGACAATCTGTGTACATTGCGTAACACCTCGAAAGCTGTTCTCATCCAGATCAACGAATTAACAGAATATATCTCAATTTTACCAGATATTGTCTACCAACAATTATTTATCTCTGCCCAAACCTCTCCGCTTTCCAGTGCCTGGAGGCACGAACCGTTCACTAAATCCATCGGGTCTAGTAACCAACCCGGTGTTGGAATTGCTAAGGAACAGTTAACCCTTTTTGCAAATCAAATTATCAAGAACAGCTTGAAAGATCAAGCAGCAGATAACGGGTGTGTCTGGAATACTGCAGAGTTGCCACGGCCACGTATCGTGCCCTGCCGACTCTGATCAGAATTGTCCACGCACAGCCGTGAATCTTTTCTATTACGGAACCGTTCGCCGCTCCTGCGATTATCCAGCGGTGCCGTTCGGTCTGCCGCAATTTATGATTGATCTTTCAAGATATTAACAAGGGATAACAAAAATTTGGTTACAGTCCCCGCTAGCGCTGGAGCTTCCCACCTTTTCTATAAAGATCCCACTTCTCTCGATATTTAAGAAAATGTATGTCTCTTGACAGTGGCAGCACTGTCGCGCCGCCAATGCTTCTCGCCGCTCCGCTACAAGCTGCCGAATAATGCAAATTACGCCTCGAAAACGCAAAAGTAGACCACTTTCGCAAGCTCCAGCGCTAGATTGATCTTTTATCTATCGATTCTGACTACGTAGGGCCCCCAAATGTGCATTAGCGAGACGTGATTAGTCACGCGGGCTGGACCCTTGCAACCTCGTATACGTATACAGTATCTAGCGGTGTGTGAGTGTGCCACCACACTCTCGCTCGAGCTGGATCAGCCCCCTTAAGTTTAGGGAAACGATAGCTTCCCTCTAAAGCGGTAGGATACCTTCAGATTGTAATTAGCAAATAACTACAATATGTTACTAGAAAACTTGGGTTTGCGAATTTTGGCTTTTTGTCCTTATACGAGCAAACACACCATGTAAAAATTTCATACGGTACACCTAGAGATCGTGATTTTGGACGTGTACTAAAATACACGTGTACACGTGGCACGTGAACCGTGTATGTAGTACGAATTTAAGGATCCGTGAATGCGGATCCGTGTACACGGATCTACGAACAAGGATTCGTATTCGCACAGATTTATTTTTATATTTTTGTATCTAAGGATCTCCTATATTGTTCAAAATCAATGGCTCCGAAAAGGAGTATTGCATTGAGATCATTCAGGTAAGTTTTGCCACTTGGCGCGTGTTGGAAGGGACTTCCTCATACCAAATTATAATGAAAGCATACCAAAGAATATAGAAAAAATAGGGAGAAAAAGTTCTTTCATTTAGACACAGATTTCGTCCAAATTGCTCACTGTGTTCTAGAGATCGCGGTTTTGGACGTGAACTAAAATACACGTGTACACGTGGCACGTGAACCATGTAGTACGAATTTAAGGATCCTTAAATACAAAAATATAAAAATAAATCTGTGCGAATACGAATCCGTGTTCGTAGATCCGTGTACACGGATTCGTATTCGCAGATCCGTGTAGTGAACGGTTTGTGGATCCGTGTACACGGATCCGCATTCACGGATCCTTAAATTCGTACTACATACACGGTTCACGTGCCACGTGTACACGTGTATTTTAGTACACGTCCAAAATCGCGATCTCTAGGTGTACCGTATGAAATTTTTACATGGTGTGTTTGCTCGTATAAGGACAAAAAGCCAAAATTCGCAAACCCAAGTTTTCTAGTAACATATTGTAGTTATTTGCTAATTACAATCTGAAGGTATCCTACCGCTTTAGAGGGAAGCTATCGTTTCCCTAAACTTAACGTACCGTGAAGCCGTGGAGCCCATAGAGACCTTTTTTTTGTGCCACGCACAGCGGGGCACTGCGGGCCCCGTCAACGCGCTGGAAATTTATGGCCGAGTCCGCGGACTCAAGTCCGCCGCGGATTTCGGTATAAAAGCACCTTTACCTTTCCGTCCCTCGCCTGGATGCTGCCGTCGCTATCCCCACTCTTACCATTACCGCTGCCGCGACCGAGTGATAGCATGAGAGTGGTAGCATGCTACCGACTCGGCCGCGCCAGCGGTGGCGGTAAGAGTGGGGATAGCGTAGGCAGCATCTGGGCGAGGGACGGAAAGGTAAGGGGCCTGGCGGCCGGTCCGTCTGGCTACACTGGTCGGGGCACTGACGGACTCGAGGCTGAGAGGCTCGAGTCGGGTGCAGGGTTGCCAAGTCGCCATATTCTACTATGCCATATAGACTCTCGCCCAGTATCGCTGCACAGTGTTCTGATTGAAGCCACAATTTTTCGCGCATGCGCGGCAATTTCAGCCTCAATAACGTAACCCTTTCGATAAAATCGGGTAGCTTGAGCACTAGGGTGGACCTTATTTTTTGACCAAAGAATATTTCTCCTGGGCACCCCCCAGGATTGTGACACCTGTTGAGAAAATGATCTGGAAAAAATTTGGGGCCGATTGGATCATGGGAAACCGGCGCTCAACGAATTTGAAATTTTTTTTCAATCTTGACATAAATATACGTTGGAATATATCGTTGAATTTGTCTCTTTTTTCTCTGCAAGAATCCATATATAGCACAATCAGTTGTTGATAGAAAACACATCCGTGACCTTGAAAACTTGAAAAAATGACCCTGAAAAAATTTTTTTTCTCTGATGCTATATTCACCTCCTTATATACTACAACTTCTGTTTGAAGAGTTTTTTCATATGTACGTAACTAACAGAGATATTAAGGGACGTCATGTGCATTATTTGGAAGCATACGACTGCGCATGTAGCTATTATCATAGATAAAAATAGGACTTTTGAGGCAGATAGCGCCCTAGATCGATCTTTTATCTAGCGTTTTTGACTACTGAAAAACCACGTGTTTGTATTATCGAGAAATGAGAAGGCGAATCCCGCACCATTGCAATCCTGGAAGTCTACTCCCTTAAATAAATTCATTAATACGCTCCAATCTGCAAAAGAAAAACAGTTCTAGTATCGGAAAAGAATTTATTATGAATATTATATAAATTACGAAAAGTGGTGACATCAAAGTATTTCGTCCCGGATTTGCTGGCGGACTCGTCAGTTAGGACCCAGCAAATCCTGTTTCAATTCTTGACACAATTAGATATCGTAAGCGTTTCGTCCCAGATCTGCTTGTGGACATTCGGCAAAACCAAGCAGATCCTGCCCTAGACGCGACTGTATTAAGCCTTTCGACGTAATTCCAAAAAAACTCTCAGTTAACAAGCTCTCTAAATAAGACTTTCTTTCTATATTAAAAAATCTTTAAAAATCCTTTGACAAATTCCGTTTTGTGGCGTCAAGATACTGGTTTCGATATTCCATCACAATTTGTAGTATATATTGTTTCTTCACTTCGTTTCTTGATAAAATTTTATTATAATCCTCTATTAGTTTAACGCCCCGTTCAGCGGTATCATTGACCACCTTCAGGCCTTGAACTGTGTTCAGGATTCGAATTCCCACGACTTGTAATTTCGCGACAGTCGTTTACACGATTCGGCGTCGCGGGAGCGCTACGCGATACAATGACGAAAATTCCGAGTCGACCGCCAAACTTGACAACAACAGCTCCTTCGTATCGCCACGAAGAAACGTTCTTGCTCGATATACCGACCTAGCAACACGTATTGTAACACGCGGCATCAATTTACGCACTACTTCTAACGTACAACAGTACATAGAATCGCGCCTATCGCGTACTGCGAATCGTTAGGAGGCTAAATTCTCGAATTCGGCAACATTATCGTGCGTCTAATTACCGCTGGACTATCATTTCCGCAGTGAGTACCGTGATTCGTCGTCCAATAAAGACAATTTTACGTGACCAGTGATCCGGCCAGTTCTTCACTAATCCCGCTGCATATCCTTGTCAGGATAGTACTAGCTATCCGCTTCCTCAACGCTTACGCGCATACAAACTGTGTTCATTGAACATTCAACATTCAGACGCATTGAAGACTGCTTGTTGACATTTTCGTGACCAACGGGACGTATATGTCCCACTTCTGTTCTTCGACTATTTTCTTTTCTTGGATTACTGCGAAAGGGTTAACACAGTCGCGTCTAGGGCAGGATCTGCTTGGTCATACCGAATGTCCTCAAGTTGATCTGGGTTGTATCAGGAATTGAGATAGGATTTACTGGCCGTCAGAACTGGGCCGCACTGACGAGTCCGCCAGCAAATCCGGGACGAAATACTTTGATGTCACCACTTTTCGTAATTTATATAATATTCATAATAAATTCTTTTCCGATACTAGAACTGTTTTTCTTTTGCAGATTGGAGCGTATTAATGAATTTATTTAAGGGAGTAGACTTCCAGGATTGCAATGGTGCGGGATTCGCCTTCTCATTTCTCGATAATACAAACACGTGGTTTTTCAGTAGTCAAAAACGCTAGATAAAAGATCGATCTAGGGCGCTATCTGCCTCAAAAGTCCTATTTTTATCTATGATAATAGCTACATGCGCAGTCGTATGCTTCCAAATAATGCACATGACGTCCCTTAATATCTCTGTTAGTTACGTACATATGAAAAAACTCTTCAAACAGAAGTTGTAGTATATAAGGAGGTGAATATAGCATCAGAGAAAAAAAATTTTTTCAGGGTCATTTTTTCAAGTTTTCAAGGTCACGGATGTGTTTTCTATCAACAACTGATTGTGCTATATATGGATTCTTGCAGAGAAAAAAGAGACAAATTCAACGATATATTCCAACGTATATTTATGTCAAGATTTGTGACGGTTTCCGGATGGGAGAAGGCCGACTCAGTCGGTCGTGCAGGGTTCTTCGAGCCTCGAATGAATACGGCGGAGAGTGACACAAATTATACTTTATTTCGGCCTATGGCCAACGAAAGGATAGATAGATATATTTAGATATGTACATAGGTCTATTGCTACACTGGTTGTTACGGACTGGTTTACCGGCTAAGGCGGAGACGGACTGGCGATGCGCGTACAGGATCGCGCGAGACGCAGGACGGCTTATTAATTAACGCAGGGCGGTCTAACAATTAACGCAGGGCGGCTTAATAACTAACGCAAGGCGGCTTAATAACTAACGCAAGGCTGCTTAATAGTTAACGCAAGACATTTTGTGGTATACGACTATCGACGGACAATCGGTGGTTCGCAGGGCGTTACCGGCGCAGGACATTTCGAGATGAACGCAACAACTATATATTCGACGGCGTTTAATCGGCGTGAACGCGAGGGCGTGAATGCGAGCAGGATGGAAGTTGCTCGCAGCTTTCGCGGCTCAGCGTTGTGGATTCCCGGTGTCTTTCGACACTCGAGCCGATAGAGCCCCGGAAGCTTTCGCGTCTCGAGAAAAGGATGTCCCGCGGCTTTCGCAGCTGGGGCGTGCGGCTACTTTCGTATCTCGCGGATGGGTCTCTCGGTTTCTTTCGAAGCTCGAGCCTTGGACTAGCGAATGGTGGATAGGTGGAGGATTGTTCAGTGCGTATCACTTGGCCAGGTGTGGAATTACCACCTCTGGTCATGCTTCGGCTCGGAACAATTTGCCGGTGTCGATGGGCTGTATTTATACCGCCCCGGCTTACTTTCACTCGTGAGAAACCGCGACGTCGCGGTGGCCACCTCGCGGCCGCCGCGGTAAACGGCGCGTCGCGCTCTCGCTTCGCGGGCTCGTGCCGCGGTCTCGCTCGCTCGCGTGGGAAACGTGTCTCGCGTCAAACGAGATCGTCACAGATTTAAAAAAAATTTTCAAATTCGTTGAGCGCCGGTTTCCCATGATCCAATCGGCCCCAAATTTTTTCCAGATCATTTTCTCAACAGGTGTCACAATTCTGGAGGGTGCCCGGGAAAAAATTTTGCAAAATAATTTTCATCAAGTATAGCTGAGGTCCACCCTATTGAGCACCCCGTAGACTTTTAAAAATTTATTAATGTGTACATATGAAATATTGAAATTTAACATAATTGAAACTTATTCTTTATTTTGAGGATGGGATAGGGAAAGACACCGCCAATAACACCGGTACATTCCCGCTAATATAACTGCCTGAAGGCGTCAGGGCCCTGGCCGCTCTGCTGCGTCATTGTAGATACGCTACTGTTTTGGCCGCGCATGCGCGAAAAATTGTGGCTTCAATCGGAACACTGTCGCAGCATAGCTTGCCTTTGCACTCTTCCTACTAACGCTGGCGTACGAAGCGCAGGCGGGCTACGCTGCGAAGATAGCGAGAGGCGGAAGGGTAAGGGGCTTGGCGAGATAAGAATCGGGTGCGCGATACATCCACTGATATACAGGGTGAGTCACCAAATGTTAGCACCTCAAATATCTTTGTTGTTTCTAAAGATACGTAAAATATGGTAAGGACAAAGTTAATGGTACAATGAGGCTGACACGATGCAAAAAAATTTTGTTTTTATGTCATTTTTTTGGAGATATCAAGGTCACCTTGACTTTTTTAAATGGAATGTCCTATTTTTTATACCATAGATCGATAGAGTATCAAATTCTGAGTATAAAAGTGTTGACCTTCATATGACCTAAACCTAATAGTTAACGAGATATTATCGAAAGAAGAAAGACAATTGTTTCGATAATATCTCGTAAACTATTAGATTTAGGACATATGGAGGTCAATACATTTTTACTCAGAATTCGACGGTCTATCGATTTATGATACAGAAAGTAAGTGTTTCCAGTAAAAAAAAACAAGGTGATCTTGAAATGTCCTCTATGGCTCCACCCACGCAGAAAATGTTAGTCACAATATGACCCCCTCTGTACCGTGTAAGTTTTGTAAACAGGGTAGGACAATAACTATGTTCACCTTGAATATCTCCGTTATTTGTAATAATATGGAAAAATGTTATGAACAAAATTTGCACGGTATAGAGGGGGTCATATTGGGACATAAACATTTTCTGCGTGGGAGGAGGCATAGAGGACATTTCAAGATCACCTTGATTTTTTTTACTGGAAACACTTACTTTCGGTATCATAAATCGATAGACCGTCGAATTCTGAGTAAAAATGTATTGACCTCCATATGTCCTAAATCTAATAGTTTACGAGATATTATCGAAACAATTGTCTTTCTTCTTTCGATAATATCTCGTTAACTATTAGGTTTAGGTCATATGAAGGTCAACACTTTTATACTCAGAATTTGATACTCTATCGATCTATGGTATAAAAAAATAGGACATTCCATTTAAAAAAGTCAAGGTGACCTTGATATCTCCAAAAAAATGACATAAAAACAAAATTTTTTTGCATCGTGTCAGCCTCATTGTACCATTAACTTTGTCCTTACCATATTTTACGTATCTTTAGAAACAACAAAGATATTTGAGGTGCTAACGTTTGGTGACTCACCCTGTATATTCTGTGGATAGGAGAAGCCTGATGATCAATTGAAGGAGATTTTGCCAGTTTGCAAGAGTCGCCCTCAAATTTCAGAATATGAACTATACTTCCCTTGGCACCCCGCGATCACCCGTGGAGCTCTACGCTTTGCCTCACTTCGCCACGCGCAGACGCACCACTGATATATATATATATATATATATATACATCAGTGAGACGCACACTAAAATAATATCAGTGTTCCGGCATGGACATTTCGTGGCGCTGGCATCGAAAAGTGCCTTCTTCAATTGGTTTCAACGGCTCCAAGTCTGGTTTATGGGAATCTTCTATCCAGTATATGTATATATATCAGTGGATACATCAGACACATCGGGCGGATGACTCGAACAAGATCGCGCGAGCGAGTTATCACGATACTCGAGAATCAACTCTGCGTTCTTATGAAATAGATAATGATAATAATGGTATGAATTTGTTACATAACTTGTAATGTGATTTTTAATACATGTACTTGGATTTTTTTTATAACTACATTAGGTATATTCGGCGCACATGTGCATGATATCTTTATTTATACTAAAATTTGAAATAATGCACGTTTCACGTGAAAAAATTAGATGACAATATTTACAATGTGATAATAAGTTATAACAACTTTTTAGTGGGCGATGTTTTTATTAACTGTTATGTAACCTACTTAACTATCATTAACCTTACACAAATTCTTAAAAGGTAATAAATAATATACAATATAAAATAAAATCAAAATTCACTTAAAATAAAATCATATAAAATAAAAAACTAGAGGGATATTGTTGCTCGCTCGCTCCGCTCGCTCGCGAGTGAGGTTATTGTTGCTCGTTCGCTTCGCTCGCTCGCGAATAGGGTTGTTGTTGCGTACTCGCTTCGCGAGTTCGCGGTTCGCGGGTACGACTGCTCTTGCGAGAGGGTTATTGGTACTCATGGCTAGTAGGGTCTACAGCTATTAATGTTTCATATTTGGTGTGTGACTCTTGGAGAGTCACACAAAGAACTTCCCGATTCGTTAGTTGCAGGATATTATTTATTATCATTATTTAGTGTACATTTTAAGAAGATTATACGTTTTCAGGGAAGTTCAATAGTTTTCTACTTATCAAAATGTTTGCTATATGACGTCGCATTAAACCAACATCGTATGCTCGTTGCTCGCTTGGTTCCCTGTAATAGCATAGTAATGTTGCAAAATAAACCGCAAATGCTCCACAATCAAACGCATTGTTTTGATATTGTACTCTGTGAAATATATATTTTTTCTTATATTTATACAGGGCATTCAGATAATCTATTACATCATGGTTCAAATGATTAGCATTAAAACTATCATAAATGTGTACATTTCCGTTATCATCAGATCTTGTGCAAATCCAATGTCCTACTACCGTTTTTCCAATTTCACCAGTGTATATTATCTGAATATTCGTCTCATGTTCTGGGATCTCTTGTAAATTACTCAAAAAAGCTCGAACGTAATCAGTATCTTGAGCAAAGTTGTATATTCCACGCTCGTTTAGATTTCTGTTCATAATTTCGTGAAATAAATTAATATGTTTATCTCGTAAATAACAATCAGGTTTTATGACTTCTTTACATTCGGCTGTTTCTAAAGCATAGTTTAATACATCAATCGATGCAGCTGGACAGTCGTTATAAAAAAGTACAAACCTATGTACGTCGAAAAGTTAGTAGTTCAGGAGATATTTAATTTAAATAATGCTAAAACCCCATTACTATCGTACTAAGACGTTACAATATTAAGTAAACGTTAATGTCTGTCAACGGTGCGTTCTACAGATGAAACGACGTACGTAGTTTGTTGAATAAAAATTGCAGGTAACAATTCGTTTTGAATAGATTGTATTATCAATGGTTGTAATATAAATTAGTTTACACACTCATTAATATTCTTTGAAAAGGTATTGTCGGCAGTAGCGATGATTAACCCACTCTTGCATTGGAATAACTTTCGATTATTCCACGGGGTAACATTAGCATCAGTTTAAAAAAAAATTTTTTTTAATTTAAAAAAAAAATTAAGAAAAAAATTTTTTTGTAATTGCGTTTGTTTATTCGATGGAAAATGTCCATCCTCTCGTATAAATTGCATTGTTGAAGGAACTTCTTTCGAAAAAAGCTATAAAAACTAAAAAAACTAAAAAACTACTTGACCAAAATGGACCAAAATCTAATCAGCTCTAAGTTACAGCGGGGCACATCGATTGCATCATTCATCATTCTGATCGCGTTGTTACTTTTTCAGAAAACGTTAACGAAAAATTTGATAACATACAAACGGCCATACGCACACACACACACACACGCACACACACACGCACACACCCACACACACACATACGAACATTTTGCTGAAAATAGTCTAAAATGACTGCAATGACCATGAAACGTGAAGATCTGCTAAAAAATCGATTTTCGATTTTCGGGGTAATTACAGTAACTTCCCTATAAAATCGGGAAGTTAATTATGTAGATCCTATAGATAATACAGAATAAAATATAAATACGAAATATAATATGTACAGTAAATTCTCTATAGTCGCAAACAGGGCGTGCACGATAGACGCCAATAAAATATCCCCTCCAACTCAATACACTGATCTCGGCTCAGTATATCGATGTGAACCACTACTAACGCGACGCGGAGAGTCGCAGTCGTCGGCACAGTTCAAACGCCCGTGAGTCATCATAACGTTATACCAAAATTCTATCTTCTTTATTTTCCATTATTTTTACATGGGACCTTCACCAACATATTCCTGGCATTTTTCTAATGCAAAATGATACCAAACACGATATAATTTGAACTGAATTTAGTTGTTTAATCGACAATGAGAGTTTCGAACGCAAGGAAGGACAGCGCATCAGAAAGAAAGAGACGCGCGGACAGGTGCCGTCGCATCGACGGTTGCCGTGGTGTCTCTTTACACGCGCTGTCCTTCTCTACGTTCGGCTCGGCCTTTGAAGCTCGAAAAAAGTAGGACCAAGATCGATAGATGCAAACAAATCCCCCCGAGGCGTTTGCGGCTATAGAGAATTTACTGTGTTACGGATAGAGAATATATTCCGTTCGGTTTCTCACAGGAATCTCTTCTAGATCGTCTCTGGCAGGAAGCGTCCTAGATAACCTTTCATATCGTAGTTGAATCTTTTAACGAAGACCGAGCTCTGGCCCGATTTAATTGAAAGTGACAAAAAACTAGAGTTATTAGTCTGGCCCTAAGCCCTAAGCACGATTAGATTATGAACAGAGCATTTCATTCATTGTAGGGGTATATAAACCCTTAGATTCTCACTCTCGCGGGCTAGTACTTCGGTAGACACGTATCGAGTCACGTCGTGCTGTATTTCGGAAAGTCAACTGTTAGTGAGATCGGGCTAGAGTACCTTTCTTATCAAAGTTAACCGTATAGATTCCGCGAGTTCGGTGTAAAATCTATTAGGCAGTGTTAAAGTTCTTTCCGAGTCCCCCGCATTGCCAGTGCGTCAAAACCGTGCATCTTGTTAGGTAATCCTTCTTTCTATTATCTATTTCATTTAGTTCATTTCATTCGCGACAGTTACACAATTGTACCACAGATTCTTATAATTAGAATATATTTGTGTTCATTGGTAATTAGAGCAAAGTTTATTAAACCCATAATTATTGTTCCATATCCTAATCTAGTAATTGAACGTTCCCACACGATACAACCTTACCGCTCGGGTTTTATCAATTAGATTATATTAGTTACGAGGCCTACTAACTATCCTAGCGACTCCCTGATTTCGCATCAGGTTCGTTTGCTACTTACCATTTGTCCAAATAGAGATTTTTCCTACCTAGTGGCTCCCCAATTTCGCATTGGGTTCGTCCACGAAAACTATACCATCCTAGCGGCTCCCTGATTTCGCATCAGGTTCGTCCGCATCCTAACAGCTCCCTGATTTCGCATCAGGTTCGTCTGTGCTCTTATCCGACCTCCCAGCGGCTCCCCAATTTCGCATTGGTTTCGTCCGCGCTGTTCTACAACCTCCTAGCAGCTCCCCGATTTCGCATCGGGTTCGTCTGCGCGTCTTTCCTAGTGACTCCCCAATTTCGCATTGGGTTCGTTCACGAAGTTTCACCTTCCTAGCAGCTCCCTGATTTCGCATCAGGTTCGTCTGCGTCTGACTCCATTCCTAGAGGCTCCCTGATTTCGCATCAGGTTCGTCCTCGCAGTCTATAATCCTAGCGGCTCCCCAATTTCGCATTGGGTTCGTCCGCGCACCTTAACTAACAAATTGATACCATATTCCTAGGGTGACAACCCTTCGCCGGCCACTCGTTGCTACTCGCGGCCCTGGCTCGTAACAAATGCTGTCGGACATTGCAATAAGTATGGGATGAATAAGTAAAAAAATTAATTTTCTGTTTCCTACTAAGAATTTCAATAAGAACGATTGAATTTCGTCATTGCACAACATAACAGAATATTGGTAATTGTTGACAAAAGGTCTGCGTCCTCCGATTTTGATGAAATTTTACTATGTTATGCAGCAACACATTTTGAACAACTTTTTCCTTTTCCAATAAAGGAGGGTCGCTTTTAATTTTCGAGATATTTGCAAAAAACTATCGCTAATACTGTATTGAATTTTTCGTATTTCTGCACGCTCTGCGGCACCGTAAGGCTGTCCCTGCGCGGCGTTTGTTTACATTTTGCTTCTAAACACGCTATGGAGATGACAGAGAAAATAGGGTCTCACTCTCATAATATATTATTATATTATATATTATATAACGAGAAAATTCAGAAGTAGTCTTTTTAAATTGGAAGCTCACCCTATATATGTATGACTAGATTGAGACCTTGTTTACTCTCTCATCTCCACAGCTTCAAAATGTAAACAAATGCCGCACCGGGACAGTTACGTTGCCACGGAGCGTGGAGCAATGCGAAACATTCAATACAGTATTAGCGATAGTTTTTTGCAAATATCTCGAAAACTAAAAGTGACCCCCCTATATTGGAAAAGGAAAAAGTTGTTCAAAATATCGAAATCTATAACATATTAAAATTTTATCAAAATCGTAGGACGCAGACCTTTTGTCAACAATTACCGAATATTTTTTAAGAATACCTATTTTATATATAATGCAATAATGTTCAAATTACTTTTAAATTCTGATACATTTGTAGAATATTACGTATAGTAATTACTTTCATTTTTCCTACATCTATAAACTATCGATTATATTGTAAAACAATTATTACAATGGTGGTAATAAGAAAAATAAGAATGCAATAAGAGAATTATATATAGTATTATCACCGACGAGATACTATCACAGATGTATCGTCGAAATCTCTCCAACATGGAGAAATCCCGTATTTCAAATTTATCACTAGGATGAAAGGATAGTAATTGTAATAAAGTAACACAGAATTGAGCCGAAATAACCTGAATGGTTTATTGGCTCATTGGGGAAAAGCCTTATGGCATAAAAACCCCAGAAATACAGATTTTGATAGCGATTACAAATAATAAATGAGGAAGGTGTGAACGTTAATTGTAGTCGATTTCGTGTATTTGGGTGTTTGAGCACGACTCGGCAGGTAGAGTTCTGCTGGATCCCATATGTATATATGTGAATGTGTGCACGGCACGACCTGGCGGAGGATTCCGCGGATCCCTCAAGTATATAGTGTGTGCACGGCACGACCTGGCGGAGTACGACTACGAGGGATCCCTTACGTATATATGTGAATGTGTGCACGGCACGACCTGGCGGAGGCTGGCTCCATGGGATCCGTCGAGTGTGTGTGTGTATGTGTGTGTGTGTGCACGGCACGACCTGGCGGAGTTCGACTCCGAGGGATCCCTTACGTTCGTACGTGTGTATTCGTTGTAACCATGATCAAACATGAATTGGTATATCGCGCCGTATCGTTAACACTGGACACTAACTACCGCGGTTCGAATCGCAGTCTATCAGTACCGATCCTTGTCCGAAGGATCTCGAAGTCGCTCGCTTGGACGCCCGTTTACGACTGTGTTTTTGTTCATTCCCTCTCTCCGGTCCAACGGTCTAGTTTTTCTCGAAGACCCCGGGAAAATTCCGGCGCCGCGCGGTCGACCGATGGTTTACGTTATGGCGCGCACGTGTTTATATTGGGCCCGACCCGCGCTAAACCGTATACAAAGAACATCCTGCCTGGTTTATAACACAAGCCGTAGACCGTTCTCGGTCCTCACTCCTTAACCTTGACTCCAAACCCTTGAGTCTAAGAACCAGGAAGAACCCTCTTCGTCGCGACGAAAATTTAGGGTCGCGGCCGAACAACAGACGAGATATAGGAATAGACCTGACCAGAGAGTATATGAGAGTGCTCACGCTCGGGTTTTGCCCGTGCCACTTTTGGCCAGGGATGCCAGATGCGAGTCTCGCCGCCGCGAGTCTCGCCAGGCCCCTTACGTCTCCGTCCCTCGCCGGCTCCCACAGGCGGAAGAGTGGGGGGATAGCGGAGGCACCATCTAGGCGAGGGACGGAGACGTAAGGGGCCACTTGAGCCGTTGAGCCGCACCGTCTGGCTACACTGCTTTTGGCTGTCATCATCCTTTAGTCCGCACAAGAACCTGTTTCGACTTTCAATCCGGGCAACCACCTATATCGACTTTCAGGCCGGACAAGAACCTGTTTCGACTTTCAATCCGGGCAACCACCTATATCGACTTTCAGACCGGACAAGAACCTATTCCGACTTTCAGTCCGAACAAGATCCTACATCATCTTTGGCCTCGATCAGAACGAAAAGTTTATATTGTTTGATTCGCTGCACGCGTATTATATTCTCTTTCGTATCAAACAATTTTTATCCAAATATTTTTTCTCTTTCATGAACTGAAGGAAATATCCTGTATTAAAATAACTGCAAAAACTACTTATTTAATAAGGTCAAATAAAAGAAAGGATCGCACAGAAGTAGACACATTATACGGAATAACTAATTTTATTTAAACAAAAAAGATCGAACTACATTTCAGCTCTACTTACAACAAACTAAAAAATGTATAAGGTACAAATTTACAATTCCTTAGGACCGGGAGAAATTATGTTCAGTTTGGAAGTCGGAATTTAACTGTGGAATGGTAGTTTAAAGAAAATCGAAACAAAACAATTAATCGAAAATCAAAAAATCATTTATTACACACATAAAAACAAATATTATAATACATAGACAAATATAATATAAATATTATAAAACAAATAAATAAATAATTATTATAATACATAGCAACGATTGACAGGAATGCAACAACAATTAAATATATAGGTGAATGTCGGTGGAGGAAGTAGTGACCATTTGGCAGGCAGCGCTGCTAGCGATGACAGCGATGACTCTGCAAATAGGAAAATGCATTTTATTATTCAATTTGAAGGCTTTTTCTTACTTTATTTAAATATAATCTATTTAAATCTATTTCAAAAATAATACAGATTATTCATATGTTTGTTTAAACAGTTTTATTTGCCCGGAAAATTCTGTTTATAAAAAGATGGTTATTAAAGAAATTATTTGTGAAAAAGTATACTTTGTTTAAATAATTATATTTGTTTAAACAATTTTACTGTCTTGCAGATTGCCTTTAAAAAAAGGATGTACACTAATAAAAAAATTTTGTTTCAAACTTAATTCGTCTCAAAACGATTGTTACAAAATTTAACATATTTAAAAAATGTACTTGTTTAAATAGATTGTATAGACAGGAAAAATTGAATTTATAAAATATTTGATTACCTAATACATTCAAATGAAAAATATATTTCATTGAATTGTAAATGATTAATTAAACTTACATTAGCGGATCTCGATCATTTCCATCGTTGACTTAGCTTCTCCTGACTCGCGTTTCAGCTACTCGGTCCACCGAAACGCGAGCTCGGAGAAGCGTGGAAATTTGGCGACGGTGGAGGACCACTTGACTTTCTTCGTGGTGGCAGCAGGTTTCGACGATTTTCATTGTTGACTTACAAGGGAACATATTCATTGTCAGATGCGAAAATCGGATTTTGATGAGACTATGGGAGCTTATAGTTCTTTGAAAAATATTTGACACGTATTTTTTTATCGGCAACCATCCACTCTGAAGGGGTGAAAACAGCCCTTAAAGTTGGGGGTCAAAACCATATTTTTTGAGATATCTCGGAAACCAGAGGTCCAAAAAATTTGAATTTTTTTTTTAAATTGTGTGTTTTTCAAAGGGGAATGTAGTCGCGTAAAAAAATTTTATCAAAAGTTTTTTGTTTAAACAATATATTAAAAATTTGATTTTTTTGCAGTTTCTCTTATTTATTGTTAGTTTATTTTAATGTAAACTTGGGTGTGTGATCTTTGATCCAAAATAGGGAATACATGTTTCAGGATTTTTTTTGTTTTTGCCATTTAACAATAATTATGCATAATGGAAGATAGTCTTGCACCTGGCGTGCGTAAGAAGGAATTCTGACTTGTTTTATCGAAATATAAGCATTTAGTATAAACGTGCATAGTATTTTAAATAATACCACTGGAGTAGAAAGTTGGATTGGATTGGAAAGAAGTCAAAGGACAGTTGGGACCTCGTGTACGAAGAAGTGTGTTTACGGCACCTAATGTCCATATTGAAGCTTCCACATCGGGTAAACTAACGAAAGAATTATTTAGAACGTGGTTGACTGAAGTATTTCTCCCATCTGCTCCAGAAAATTCTGTTTTACTTCTTGACTCATGGAATGGATATAACGACGAGATCATACGTAACGCCCTGCCAGAGAACAAACAATTAGAGTTATTAACGACACTAAAAAATACGACGCCATTAATCCAACCAGTTGACGTGTATGGGTTCCGCATTTGGAAAAATTTTGCCCGAAAACTTTCCGATCTTGCAATATTATTAAATATTGATATCAATCTACACGCAAGAGATAATATTATTAAACTACAATCATTAATCCACAACCAATTATCAGCTGCGCGTTATAAACGGTTATTTCAATATGCTTGGTTCCGCAGTGGATACAGTAAAAGCTCCTTCGTTGTCCAAAGGCCGGGGGTTTGAGCGGACAACGACCGTGCCCGGACACTATTTTTGATTTATGACTGCGTCTTTAGTGAAACGGCTAGTTAAATGACAAAGAAAAGCATTCGCAATCAAAAACAGTCAACTGTTTGGCTTTAAAAAACTCCTTATTTCCTTGCCATATTCATTTCCTATTGTTCTCCGTTCTGCGCGGGTCTAGACAGTCCTGGGACACATCTGGCGACCAGATCCACGCAGGTCTAATACTCTCGTTGACAGGTAGTGGAGTGGGTAGGCACTGGACAACGATCGTGCCCACGATTCAGGACAACGAAGGAGCGATTACTGTATATAGAAGAACGGCCAGGAGAATTTGAAAATCCCGTACAGTTCTGCTTTACAAAATTAGATGGTCTAACGCGTTTCCATTGTTCAAATGTAGTTGTACTTAAATGTTCTTGATGCAAATAACATTTATGTTTTTCTCATTTTATCCTTGAGTATCATTATTGCCAGAATTATGTAGAATAATCTTTGCGGACAGCTCTTCTTTCAAAATCAGCTCTTTTCAGAGCTACCATTAACGACGAGGAAAACTCCAGCTTCGATTACTTTAAGGATCCACAGTTTAAAAAGGCTGGAGATATATTTTGACCGAAGGCCCAACGACTGCAGAAATTCACAGGCGAATTGGCTATAAAAGTCGGTACCCTTACTCCGCCGCGGTCATTAGCACCGCGTCGCGCTGCTACCTGCGCCACCTTCTTTAGCTACTAATAAAACAATAAACGGTACATAATCCAGTGGTATTATTTAAAATACTATACACGTTTATACTAAATGTTGACACGTTTATACTGAAATGCTTATATTTCGATAAAACAAGCCAGAATTCCTTCCTACGCACGCCAGGTGCAAGACTATCTTCCATTATGCATAATTATTGTTAAATGGCAAAAACAAAAAAAATCCTGAAACATGTATCCCCTATTTTGGATCAAAGATCACACACCCAAGTTTACATTAAAATAAACTAACAATAAATAAGAGAAACTGCAAAAAAAAATCAAATTTTTAATACAGTAATCTCGTGAATGCTGGCAATCGAATGCTGTCGAGCACCTACCCCATCCACTCCCAGCCAACGTCGCGCCGAGACGCACGGCGGCGACTATTGATCTCGGCTCGGGTATATCGGTGTGAACACCACAACATTGACTCGAGTGAATCGACTTTTCAAACTTCTTAATCTTCATTATTTTTTCATGGGACTTTCACTAACTTATTTCTGGCATTTCTCTGATTAAAATGACACCAAACACGATATAATTCCAACTGTGCTTAGTGGTTTAATCGACGATCGAAGTTTCGAACGCCACGAAGAACAGCAACAAAGTGGGCCTTTAAACTGTGCCGGCGACGGCGACACGCTTCGGTCACCCGATCCGTTTCTCATTCTGTCCTTCTCTATGTTCGGCTTTCTATTGAAGTCTCGCTCGGCGCGATCGACGTAGAAACACAGTCAAAACATATACAACCACTCAAAGCCTGTCGGTCCAGTCCCCGGCTGCTCGACAGCATACGAAATATTACTGTATATTGTTTAAACAAAAAACTTTTGATAAAATTTTTTTACGCGACTACATTCCCCTTTGAAAAACACACAATTTAAAAAAAAATTCAAATCTTTTGGACCTCTGGTTTCCGAGATATCTCAAAAAATATGGTTTTGACCCCCAACTTTAAGGGCTGTTTTCACCCCTTCAGAGTGGATGGTTGCCGATAAAAAAATACGTGTCAAATATTTTTCAAAGAACTATAAGCTCCCATAGTTTCATCAAAATCCGATTTTCGCATCTGAATATGTTCCCTTGTTAGCTTCTCCTGACTCGCGTTTCAGCTGTTCGGAGAAGCGTGGAAATTTGGCGACGGTGGAGGACCAGTTTCGTCACACTCAATTTCCCACTTCCGTAACGCTAGAAAATTGTAGTCCCTCAGCAGAGACGTTTCTCTTCAAAAATACTAAACTCGATGAAATTTGGTAAGACTATTTTTGCCCATCTCTCTCTCTCTCTCTCTCTCTCTGCTGGCTAGGGCGACGGAGCGATGAGGGCCTCGGAAGCCTTGGCCAAGTGGTGCAATAAACGCGTCCGGACAATCCCCCGGCCAGCCAGGTATCTCGGCATGAACCGCTAACAAGTGAATGCTACTTGTTTATTTTTCGTAATCTCCTCACGAAAGTGACACTAGCCAATTTGTAGCGTTCTTCCGATTAAGAAAAGACTAAACTCGATAGAATTAGGTCTGTGTCTAGTAGTTTTACTCGTGAAAGTATCTTCAAAATTTGTATTTAAATACAATTTCTGCCCTTCTCTGCTGGCTAGGGCGAAGAAGTGACGAAGGCCTCGGGAGCCTTGGCCAAGTGGTGCAATAAACACGGCCGGGCCCGAGGCCCCTCGTCGCTTTGTCGTCCTAGCACGGAGGATGGGCAAAAATTGTATCGAAATACAAATTTCGAAGATACTTTGACGAGTAAAACCACTGGACACAGTCCGCATTCTATCGAGTTTAGTCTTTTCTTAATCGGAAGAACGCCACGAACTGGCTCGTGTCACTTTCATGAGAAAATTACGAAAAATCAACAAGTTTAGCATTCACTTGCTAGTGGTTTCATGCCGAGATACCCAGCTGGCCGGGGGATTGCCGGCGGTTTTTATTGCACCACTTGGCCAAGACGCACGAGGCCATCGTCGCTTCGTCGCCCTAGCACGGAGGATGGGCTGAAATTGTATTCAAATACAAATTTCGAAGATATTTTCACGAGTAAAACCACTGGACACAGTCCGAATTCTATCGAGCTTAGTCTTTTCTTAATCGGAAGAACGCCACGAACTGGCTCGTGTCACTTTTGTGAGAAAATCATGAGAAATAAACAAGTTTAGCATTCACTTGTTAGTGGTGTCATGCCGATATACCTGGCTGGCCGTGGGGTTGCCGGCCGTGTTTATCGTACTACTATTGTGTTCTGGTCTCAGACCTCGGGGCTCGACCCTCGGGCCTCGGTACGTGTTCATTCAAGCCTCGAGTTGATCAAAAGGATTTTGAAGGATCCGAAAGGATCTTTGAATTAGATACAGATACTAATTACAAATGTATCTGTCGCTTCGGATTCTTCTGCTGCAGATAGAAAAGTATCTAATTAAACTTCGAATACAAGATACTTTTGGATCCGATCACGAATAATAGTTACGTATCTTTTAGTTGAAGCCGAATTTAGATACTTTTGTATTTAAATACTGCCCAACTCTGCTTCAAACTAGTGGCTTATCAAATCATTTCAACGAAAAATGTTTTCATTAGTTTTGTTAACAAAAATCGATTTTTTGCATAATCCTGAGGTATAAATCCCGAATATAAATAAATATGTTTGCAAAATAACGATATTAAGAAACTTATATTTTTTTGGTAAAAAATTCTCAAAAAACACTAGAAAAATGAAAGTCTAGACTAGAACAACATGAAAATCAAATTTTTCGACGAAAATTTAGAAGGATAACTTTGGGGTGCGCTAGCGTGGATGTTTGGTTTTCGTCTATCTGTGTGAACGATGGGCAGTAGAAGGAATCAGGTTGTAATAAGAGAAGGGAAAGAAAGGATGAGAGAGAGAGTGAAGAGGACGGTTGAGTTTTATAAGTGGGGAAAACCCTGCGTTTGGAAAACTACCATCATCCGTGCAAATCGGCCGACGATGGGATTCGTTGTAATTTGCAACATAGAATTATTACTGAGAGATTGTCATTGACAAAGAGTGGACACCAAAGGGGGACTACTTTGAAAATATGAATGATTTCAAAAATTATTTCAGATATACACAGGAAAATAGTAAAATGTTCATTTTGGGGAAATCTATTGTATGTACCTAATTAGAACTTTCGTCGGGTGGAAGCAGATGAACGTATGCAGAGTTGTGCTAATTCAATTACGCAATTGAATTACATTATATTTAAATTATATAGTAATTTAACTACGTCGCGTTGTAACTGAATTAATAATTCAAACCTTACAATTAATTTTTTCAATTACTAAATATTTTAATCAGATGTGTAATTGGAATACAATATAATTGAAATACAATATAATTAAAATACAGCTCTCCAAATTATAGCACAGAACAATGAAGAAGTGCGGCATATTTTTATGTTTTTCTTTCATTATAATTGTTTATAGTGTTTGTGCGGCGCGGCGTAGTTTCTACTCCTCGTCCTCGTTCATAATACGTAACGCTATATTTTTGATGTAATTTAATTACAAAGTATTTTATAATTGTACTCCAATTGCAATTACGAATTACATTGTAATAATAACAACGTGTATTATAATTGTACTCCATTGCACTTACGAATTACATTGTAATTTAATTGAATGAAGATCTCAATTATAAATTACAATATGACTGAAGTACAATGTAATTCAATTACATCGTAATTATAATTCCTAGAGTAATCCAATTGTAATTCTGTACAACTCTGAACGTATGGGATCAATCAGTTATCAAACAGCACACGAATATTTACGAGAGAATGAAATGTTTTGCCTTTCTTTTATTTCCCATTCCACAGTCTAAACTGAACATATAATTTCTAAAGGTCCTAAGAAATTGTAAATAGTACCTTATACATTTTCTAGTTTGTTGGAAGTAGAGATAAAATGTAGTTCGATCTTTTTTGTTTAAATAAAATTAGTTATTCCGCACAATGTGTCTACTTCTGCGATCCTTTCTTTTCTTTGACCTTATTAAATAATTATTTTTTGCAATTATTTTGTGACGGTTACTCGGTGCGTGAAAGGTATTGCCACATCAGTCGGCTGTCCAGTGTCGCGGAGCCTCGACAAGCAAAAGGATGGCGGACCTACAACTGTGGGGGCCGTCGGCGATAGCGTTGGCTTGGCGGAGGGGTTGCTCGGGATTAGCGGTTGCTCGGAATTAGCGGTCGCTCGGAGTAGCGGTCACTCGGAGTAGCAGTCGCTCGGAAGTAGCGGCGACTCGGAATAGCGGTCGCTCGGAAGTAGCGGTCGCTCGGAATAGCGGAGGCGCTGTCGCTTGGCGTCAGCGGTGCAGCGGTGGAGGGGCGGATTCCCACTCAGCTTTCGCCACTGGGCTGGATTGGTACCTAGTCGGCGTTTCGCCACTGAGGTGGAGGGACTCCCGTCGGTGTTTCACCACAAGTTTTTTGCGCGCTACTGGCCTGTCCATAAATTTATCTTCGTTTTAAATGCACAAATGGTGTCATAGTAGTCTATGACGGTTCTGTCTTTTCCTTGTAATGTTTGATTTAATATATTTAAATAATCTGTTATGTCAGACAAAAAGGCTAAATCGCGTAGCCAATTTTCATCTTCCAATTCGGGCACACGATTACCCGCCATGTCCATAAATAACATGATTTCGTCACGTAAATTAAAAAATCTGTCTAAAATCTTGCCACGACTAAGCCACCGTACATCACAATGTAATGGCAATTCACCGTAGTCGGAGTTCAATTCTTCTAAAAATGTTTTGAATTGGATTCTTTTTAATCCATTATTTCGAATGTAATTAGTAGTTTTTATTACGACTGACATTACATTTTTTAGTTCTATGCTTTTTGCACATAAATTTTCTTGGTGTATTCCGCAATGAATTGCACTTATTTCATGAGGAACTGCCAGATTCTGCAATTTTGCACGGAGACGACCCACAAGACCTTTATACTTCCCCATCATCGAGGGAGCTGCATCAGTAGTAACTGATACCAGTCTATTCAAATTTAACTGCGTATTGTGGATCGCCTCCTCTACGCACGACATGATATCTTCTCCTGTCGTGCAGTTGCTTAATGTGCAAAAATCCAGCAGTTCCTCCGTAATATGTAAATTTTTATCTACCCCGCGAATAAATATGGCAATGTGTGGTGTACCTGTTATATCCGTTGCTTCATCCCGGGCTAAACTGTATACAATAAAACTACGTCCTGCATGAATCAATTGTTTTGCGACGTCCTGTGCCAGTTCCTCAATGTGTCTTGCAATGGTCGTCCGGGATAGCCCAATAGTTTCAAATTTGTACGCTTCCTCTGGACACATTTGTTGCGCCGTCAACATGAGGCAATCCTTAATAAATTTGCCGTCGGTATATGGGCGACCGCTCTTCGCAATTTCCAAAGCAATCTGGTAGCTGCATCTTATAGCATTTTCCGTAATGTCATTGCATTCCTTCATTGGAAAAAATTAGTTACTGTATATTTCATAAAAAGATGTATTATTATTATTTCTAGGGGCACAATATTTATAGCCGGTTCAATAGCAAATTATGGATATAATTTCAAGAAAGTTATTGCTATCACTGGCATTTTATGGTGTCGGTACTACAGATCGGTAATACAGATGTCGGTAATTCAGTCAGGTCTATTTCTATATCTCGTCTGTGGTATATTATAATATACATATTTACAATTATATCTTCATTCTCTCTTTCCAGTAATAATTTCTTCAATTTTTCGACTTCTTGAAGACGTTCTTCGGCCGAGAGGTTCTCGAACTCACTATGATGAAATGTATCAAAATGTCTTCGAAAGTTATATATATATTACCGATCTGTAGTACCGACACCATAAAATGCCAGAGATAGCACAGACGAGATATAGGAATAGACCGGACCATCGACGAGATACTATCACAGACGAGATATAGGAATAGACCGGACCACCGACGAGATACTATTAAAGACTGCCAGCGCCTGTGCTATTCAGCGTGGCAGGTAACCGGGCGCGACCGGGCGCGGGGATAACGTGGAAGTTACAGTGATCTGATGTACCACATCGCTAAAAGTTCCACCACCGACGAGATATTCGTCAACGTCGTCAAGTAGAAGAAGAATGATATAGTAGAATGCTGACATTACCCATTCTGTAATTGCCTTATCTCGTCGGTGAATTATATAGTATTAACTATATATAATTCTCTTATTGCATTCTTATTTTTCTGAGTATCACCATTGTAATAATTGTTTTACAATATAATCGATAGTTTATAGATGTAGGAAAAATGAAAGTAATTACTATACGTAATATTCTACAAATGTATCAGAATTTAAAAGTAATTTGAACATTATTGCATTATATATAAAATAGTGATTCTTAAAAAATATTCGGTAATTGTTGACAAAAGGTCTGCGTCCTCCGATTTTGATGAAATTTTAATATGTTATAGATTTCGTTATTTTGAACAACTTTTTCATTTTCCAATATAGGGGGGTCGCTTTTAGTTTTCCAGATATTTGCAAAAAACTATCGCTAATACTGTATTGAATTTTTCGTATTGCTCCACGCTCCGTGGCAACGTAACCCTGTCCCGGTGCAGCGTTTGTTTAAATAAGTAGTAAACAGGGTCTCAATCTAGGCATACATATGTATATAGGGTGAGCTTCCAATTTAAAAAGACTACTTCTGAATTTTCTCGTTATATAATAATATTGTGACGTCGGACCGACGTCTTGAACTAGTTTCAAAATTCAAATAGGCGCGTACAAGCCCGCGCTCGTATTCACCTATATTCGAACCGTAACCGCGTCAAATAAGCGAGCGAGCGAAACGCGTAAACACGCAGAGCATGTCACATACACACACATCTCCTACGAGCGCGACCATACGAACGGTAACACGGTAGCCAGTGCGAGCGTACGCCGGCCTAGCAACAGGCAGGGACGAGCGCCGCAACCTTACTCGTCCTTATTGACAATAACAAAGAAGTAGATCCCGAATTGACTCTTCCTAAAAACGCGCAAAACAGTCGTGGCGTACGTGACTAATTGCACGTGTTACCCAAATTCGTATGGTCCGCGCTCGACCTATAAATAAGGCAAGGATCAGGGCCTCGCTCTCTCAGTTCCAATTCAAAATTCGTACTATTCAGGTCGTATACCTCCGTATCATATTCTAACTCACTTCGCGCTCTCTCAGTTCCAATTCAAAATTCGTACTATTCAGGTCGTATACCTCCGTATCATATTCTAACTCACTTCGCGCTCTCTCAGTTCCAATTCAAAATTCGTACTATTCAGGTCGTATACCTCCGTATCATATTCTAAATCACTTCGCGCTCTCTCAGTTTTCTCTGAACCATATCTAAGACAGGTCGTATACTTCAATTCTTCTACCAAGCGATATTCATCATTCCTATCTCATTTCTATTTCATTTCTATTTCGTTTATTCTGACTTCTCTTGCCTTATTTCTTATCTCGTCTACGTTTTATTATATTTCTTTTGTTTTCTCGCGTATCATTGTACTATTTCGCTTCACGCTATCTCGTTTCTTTTCGCGCCTCGTGCTTCATCATCTTTTGTTTCATTTTGTTATTATATCGTTGTACATTTTCGGACATTATATTTCTTTTCTTTGTATTATATCATCGTCCTCTTTACTCATCATCCTGCATCATCCAGCGCTATTTCGCGTCAGTGCCGTCGTGTTCACTAGTGCGTGAGACTCATCAGTGTCACCGCGTTTCTCACAAGAATCTGTATTCCGTCGTACGACTGAGCCCACCAGGTCGCTCGGTACGAGGGAAGACAGGCCTTACTTATTCGGAAATCGATCTAATCGATCATTAGTGCTAGTTCTCATCGTGCAGATCACCCTGACCGACAGTAGTGTCAGTGGCGGTACGTTCGCGAGTGTGTGATATCTCGGCCGTGCACGTAATCGCGTTCTCAGCGACTCCTGTGTTCCTCCGCGTACGTCTGAGCCCACCAGGTTGCTCGGTACGGGGAACCCAGGCACGGTAGTTCCAAATAGCAATCGTGTCCCCAGCGATTTCTGTGTTCCTCCGCGTACGTCTGAGCCCACCAGGTCGCTCGGTACGGGGAACACAGACTGGGTCGCTCCAAACTCCCTCCGGGCGATAGGTGAAATCCGGGAAAATCACCGTATCACACACCGCGACGTTCCGAGCGCATCCTATACGCGTCGCGGTCGCGTCGTCCGAACTATATATATTTCCGCGGGACTCTCGGCAGACACCGGTATCGGTCCTGATCAGACGTGGGCGTACGGACCACGTGGATCGAAGATCGTCATTTAAAAAAATCTCCGTTACGATTCGTAGTTGTTCGCCGGAATTTCAGGCCGCGGGTCGTAACATAAATAATTAAGTTTTGTTGTTTTTGATTAGTAGTTTCACACCGATATACCCGACCCGACCCGTATCATGTTACAATGTTTCACTCCACAGTCCACGGCGACTGAATCACTGAAGCCCTCGAGACTCCTTTCCCTTTTCTCCGTTTTTTTTTCTGTGTTTTCTCCGACAGGACATCACAGAATAGTGTCTCCTGAAAATTTGATGTCTCTGGCCAGACTCGAGTTTTCGACATTTATAGCAAGCTTGCTATAATCTTATTTTATTTGTCAAAATTTAGTTTTCTATTTAAAATATTTTGTTGTTGAAACTCATTAATAGTTTTAAATAGTACTTGAAATATTTAAAATGATAGTGAAATATTGGAATATTACAATTTGGAATGAAGGGCCTAGCTGAACGAGGTATTCAAAAATGACCTTCGAAATATTTAAACAGCCGTTACGCCATTCGATTTTCGGGCAATTTTCCTCATTTACTTGCATTAATTTAATCATATAATTGCATTTAATTGAAATTGACACTTGAGATTTTTTCCCGATCTTTTGGTTCAAATGTTATTTACACAAAGTGAAAAACAGGTAAAAATTCGACAAATGCAGGTTTTTTAGAGAAATTGAAAAATAGCATTGATCATATTTTTAGACCAGCAACATATCAGAACTTTTGTTACGACAGCGCGTAAACGACAAAGAGGGACTGAGGTACATAGGACAGTTTTTTATTTTTTATTCTTTTCTTACGGAACTACCAACGTATTTGTGAGATTCTTCTAATTAAAATAAGTCTAAATACGTCATAATTTGAGCCATATTTACTTATTAACTTCCCGATTTTATAGGGAAGTTATTGTAATCACCCCGAAAATCGAAAATCGATTTTTTAGCAGATCTTCACGTTTCATGGTCATTGGAGTCATTTTAGACTATTTTCAGCAAAATGTTCGTATGTGTGTGTGCGTGTGCGTGTGCGTGAGCGTGTGCGTGTGCGTGTGCGTGTGCGCGTGCGTGTGCGCGTGCGCGTGCGTGTGCGTGTGCGTGTGCGTGTGCGTGTGCGTGTGCGTGTGCGTGTGCGTGTGCGTGTGCGTGTGCGTGTGCGTGTGCGTGTGCGTGTGCGCGTGTGTGTGTGTGTGTGTGCGTATGGCCGTTTGTATGTTATCAAATTTTTCGTTAACGTTTTCTGAAAAAGTAACAACGCGATCAGAATGATGAATGATGCAATCGATGTGCCCCGCTGTAACATAGAGCTGATTAGATTTTGGTCCATTTTGGTCAAGTAGTTTTTTAGTTTTTTTAGTTTTTTTAGTTTTTTTCGAAAGAAGTTCATTCAACAATGCAATTTATACGAGAGGATGGACATTTTCCACCGAATAAACAAACGTAATTATATATATTTCATTTTTAATTTTTTTTTTAATTTAAAAAAATTTTTTTTTTTCAATTATGCAACTAATGCTAACGAATCAGGAAGTTCTTTGTGTGACTCTCCAAGAGTCACACACCAAATATAAAACATTAATAGCTGTAGACCCTACTAGCCATAAGTACCAATAACCCTCTCGCAAGAGCAGTCGTAAACGCGAACCGCGAACTCGCGAAGCGAGTGAGCAACAACAACCCTACTCGCGAGCGAGCGAAGCGAGCGAGCAACAATTACCCCACTCGCGAGCGAGCGAAGCGAGCGAGCAACAATATCCCTCTAGTTTAAAGTGTGATCATAACACGCTATGATACAAGTTATTATAATAGGTTATTTAATATACCATAAAATATTTAATATAAAATATTAGGGATGTGCGGACCACCCGATGTTCGGGTTCGTGCCGGGTCGGGTCGCAGAAAGTCAGGCGGCCCGTAGATTCGACTCCGAATTCGTCGGGCGGGTTCGAAAAGAATCGATCAAGTTCGATATCCGAGATTCAAATATCTACTCTGCGTTCTTGTGAAATAGATAATGGTAATAATGGTTTTCTTTCTTAACTTATAACGTGATTTTTAATATACTTGGTTTTTTTATAACTATATTAGGTATATTCGGCAAACGTGTGCCTGCTCTTTATTTATATTAAAAATTGAAATAATGCACGTTTCACGTGAAAAACTTAAAAGACAATATTTCTGGATTTTTAACGAATTTGCTCCGAATGAACATAAATATGTATCGATATATACACCTAGAAGGTATAACAATATGGTAAATTATGGCAATAATTAAAAACGAAATATAAAAATAAACATTATACATATTATATTTCGTATTTATATTTTATTCTGTATTATCTATAGGCTCTACATAATTTTTTATTTTATATGATTTTATTTTAAGTGAATTTTGATTTTATTTTATATTGTATATTATATATTACCTTTTAAGAATTTGTGTAAGGTTAATGATAGTTAAGTAGGTTACATAACAGTTAATAAAATCATCGCCCACTAAAAAGTTGTTATCTAAAACTTATTATCACATTGTAAATATTGTCATCTAATTTTTTCATGTGAAACGTGCATTATTTTAAAATTTTACTATAAATAATGACCATGCACATGTGCGCCGAATATACCTAATGTAGTTATAAAAAAAATCCCAGTACATGTATTAAAAATCACATTATAAGTTATGTAACAAATACATACCATTATTATAATTATCTATTATATAAGAACGGAGAGTTGATTCTCGAGTATCGTGATAACTCGCTCGCGCGATCTTGTTCGAGTCATCCGCCCGATGTGTCTGATGTATCGCGCACCCGATTCTTCTCTCGCCAGGCCCCTTACCCTTCCGCCTCTCGCTATCATCGCAGCGTAGCCCGTCTGTGCCAGCGTTAGTAGGAAGAGTGCAAAGGCAAGCTACGGTGCGATACTCGGCGAGAGGCGGAAGGGTAAGGGGCCTGGCGTATAGTAGAATATGGCAACTTGGCAACGCTGCACCCGACTCGAGCCTGCTCGAGCCTCACAGCCTCGAGTCCGTCAGTGCCCCGACTTGACGATTCGTACGCCCGAAGCATGACTGCTTCGCCTGATATTTTTTAGTGCAACCTGGCTGTATTATTATCCGATTTATGCCGTGTTTGAGCTTATTTTGATCGGGAAAACATTTTCAACCGATAGGTGATGATATCATTATGATAACGTTCATATTAAGTAATATTGGTTTCAGTTAGTAATTGCCAATACGCTGTGCGTTACAATGTTGCCTCTGATGCTGAATCACGACCGTATCGAACGTCGCGTCGTGTGTCTCCTAGAAACAACAATGTAAGCGTTTCGCCATCACTTATTAATAGCAATAAAATGTTTGTTACGATTCATAATTCTGCCATGGAAACGTTATCAATCGATTGTTAATGGTTCGCTGATGAAAACAAGTCTAAACACGCCACAAATCAGATAAGTTAGAGGCATGCCCAACGCCCAACTCGACGGCTGGCGATGCGTAAAGCGCAAGATTTCGTTTCAGCTCGTGAGCCGGCTCCTGCGCTGGCTGGTACATATATACTAGGGACAACTGCAACAGTGTGCGTGTGAATGTGTGCTACACTGACACACTTATTGTTCGTGGGTTCCCTTTCCATACATCCGAGCCGAGTTTCGGCTCATGAGCTGGCGAGCGGCTCGCGAGGCGCTCTTTGAATAAAAAATTATTCGTCATGCGTCGAAAAGAGACCATCATTATTTTTATTTAACGCGTAGTAAATAATTTTTTTATCATTCATTCGCTATTTGAAATTTTCAATTCAATAAAAATTTGTAAGCGATTCTAATTTCGAGACGTTCCAACACTTACGCTCTTCGCGAGGGGACGGCTGTATACTTTTCCTCGCGAAGAGGCTAAGCGAAACGAAATGCAGGAACAAGCTTCGGCACGTCCACGTGGAACCCCCGCCCCCCATTTTTTCCAAAAGACGTTTTTAACTCGATGAGACCGAGGCCAGCCAATCCGATCTCAATCCGACTTATACATAGAAATACAGGGTGAACATTATAAAGCGTTACAGACGAATATCTCAAAAAATATTGATTATACGCAAGAATGTTTAAGATGGAAGTTGTTCAGTACCGAGGGGGGCATCATTCGTTGGGACTTTTATTTTTACCGGTGGACACTCCAAGGTGAAGTGAAGGTCAACTTTCTTTTTTAAAATAGAATGTCCTATTTCTCATACCATAAATCGAGAGAGTATCAAATTCTGAATATCAAAGTGTTGACCTTCATATATCCTAAACCTAATAGTTAACGAGATATTATCCAAGGAAGAAAGAAAATTTTTTCGATAATATCTCGTTAACTACTAGATTTAGGACATGTGGAGGTCAATACATTTTTACTCAGAATTCGATAGTCAATCGATTCATGATGCAGAAAGTAGGTCTTTCCATTTAAAAAAATCAAGGTGACCTTCTCCTCACCTTTGAGTGTTCATCGGGAAAAATAAAAATCCCACCATATGATGTCCCCCTCGCTACTGAACAACTTTTATCTGAAACATTTTTGCGTATAATCAATATTTTCCGAGATATTCGTCTGTAACGCTTTATAATGTTCACCCTGTATATTCCATCACATAATACTTTTGGATTTCGTCGTTAAACCTCTTTTCCCCAGCTTGATCACCGATCCACTAGGGCCATCCATCCTACATATTAATTAATCCACTTAATTCTTTTAATCGAACTCTTTATTATTCGGAACAGCGTGCGCCAAATAAAAGTTATTCCGTTTTTTTGCTTGTTTCTGTTCCCACAGATCGATTCTTGAAACAATTATGTATAAAAAAAGTGTAAGGAAATAATGCCCGTTTATGAAATATTAAGTTGGAACGAAAGTTCGTAGCCTTTTTAAATCAAAATTCAAAGATAAAATTATAAGATGTGTATTCATAGGTTTATTGAATAACATGGTAAGTCACTTAAAAAATGTCAAAAAGTAATAGAAGAGAATGGAAAATATGTTAGTTATTGAACAAGTCTATGTATAAATATCATAATTTCATGTTTGAGTTTTAATTTAAAAACGCTACGAACTTTCGTTTCAACCCAATTTTTCGATATTACAAATTTAGGTATCTCATATAAAATTTGAAGTAGGAATTGTTCATTTTCCTAAAATAATGCACTTACATAGGATATTTCAAGGAATTTTTTGTCTTTGATATTAGTTTTGTGATGCTAATATTTTAAACCTAAAAAATAAACACCATAACATCGTCTGAGACAGAGATGGGCAAAAATTTATCTAAAATTTTCAAATAAAAGATAAACGAAAGTTATCTTTTATTTGTACTGAGTTTCCTGAAATACATATTCAACACAGTTTATCTGTAAGATACTCTCCAGAAATTTCATTCGTCATCTGTTTTTTATCGAATCGCGAAGTAACTGCGTATGCGTATTCAACGCCTCTAGCGGCGAGAGGTTATTCGAGAGGCATTATCCGTAAGATGACAGCTGACAATTTTCAGTTTATCTTTCACCGTTATTCGATAGTCGAAGACAGCGCCTCCATTTATCTTACGGTTTATTCGTCAGATTTTGGCTACGCAAATGTATCTGTGGATTTCAGTGGAACGATTTTCATCGTAACCTCAAGATTTATTCGAAGCTCGATGTAGCAAGATGATTTATTCGATTGTTTTATTCGTGACGAGAATTGGAATAGATAAAAATCAGTTGTATCTTTATTCGTTATTTTTATTCGACATTCGAATAACTGAGATTTTGATCCGACGTTGCCAAGTCGTATTACTAAATATACAAATGAACGGTTTATAAACTGTGGAGCTCATAGAATGTGGAACAAGGGGAGTTTGTAGCTACTAGAAATTTCTTATTTTTGAAGGTTTAACAAATTTATTTAAAATGTAACGAAGTGGAACCTTTGAGAATAAGTAACCATTTATTTTGGAAAGTGTGGAAAGTGGCAGCATTCGAAAATAAAAAATATAAAAATGTGAAATAATATAAACATTGTCATTGTTACTACTATATCGCTTATTTACCACGGTTATGTACGAAATATTGTCAATGTTTGTGATGTATTGTCAATATTTAATTGTACCTCATACCATAGATGCATTAAACTAACAATAATTAAGTATAAGGGAATAAGGACTTGGTAATAGAAAGAAATAATATGTTATTAATAAAATAATTCGGTTTATTTCTTAGAAATTTTTAAAACAATTCTTGCTCATCAAATAACATGGTAATTGTAGTTTTTATTATAATTTGTGCAGGGTATATAAATCATTTCTACTGATTTGTATTAATAATTTTTATTTATTTGAATACATAATTTTTACATATTTGTATAAATAATTCTTATTTATATAAATAAGTTTTACTCTTGTTTGTATCAATAAAAGTTATATTTAGGTTCCACGTATCATTTAAATATTCAAGTTTTTTAAGCAGTCTTCTGTTTGTTTGTTGTTTTTGCTCTTCCTTTTCAAAGGTATCTCTTGAAATGATAAATTGTCTTCATCAGTACGAGCAGCAGATTCTAAACTATCATCTTCATCTGCAATTTCATTATTTAAGCTGAAAACAAATTATATGGAAATTATACAAATTTATCCTATTGCAGGCTGAGTTCAAGTATTGATTACAAAGAGATTTATACCTTGCACTTTCATTTTCTATTTTGATACATGGGACATTCATTACTTTTACTGGTTGTATACGTGGCACGTCGGGTACTTCTGATTCACAAGGTATCATTACGCTTGGATCTCCAAGAGTTTCCAACAAAGCAATTACTTCCAAAGTGTTGAGAACAAAGATTTTAATGAGCAGAGGGCTCGAAATATTCACAATGAATTGCTTGTATCCATATTTTTCTTAATTGTGGATCTTTCGGAAATCTATAAATAATATCTATAATAATACATGAAACAAGAAAGTATTATTTACTTTTATAACATTAAATCACTTCTAATCTAA
Source organism: Lasioglossum calceatum (assembly GCA_963966675.1). NCBI lineage: Eukaryota > Metazoa > Arthropoda > Insecta > Hymenoptera > Halictidae > Lasioglossum > Lasioglossum calceatum. The sequence goes on along the minus strand of OZ016551.1, from coordinate 13,235,828 downwards.
TATATCACTTCTAAAATAAATTAGATAATACATCTTGTACTTACAAATTTTCCAATATCAATGATTACATCATTGATAGGTAACGTCAAAGTGCGAAACCATCGTCTTCATCGGGCAATTTCATTTTTTAAGCTGAAAACAAATTATATGAAAATTATACAAATTTCATCTATTGCAAACTAAGTTCAAGTTTTGATTATAAAAAGATTTATACCTTGCACTTTTATTACTGCTATTGGTTGTATATTGTATACGTGACACTTCAGGTACATAACCCAGATAACCAACTGCTCCGATCTGCAGCTCTACTGCGCGGCAGTAATGTCGCGTATTGGATGTCTGCTGCCGCGATGCTGCACGGCACCGGTCCTAGATTCTGCCTCGCCGTAAGAGGGCAACACGGTCGCGCTAATGTGTCAAATGCCGTACAAGAGCAGCTCGCGCTAATGTGATAGATGGCGGTAAAGTAAATGTCCATTGTACAAATGTGTAGCAGCAGCAGCAGCGCTCTTCTTTTTTACCGACAAAATTAATATTTATTTAAATTACATACTACACACTACTATATATTAGGTCGTTTGGAAAGTAATTTCGTTTTTCGTGTAGGGATGGCAATGCTTCCGTTTGTCATTACTAGACTGCGGATATTTCTGCAAAATAAAAATCGAATACATCGACTGCAAGAAATAGAAACCAAATTGAATGTTATTTCTTCAGTAGAGGAGAAAACGAAATGATTTTCCGAACGACCTAATACATTAACATATTACAATAGGAGAGCTGCACAAAGCCTAAATAAAATCGATCTTAGCATTTTTATACAAAGAAACATTTATCAGTTACTTTTAAGGCTCGATAGGTTTAGAGTGTTGAAACGTCTTCATGCAAAAAAAAAGTGTCGTAGGAGGGAAAAGAAACTTTATACTTTTCGGCTCGAGCGTTTCGGCACAGACTTAAGATAGGTACAGACTGTGCATGCAATACATTTTTCACGCCGTGGTTCTGAATTACCGACCCTGTAGAAAATGCCCTAGTACGACAGCGGACTCTATCGAAATAGAACGGTCAGCTAGTGAACTACATGACGCTACAACTGGTTACAACACGTCAGATTTTACAGCGTTGTCAGCTTTAAAAGTGCAATGTTGCCGCATTATATTCATACAGTAATCGTCGATGCCCGCATCGAAAGCGTTCGAGCGGTTTCTTTTCTGCTTTGCGGAGCTGTCGAAATTCAGAGTCATATTGCTTCTTAATTTAAAGTATAGACTTTTCATTCGTAAATAATTTTATTAAACGATTATCTGAATATTCATTGACTTGTTAAAGAATCTTTTTAATGTTTTTAATTGTTTATGTAAATATAAAATTTTTAAATGCTTTGACATTTTTAATTCGTAGATTGTTTAACGCATTCACGTAACCTGATTATATATATATATGTACGACGTTCACTTAAGTAATCTACAGAACACAAAAGTACAGTTTTCAAAATTATGTTTTGTATACATATATTGGTAACAAATGTTAACATATCAACATAATTAATTTAAATTTGAATACGAAAGATATTATTTCCGATACGAAAGTATTAAGAAAGATGTAAACAATCATGCACTGCATGTGAACGCTATGGTATTTGTATATTAAAAATGACGAGCAGATTAGAATACGCGTCGTCGATAGTGACAAATAAAATTTGTTCATGAACAATTAGTTTACTACATGATGTGAAGGGATATTTTTTCAGAAATTGCAGTTGGTCGGAATTGTAGAGAAAATACTAAAAGTTGCATTTTACAACTTTTTTATGTTAGCCTAGTATTGAAAATTTAAAAAATACGTTACGTAGATGGAATGGAGATAAAATAAACTGAAGAACTTGAGAGCGAGAGAGAGCGAGAGAGAGAGCGTCAGCTACTTTGCTTAGGCGGGGTTCTTTTACTAATGATATTTTGTCGCTATGTAATAAATAGATATTCCGTTTTTAGAAGCAACCCAACAAGATTTATGATTTTATTCCATTCAAACCGATGAGGGTTTCGGGATAATAGCGGTGCGCTTGACTCGCCTCTATAGAGGTGACATTCAGGTATACCTGAAACGGGGGTATACCGCGTACTTTCCCAGCTCATTGTGACGCCAATTTTCAAATCGTCACCGTTTCCAAAGGCTTATTTTGAAGGGGAAACTTCAAAGAATATAACCATATTTTTTCAAAATTTAAATCATTCTGATCCCTCATCGAAAAAAAATGTAAAAAAAGAGTTTGTTTAAATTTTTCGACATTGTAAAGTTGATTATCGAGATTGCAAAATTTATTTTATAATAGTCCAATCCTTTCTAAAGAAAACAAAAAAAATGTAGCTCAATCGGACAAACAGTTCCTGAGATAAAAATTTGTAAGCGGGGCCTGTCCTCGCCAAAGCGGGCAAAAATTGCAAATTTCGAAGGGCTGTTATTTCTAAAAAAATCGGAACCGGCGAATTGATGACTTAAACCCCCTGTAATTTCACATGGACTACAACATATTTCATTCAGAACAAAATCGACGATGGCGCCTGCAAAAAGTGGTCGACTTTATTGTGTTTAATATATGAGATTACAATATACCTTCAAACTAGTGGGTTATCAATTCATTTCAACAAAAAAATGATTTTATATAGTTTTGTTCATGTCATTAAATATCGTTCCAGTAGCTCTATAACTTTGGATTACATAGCAAGTATTATTAGTAACTCGAATTTTAAGTTACAATTGAAAAATATGTGTAACAAATATAAAAACTAAATAGTATGCCGTAATTCAACGTAATTACGTAATGTTCAAAAATGTTATAATTTAAATAAAATTTATACATATGAACGTATGCAGAAATAATCAAAGAAACACCATAAACTTGTGGAAGTTTGTTAATAAAATTAACAATGCAAGAAACATACTTGCATAACTATTGAATAACTGCGTAGAAATATCAGACATTATTACATTAAGATTATAAGGCTGATTTGATGCGTAAGATAAATGCAAAATGAAAAACTATTGATATAAAATTATCCTAAATAATTTTATTGTAATTTTGTAGTTCACAGAACCGAGATCACACTCTAAACAATAATATAAATGTACGTAAAGATATTAATGCTCATGGATCTATTACTTTACATTATGTAGTACTTCATAATTACTATAATTATCCTACTACATAATTTTTACCATTCAAATACACGCGCCATATACATTTGTAATCTTCAAATAATATTAAGTACCCGTAGTAGAAATTGGATATACAGAATATTCGGTACTTGCTAATACGTTACTATCGGTAACATTGGGCGCGACACCGAAGTGGTATTGGGGCCACTTTGGCCCCAGCAAGTACGGCGTGACGGCCCCGTAAGATGAGACGTCTGTACCTATCCTAAGTCTGTGGTTTCGGGCTACCCGAGTGCTGCGGGCTGCCCAGGGGTTTCGGGCTGCCCTGGGCTGCCCACTGCCCGGGAGTGACTCGATCTCATCGCGTTCGCACGAACTTGTCCGCTTTTGTCCGAACGCGCTCGACGAAGTCGAGCCACTCGGGCCACCCGATGGCACAGTGGAGTATTTGGCCTGAAAAAGTGGAATAAACTAGTTTAACGTTATTTATATGCTCAAGGTTATAACATTATATATCGTTGCATTCGTCTTAAGATCAGCTACAACATTATGAAATCCAAAATACATTTCAGCATTTAAAAAATCAAATTCGCCTCAATTTTTTGTAAAAACAAAATTTTTTGCAACTTTCATATATTGAAATTTGTAGATGTCTGAATACTGTTCCTCTTTTGTTGAAAACATTTTTTCCTCAGATTATCGAGGACCCATGAAAAAGCGTGGCGATAGTGGAATATTTTCACTATCATGACTCTTGAAAAATATTTAAGAAAAAAATATTTTATTATAGTGTTTTGGAAAGCTCTCAAAACAAGCTACTTTGTTGGCTTATAATCACAAATCTTTACCGAATGTAATGAGACCAAAAAGAGCACGCAGACTCGCACAGAAATATAACAAAATCGTCGATAAAGTTTTGTAATCGTAAGAGAACTTACAGAGAATTATTGGCAACGTTCAAATATTAATAACTATACTAATTTACATGGTAACAAAATGAAATCTGTGCAAAAGTGCTCTGTATATTTTCCTGAACAACTTTTGTAATACAAGAATTTACACAATTGTCCTTAAAACACTTGAAAATCGCCAATGAACGGATGCTGTTTTAAAGCGCGCCTTTCGATGAAGTTTACTACTTCACGGGAGCACAAATAGAAAAAACAATATAGCAGCTTTATTCTTCAGACCTTTAACTACGGGGACAACAAAAATTTTATGACATACGCAAAAATTCAGAAATCGACTTTTTTCCATTTTTTCAGGCCAAATGCCCATCTCTTCCCTATTAATCATTTTAATAGAGGAGAAATCATATATTGACATTTTCAATTTAAACAATTTTCGAATAACTATCAATTTCATCTACTCACTTTTGCTATAAATGCATAAAGATCCGATGTCTATCCGTGACACATAAGGCGGCCCGAGAGTGGCTCGAGTGATTTGAGGAGTTGGTGATTTGAAAATTACAGTCAACACGTGTTGGCCGAGAAAGTGTCGACTTCCAGCTCAATAGTAATGACCTGTCATAAATCTCTCCATAGAGAACAGCCCCGGGAAAGGCACTGAAAGAAATCGGGCCTATTGGGTTGGGTCTGCCTAGTCCTACCACAGCCGCACGTCTGTAGTCTCAATGTGTTGACTTCGATGGTGCACGCTACGTAGACGTAGTATGTATGTGTGGCCGCTGTAGTCAGTCTTTCGACTCCATACAGTTGATGGTCGAGGTTAAAAATTAATTTTGCAATAGCACAATCCTTTCTGAATAAAACCATCAAAAAAGTGTAGCTCAATCGGATTTCAACGTAAAAATGATTTCATTAGTTTTGGTGACAAAAAATTCGATTTTTTGCAAAATCCTGAAGTGGTAGACAAATTTTGAGACCAGATTTGAAATAAGCGTGGAAGAATCTACGGGAAATGATATACAGCATGTTGCAGAAAAATCTGTTCCGCTCGTGGTATTGTGAAAATCAAAGTTTTATTGAAATTGTGCAGGTTTAACGAATTTGTCAAGGTTAAAAAACGTTCGTACCATCATTTCCTCACTTTTCCCATATTCTGCAAAGTTTGAGCTTTAATTTAAAAAAAAAATCATCGTTCTATCTCTTTTCTATCGAAAGTTCTTTGATTTTAGCACAGAATTCATCGGGTTGTCGCGCTGTGGCGACCCGGCAGTGACGATCCCTGTGCAGCGACCCTTGCAGCGACCCAAAAGCTGCAAGGGTCGCTGCAAGGGTCGCTGCAAGGACCGCTTCCAGGATCGCGACGGAGTGCCTAAAAAAAGATTTGTCGGCTCTGACCAGTCCTGGACCGGTTAGAGTTACAGGACTCATCACTAGTAAAGCTATCCAGCAGGCCCTACCTCAGCCGCGCTGCGATATCGGAAGGCGGTTTAAGACTGTATATATAGAGATCGGTGACGGATCAGGTAGCAGCGAGAAAGGTCTTTGACTATCTGTCCATCTTGTGGCGAGTGTAGGAAATTAACTGCCACGAAAGGTTACAAAATTCATCGATCTATCTCATTTTTTTCGAAAGATCTTTCGATAGGAGAAGGGAGCGAGTTATCGCGATTCCCGAGATTCAACTCTTCCTTCGCACGAACTAGTCCGCTTTTGTCCGAACGCGCCCGACGAAGTCGAGCCCCTTCGAAGCTTCGAATAGAAATTGTATTTAATTTTCGAATATTAAATACATCCACGAATACTTACGGCCGGCTCGAGGCTCCAATGAACACGTACCGAGGCCCGAGGGTCGAGCACAAAGGCCTGAGCCCATAACACAATAGTAGTGCAATAAACACCACCGGGCAAACCCTCGGCCATCCAGGTATCTCGGCATGAAACCGCTAACAAGTGAATGCTAAACTTGTTTATTTCTTATACTTCCCCTCACGAAAGTGACACGAGCCAGTTCGTGGCATTCTTCCAATTAAGAAAAGTCTAAACCCGATAGAAATCGGACTGTTTGTAGTGGATTTATTCGTGAGAATTTCTTCGGAAAATATATTTAAATACATTTTCGCCTCTACTCTGTGTTAGAGCGACGAAGCGACGAGGGTGGATGAGGGCCTCGGGAGCCTTGTCCAAGTGGTGCAATAAACACCACCGGGCAAACCCTCGGCCATCCAGGTATCTCGGCATGAAACTGCTGACAAGTGAATGCTAAACTTTTTTATTTCTCATAATTTTCTCACGGAAGTGACACGAGCCAGTTCGTGGCGTTCTTTCGATTAAGAAATGACTAAACTCGATAGAATTAGGACTGTATTTAAATACAAATTTCGAAGATACTTTCACGAGTAAAACCACAAGACATAGTCCGAATTCTATCGGGTTTAGTCTTTTCTTAATCGGAAGAACGCCACGAAGTGGCTCGTGTCACTTTCGTTAGAAGATTACATAAGATACTTTTGTCTTCGAACCTTCGAATAACGAATACAAAATTTGTATCATATTCGAATCGGTATTTAAATAGTTTTGATTTAAATACTGCCCAACTCTGGTGAAAAGGATGTCCTTTATTTTGATGCTATTTTTCATACTGTTACGTTCAACGTTTCACGCTTAACAATAATTTATTTGAGAAGTAAAATTGTCGATTTTAACTTCTACAGACATGTGTGTTGATGTATGAAATAGTAGTAAATGCCTACTCTATGTTTGGTTTTTTGACTTTTGTACTCCTAAATCGGCCATTTAGACCACTGTGCGGCGTAGAAAAATTAATTTAATTAATTCAAAATTGTTGTTTTCTGACGAGGCCGACTCGCGCGTGATGTCGCCTTTAACAAAGTGTAATAAATATGAATGTTACGCGTTCCTTCTTATAGATGAAATAAAATTTGACTCGTTTGTCATCTATATTTTAGTTTCAAAATAAATGTAGCCATTAGGGGTGTGCGGGCCGCCCGAATCGTCGAGTCTGTCGGGTCGCAGAAAGTCGGGCGGGCTCGATTCGGCTGCGCGATCTTTCCGGACTACACTACGGATCTTTATGCATTTACATATAGCAAAATTGAGTAGATGAAATTGATAGCTGTTGGAAAATTTTTTAAATTGAAGATGTCAATAAATAATTTCTCCTCTATTAAAATCATTAAGGGAAGAGATGCCATTCAATTTAGTTTCTATTTCTTGTAATCGACGCTGACATTTTTTATTTTGCATAAAGACTTCGTCGGGCGCGTTCGGACAAAAGCGGACTAGTTCGTGCGAACGCAGAGTTGAATCTCGGGAATCGCGATAACTCGCTCCCTTCTTCTATCGAAAGATCTTTCGAAAAAAATGAGATAGATCGATGAATTTTGTAACCTTTTGTGGCAAATTTCCTACACTCGCCACAAGATGGACAGATAGTCAAAGACCTTTCTCGCTGCTACCTGATCCGTCACCGATCTCTATATATACAGTCTTAAACCGCCTTCCGATATCGCAGCGCGGCTGAGGTAGGGCCTGCTGGATAGCTTTACTAGTGATGAGTCCTGTAACTCTAACCGGTCCAGGACTGGTCAGAGCCGACAAATCTTTTTTTAGGCACGCCGTCGCGATCCTGGAAGCGGTCCTTGCAGCGACCCTTGCAGCGACCCTTGCAGCTTTTGGGTCGCTGCAAGGGTCGCTGCACAGGGATCGTCACTGCCGGGTCGCCACAGCGCGACAACCCGATGAATTCTGTGCTAAAATCAAAGAACTTTCGATAGAAAAGAGATAGAACGATGATTTTTTTTTAAATTAAAGCTCAAACTTTGCAGAATATGGGAAAAGTGAGGAAATGATGGTACGAACGTTTTTTAACCTTGACAAATTCGTTAAACCTGCACAATTTCAATAAAACTTTGATTTTCACAATACCACGAGCGGAACAGATTTTTTTGCAACATGCTGTACATCATTTCCCGTAGATTCTTCCACGCTTATTTCAAATCTGGTCTCAAATCTCAAAATTCGTCAACCACCTTAGGATTTTGCAAAAAATCGAATTTTTTTGTCAACAACACTAATGAAATCATTTCTTCGTTTAAAGCCGATTGAGCTACACTTTTTTATGGTTTCATTCGGAAAGGATTGGGCTATTGCAATATTATTTTTTAACCACGACACCATTGACTGTATGGAGTCGAAGAATTTAAGCTAATTCTTTTTTTACGTCTTTTTCGATGAGCCGTCAGAGTGATTTAAATTTTGAAAAAAATATGGTTATATTCCTTGAAGTTTCACCTGTAAAATGAGCTCTTGAAAAGGAATGGGGATATAAAAATTGACGAATCCAACGATATACATACACTCCTCAAAAAAATTAAGGGATCACTTGTGCGAACCCGAAAAGTTGCTACAACTTTACATACTCATAACTCCGGCCAAAATTGCTGTATCGATATCGTTAAACAATGGTTTGAAAGCCTGAAACCTCTAGTTTCAGATTCTCTGTTTCAAATTTTTGATATATTGTTTTTTTACAAAGTTATAGCGAGGTGAAGACAACATTGACGGTTAACAAAAATTTTGTGCAACTTTGTGACATCACACGGGGTTAAACAAATTTTTTTGATAAATCGCGTTAACATTATTTGAAAGGGCTATCTTTCCTGTGTAAAATGAGTGGTTGTTGAATAGTGTGCGATTTTTTTTATTCGAGTTATTCAACATTGAAGTAAATGTTGGCCTTTTAACTTTAACTGGCTACAGAAGGTGCAAAAATTATCGTAGAATCTTGTGGAAAAAAGCAATAGAAAGAGCGTTTCTTTCTCTGCAAGGTACTTCTTTCGTTTTTTCAATTTCGTTAACATTTCGATATACCAGGTGTTTCTGAAAATATGCTTAAAATATGCATAATTTCCATTTTTCCTTCAACTCGCTATATCTCGGCGAGAAATGATCGCAATACCATGACCCGATAGTCAGATTGAAGCAGAGATTCTGCCGATTCGATTGAGTACCCCATGAACCCGCTGCTACCATGTTTTCCCTGTGGCAGCCGTGTTTGAAGTTAGAAAGCGAGGCTAATAGCGCGAGTTTGTCATGTTGTCACTCGGCTGAAGCGTGGCGTGCGTTTGGTACTCGTATCCCCACCCAGCGACGCACGACAACGTCAGACGAAAAGTAGCGAAAAACAACTGTCTTCGGAGCAGGGATGCCAGATGCGAGTCTCGCGGCTGCGAGTCTCGCCAGGCCCCTTACGTCTCCGTCCCTCGCCAAGATCCCCACTCTTACCACTACCGCTGGCGCGACCGAGTGATAGAATGAGAGCGGTAGCATGCTACCGACTCGGTCGCGCCAGCGGTAGTGGTAAGAGTGGGGATAGCGGAGGCATGCATCTAGGCGAGGGACGGAGACGTAAGGGGCCACTTGAGCCGTTGAGCCGCACCGTAATCTAGGCGAGGGACGGAGACGTAAGGGGCCACTTGAGCCGTTGAGCCGCACCGTCTGGCTACGCTGCTTCGGAGTCCGGCAGGCGCTGTAGGTGCAGCGCTAATTTCTGCGAATCACTAACTTCAAACACGGCTGCCACAGGGAAAACATGGTAGCAGCGGGTTCATGGGGTACTCAATCGAATCGGCAGAATCTCTGCTTCAATCTGACTATCGGGTCATGGTATTGCGATCATTTCTCGCCGAGATATAGCGAGTTGAAGGAAAAATGGAAATTATGCATATTTTAAGCATATTTTCAGAAACACCTGGTATATCGAAATGTTAACGAAATTGAAAAAACGAAAGAAGTACCTTGCAGAGAAAGAAACGCTCTTTCTATTGCTTTTTTCCACAAGATTCTACGATAATTTTTGCACCTTCTGTAGCCAGTTAAAGTTAAAAGGCCAACATTTACTTCAATGTTGAATAACTCGAATAAAAAAAATCGCACACTATTCAACAACCACTCATTTTACACAGGAAAGATAGCCCTTTCAAATAATGTTAACGCGATTTATCAAAAAAATTTGTTTAACCCCGTGTGATGTCACAAAGTTGCACAAAATTTTTGTTAACCGTCAATGTTGTCTTCATCTCGCTATAACTTTGTAAAAAAACAATATATCAAAAATTTGAAACAGAGAATCTGAAACTAGAGGTTTCAGGCTTTCAAACCATTGTTTAACGATATCGATACAGCAATTTTGGCCGGAGTTATGAGTATGTAAAGTTGTAGCAACTTTTCGGGTTCGCACGAGTGATCCCTTAATTCTTTTGAGGAGTGTATAATATTATAACCTTGAGCATATAAATAACGTTAAACTAGTTTATTCCACTTTTTCAGGCCAAATACTCCACTGTGCATCGGGTGGCCCGACTGGCTCGACTTCGTCGAGCGCGTTCGGACAAAAGCGGACAAGTTCGTGCGAACGCGATGAGATCGAGTCACTCCCGGGCAGTGAGCAGCCCAGGGCAGCCCGAAACCCCTGGGCAGCCCGCAGCACTCGGGTAGCCCGAAACGCTCGAGCCGAAAAGTATAAAGTTTCTTTTCCCTCCTACGACACTTTTTTTTTGCATGAAGACGTTTCAACACTCTAAACCTATCGAGCCTTAAAAGTAACTGATAAATGTTTCTTTGTATAAAAATGCTAAGATCGATTTTATTTAGGCTTTGTGCAGCTCTCCTATTGTAATATGTTAATGTATTAGGTCGTTCGGAAAATCATTTCGTTTTCTCCTCTACTGAAGAAATAACATTCAATTTGGTTTCTATTTCTTGCAGTCGATGTATTCGATTTTTATTTTGCAGAAATATCCGCAGTCTAGTAATGACAAACGGAAGCATTGCCATCCCTACACGAAAAACGAAATTACTTTCCAAACGACCTAATATATAGTAGTGTGTAGTATGTAATTTAAATAAATATTAATTTTGTCGGTAAAAAAGAAGAGCGCTGCTGCTGCTGCTGCATGCTGCTGCTACACATTTGTACAATGGACATTTACTTTACCGACATCTTAATGTGGAAGTTCCACATCAACCCGACCAGCTCTGTATCACCGCACTGCAACGGCGAGAGCCCCCTAGCCCCTAGTACAAAGTCTGTACGGCAGTCGAAACATTAGTGCGACTGTGTTGCCCTCTTACGGCGAGGCAGAATCTAGGACCGGTGCCGTGCAGCATCGCGGCAGCAGACATCCAAAACGCGACATTGCTGCCCGCTGCAGCCTGGTTGTCTGGGTAAGGTATCATTACGCTTGGAACTCCAAGAATTTCCAACAAAGCCATCACTTCCAAAATGTTTAGAACAAACACACAATCAATTGCTTTCATCCATTTTTGTCCTAATTGTGGATCTTGCGGAAATCTATAAATAAATTTGTTTACATAGGTTATATAGGTTATGCGATATTAAGTATAAAATACTTACTTGTGAAAAAGATATATTTGTATTATGCATAATCAACCGCAGAATGCAGAACCATATGGTTCTGTCGTTCTTTACAATACTTTATGCAACTAGTTTGCACCGTTTTTCCAAATTTTTATGTCATGTATTTCACTATATATACCTGACAGTTCCATTTCGATAGAGTCCGCTATGCAATGTTTATAATACTGTCATCTAAAGATGGTGAAAGTGGTGAAACCCAATGACATTTCCATTTATTCTACAGACTTTTACTCATTGCAAAAACTGACGAAAATTGTTTACATAATACAAATTTGTTTGTTTAAACAACCGTTTAAGCAATAAGAAATTGTTGGTTTAAACATTTGTTTAAATAATAGAAATGTATTTGTTTAAACAATCGTTCAAATAATGAAAATCTATTTGTTTAAACATATGTTTAAATAATACAAATTTGTTTGTTTAAACAATAGTTTAAGCAACAAGAAATTGTTGGTTTAAACATTTGTTTAAATAATAGAAATGTATTTGTTTAAACAATCGTCCAAATAATAAAAATCTATTTCTTTAAACAATCGTCCAAATAATAAAAATCTATTTGTTTAAACAATCGTCCAAATAATAAAAATCTATTTGTTTAAACAATTGTTATCGTCCTTCTAAGAGTGTCCGAATATGAAATATTGAGTCGGATCAAAATCTCAGTTATTCGAATGTCGAATAAAAGTTACGAATAAAGATACATATGATTTTCATCTCTACCCGTTACTCGTCACGAATAAAGGTCGGTACCAGGGTTGCCATATTTTATCCCCTCCGGCCCCTTACCCTTCCGCCTTCTCGCCCAGATTCGCAGCGTACCTCTTCCCACTAACGCAGGCGACAGTGGCGACACGCGACGAGTGGGAAGAGTGGGAGCAGGTAAGGAAAATAACGGGTGTACTTTTGTTTCACGCGACGCTACGGACGGCTTGGCTTGAGTGAAGTGGTTTTCGAATTCAGTTTACAGCAGTTTACAGACTTTGGTGTGCAATCTAGCAAGAATCAAAGTTTTAGAGTGCCGTTTGCAGTATTTTATACTACGCATTATTTAAAATTATTGAGAAAGCAGGTAATGTATACATTGAATTTTAGGTTATGTAATCTGCTTTCTCAATAATTTTAAATAATGCGTAGTATAAAATACTGCAAACGGCACTCTAAAACTTTGATTCTTGCTAGATTGCACACCAAAGTCTGTAAACTGCTGTAAACTGAATTCGAAAACCACTTCACTCAAGCCAAGCCGTCCGTAGCGTCGCGTGGAACAAAAGTACACCCGTTATTTTCCTTACCTGCTCCCACTCTTCCCACTCGTCGCGTGTCGCCACTGTCGCCTGCGTTAGTGGGAAGAGGTACGCTGCGAAACTGGGCGAGAAGGCGGAAGGGTAAGGGGCCGGAGGGGATAAAATATGGCAACCCTGGTCGGTACAGCTTGGCACGAACGATCAAGCCCGGAAAATGGACACCATACAGCTTGGGCCTGAGCCTTCCTACGCTTTCCTGACAGTAATTTGAGCCGTTTCCCGAGGCTCGCACAAAGGCCAAGCACCTAAAATCGTGTCTAACCGCAGGGGTCCGCCGGCTCACCCCAGGGGTCCCCCAGAACCTTCCACTCCCCTCTACACCCCAGGAGATGCCTATGGTAGATGCCGTCCGGTCAACGGGAAAATTCCGTTCTCTTCAGAATTTTTCTGGTGACCGATGACAGGCAGGCCCGACTCTACCATCAAGAAGAATATAACATGCTGTAATTATTTAAAAAGCTGTTAACTAGAAGTTTTCAGAGTTCGTCGTGCCAATGGCGAATACGTTGTTAAGGAATTTAAACGTTATAACAAAAAAATAAGAATAGGTTTTTGATTTCGTAATGTTACAGCTGACGATAATAAGCGAATTCAACGACCTACTACATTATTACGTTGAGCCTTTAAATAACGCCAAAATGCGGTACGGAATCGCAATACATACTACATAAATATGTAGAACACGCGTAACTGTGCAATAAGTCAATAAGTAAATAATATTATTTCACAGTAACAATAAGTAATAATTAGACTGCGGGAAGTGTATGAAAATTTTATGTCAGAATATGCAAATATTTCCTTCGTACCGTTGATATTATTAAGTTTAAACAATATTTCAAACCGTAGATTTTCCTGAAAAACATTTATATTTTGCTCTCACTTTTTCTTGGCAGCCAATAGGTACATTATCTAGATTTTGAGCAAAATCTGTAACTAATTTAATTGAATCTTTTATTCCTAACTTAAAATCGGGAATCGGAATAGGTGGCGCGTTCGGCAAATGAATCGTACTAAAATTTTCTTTCCCAAACCGATGGTCTACGGCCTTTTACTTTTAATTCAAACACTGCGTGTGTCAAACGCACTACAAATATGATTTCTGTAATCACTGCGGAAGCGCTCGGACACGTAGCTTCTACCGAGAGGTACAACGATCTTCTTTTACAAACACGCTAATCTCTAAAATTCTGTCTCTGTTCTCGAGTAATCGAATCACGACAAACGACAACTGCCGATCCGGAGGATCGGATCGACACGCATGGGTAGGTCGCATCCCCATCTCTTACGATAGGGGTGAGCCCAGGTTACACAAAATCTCGGGTGAGCGAAAGATGTCGACGCCGGGCTTTCATGTTTTTCTAATAATTACTATCTGCAAGATTGCACATATACTTTGGACATTCGCGATTTGCCAAAAAGTTATCATATGCCAAATCTTTATCGGTTTGTTAGTGCAGCCGGTATAAACACAATGAAAAAAGGTAGACAATTCACTTTGCAGGTATGTAGAAAACAGCGGACATTTATGACAGGGACGACTAAACACACTACTTTTTAGATTTCTCGGATGTAGCATTTTCGCCGGAGTATTCGGTACCTACACAAATTACTTTACAGTAAACAGGTGTTGCCCGAAAAAGTGCCGACTTCCAGCTGAATAGTAATGACCTGTCATAAACCTCTCCATAGAGAACAGCCCCGGCGGGAACGGCACATAAACAAAGCGGGCCTATCGCTAGGTCTGCCTGCCCCACCACAGCCGCGCCTGTAGCCCCAATGTTTGGACTTTGACGTTGCACGCTACGTAGATGTATGGCTGCTGTAGCCAATATTTCGACGCAGCCGAAAATGCGTGTGAAACGAGGTCAGCCTCCTCCGCTCTGATCCAATCGGCCGCGCATTCGTTCCGTCACCGTGATCCTCCCTGGGAACCTTCTTCTCAGGTTCGCATCAATACAATGTCACCAGTTCGGAGTTCGGACCCATACGAGATGGCGCCTTGCCATCCCCTACAATCGCGTAGCAGTGGGCAGTAACGGTTTATAATATCTTAACCCACTGCTCTGTTCCGCTATCGCTCGTAAGGGGCAGTGTATTCGACTACTTCAGGCATGGCCAGAAATAGCCCGCGGGCTAGGGATTCTCAACGAATACCCCCACTTTTCCCGGCCGCGCGTCTCGCTCCCCTTGGCGGCCGTAGTTGCTCCGAGTACCATAGCCGCCAAGGGGAGCGAGACGCGCGGCCGGGAAAAGTGGGGGTATTCGTTGAGAATCCCTAGCCCGCGGGCTATTTCTGGCCATGCCTGGACTACTTGTTGGACATAAACAAATTGAAAATGTTTATTCTCTACGTGAAAAGTGTAATATTAGGACAAATGCCGTCGACCCTTATTTCAGAATGTCTAAAGAATATTCAGCAATTGTATGGACACGAAATAACAAACAATTCAAACCTAACAGCTGTTTGTAATTACTGGAGTGTTTCACATCTCATGTGTGCCGAGATGATACATGATGCGTACAGTTGCAAAGTATCGTAATGGGCGAAATGACACTATTGGTTTCCCTAAAATGAACATTTTATTATTTACCGGTGTAACTGAAATAATTGTTGATATCATTTATTAGTTTGTGAAAGGAAAGTTCTGTCGCGTTTTGAATAAGCAAGTAATTTTGCTTGTTACCTGAATGATGGCAACAAGTTGTTACAGATAATTTAAAAAAAAACGGCATTCCAAAGAGCAAGAATCGTAGAATACGACCATATATTTATACATTTTTTTTCACAGTAGATCCGGTGGAAAAATTTGCAGAACAGAGATATGTGTCACTAATATATTTTCTAGTAATTATTTAAAATCATTATTTAGGAAGAATTCACCAAGCGGCAGGAACGTTTCCTACATGATGTTGAAAAGGAGAGCTACCGACAGTTTATCTAAGGAGTTGTGAAGCCCATAAAAACCTTTTTTTTTGTACCGCGCACAGCAGGCAGCCCTGACTCCCGTCGAGAGAGACGTCGTTGCCAGGAAAGGCCAGGCGAAAAATAAATTCCGTTGAGAAATCCGGCCCGAATTTCCGTGACCGGGCTCCCTATCCTTAAGCATTGGTGACCGGTGCTTTCCTGAGCAAGCTGTATCGACCTTAAAAGCGTCAAATAAATCGTCTCGCTAAATCGAGCTTCGAATAACGAATAAAGATGACAGATAAATCCCACGCGACATCTGGGGATTCGAATAATCCATAAGATTACGAATCTATTTCTTCAAATAAAATCTGACGGATACTCGGCGACCAATTTAACAACAGATACATCCGTAAGATAAATCGTGGCGCTGTATTCGACAGTCGAATAAAAGTCGGAAGATAATCAGAAAATCGTCGGAGAGACAGTCGAATAAATTCTCCAAATCGAGCGCTCGACAGATGAAGTTACAGATACATTGTGGCGCTGCAATCGACTTCGAATAAAAGGCAAAAGATACAGGTTATTTTATCTGGAACTTATTTCAATAATTTTTTATTTAGATACTGCCCATCTCTGGTCTGAGATATCAGTTTATCTCGAACACGTTCGTTAAAGAACGTAACACGAAACAGTGGTCTGCTGCACCGATGAAATGCCGTCGGTGGCCTTCTAGTTCACACTCCAGTCAGAATCTATCCTAGAGGGCGTAAGAGAACACCGAAATATTCGTGCCACGCCAACTCCCGTAAGGCTGGCAGTCTTTAACAGGGTTGCCATATTTTATCCCCTCCGGCCCCTTACCCTTCCGCCTTCTCGCCCAGTTTCGCAGCGTACCTCTTCCCACTAACGCAGGCGACAGTGGCGACACGCGACGAGTGGGAAGAGTGGGAGCAGGTAAGGAAAATAACGGGTGTACTTTTGTTTCACGCGACGCTACGGACGGCTTGGCTTGAGTGAAGTGGTTTTCGAATTCAGTTTACAGCAGTTTACAGACTTTGGTGTGCAATCTAGCAAGAATCAAAGTTTTAGAGTGCCGTTTGCAGTATTTTATACTACGCATTATTTAAAATTATTGAGAAAGCAGATTACATAACCTAAAATTCAATGTATACATTACCTGCTTTCTCAATAATTTTAAATAATGCGTAGTATAAAATACTGCAAACGGCACTCTAAAACTTTGATTCTTGCTAGATTGCACACCAAAGTCTGTAAACTGCTGTAAACTGAATTCGAAAACCACTTCACTCAAGCCAAGCCGTCCGTAGCGTCGCGTGGAACAAAAGTACACCCGTTATTTTCCTTACCTGCTCCCACTCTTCCCACTCGTCGCGTGTCGCCACTGTCGCCTGCGTTAGTGGGAAGAGGTACGCTGCGAAACTGGGCGAGAAGGCGGAAGGGTAAGGGGCCGGAGGGGATAAAATATGGCAACCCTGGTCTTTAATAGTATCAGAGAGTATATGAGAGTGCTCACGCTCGGGTTTTGCCCGTGCCCATTATAGTGCTGCCCCCTAGTCTAGTGCTTAGCCTGGATAAGAATCCGTTTCGACTTTCAATCCGGGCAACCACCTATACCGACTTTCAGACCGGACAAGAACCCGTTTCGACTTTCAATCCGGGCAACCACCTATATCGACTTTCAGTCCGGACAAGAACCCGTTTCGACTTTCAGTCCGAACAAGATCTTACATCATCTTTGGCCTTGATCAAAACGAAAAGACTATATTGTTTGATTCGCTGCACCCGTATTATATTCTCTTTCGTATCAAACAATATCCTGTATCCAATATCATGTATTAAAATAATTGCAAAAAATAATTATTTAATAAGGTGAAATAAAAGAAAGGATCGCAGAAGTAGACACATTGTGCGGAATAACAAATTTTATTTAAACAAAAAAGAGATCGAACTACATTTCAGCTCTACTTACAACAAACTATAAAATGTATAAGGTACTATTTACAATTTCTTAGGACCTTTAGAAATTATGTTCAGTTTGGACTGTGAAATGGGAAATAAAAGAAAGGCAAAACATTTCATTCTCTCGTAAATATTCGTGTGCCGTTTGATAACTGATTGATCCCATACGTTCCGAGTTGTGCAGAATTACAATTGGATTACTCCAGGAATATATAATTACGATGTAATTGAATTACATTGTAATTCAGTCATATTGTAATTTATAATTCAGATCTTCATTCAATTAAATTACAATGTAATTCGTAATTGCAATGGAGTACAATTATAATACACGTTGTTATTATTACAATGTAATTCGTAATTGCAATTGGATAATATACTTATAAAATACTTTGTAATTAAATTACATAAAATAGCGTTACGTATTATGAACGAGGACGAGGAATAGAAACTATACGCCGTGCCGCACAAACACTATAAACAAGTATAATGAAAGAAAAACATAAAAATATGCCGCAATTCTTTATTGTTCTGTGCTATAATTTGGAGAGCTGTATTTTAATTATATTGTATTTCAATTACACATCTGATTAAATTCTTAGTAATTGAAAAAATTAATTGTAAGGTTTGAATTATTAATTCAGTTACGACGTAGTTGAATTTCTATACAGGGTGTCCCAGCTAACTTGACCACCTTGAATATCTTTGTTGTTTTTAGAGATACGTCAAATGTATGAGGACATAGTTGAATGGCACAATGGGGCTCATACGATACCAACAAAATTTTTGCTTTTATGCAATTTCTTTTGGAGATATGAATAGGAGACATAAGTAAGTAAACGCTAACGTCTTAGTACGACCGCAATGGTATTTTAGAGTTATTTAAATTGAAATATCTCCTGAACTACTAACTTTTCGACATACATAGGTTAGTACTTTTTATAACGAATGTCCAGCTGCATCGATTGATGTATTAAACAATACCTCATTCCATTAAAAAAAAATGAAGGTGACCTTCATATCATATCTCTAAAAAAATTACATGAAAACAAAAATTTTGTTGGTATCGTACAAGCCCCATTTTACCATTCAACTTCGTCCTTCAGACATTTGACGTATCTTGAAAAACAACAAAGATATTCAAGGTGGTCAAGGGTGTATCCCTTGGGTCCCATTCTAGCTGGGACACCCTGTATAATTGAAATATAATGTAATTCAATTGCGTAATTGAATTAGCACAACTCTGCATACGTTCATCTGCTTCCATCCGACGAAAGTTCTAATTACAATTGATTTCCCCAAAATGAACATTTTACTATTTTCCTGTGTATATCTGAAATAAAATTTAAATCATTCATATTTTCAAAGTTGTCCCCCTTCGGTGTCCACTCTTTGTAAATGACAATCTCTCAGTAATAGTTCTATGTTGCACATTACAGCGAATCCCATCGTCGACCGATTTGCACGGATGATGGTAATTTTCCAAACGCAGGGTTTTCCCCACTCATAAAACTCAACCGTCCTCTTCACTCTCTTCTCTCTCATCCTCTTTCTTTCCTTTCTCTTATTACAACCGTATTCCTACCAGGGCTTCGGAGTCGGAGTCGTGGAGTCGGAGTCGGAGTTTGAGAGTAATTGCTGATCACTGGAGTCGGAGCCGGAGTCAGAAAAAGCTATATATCGACTCTCGGAGCCGGAGTCAGAGTCGGAAAAAAATATATCGACTCCGACTCCAACTTTGGCTCTTCTGTTTATAAATCATTAATAGATTTATATATACATAAATAAATTGCTAATATTCGATCTGCAGCACAAACGTATTGTATATGTAATACATATTTATATACCTCGGCACTCGGCACTATGTAAAGGAGAAGCAGTTAAAGTTATGGTAGTAGTATTTTCTAACTATTTCCTGAAAGTGAGAAAGTAACAGTCGTGTTGTGTTGTATCAGAGTTATCTGTTCCATATTCTTAGACTTTAATACAATATTTCAACTATTTATTCAGTTTTAATACAACTCTTAATTATTTTGAGTACATATTTTTTCAATTTGGAGAGTCGGAGTCGGAATCGTTGTCGGAGTCGGAGTCGAAATCGGCGTCGGAGTCGGATTCGGAGTCGGAGTCGGATTCGGAGTCGGAGGTAAAAAAAAAGAGGAGTTGGAGTCGGAGTTGGAGTTAAGAATTTTGTCTACCGACTCCGAAGCCCTGATTCCTACAACACTAGCCCATCGTTGACACAGATAGACGAAAACCAAACATCCACGCTAGCGTACCCCAAAGTTATCCTTCTAAATTTTCGTCGAAAAATTTGGTTTTCATGTTGTTCTAGTTCTAGACTTTCATTTTTCTAGTGTTTTTTGAGAATATTTTACCAAAAAAAATATATGTTTCTTAATATCGGTATTTTGCATACATATTTATTTATATTCGGGATTTATACCTCAGGATTTTGCAAAAAATCGATTTTTGTTAACAAATTATCTAATTCAAAGATCCTTCAAGATCCTTTTGACCAACTCGAGGCTTGAATGAACACGTACCGAGGCCCGAGGGTCGAGCCCCGAGGCCTGAGACCAGAACATAATAGTAGTACAATAAACACGGCCGGGCAACCCCACGGCCAGCCAGGTATATCGGCATGACACCACTAACAAGTGAATGCTAAACTTGTTGATTTTTTGTAATTTTCTCACGAAAGTGACGCGAGCCAGTTCGTGGCGTTCTTCCGATTAAGAAAAGACTAAACTCGATAGAATTCGGACTGTGACCAGTGGTTTTACTCGTGAAAATATCTTCGAAATTTGTATTTGAATACAATTTCAGCCCATCCTCCGTGCTAGGGCGACGAAGCGACGATGGCCTCGGGCGCCTTGGTCAAGTGGTGCAATAAAAACCGCTGGGCAATCCCCCGGCCAGCTAGGTATCTCGACATGAAACCGCTAGCAAGTGAATGCTAAACTTGTTAATTTTTCGTAATTTTCTCATGAAAGTGACACGAGCCAGTTCGTGGCGTTCTTCCGATTAAGAAAAGACTAAACTCGATAGAATTCGGACTGTGTCCAGTGGTTTTACTCGTGAAAGTATCTTCGTTTGTATTTATAGATACAGTTTTTGCCCATCCTCCGTGCTAGGACGACAAAGCGACGAGGGGCCTCGGGCCTGGGGCTCGGCCGTGTTTATTGCACCACTTGGCCACGGCTCCCGAGGCCCTCGACGCTTCGTCGCCTTAGCCAGCAGAGATGGGCAAAAATTGTAATTAAATACATACAAATTTCGAAGATACTTTCACGAACAAATCCACTTAGACACAGTCCTACCAAATTTCATCGAGTTTAGTATTTTTGAAGTGAAACGTCTCTGCTGAGGGGCTACAATTTTCTAGCATTACGGAAGTGGGTTACGGAAATTGAGTGTGACGAAACTGGTCCTCCACCGTCGCCTTTCCACCCTTCTCCGAGCTCGCGTTTCGGTGGACCGAGTAGCTGAAACGCGAGTCAGGAGAAGCTAAGTCAACGATGGAAATGATCGAGATCCGCTAATGTAAGTTTAATTAATCATTTACAATTCAATGAAATATATTTTTCATTTGAATGTATTAGGTAATCAAATATTTTATAAATTCAATTTTTCCTGTCTATACAATCTATTTAAACAAGTACAGTTTTTAAATATGTTATATTAAATTTTGTAACAATCGTTTTGAGACGAATTAAGTTTGAAACAAAATTTTTTTATTAGTGTACATCCTTTTTTTAAAGGCAATCTGCAAGACAGTAAAATTGTTTAAACAAATATAATTATTTAAACAAAGTATACTTTCTCACAAATAATTTCTTTAATAACCATCTTTTTATAAACAGAATTTTCCGGACAAATAAAACTGTTTAAACAAACATATGAATAATCTGTATTTTTTAAAAATGGATTTAAATAGATTATATTTAAATAAAGTAAAAAAAAGCCTTCAAATTGAATAATAAAATGCATTCACCTATTTAATTGTTGTTAAATTCCTATTAATAGTTGCTATGTATTATAATAATTATTTATTTATTTGTTTTATAATATTTGTATTATATTTGTCTATATGTATTATAATATTTGTTTTTATGTGTGCAATAAATGATTTTTGTTTTTCGATTAATTGTTTTGTTTCGATTTTCTTTAATTTTACCATTCCACAGTTAAATTCCGATTTCCAAACTGAACATAATTTCTACAAGTCCTAAGGAATTGTAAATTTGTACCTTTTATAAATTTTATAGTTTGTTGTAAGTAGAGCTGAAATGTAGTTCGATCTCTTTTTTGTTTAAATAAAATTTGTTATTCCGCACAATGTGTCTACTTCTGCGATCCTTTCTTTTATTTCACCTTATTAAATAATTATTTTTTGCAATTATTTTAATACATGATATTGGATACAGGATATTGTTTGATACGAAAGAGAATATAATACGGGTGCAGCGAATCAAACAATATAGTCTTTTCGTTTTGATCAAGGCCAAAGATGATGTAAGATCTTGTTCGGACTGAAAGTCGAAACGGGTTCTTGTCCGGACTGAAAGTCGATATAGGTGGTTGCCCGGATTGAAAGTCGAAACGGGTTCTTGTCCGGTCTGAAAGTCGGTATAGGTGGTTGCCCGGATTGAAAGTCGAAACGGATTCTTATCTCTGATTAATCAGAGAGTATATGAGAGTGCTCACGCTCGGGTTTTGCCCGTGCCACTTTTGGCTGCCATCATTCTTTAGTCCGGATAAGAATCCGTTTCGACTTTCAATCCGGGCAACCACCTATACCGACTTTCAGACCGGACAAGAACCCGTTTCGACTTTCAATCCGGGCAACCACCTATATCGACTTTCAGTCCGGACAAGAACCCGTTTCGACTTTCAGTCCGAACAAGATCTTACATCATCTTTGGCCTTGATCAAAACGAAAAGACTATATTGTTTGATTCGCTGCACCCGTATTATATTCTCTTTCGTATCAAACAATATCCTGTATCCAATATCATGTATTAAAATAATTGCAAAAAATAATTATTTAATAAGGTGAAATAAAAGAAAGGATCGCAGAAGTAGACACATTGTGCGGAATAACAAATTTTATTTAAACAAAAAAGAGATCGAACTACATTTCAGCTCTACTTACAACAAACTATAAAATTTATAAAAGGTACAAATTTACAATTCCTTAGGACTTGTAGAAATTATGTTCAGTTTGGAAATCGGAATTTAACTGTGGAATGGTAAAATTAAAGAAAATCGAAACAAAACAATTAATCGAAAAACAAAAATCATTTATTGCACACATAAAAACAAATATTATAATACATATAGACAAATATAATACAAATATTATAAAACAAATAAATAAATAATTATTATAATACATAGCAACTATTAATAGGAATTTAACAACAATTAAATAGGTGAATGCATTTTATTATTCAATTTGAAGGCTTTTTTTTACTTTATTTAAATATAATCTATTTAAATCCATTTTTAAAAAATACAGATTATTCATATGTTTGTTTAAACAGTTTTATTTGTCCGGAAAATTCTGTTTATAAAAAGATGGTTATTAAAGAAATTATTTGTGAGAAAGTATACTTTGTTTAAATAATTATATTTGTTTAAACAATTTTACTGTCTTGCAGATTGCCTTTAAAAAAAGGATGTACACTAATAAAAAAATTTTGTTTCAAACTTAATTCGTCTCAAAACGATTGTTACAAAATTTAATATAACATATTTAAAAACTGTACTTGTTTAAATAGATTGTATAGACAGGAAAAATTGAATTTATAAAATATTTGATTACCTAATACATTCAAATGAAAAATATATTTCATTGAATTGTAAATGATTAATTAAACTTACATTAGCGGATCTCGATCATTTCCATCGTTGACTTAGCTTCTCCTGACTCGCGTTTCAGCTACTCGGTCCACCGAAACGCGAGCTCGGAGAAGGGTGGAAAGGCGACGGTGGAGGACCAGTTTCGTCACACTCAATTTCCGTAACCCACTTCCGTAATGCTAGAAAATTGTAGCCCCTCAGCAGAGACGTTTCACTTCAAAAATACTAAACTCGATGAAATTTGGTAGGACTGTGTCTAAGTGGATTTGTTCGTGAAAGTATCTTCGAAATTTGTATGTATTTAATTACAATTTTTGCCCATCTCTGCTGGCTAAGGCGACGAAGCGTCGAGGGCCTCGGGAGCCGTGGCCAAGTGGTGCAATAAACACGGCCGAGCCCCAGGCCCGAGGCCCCTCGTCGCTTTGTCGTCCTAGCACGGAGGATGGGCAAAAACTGTATCTATAAATACAAACGAAGATACTTTCACGAGTAAAACCACTGGACACAGTCCGAATTCTATCGAGTTTAGTCTTTTCTTAATCGGAAGAACGCCACGAACTGGCTCGTGTCACTTTCATGAGAAAATTACGAAAAATTAACAAGTTTAGCATTCACTTGCTAGCGGTTTCATGTCGAGATACCTAGCTGGCCGGGGGATTGCCCAGCGGTTTTTATTGCACCACTTGACCAAGGCGCCCGAGGCCATCGTCGCTTCGTCGCCCTAGCACGGAGGATGGGCTGAAATTGTATTCAAATACAAATTTCGAAGATATTTTCACGAGTAAAACCACTGGTCACAGTCCGAATTCTATCGAGTTTAGTCTTTTCTTAATCGGAAGAACGCCACGAACTGGCTCGCGTCACTTTCGTGAGAAAATTACAAAAAATCAACAAGTTTAGCATTCACTTGTTAGTGGTGTCATGCCGATATACCTGGCTGGCCGTGGGGTTGCCCGGCCGTGTTTATTGTACTACTATTATGTTCTGGTCTCAGGCCTCGGGGCTCGACCCTCGGGCCTCGGTACGTGTTCATTCAAGCCTCGAGTTGGTCAAAAGGATCTTGAAGGATCTTTGAATTAGATAATTTGTTAACAAAAATCGATTTTTTGCAAAATCCTGAGGTATAAATCCCGAATATAAATAAATATGTATGCAAAATACCGATATTAAGAAACATATATTTTTTTTGGTAAAATATTCTCAAAAAACACTAGAAAAATGAAAGTCTAGAACTAGAACAACATGAAAACCAAATTTTTCGACGAAAATTTAGAAGGATAACTTTGGGGTACGCTAGCGTGGATGTTTGGTTTTCGTCTATCTGTGTCAACGATGGGCTAGTGTTGTAGGAATCAGGGCTTCGGAGTCGGTAGACAAAATTCTTAACTCCAACTCCGACTCCAACTCCTCTTTTTTTTTACCTCCGACTCCGAATCCGACTCCGACTCCGAATCCGACTCCGACTCCGACTCCGACGCCGATTTCGACTCCGACTCCGACAACGATTCCGACTCCGACTCTCCAAATTGAAAAAATATGTACTCAAAATAATTAAGAGTTGTATTAAAACTGAATAAATAGTTGAAATATTGTATTAAAGTCTAAGAATATGGAACAGATAACTCTGATACAACACAACACGACTGTTACTTTCTCACTTTCAGGAAATAGTTAGAAAATACTACTACCATAACTTTAACTGCTTCTCCTTTACATAGTGCCGAGTGCCGAGGTATATAAATATGTATTACATATACAATACGTTTGTGCTGCAGATCGAATATTAGCAATTTATTTATGTATATATAAATCTATTAATGATTTATAAACAGAAGAGCCAAAGTTGGAGTCGGAGTCGATATATTTTTTTCCGACTCTGACTCCGGCTCCGAGAGTCGATATATAGCTTTTTCTGACTCCGGCTCCGACTCCAGTGATCAGCAATTACTCTCAAACTCCGACTCCGACTCCACGACTCCGACTCCGAAGCCCTGGTAGGAATACGGTTGTAATAAGAGAAAGGAAAGAAAGAGGATGAGAGAGAAGAGAGTGAAGAGGACGGTTGAGTTTTATGAGTGGGGAAAACCCTGCGTTTGGAAAATTACCATCATCCGTGCAAATCGGTCGACGATGGGATTCGCTGTAATGTGCAACATAGAACTATTACTGAGAGATTGTCATTTACAAAGAGTGGACACCGAAGGGGGACAACTTTGAAAATATGAATGATTTAAATTTTATTTCAGATATACACAGGAAAATAGTAAAATGTTCATTTTGGGGAAATCAATTGTAATTAGAACTTTCGTCGGATGGAAGCAGATGAACGTATGCAGAGTTGTGCTAATTCAATTACGCAATTGAATTACATTATATTTCAATTATACAGGGTGTCCCAGCTAGAATGGGACCCAAGGGATACACCCTTGACCACCTTGAATATCTTTGTTGTTTTTCAAGATACGTCAAATGTCTGAAGGACGAAGTTGAATGGTAAAATGGGGCTTGTACGATACCAACAAAATTTTTGTTTTCATGTAATTTTTTTAGAGATATGATATGAAGGTCACCTTCATTTTTTTTTAATGGAATGAGGTATTGTTTAATACATCAATCGATGCAGCTGGACATTCGTTATAAAAAGTACTAACCTATGTATGTCGAAAAGTTAGTAGTTCAGGAGATATTTCAATTTAAATAACTCTAAAATACCATTGCGGTCGTACTAAGACGTTAGCGTTTACTTACTTATGTCTCCTATTCATATCTCCAAAAGAAATTGCATAAAAGCAAAAATTTTGTTGGTATCGTATGAGCCCCATTTTGCCATTCAACTATATGTCCTTCATACATTTGACGTATCTCTAAAAACAACAAAGATATTCAAGGTGGTCAAGTTAGCTGGGACACCCTGTATAGAAATTCAACTACGTCGTAACTGAATTAATAATTCAAACCTTACAATTAATTTTTTCATTACTAAGAATTTAATCAGATGTGTAATTGAAATACAATATAATTAAAATACAGCTCTCCAAATTATAGCACAGAACAATAAAGAATTGCGGCATATTTTTATGTTTTTCTTTCATTATACTTGTTTATAGTGTTTGTGCGGCGCGGCGTAGTTTCTATTCCTCGTCCTCGTTCATAATACGTAACGCTATTTTATGTAATTTAATTACAAAGTATTTTATAAGTATATTATCCAATTGCAATTACGAATTACATTGTAATAATAACAACGTGTATTATAATTGTACTCCATTGCAATTACGAATTACATTGTAATTTAATTGAATGAAGATCTGAATTATAAATTACAATATGACTGAATTACAATGTAATTCAATTACATCGTAATTATAATTCCTGGAGTAATCCAATTGTAATTCTGCACAACTCCGGACGTATGGGATCAATCAGTTATCAAACGGCACACGAATATTTACGAGAGAATGAAATGTTTTGCCTTTCTTTTATTTCCCATTTCACAGTCCAAACTGAACATAATTTCTAAAGGTCCTAAGAAATTGTAAATAGTACCTTATACATTTTATAGTTTGTTGTAAGTAGAACTGAAATGTAGTTCGATCTCTTTTTTGTTTAAATAAAATTTGTTATTCCGCACAATGTGTCTACTTCTGCGATCCTTTCTTTTATTTCACCTTATTAAATAATTATTTTTTGCAATTATTTTAATACATGATATTGGATACAGGATATTGTTTGATACGAAAGAGAATATAATACGGGTGCAGCGAATCAAACAATATAGTCTTTTCGTTTTGATCAAGGCCAAAGATGATGTAAGATCTTGTTCGGACTGAAAGTCGAAACGGGTTCTTGTCCGGACTGAAAGTCGATATAGGTGGTTGCCCGGATTGAAAGTCGAAACGGGTTCTTGTCCGGTCTGAAAGTCGGTATAGGTGGTTGCCCGGATTGAAAGTCGAAACGGATTCTTATCCAGGCTAAGCACTAGACTAGGGGGCAGCACTATAATGGGCACGGGCAAAACCCGAGCGTGAGCACTCTCATATACTCTCTGCTGATAGTATCTCGTCGGTGGCTCTACTATCGGTGTAGGATCTGATCCAGGCTAAGAGTGGGAGGGAGAAATCCGCTCTACTACCGGTGTAGGATCTGATCCAAGCTAGGATTTTGTGTGGGGGCAGCACTATACCGGTGGCATCGAAAACCCGGGCGTGAGCACTCTCATATCCTCTCTGTAAGTATATATGGTCTAAGGTGTGATACATAGAGTCAGATAGAGTCAGATAGAGTAGAGGTTAGGTATACGAAGTGTTGATGTAAACAGATCGGCGAGTTTGCAATATGATTAATATAGTTCGACGATCACGTTTTGCCTCATGATTTTTTATGCATTTAATTTTACACTCCAATGGCAGTTGTGCATCGTGTATTATTTACATGGTTTTACCTTTTAGTATTTCTGGCTTTACTTAATATGAAACTTGAACAGAAAATACAATGGAACTGGTTCATAGTTTTTATCCCAATGTGGTTTTTTGACCTCGTTCTACTCGGTAACGGAGTTTTCTTTATAATTTCCCATTGTAAGAATGGGCGTGTTCGTAATGTGTATTGCGAAGTAAGTTGCATGTCGATAACTAAATTGAAAGGAGAACATGAACTATTTACTTGACATATTTATTCAGTTTCATCGAGAACTAACTTATTATTAAATATCTGCTATCGTTTGATCTCTCTCTCTCTCTCTCTCTCTCTCTCTCTTTGATTACCTTGTAAGTAAAATTTCTATTTCATGAAACTTTTACAAAAAAAATACTTCTAATCGTTGCGTGTAGTTGAAAGAACACTTTCATTCGCAGGAATGAATGTAATAAATTTAGTATATCGATCGATATAGTATACTCTGCTACGAATACATCATTTAACAGCCAACAGTTTAAGCAATTTAATACAAACGATTCTGATGAAACTGGATGTCGGTTACATTTTATGAAAGTTGAATATAGTTTCCTTCTAGGTGTGGTACACGATAGCTGTATTTTTGAAATTAAGCGTTGAGATTTTGATATGCATCAAATTGGAAGTACCGCATTGGTTTCTACCAGCGAAAGTTGTCCTGGCGCCGCTTTGGATTCTTCTTTCAACATTGGCAGTTTATGTATTCGTTCGGTTGAAATAGCTACATCGGTTTTGATGGGGGCCCAATTCTAGTTGACTCAGCCAGCGAACGATTACAGATTTATCTTACTCCGTTTAAACTTAATTTTGTATTGCCATTACTGTGTAAGTTGTATTCGTGATACTACATACTATATATCTTTGGTAATGCTAATTCATATATTGTTTACCTCTCTGACAAATAGACGAACTATTTTGATTATAAAAAGAACATTCAAGACTGCTCGATCAATTACTTATATATAGATATACTTGAAAATAAAAGAATAACGCATTGTTACATCTTGTATCTCGAATATGTATGTTATGTAATGATAAAAGGATCGAATGTATAGAAATATTGCCTTGATATTCGGTTTTACCTTACATATCGGTGTTTGATCGGCAGTCAAACGAAAGGGTATATAGCATAGTTTCAGATGGTATGGTAGTCACAAGATGCCAGTGTGGCTTACTATAAATACACTATTGCACAAGGATGAATAGGACAAAGATATAAATAAGTAACTCCGTGGCAGTTTCATTATCAAAGCTTTTCTCGCTAGTCCCTAAGGCTGTCATCCTTCGCGAACAGTGTTTCCGATGGTGAACACTAATTTCTGATAAGTGCATTTAGGTATCATAGTACAAAAACAGTGAGAAGAGTCGTACAGAGTTATAGGTTGTCAGTTATGCAATATGGTTCATTGACAAGTGACTGCTGTCTGCATTCTTTGTAGAGTAATTGTTCTAGCAACCATCTGTCACGCTTACACCAGGTTCTATGATACAGAATTTTTTACCTCAAAGGTGACTGGAATTAGAATTATAATTGTTGTACGATAAGACACGCTAACGGTACAAAACACATTGTCGGTACAGTTGACGAGTAGAACAAGTAGTTAGTCGTGCGATCCTAAAGTACTTCACGTTTTCTACAAGATACTAAGTTTCTTTAATACAATATTCATGTGAAAATTAAAATAGTTAAAGCAAAAACTGTGTGGCTATAGTTGTTCATGTCGCAATTAGAAGCGTACACAGAAGTAACATGCAACAGGTAGAACAATCAAGAATTATGAAATAAAGTCTTGTCCAATGTCTATCAACGTCGTAAATCTTGTTCGATATATTTACATTATTGACTCGTCAACCGGTACGATTTTCTTTTCCAGATGAACGTAATATTTTCCTCATTAATTTTTTTACCACTCTTATTATTCAAACATGGAATTGTCAGCGGCACAATTACAGTCACGGAAGTTCCAGCCGGCCACTTAGCTGAACTTCCGTGTTTAAGCAGCGATGATCATCATCGTTTCATGTTCTGGCAACTTACCGATGACAGGCGCATTATCGGACCTGGAAATTCTATGGACGAAAATAAGTACAACTATGAGGTGCTAACCGGAACGCTTTATATCAGGGTAAGTTCTAATATTTTTAATTATTGAAACCGCGAACGTGCATCCACGAGAAATTATTCAACAAATTTATTTCTTCGGCTGCATATTATAAAAAAAATTGTTAGAAATTTGGAGATAGACACATTCTCGTTATTTTTATAAAGTAATGTGAAATAGTAACTTTTCAACAAGTTCACGTAAGCATACTCTGTTCAAAAAGTAATTTTCAAGTTTAATGAATTCTTGTTTAACAGGGTGTATCAACAGCTGAATCAGGATTTTACAAATGCATTTCAAAAGGTATATCTGATCATTCTTCCTTCAACATTCACGTTGTTGAGTTAATCGTTAAGAAAGATTGGGAAGATGTTTGGGAGAACGACTTCGAGGTATGCACGAATATTTTAACACCCATGAAAGCAAGTACATTAGGGTGCTTCTAAGCTATACCTGTGAAAATTTTTTATCGAGATACAATGGACGAGGCACGCCAGAATTGTTCCTTTAGGTGAGAAAAAAATTTGTGCGAAGTTCGAGCTCGATCGGATAAAAGAATCACGTGCCCCTTTTGAATTGAAAATTTTGAAATTCACCTCAACTATGGCATATGGCACATCGTTGGATTTGTCTTTTTTTTCTGAATAGGAATATGGAAATATTATATGATCTTTAAATAAAAATAGCGATGACCTTGAAATTTCGAAAATATGATTTTCAAAAAATTTTTTTATTTTGCCATTATATTTACCTTATTGAACAGTGCAAATTTCTCCTCTGACATTTTTTCGTATAATCGCAAATAACAGAGATATTTAAATATCTACATCAAAATGCATATTTTGACTGATGGTGGGACATATGTATTATCCTGTATAGGTAAAATAACATATTACAGTAGTAAATGAATATATTCTACAGGATAGTAATAAGGAACTATTTCTTATATTCTAAAGAAGTTATATGTAATATTTACATATTTTTCGCTAAGGTAGTTTTATTTACATCAGGATATTGCTCGCGGTAATCTTTTACAATTTGTAGTATCATCTGTTTTTCTTCCTCACTTTGCGCTAAAATTTGATTAAAGTCCTGCATTAACTTAACAGCTCTTTCTGCTTTATCGTTAACCACCGGTAAAGCTTTAACTATATCTAAACCTATTTTATAAGATGGTTCATCTTGCCAAACTATAGGATCTTTTTCTAAAAATTCTGCCGATATGCGGAATCTACTAAAAAACTTCCGACTTTCGTCTGACATAAAATATGAAATATCCTTCTTCATATAGTCGGCTACATTACTTGGTAGGAGGACAAACTTTTTATAATAATCACCGTCGCCACTATTAGTGTTATTTAACGCCTCCACCATTCGTTTCTTTGTTTCTATCGAAATGTCATTATCGAAGAATGATAACGCAACATTTTCTAGTATCAAATACCACAAGCGTCTGCAAAATTTGTCTAGCTTGTCAAGCTTGCGCTCGAACTCTATTCTTTTGCATAAAGAACTCGATCTCCTCCAATTATCGAGCCTGGTCGTCCTTTTTTTCTTTGGTTCAGAAGAAATTGTTTATCTTCATCGACCTGACCATCTCTAAAGCATCAGCATGTGCGATATCGAAAAGATCATCTAATTGATCAAGAAACTGTTGTTCCCATTGATCTTGTAGCTGCAATCGTCGTTTACAACCCTTTTGTAAGGCCTTCCACTCCTGGTATAAGGACTCCAATTGCTTGATGCTGTTACAGGTGTTACGTCCCATGGTGGACGTTGTTATAGATTTAATGATTAAATTGATAGATTTTACTAGAGAATAAAACGCAGTTTTGAACCTACCTGCATTCACCGGCTTCGGTTTGGGTAATTGAGGATTTGTTTAATTTCTAAGTGACTTTGATCGTGGAATTGGAATGAAGTCTAAGGAGTATGATTTGAAATCTTGATCTGAATAAAAATAAACAAGAATATATTCTATTGAACAAATTTAGGATACATAGAGTTATTGAAATCTTATTATAAATTTGTTAGTAATTACCGCACGCAGTTTTTCGCTTGTGGATGATTTCTGTCAGTCTACTGGATCCGCAGCAATGATGATGATTATTATGATGATAACTATGATTAGAATTCCGGAGGGTTATCTTCGCCAATGTCACTTTTTCACTGTATCGTTGTTGCACTGAGCTTTTAATTGATATAAAAATTTACTACTGTAGATTGAATTGTGACGCTAAGTTTGACAAATTATTATTTATAAAATTCCTTGATGGCTGTTTACTGTGTACTGAACGTATTTAATGAATTTGATGTAGACTGAACTGTGACTGTGAACTGTGTATTGTTAACTGTTAACTGTTGACTATTAACTGAGCTCCTGATGAGGAGCCATCCATTTTATAGATCGATCAATCCATTGTTCTCATAGATGAGTACGTCTTCACCAATTCCATTTAACCGGTTTCTTCTTAGTCTCTTTCTTCTTAATCGTATA
Source organism: Lasioglossum calceatum (assembly GCA_963966675.1). Classification (NCBI taxonomy): domain Eukaryota; kingdom Metazoa; phylum Arthropoda; class Insecta; order Hymenoptera; family Halictidae; genus Lasioglossum; species Lasioglossum calceatum. The sequence goes on along the minus strand of OZ016551.1, from coordinate 13,203,191 downwards.
CATTGCATCTTTTATCTTCCTCTTGGCTGGATCATATTACTTTGCACATTCTCCTAAATCAGGGGAACACACCATTTTCTTAGACTTATTCGTCATGAGGTGGCTACATCATCACCAATTCCTTTTAATCGTTTTCTTCGTAGTTGCTTTCTTCTAAATCGTGCACATTGGATCGATCAGAGAACAATCCATTGCTCATCAATTCTTCCGAAAATTCTCACACTCTTCAGTGATGAACAGTCTTCAGCGAATATTCGTTCACGATTTATTTTTAGAACTAACACAATAAAATAAATCTCGCTATGGTCTTAATTTGTTCAATGAAGATGAAAATAAGTTTTCTTATAATTCTATCGCATGCAGTGTGATATAATATACGATAGTTTGACATTAATTTTAATATTTGATATTTTATTTCTCGTACAACATTATTGGAGCAAGTATAAAGAAAAATTAAGAAAATGTATGTCATGTTTGATTTTATTATCAATTATTATTAATGGCTGAACCACTGGACGTGACACAGGTTTTGCAAATTGGAATTCTTGCCTTTTCCCACATCACTTCCACTTTTTTCACAACGAGATGTGCACTAAATAGATCGAAGATTCAATTTCACTTTCCGCAAATTGTAAAACAAAACTCTTAAAACTTGTCCTTTGTAATATGTCGTAATAAAAACAGTTCTTCGTGATTTCTACTCTCCATTGGGCTTCCGATTTTCGGATTCTCTGATTGACTGTTGGATTCCGACTTTCGGAATCGAGTACAACACTTTATAGAAATCGAGAAGAGTTTCTCTTTAAATAACGTACACGGTAGCCAGGTAAAGTACAACAACGTAACCTTCTGGTCTTGAGTTCGCAAGGAGAAAGCTCTCTACTACTATTTCGGCGGGCTGTTATATATTCATAATTGGTTTTGGAGAGGAAAATGTGGAAGGGAGTGGGAATGGTGTGCTGTGGAAGAGAAAAGGTCTAAGGGTTGTTTGGTCCTAGCGACTTAGATGTTCTGGTTGACGTGTCTACAGCTTATTGTTAGTAATCGTGATGCGTTGGCGTTTACATAAATGATCGGATATTCAACATTATGATCACTGCTCAGAGCACACTAGCAGGTATGGTACCCTTATTTTAAGGTATTTCTGGCTTGCGAAAGTGGTTCTCGGCTCATATTTTGCAAGCCGAAGCCAGTTTACAAAAAATTGTGGCAACAGAAATAGTTTTACTTATTAACTTTACTTAACAGTTGACAAAAGTACTTTGTAATGCAAAGTACAAGTTGATTTTGTTTATTGTTCAATGCTAATGAGGCTAAACCACTTTAGGCTTCTTAAAGTCTTGTTTCAGTACAGGTATAAACAAAATGTAATGCATGGAAATGTTTAAATATCTCTGTTATTTGTGATTATACGAAAAAATGTCAGAGGAGAAATTTGCACTGTTCAATAAGGTAAATATAATGGCAAAATAAAAAAATTTTTTGAAAATCATATTTTCGAAATTACAAGGTCATCGCTATTTTTATTTAAAGGAGGTCATATAATTTTTCCATATTCCTATTCAGAAAAAAAGACAAATCCAACGATGTGTCATATCCCATAGTTGAGGTGAATTTCAAAATTTTCAAAATTTTCAATTCAAAACGGGCACGTGATCCTTTTATCCGATCGAGCTCAAACTTTTTTCTCACCTAAAGGAACAATTCTGGCGTGCGTCGTCCATTTTATACGTTGGTCAAAAATTAAGAAGCACCCTAAAGTACATACGTAGTCGCTACTTTAAATGACTTTTTTTTTATAGACAAACTTGTTGCGTGGCATGGCTGCTGTTATGGTAGTAGTTGTTGCCATAGCAGTCGTTCTTTTCATCATCACGGTGAAAAGGAGGCAAAGTCGTAGATTTTTCGGTATGTATCACGATACATTATTTAACGTAAAGGGAACAGCGAATTGCGCTTCAATGGTAAAATTATTATTGCTAACAGATTTAGAGGATTCGAGAGATAATTCCCCTGTAAAGTACACACCAAATACCAGCGCTCGTCCTAATGTGCCAACGCCAATATCGGAAGAAGGTGGCTTCGACAATTCAGCTCTTGATGTTGACTTCCCAAGAGTGTTTAAACAAATGCAGAAATGAACAGCAATTTTGTGATACGGTATTACCTTAGAGCTGAATGCTACGGAACGCTAACAAGGGAATACTGTCCATTGTACAAACAACGTTTTTTTAATAGTAGTTTATTATAACGTATCGTATAAAAAAATATAATACACGAAGTTGTAATCTCTTCATCTATGAAAGCATCGAACTTTTCATTGCGCTATCGAAAAGCGAAACACGCGAATCTCTTGAGAACATAATTGTAATTAACATCTTCTAGATTAAAGCTACTGTATATTGTTGTATATTATACAGAAATAATTAAATTGTTTACGCAAATTTCGTGCTTTCACAAATTATTTCGACAAGCGTAAGAAAATAATATCAATTTTATTCGAACTAGGGGGGACATGAAAATGATGTCAATTTTATTCGAACTAGGGGACATGAAAATAATACCAATTTTATTCGAACTAGGGGACATATCCCTCTCGCGTCTCATTGAGAAGTACTCGGTGTTGCTTCGTGCGTGGTATTCAGCATACTGTCGTTAGCTGCATCTTCTTCGTCTTCTTCATCTTCCTCTTCTTCCGGCTCGACTTCAGTTTCCAACAATCTTATTTTTCTATTGCTTTCGTTCAAAACAGCAGCGACTTTCCGGGCCCCGCTGACTGCTAGTCGCCTAACAGAAATACCTTGAAACGGTCGCGGCCAATTATTGCTTATGAGATCGGACAGGCTAACTGGATTCTTATCTTGATTGTCAAAAATTCGAGAATGATTGAGCGGCAATTGTACTAGAAACGACGCTTGGCTATGTTTGTTGAGGACCAACAGACTGAGATATTCTTGCGTGTAGAATTGTAGATCCACAATCGTACCATCCATGTAAGTCTTAGAATATGGTTCTGAAAAAGAGAATTTTTATTTCGCATAAAGATTCGTAGTCGATTGATAACGCGGCAACGTACTGAACGTACCCGATCGATGATCCACGTCTATCGTGCCCAATCTAAAGTTGAGCGAGATAGGTTCCGTAGACGAAGACTCAACTTTGAATAATCGTAATATCTTGCGATCAATGTCGCAAGTTGCTACCAACAAGCCATCATTGTTTGTTGCGATTTGAGAAGACGCGAACGCTACCGACGGCGCCAATGGGATAGTCGAGATAGTGAAATGATCGACCAAGCCTCGATAAGCCTCTCCGAAGACTTTATGTATAGCGGTAATCAATTTCGTGTGAGACTGCAGTAACGAGAAATTAAGATCTTGTTTCACGATCAACGGGTGATCGCGAAGGCAATGATTTTCATCGAGCATTCGAGCCCATTCGCTTCCCTCGGGAGTTAAACACGTCTGCAGATTCTCGTGTCGTAAATATTGACCTAATTTTTCTAAATTCACTCCTTTTCTGCCGCCAGCACCTGGCTCGATCTTATCGAAGCCACGCAAAAATTCGGCTATAAACGTTAACTCTTGTTGACTGACTCGACTCACTTCGGGCGGTATTCTTTCGTCAGTTAGTCTCAAAATGGCCACGTACAACCATCTGAAATTAGAATATTTCAATGTCAGAGACATTGTCGGTATAGCACTTTTAACTTCTACAAGATACCTGAAGAACGCTTTGTAGTCTCTCATACTGTGGTCTATTACTTGCTGTATTTCCGATGACTTTGCTAGGAAAGCTTCCGATGCGTGAACAGCATTCGTTATGATACTTTCATCCGTTAGTCCCAATAATTCATAGGGACCGCCTAGCCTCACCATACCTCTCATTTCAGCCAATTGATACACCAATGCCATCCCAACGCTGGTTAAATTCTTTAGGACTAATTTCTGTAACGTAATTCACTTTCTATTAGAACTTTTAGCGTTCTTGTATTGACCTTTAATATAATAATTTTCAATTGATAAATTCTGTTTTGTACCTGAATATTACTGTAGCACATTTCGATGCTATGCCCGAGCTTTTTCAATCCCTTTTCGGTAAGATCTCTCAACAGAAAATTTTCTAAATTTGGCGTTGGTATGCCGATCATTAAAAGTTCCAAGAAATCAGCTGCAACCGCGCCAGGTGGATTTGTTTCGGCGTATCGTGCTAGTTTTTCGTCCATCTCCAACAGAATCGTTTCCCATGCTTCGGAGATGGCCATTAACGTACGCGACAAGTAATCCATCAAGTATTCTATGTTAGCTTGAGCTTGCGCTACCTGCATTGAAATAGAAACCTTGTAGAGTGTTTGTTACGGTTTGCGACACAATGGTACTCTATATTATGCAAAAAACCTTTAAGAATGCTTTGTTCTGCTCCAGCAGTGGACACCACAGTCTGTTCGCTTTAATGCCGCTGTTGTCTTTCCATGTAACCCACATTGGTTTGTCGGATCCGCCGCTAATTTCTAATACTCGACCATGACCCACTCTAATTGTGCCACAGTAGAACATTCCGAATACAAACATCGTAACGTTTCCGTCGTCTAAACCAAGCTGCAAAACGCATAATCGATTATTGCTCCGCTGTTTCCTAAGATTAATGGAATTTCGAATGAACTTACGAAAAGTATATCTAAGGTTTGGAATAAGGATTCCTTGCGCTCCGGTTCCTGACCGAAGCTTCTATTTAAACTCGGTAAAGGTGGAAGATATTCTCCGGTTGGTAGCATATTTGCTTTGCTTCCACTCGACAAACTATCGTTTAACGGATTCGTGAGAGGCAACCATGTCACGCATGTAATCTCGTTGTGGAAATTCAGCTTTGTTTTATGTATAATATTCTTGTTTTCGATATCCACCAGGCACACAGTTTTCGAGTTCTCATAACAAACAGCTAGAAGTTTGCCATCCGGTCTCCACGCTAAGTTTACCGTGGTATCGGTTTCTTCTTGAGGACTTAGTAGCCACACTCTCTGCCATGTTAATCTATGAAGAGTAACTTCTCCTAAAATGGTCGTATCGAGAGATCGAATGATTCAAAGGTGTTCATTACAATAAATAATATATTCTATTCAATAAATAATAATATATATTATCGAAGAAATAACATCTTAACTGTTTGAAAAACTAACCTTTCACATTCGCAATTGCTAGAAGATCCATTTTTGGCGACCATTGCATTTTGGTTACTTCAGCTGGAAGCTGTCGCTCCTCTAATTGTCTCATGCTGCCAGCCATTCTTTCGGTTTTTATTCAACATCTCAATTCATTAGGACCAGTGAAGCAGTGATGCCAGAATCGTGGACGCGAGGACGCTACCCCTCCATCGGCTCGGCCGGCGGGACCCCCCACTCTGACGCACCGTCCTCGCTCCACGTTGCTTCTGCTGCGCACGCGCTACACACGAACGTATCTCTACTCTGCCCGTGTGAGTGCCTGTTCGATTGCACGCGCGCTACACAAACCAGCGTACCTCTACTCTGTCCGTGTGAACTACCTGCTCCACTGATCAACCCCGACGCTTTCCTTCGATTTTCACGTAGCCGAAGTTTTGGAAGAATGAGTCGGAAAGTCGGAATCTGGAGACAGCGCGCATTTGAATCCCGGCACGGCGCGGCGCGGCGCAATGCACATTTTGCTATAACTTTTGATCTAAAAAAGATATCGAAGCGAATTTTTAAAAAAAAACCGGGTTTAATGGTCCATGCTAAAATATGTTTTGTATTTTTTAAATAATATTTTTCGTTGATTTTTAAGGTTAATATAGTCTAGAGGACCCCCGACACAAATTGATTTTTAGTCAAACCATGCTGAATAAACAATTATGAAAAAATTCATGAATATTCTACCTAATAGCACACATTACTGAGATTTTTCTCAGATTTTTCGGATTATGCAAACATGTTTAAAAAAATTGAAAATCTCCAAACATTCGAAGAAAATGCATATTTCGTATTGAAGTTTACGAGATACCAGTTTTATAAAAATTCAGTAGTCAGATATTATTGAAACAATTGTCCTTAATTTTTTTCAGAATTTTTTATAAATTGTATCGGTGTTAAAAAAATCAAAATCAATTTTTTCGATACTTCTTTACTTTTTGGTAGATGTATTATGTGATATTGAATACTTTTATAATCAGAAAAATAATGTACAGACTTGATAATGCAATATAAAATATTTTATTTACGTTATATATTTCAATATACATATGTGCATCACTCCTAACTTGGTAATCACATAATTATTGTAACGACATTTTACATATATCAGGTCGTTAAGTATGAAACTTGGCAAATATAACACAAATTTAAAATTCAAACACATTTGTCAAATTTCATACCTAACGAACCGATAATATAATTTAAAGTATTTATAAAAGGTGTTTGCAATAGCATCTCCTAAACGGGCTGCTATTTTTCGCCAATTTCAGGAGAGTTATGAGAACCCTCCTTTGAAAATTGTAAAATTATCGGATACACGCTGGCTTGCTAGGCATCAGTGTGTTAAACGATTTTTACATCTTTGGGACGATTTAGTCCGATTTTTCAACGAGCAGACCTTTTCGGAAATCTCGGCTGCTGCTAGGAAATTCTCTTCCTTCCTGAGCAGACATGATATCAAAGGATATTTCCTCTTTTTGGAATATGTCCTTGATACTCTAAACCGATTGGAGTCTAGTCGCACCATGTGTGTCGATGACAGACATTTATCCCTTATGTCGGGAAAGCATTTATATGCAAGTTCATCGCGCTAGCAAATTTATAAACAATTAACATTGCACGCGTTTACGAATTAGTGAGGTCGTATTTTCTTCGTTCATCGTTGGTTAGCTTAGTTCATAACAAACAGCCAAAATGCTATCTCCAGTTTCTTTGTCGCGTTTTTAATACTTTTTAATGGGTTGTTAACATTTTTTTATATTATTAGGAATTTATTTTAGTTAGTGACCATATTCATCGATAAAAAGAGATAAGTATACGTTACTATTTATATTGAGTCCTACAAAATTGCAATTAGAATTACGATTTTAATTATGTCTACTTTTTCTTTGAATATAGCAATGTAGAGGACCATATAAAACCGCGTGGGTGTCAGCGGTAATGAAATAGGACAACGTAAAATCATATTAGCAGATTCAAGAATGACTTCAAAGAAAAGATAAGTTTATAGTTACATTAATGTTTTATTCTATCCTTTGCAATCATGGCTAACAATTTTTTGTTTTTTTTTATGTTACAGAAAGGCAGGAGCCCTTTAAAATCGATTTTCGTAACCGGAAATGCTATTGCAAACACCTTTTATAAATACTTCAAATCATATTATCGGTTCGTTAGGTATGAAATTTGACAAATGTGTTTGAATTTTAAATTTGTGTTATATTTGCCAAGTTTCATACTTAACGACCTGATATATGTAAAATGTCGTTACAATAATTATGTGATTACCAAGTTAGGAGTGATGCACATATGTATATTGAAATATATAACGTAAATAAAATATTTTATATTGCATTATCAAGTCTCTACATTATTTTTCTGATTATAAAAGTAGTCAATGTTATATAATACATCTTCAAAAAAGTAAAGAAGTATCGAAAAAATTGATTTTGATTTTTTTAACACCGATACAATTTATAAAAAATTCTGAAAAAAATTAAGGACAATTGTTTCAATAATATCTGACTACTGAATTTTTATAAAACTGGTATCTCGTAAACTTCAATACGAAATATGCATTTTCTTCGAATGTTTGGAGATTTTCAATTTTTTTAAACATGTTTGCATAATCCGAAAAATCTGAGAAAAATCTCAGTAATGTGTGCTATTATGTAGAATATTCATGAATTTTTTCATAATTGTTTATTCAGCATGGTTTCACTAAAAATCAATTTGTGTTGGGGGTCCTCTAGACTATCCTATACTATAGACCTTAAAAATCAACGAAAAATATTATTTAAAAAATACAAAACATATTTTAGCATGGACCATTAAACCCGGGTTTTTTAAAAAAAAATTCGCTTCGATATCTTTTTTAGATCAAAAGTTATAGCAAAATGTGCATTGCGCCGCGCCGCGCCGTGCCGGGATTCAAATGCGCGCTGTCTCCAGATTCCGACTTTCCGACTCATTCTTCCAAAACTTCGGCAACGTGAAAATCGAAGGAAAGCGTCGGGGTTGATCAGTGGAGCAGGTAGTTCACACGGACAGAGTAGAGGTACGCTGGTTGTGTAGCGCGCGTGCAATCGAACAGGCACTCACACGGGCAGAGTAGAGATACGTCCGTGTGTAGCGCGTGCGCAACAGAAGCAACGTGGAGCGAGGACGGTGCGTCAGAGTGGGGGGTCCCGCCGGCCGAGCCGATGGAGGGGTAGCGTCCTCGCGTCTCGCGTCCACGATTCTGGCATCACTGCAGTGAAGCCAGATTGAGATTGAATCGGAGCTCCCCAGCAGCAGAGAGGATATGAGAAATGAGAGTGCTCACGCCCGGGTTTTCGATGCCACCGGTATAGTGCTGCCCCCACACAAAATCCTAGCCTGGATCAGATCCTACACCGATAGTAGAGCGGATTTCCCCCTCCCACTCTTAGCCTGGATCAGATCCTACACCGATAGTAGAGCGGATTTCCCCCTCCCACTCTTAGCCTGGATCAGATCCTACACCGATAGTAGAGCCACCGACGAGATACTATCAGAGAGGAAATGAGAGTGCTCACGCCCGGGGTTTGGCCGTGCCGCTTTTGTCTCCACATCATGTTTAGTCTGGAACAGCTCCTACATCATCTTTAGCATGGAACAGAACCTACACCATCTTTAGCAGGAAACAGAACCCACTTTACTGTTATTAAATCTGTGTAATGGATCAGAACTAGCTTCAACCACCGACCAGATACTATTAAATGATATCAACTATTAAATAATAGTATCTGATCGGTGGTTGAAGCTAGTTCTGATCCATTACACAGATTTAATAACAGTAAACTGGGTTCTGTTTCCTGCTAAAGATGGTGTAGGTTCTGTTCCATGCTAAAGATGATGTAGGAGCTGTTCCAGGCTAAACATGATGTGGAGACAAAAGCGGCACGGCCAAACCCCGGGCGTGAGCACTCTCATTTCCTCTCTGATACTATTAATAGTATCAGCACAGACTTAGGATAGGTACAGACCAGAGAGTATATGAGAGTGCTCACGCCAGAGAGTATATGAGAGTGCTCACGCTCGGGTTTTGCCCGTGCCCATTATAGTGCTGCCCCCTAGTCTAGTGCTTAGCCTGGACACAGACTTAAGATAGGTACAGACTGTGCATGCAATACATTTTTCACGCCGTGGTTCTGAATTACCGACCCTGTAGAAAATGCCCTAGTACGACAGCGGACTCTATCGAAATAGAACGGTCAGCTAGTGAACTACATGACGCTACAACTGGTTACAACACGTCAGATTTTACAGCGTTGTCAGCTTTAAAAGTGCAATGTTGCCGCATTATATTCATACAGTAATCGTCGATGCCCGCATCGAAAGCGTTCGAGCGGTTTCTTTTCTGCTTTGCGGAGCTGTCGAAATTCAGAGTCATATTGCTTCTTAATTTAAAGTATAGACTTTTCATTCGTAAATAATTTTATTAAACGATTATCTGAATATTCATTGACTTGTTAAAGAATCTTTTTAATGTTTTTAATTGTTTATGTAAATATAAAATTTTTAAATGCTTTGACATTTTTAATTCGTAGATTGTTTAACGCATTCACGTAACCTGATTATATATATATATGTACGACGTTCACTTAAGTAATCTACAGAACACAAAAGTACAGTTTTCAAAATTATGTTTTGTACATATATTGGTAACAAATGTTAACATATCAACATAATTAATTTAAATTTGAATACGAAAGATATTATTTCCGATACGAAAGTATTAAGAAAGATGTAAACAATCATGCACTGCATGTGAACGCTATGGTATTTGTATATTAAAAATGACGAGCAGATTAGAATACGCGTCGTCGATAGTGACAAATAAAATTTGTTCATGAACAATTAGTTTACTACATGATGTGAAGGGATATTTTTTCAGAAATTGCAGTTGGTCGGAATTGTAGAGAAAATACTAAAAGTTGCATTTTACAACTTTTTTATGTTAGCCTAGTATTGAAAATTTAAAAAATACGTTACGTAGATGGAATGGAGATAAAATAAACTGAAGAACTTGAGAGCGAGAGAGAGCGAGAGAGAGAGAGAGCGTCAGCTACTTTGCTTAGGCGGGGTTCTTTTACTAATGATATTTTGTCGCTATGTAATAAATAGATATTCCGTTTTTAGAAGCAACCCAACAAGATTTATGATTTTATTCCATTCAAACCGATGAGGGTTTCGGGATAATAGCGGTGCGCTTGACTCGCCTCTATAGAGGTGACATTCAGGTATACCTGAAACGGGGGTATACCGCGTACTTTCCCAGCTCATTGTGACGCCAATTTTCAAATCGTCACCGTTTCCAAAGGCTTATTTTGAAGGGGAAACTTCAAAGAATATAACCATATTTTTTCAAAATTTAAATCATTCTGATCCCTCATCGAAAAAAAATGTAAAAAAAGAGTTTGTTTAAATTTTTCGACATTGTAAAGTTGATTATCGAGATTACAAAATTTATTTTATAATAGTCCAATCCTTTCTAAAGAAAACAAAAAAAATGTAGCTCAATCGGACAAACAGTTCCTGAGATAAAAATTTGTAAGCGGGGCCTGTCCTCGCCAAAGCGGGCAAAAATTGCAAATTTCGAAGGGCTGTTATTTCTAAAAAAATCGGAACCGGCGAAATGATGACTTAAACCCCCTGTAATTTCACATGGACTACAACATATTTCATTCAGAACAAAATCGACGATGGCGCCTGCAAAAAGTGGTCGACTTTATTGTGTTTAATATATGAGATTACAATATACCTTCAAACTAGTGGGTTATCAATTCATTTCAACAAAAAAATGATTTTATATAGTTTTGTTCATGTCATTAAATATCGTTCCAGTAGCTCTATAACTTTGGATTACATAGCAAGTATTATTAGTAACTCGAATTTTAAGTTACAATTGAAAAAAATGTGTAACAAATATAAAAACTAAATAGTATGCCGTAATTCTACGTAATTACGTAATGTTAAAAAATGTTATAATTTAAATAAAATTTATACATATGAACGTATGCAGAAATAATCAAAGAAACACCATAAACTTGTGGAAGTTTGTTAATAAAATTAACAATGCAAGAAACATACTTGCATAACTATTGAATAACTGCGTAGAAATATCAGACATTATTACATTAAGATTATAAGGCTGATTTGATGCGTAAGATAAATGCAAAATGAAAAACTATTGATATAAAATTATCCTAAATAATTTTATTGTAATTTTGTAGTTCACAGAACCGAGATCACACTCTAAACAATAATATAAATGTACGTAAAGATATTAATGCTCATGAATCTATTACTTTACATTATGTAGTACTTCATAATTACTATAATTATCCTACTACATAATTTTTACCATTCAAATACACGCGCCATATACATTTGTAATCTTCAAATAATATTAAGTACCCGTAGTAGAAATTGGGTATACAGAATATTCGGTACTTGCTAATACGTTACTATCGGTAACATTGGGCGCGACACCGAAGTGGTATTGGGGCCACTTTGGCCCCAGCAAGTACGGCGTGACGGCCCCGTAAGATGAGACGTCTGTACCTATCCTAAGTCTGTGGCCTGGATAAGAATCCGTTTCGACTTTCAATCCGGGCAACCACCTATACCGACTTTCAGACCGGACAAGAACCCGTTTCGACTTTCAATCCGGGCAACCACCTATATCGACTTTCAGTCCGGACAAGAACCCGTTTCGACTTTCAGTCCGAACAAGATCTTACATCATCTTTGGCCTTGATCAAAACGAAAAGACTATATTGTTTGATTCGCTGCACCCGTATTATATTCTCTTTCGTATCAAACAATATCCTGTATCCAATATCATGTATTAAAATAATTGCAAAAAATAATTATTTAATAAGGTGAAATAAAAGAAAGGATCGCAGAAGTAGACACATTGTGCGGAATAACAAATTTTATTTAAACAAAAAAGAGATCGAACTACATTTCAGCTCTACTTACAACAAACTATAAAATGTATAAGGTACTATTTACAATTTCTTAGGACCTTTAGAAATTATGTTCAGTTTGGACTGTGAAATGGGAAATAAAAGAAAGGCAAAACATTTCATTCTCTCGTAAATATTCGTGTGCCGTTTGATAACTGATTTATCCCATACGTCCGGAGTTGTGCAGAATTACAATTGGATTACTCCAGGAATTATAATTACGATGTAATTGAATTACATTGTAATTCAGTCATATTGTAATTTATAATTCAGATCTTCATTCAATTAAATTACAATGTAATTCGTAATTGCAATGGAGTACAATTATAATACACGTTGTTATTATTACAATGTAATTCGTAATTGCAATTGGATAATATACTTATAAAATACTTTGTAATTAAATTACATAAAATAGCGTTACGTATTATGAACGAGGACGAGGAATAGAAACTACGCCGCGCCGCACAAACACTATAAACAAGTATAATGAAAGAAAAACATAAAAATATGCCGCAATTCTTTATTGTTCTGTGCTATAATTTGGAGAGCTGTATTTTAATTATATTGTATTTCAATTACACATCTGATTAAATTCTTAGTAATTGAAAAAATTAATTGTAAGGTTTGAATTATTAATTCAGTTACGACGTAGTTGAATTTCTATACAGGGTGTCCCAGCTAACTTGACCACCTTGAATATCTTTGTTGTTTTTAGAGATACGTCAAATGTATGAGGACATAGTTGAATGGCACAATGGGGCTCATACGATACCAACAAAATTTTTGCTTTTATGCAATTTCTTTTGGAGATATGAATAGGAGACATAAGTAAGTAAACGCTAACGTCTTAGTACGACCGCAATGGTATTTTAGAGTTATTTAAATTGAAATATCTCCTGAACTACTAACTTTTCGACATACATAGGTTAGTACTTTTTATAACGAATGTCCAGCTGCATCGATTGATGTATTAAACAATACCTCATTCCATTAAAAAAAAATGAAGGTGACCTTCATATCATATCTCTAAAAAAATTACATGAAAACAAAAATTTTGTTGGTATCGTACAAGCCCCATTTTACCATTCAACTTCGTCCTTCAGACATTTGACGTATCTTGAAAAACAACAAAGATATTCAAGGTGGTCAAGGGTGTATCCCTTGGGTCCCATTCTAGCTGGGACACCCTGTATAATTGAAATATAATGTAATTCAATTGCGTAATTGAATTAGCACAACTCTGCATACGTTCATCTGCTTCCATCCGACGAAAGTTCTAATTACAATTGATTTCCCCAAAATGAACATTTTACTATTTTCCTGTGTATATCTGAAATAAAATTTAAATCATTCATATTTTCAAAGTTGTCCCCCTTCGGTGTCCACTCTTTGTAAATGACAATCTCTCAGTAATAGTTCTATGTTGCACATTACAGCGAATCCCATCGTCGACCGATTTGCACGGATGATGGTAATTTTCCAAACGCAGGGTTTTCCCCACTCATAAAACTCAACCGTCCTCTTCACTCTCTTCTCTCTCATCCTCTTTCTTTCCTTTCTCTTATTACAACCGTATTCCTACCAGGGCTTCGGAGTCGGAGTCGTGGAGTCGGAGTCGGAGTTTGAGAGTAATTGCTGATCACTGGAGTCGGAGCCGGAGTCAGAAAAAGCTATATATCGACTCTCGGAGCCGGAGTCAGAGTCGGAAAAAAATATATCGACTCCGACTCCAACTTTGGCTCTTCTGTTTATAAATCATTAATAGATTTATATATACATAAATAAATTGCTAATATTCGATCTGCAGCACAAACGTATTGTATATGTAATACATATTTATATACCTCGGCACTCGGCACTATGTAAAGGAGAAGCAGTTAAAGTTATGGTAGTAGTATTTTCTAACTATTTCCTGAAAGTGAGAAAGTAACAGTCGTGTTGTGTTGTATCAGAGTTATCTGTTCCATATTCTTAGACTTTAATACAATATTTCAACTATTTATTCAGTTTTAATACAACTCTTAATTATTTTGAGTACATATTTTTTCAATTTGGAGAGTCGGAGTCGGAATCGTTGTCGGAGTCGGAGTCGAAATCGGCGTCGGAGTCGGAGTCGGATTCGGAGTCGGAGGTAAAAAAAAAGAGGAGTTGGAGTCGGAGTTGGAGTTAAGAATTTTGTCTACCGACTCCGAAGCCCTGATTCCTACAACACTAGCCCATCGTTGACACAGATAGACGAAAACCAAACATCCACGCTAGCGTACCCCAAAGTTATCCTTCTAAATTTTCGTCGAAAAATTTGGTTTTCATGTTGTTCTAGTTCTAGACTTTCATTTTTCTAGTGTTTTTTGAGAATATTTTACCAAAAAAAATATATGTTTCTTAATATCGGTATTTTGCATACATATTTATTTATATTCGGGATTTATACCTCAGGATTTTGCAAAAAATCGATTTTTGTTAACAAATTATCTAATTCAAAGATCCTTCAAGATCCTTTTGACCAACTCGAGGCTTGAATGAACACGTACCGAGGCCCGAGGGTCGAGCCCCGAGGCCTGAGACCAGAACACAATAGTAGTACAATAAACACGGCCGGGCAACCCCACGGCCAGCCAGGTATATCGGCATGACACCACTAACAAGTGAATGCTAAACTTGTTGATTTTTTGTAATTTTCTCACGAAAGTGACGCGAGCCAGTTCGTGGCGTTCTTCCGATTAAGAAAAGACTAAACTCGATAGAATTCGGACTGTGACCAGTGGTTTTACTCGTGAAAATATCTTCGAAATTTGTATTTGAATACAATTTCAGCCCATCCTCCGTGCTAGGGCGACGAAGCGACGATGGCCTCGGGCGCCTTGGTCAAGTGGTGCAATAAAAACCGCCGGGCAATCCCCCGGCCAGCTAGGTATCTCGACATGAAACCGCTAGCAAGTGAATGCTAAACTTGTTGATTTTTC
Source organism: Lasioglossum calceatum (assembly GCA_963966675.1). NCBI lineage: Eukaryota > Metazoa > Arthropoda > Insecta > Hymenoptera > Halictidae > Lasioglossum > Lasioglossum calceatum. The sequence goes on along the minus strand of OZ016551.1, from coordinate 13,188,027 downwards.
GTACTTTTCTCATGAAAGTGTCACGAGCCAGTGCGTGGCGTTCTTCCGATTAAGAAAAGACTAAACTCGATAGAATTCGGACTGTGTCCAGTGGTTTTACTCGTGAAAGTATCTTCGTTTGTATTTATAGATACAGTTTTGCCCATCCTCCGTGCTAGGACGACAAAGCGACGAGGGGCCTCGGGCCTCGGGCTCGGCCGTGTTTATTGCACCACTTGGCCACGGCTCCCGAGGCCCTCGACGCTTCGTCGCCTTAGCCAGCAGAGATGGGCAAAAATTGTAATTAAATACATACAAATTTCGAAGATACTTTCACGAACAAATCCACTTAGACACAGTCCTACCAAATTTCATCGAGTTTAGTATTTTTGAAGTGAAACGTCTCTGCTGAGGGGCTACAATTTTCTAGCATTACGGAAGTGGGTTACGGAAATTGAGTGTGACGAAACTGGTCCTCCACCGTCGCCTTTCCACCCTTCTCCGAGCTCGCGTTTCGGTGGACCGAGTAGCTGAAACGCGAGTCAGGAGAAGCTAAGTCAACGATGGAAATGATCGAGATCCGCTAATGTAAGTTTAATTAATCATTTACAATTCAATGAAATATATTTTTTATTTGAATGTATTAGGTAATCAAATATTTTATAAATTCAATTTTTCCTGTCTATACAATCTATTTAAACAAGTACAGTTTTTAAATATGTTATATTAAATTTTGTAACAATCGTTTTGAGACGAATTAAGTTTGAAACAAAATTTTTTTATTAGAGTACATCCTTTTTTTAAAGGCAATCTGCAAGACAGTAAAATTGTTTAAACAAATATAATTATTTAAACAAAGTATACTTTCTCACAAATAATTTCTTTAATAACCATCTTTTTATAAACAGAATTTTCCGGACAAATAAAACTGTTTAAACAAACATATGAATAATCTGTATTTTTTAAAAATGGATTTAAATAGATTATATTTAAATAAAGTAAAAAAAAGCCTTCAAATTGAATAATGAAATGCATTTTCCTATTTGCAGAGTCATCGCTGTCATCGCTAGCAGTGCTGCCTGCCAAAAGGTCACTACTTCCTCCACCGGCATTCACCTACTTAATTGTTGTTAAATTCCTATTAATAGTTGCTATGTATTATAATAATTATTTATTTATTTGTTTTATAATATTTGTATTATATTTGTCTATATGTATTATAATATTTGTTTTTATGTGTGTAATAAATGATTTTTGTTTTTCGATTAATTGTTTTGTTTCGATTTTCTTTAATTTACCATTCCACAGTTAAATTCCGATTTCCAAACTGAACATAATTTCTACAAGTCCTAAGGAATTGTAAATTTGTACCTTTTATAAATTTTATAGTTTGTTGTAAGTAGAGCTGAAATGTAGTTCGATCTCTTTTTTGTTTAAATAAAATTTGTTATTCCGCACAATGTGTCTACTTCTGCGATCCTTTCTTTTATTTCACCTTATTAAATAATTATTTTTTGCAATTATTTTAATACATGATATTGGATACAGGATATTGTTTGATACGAAAGAGAATATAATACGGGTGCAGCGAATCAAACAATATAGTCTTTTCGTTTTGATCAAGGCCAAAGATGATGTAAGATCTTGTTCGGACTGAAAGTCGAAACGGGTTCTTGTCCGGACTGAAAGTCGATATAGGTGGTTGCCCGGATTGAAAGTCGAAACGGGTTCTTGTCCGGTCTGAAAGTCGGTATAGGTGGTTGCCCGGATTGAAAGTCGAAACGGATTCTTATCCGGACTAAAGAATGATGGCAGCCAAAAGTGGCACGGGCAAAACCCGAGCGTGAGCACTCTCATATACTCTCTGGTCCGGATAAGAATCCGTTTCGACTTTCAATCCGGGCAACCACCTATACCGACTTTCAGACCGGACAAGAACCTGTTTCGACTTTCAATCCGGGCAACCACCTATATCGACTTTCAGTCCGGACAAGAACCCGTTTCGACTTTCGGTCCGAACAGGATCTTACATCATCTTTGGCCTTGATCAAAACGAAAAGACTATATTGTTTGATTCGCTGCACCCGTATTATATTCTCTTTCGTATCAAACAATATCCTGTATCCAATATCATGTATTAAAATAATTGCAAAAAAATAATTATTTAATAAGGTGAAATAAAAGAAAGGATCGCAGAAGTAGACACATCCCCGTAAGCAAAAATCCCTGTTTCTGACCAGGGACTATCCGCACGGCAGGGCTCGTAACTTGGACCACGGCCGAATTTTGGCCGAACCGGCCCTCGGCCGATTTTTGGCCGAATTTTGGCTGAATTTTGGCTGAATTTTGGCTGAATTTGGCTGACCACCGTGCTGCCATCTTACAACGGCATTCGCGCCACCGTGCTGCCATCTTACAGCGGCCCGAAATCGGCCAAAATTCGGCCAAAATTCGGCCGAGGGCCGGTTCGGCCAAAATTCGGCCGTGGTCCAAGTTACGAGCCCTCCCGCGCGGATAGTCCCTGGTCAGAACCTTGGCCCAGTGGGCTTTGAGCCGCTTCGAGGGACCTTCAACACAGTGCCCGTCTCGCTACCTGCCCTCGGCCCGCCGGGCTCGTGTTCAGCTTTGGGACGGCCTGGTTGACTGGGATTGTGCGGAATAACAAATTTTATTTAAACAAAAAAGAGATCGAACTACATTTCAGCTCTACTTACAACAAACTATAAAATTTATAAAAGGTACAAATTTACAATTCCTTAGGACTTGTAGAAATTATGTTCAGTTTGGAAATCGGAATTTAACTGTGGAATGGTAAATTAAAGAAAATCGAAACAAAACAATTAATCGAAAAACAAAAATCATTTATTACACACATAAAAACAGATATTATAATACATATAGACAAATATAATACAAATATTATAAAACAAATAAATAAATAATTATTTTAATACATAGCAACTATTAATAGGAATTTAACAACAATTAAATAGGTGAATGCCGGTGGAGGAAGTAGTGACCTTTTGGCAGGCAGCACTGCTAGCGATGACAGCGATGACTCTGCAAATAGGAAAATGCATTTCATTATTCAATTTGAAGGCTTTTCTTTACTTTATTTAAATATAATCTATTTAAATCTATTTAAAAAATAATACAGATTATTTATATGTTTGTTTAAACAATTTTATTTGCTCGGAAAATTCTGTTTATAAAAAGATGATTATTAAAGAAATGATTTGTGAAAAAGTATACTTTGTGTGTTTAAATAATTATATTTATTTAAACAATTTTACTGTCTTGCAGATAGCGTTTAAAAAAAAGATGTTCACTATGTTACGGATAGAGAATATATTCCGTTCGGTTTCTCACAGGAATCTCTTCTAGATCGTCTCTGGCAGGAAGCGTCCTAGATAACCTTTCATATCGCAGTAACCTTTTTAACGAAAACCGAGCTCTGGCCCGATTTAATTGACAGTGACAAAAAACTAGAGTTATTAGTCTGGCCCTAAGCCCTAAGCACGATTAGATTATGAACAGAGCATTTCATTCATTGTAGGGGTATATAAACCCTTAGATTTTCACTCTCGCGGGCTAGTACTTCGGTAGACACGTATCGAGTCACGTCGTGCTGTATTTCGGAAAGTCAACTGTTAGTGAGATCGGGCTAGAGTACCTTTCGTATCAAAGTTAACCGTATAGATTCCGCGAGTTCGGTGTAAAATCTATTAGGCAGTGTTAAAGTTGTTTCCGAGTCCCCCGCATTGCCAGTGCGTCAAAACCGTGCATCTTGTTAGGTAATTCTTCTTTTTATTATCTATTTCATTTAGTTCATTTCATTCGCGACAATTACACAATTGTATCACAGATACTTATAATTAGAATATATTTGTGTTCTTTGGTAATTAGAGCAAATTTATTAAACCCATTATTATCGTCCAATATCCTAATCTAGTAATTGAACGTTCCCACACGATACAACCTTACCGCTCGGGTTGTATCAATTAGATTATATTAGTTACGAGGCCTACTAACTGTCCTAGCGACTCCCTGATTTCGCATCAGGTTCGTTCGCTACTTACCATTTGTCCAAATAGAGATTTTTCCTACCTAGTGGCTCCCCGATTTCGCATTGGGTTCGTCCACGAAAACTATACCATCCTAGCGGCTCCCTGATTTCGCATCAGGTTCGTCCGCATCCTAACAGCTCCCTGATTTCGCATCAGGTTCGTCTGTGCTCTTATCCGACCTCCCAGCGGCTCCCCAATTTCGCATTGGGTTCGTCCGCGCTGTTCTACAACCTCCTAGCAGCTCCCCGATTTCGCATCGGGTTCGTCTGCGCGTCTTTCCTAGTGACTCCCCAATTTCGCATTGGGTTCGTTCACGAAGTTTCACCTTCCTAGCAGCTCCCTGATTTCGCATCAGGTTCGTCTGCGTCTGACTCCATTCCTAGAGGCTCCCTGATTTCGCATCAGGTTCGTCCTCGCAGTCTATAATCCTAGCGGCTCCCCAATTTCGCATTGGGTTCGTCCGCGCACCTTAACTAACAAACTGATACCATATTCCTAGGGTGACAACCCTTCGCCGGCCACTCGTTGCTACTCGCGGCCCTGGCTCGTAACAACTAATAAAAAAATTTTGTTTCAAACCTAATTCGTCTCAAAACGATTGTTACAAAATTTAACATATTTAAAAACTGTACTTGTTTAAATAGATTGTATAGACAGGAAAAATTGAATTTATAAAATATTTGATTACCTAATACATTCAAATGAAAAATATATTTCATTGAATTGTAAATGATTAATTAAACTTACATTAGCGGATCTCGATCATTTCCATCGTTGACTTAGCTTCTCCTGACTCGCGTTTCAGCTGCTCGGAGAAGCGTGGAAATTTGGCGACGGTGGAGGACCAGTTTCGTCACACTCAATTTTCGTAACCCACTTCCGTAACGCTAGAAAATTGTAGCCCCTCAGCAGAGACGTTTCACTTCAAACATACTAAACTCGATGAAATTTGGTAGGACTGTGTCTAAGTGGATTTGTTCGTGAAAGTATCTTCGAAATTTGTATGTATTTAATTACAATTTTTGCCCATCTCTGCTGGCTAAGGCGACGAAGCGTCGAGGACCTCGGGAGCCGTGGCCAAGTGGTGCAATAAACACGGCCGGGCCCGAGGCCCGAGGCCCCTCGTCGCTTTGTCGTCCTAGCACGGAGGATGGGCAAAAACTGTATCTAAATACAAATTTCGAAGATACTTTCACGAGTAAAACCACTGGACACAGTCCGAATTCTATCGAGTTTAGTCTTTTCTTAATCGGAAGAACGCCACGAACTGGCTCGTGTCACTTTCATGAGAAAATTACGAAAAATCAACAAGTTTAGCATTCACTTGCTAGCGGTTTCATGTCGAGATACCTAGCTGGCCGGGGGATTGCCCGGCGGTTTTTATTGCACCACTTGACCAAGGCGCCCGAGGCCATCGTCGCTTCGTCGCCCTAGCACGGAGGATGGGCTGAAATTGTATTCGAATACTTTCGAAGATATTTTCACGAGTAAAACCACTGAACACAGTCCGAATTCTATCGAGTTTAGTCTTTTCTTAATCGGAAGAACGCCACGAACTGGCTCGTGTCACTTTCGTGAGAAAATTACGAAAAATCAACAAGTTTAGCATTCATAATTGTTAGTGGTGTCATGCCGATATACCTGGCTGGCCGTGGGGTTGCCCGGCCGTGTTTATTGTACTACTATTGTGTTCTGGTCTCAGACCTCGAGTTGGTCAAAAGGATCTTGAAGGATCTTTGAATTAGATAATTTGTTAACAAAAATCGATTTTTTGCAAAATCCCGAATATAAATAAATATGTATGCAAAAGAAACATATATTTTTTTGGTAAAATATTCTCAAAAAACTAGAAAAATGAAAGTCTAGACTAGAACAACATGAAAACCAAATTTTTCGACGAAAATTTAGAAGGATAAGGATAACTTTGGGGTACGCTGGCGTGGATGTTTGGTTTTCGTCTATCTGTGTCAACGATGGGCTAGTGTTGTAGGGATACGGTTGTAATAAGACAGACCTGGGCGACGATGGGCCGAAAAACACATGGTGCTGCTTTTCTCCTTCGCCGGCTCGGCAAGGCACACCCCACCACGTCCACGGGACTTATGTGCGTGTACATGTTTATGTAGTAGTGGTGAGTAACCTGCCGATGCAGCATTCAGCAGCATCGTGGGGCTCGTGCTGAAGGGAGAGTCGGAAGACGTGGTGGGGACTGTCTTGCCGAGCCGGCGAAGGGGAAAAGCAGCACCATGTGTTTTTCGGCCTATCGTCGCCCAGGTCTGTAATAAGAGAAGGGAAAAAAGGATGAGAGAGAGAGAGAGAGAGTGAAGAGGACGGTTGAGTTTTATGAGTGGGGAAAACCCTGCGTTTGGAAAACTACCATCATCCGTGCAAATCGGTCGGCGATGGGATTCGCTGTAATTTGCAACATAGAATTATTACTGAGAGATTGTCATTGACAAAGAGTGGACACCGAAGGGGGACTACTTTGAAAATATGAATGATTTCAAAAATTATTTCAGATATACACAGGAAAATAGTAAAATGTTCATTTTGGGGAAATCAATTGTAATTAGAACTTTCGTCGGGTGGAAGCAGATGGACGTATGCAGAGTTGTACTAATTCAATTACATTGTAATTCAATTACGCAATTGAATTACATTATATTTCTAACTGAAGTAACTGAATTAATAATTCAAACCTTCTACAATTAATTTTTTCATTTACTAAGTATTTTAATCAGATGTGTAATTGAAATACAATATAATTAAAATACAGCTCTCCAAATTATAGCAAGGAACAATGAAGAAGTGCGGCATATTTTTATGTTTTTCTTTCATTATACTTGTTTATAGTGTTTGTGCGGCGCGGCGTATAGTTTCTATTCCTCGTCCTCGTTCATAATACGTAACGCTATTTTATGTAATTTAATTACAAAGTATTTTATAATTGTACTCCAATTGCAATTACGAATTACATTGTAATAATAACAACGTGTATTATAATTGTACTCCATTGCAATTACGAATTACATTGTAATTTAATTGAATGAAGATCTGAATTATAAATTACAATATGACTGAATTACAATGTAATTCAATTACATCGTAATTATAATTCCTGGAGTAATCCAATTGTAATTCTGCACAACTCCGGACGTATGAGATCAATCAGTTATCAAACGGCACACGAATATTTACGAGAGAATGAAATGTTTTGCCTTTCTTTTATTTCCCATTTCACAGTCCAAACTGAACATAATTTCTAAAGGTCCTAAGAAATTGTAAATAGTACCTTATACATTTTATAGTTTGTTGTAAGTAGAACTGAAATGTAGTTCGATCTCTTTTTTGTTTAAATAAAATTTGTTATTCCGCACAATGTGTCTACTTCTGCGATCCTTTCTTTTATTTCACCTTATTAAATAATTATTTTTTGCAATTATTTTAATACATGATATTGGATACAGGATATTGTTTGATACGAAAGAGAATATAATACGGGTGCAGCGAATCAAACAATATAGTCTTTTCGTTTTGATCAAGGCCAAAGATGATGTAAGATCCTGTTCGGACTGAAAGTCGAAACGGGTTCTTGTCCGGACTGAAAGTCGATATAGGTGGTTGCCCGGATTGAAAGTCGAAACAGGTTCTTGTCCGGTCTGAAAGTCGGTATAGGTGGTTGCCCGGATTGAAAGTCGAAACGGATTCTTATCCAGGCTAAGCACTAGACTAGGGGGCAGCACTATAATGGGCACGGGCAAAACCCGAGCGTGAGCACTCTCATATACTCTCTGTGTATAGTATGTGCATACGATGTCGTGTTCCAAGATTAAAGAGTATCTGGTGTCTGGTGCCACCAGCCTCGTTTTGAGATAATTCAAAATGGTGGATAGCGATATAAAAGCGAGATATACAAGTATATTTATGTATTATTTTGTAAATATTTGGAAAAACGGTGCAAACTAGTTGCATAAAGAATTGTAAAGAACGACAGAAGCGTGATACAAATATATCTTTTTACAAGTAAGTATTTTATACTTAATATCGCATAACCTATAATAAACAGATTTAATTATTTATAGATTTCCGAAAGATCCACATTTAAGAAAAAAATGGATGAAAGCAATTCATTGTGAAAATTTTGAGCCCTCTGTTCATTCAAGTGTTTGTTCTAAACATTTTGGAAGTGATTGCTTTGTTGGAAATTCTTGGAGTTCCAACCATAACTCAATAGAAGCAATGAACATGTACAATATTAAAATAGAAAATGAAAGTGCAAGGTATAAATCTCTTTATAATCAATACTTGAACTTAGTCTGCAATAGATTAAATTTGTATAATTTCCATATAATTTGTTTTCAGCTGAAATTGCCGATGAAGATGATAGTTTCGAACCTGCTGCTTGTACTGATAAAGACAATTTATCATTTCCAGAGATATCTTTGAAAAGGAAATTGGTGATTTTCTCAATTCTGATACGATAACTGACCATTAGAAGCATGTACATATCATTACAACAACTTTACCAAAAGAGAACAAGCAAATTAAAGCATTACAACGAACAAACAGAAGACTGCTTTAAAAAGTTGAAGATTTAAATGAATTATTGAATGAATTACGCAGGAGAAGCGCGAATGTATCACTAAAAGAACTTTAGCTAAAAAGAACAAGCAAATTAAAACATTACAGCAAACAAACAGAAGATTTAGAGTTAGATCTTTAATTTTTTTAAGCAGTCTTTTCTTATAGGATAAGATTTAAAGTAACAAGAACTATTTCATTTTGTAATCAATAATTAAGAATAAGTATTTATTGTATTACATATATGTATTATCCATAAATAAATATTATTAATATTATTATTATTGTTTTATATTATATGTATTACATCAAATATAATATATGTATTGATGGATGGAGCAACGTTGGATGTGAGATTTCAAATTTGCACATTTGGATTTTATGGGAAAATAACAAAAGCTAATCTTCTTAAGGACATCTCACATTCAACATTGCTCCAGCCACCAATTCATATATTGTTCTTACTATACTTTTTTTAAAATAAAGTAAGTTGTGAGGAAATAAATACAGATTTCATATTATCAACTTCGACATCAAAATTTAACTTTTTCCAAATTATAATTGACAAAATGAGTTTGCCATATTGAAAGTAATAAGAGTAAAGTAAAAATGAACGAGTAATAAAATAAAATGCATGTATATATGTATATTACAGTTACAGTTTCCATAAATATGTATATATTTATACTTTATACAGTGTTACGTCGCAGTGTGGTGGGATTTGGGGAATACAATGGGTTCGGATGCCCGTGGAGCGCTAAAGCACTCTGCTCGTGGAAGGTTTTCAAACTCTTAACAAGAAAATGTAACGAAAAATAGACTTTATTTAATAGTGTACTAGTTGTTGACTCTAAGATCTCAGAAATGTATCTCTTTCGTATTTGCCTCGTCCCGAGGTTTTATCTTCTTCCAGGTTCCTTTTCCTTAGCCAATAGGAAAATTCGGATCTTCCAGCTGGGCGTTGATTTGTCGGGTGGCTCGTCTTTGGTTGCAGCTCGATGGTGATTGGTGGTGGAGGTGTCCAATAGCGCGCGCACGAGAGTGGGGTACGCGCGAGGGTGAAGGCCCGTCAAAACAAGGGTCGTGGGACCGAGCGAGAGAGAGGTCCGAGGGAGTTCCAAGGGGTCCTTGACATAGAATTTACGACTTCCCGTCCTTGACCGATTCCAGACTTCGACTGTCTATTTATGTGAAATCGGAGAAGCTCCTCCAAGAGATTACGTGACTTTACCCAAATTCCTCAATTAGTCTCGCCCCTCGGAATTTCGTCAAGGATCTCCGTGGAAATACCTCCTATTGTTTCCCTACATATTCTAAGACTAAACTATCGTGCCCGAATAAAATATATGTAAAATGAAATACACGGCTTTGACCTAATCGTTATGTTTTATATTCAAATTTCCCTCTCAACGCCATCAATCAAACCTATAGTGTGGTAACGTTATCGTAGCTATGTTCGCGTGATCAACGGGTCACGCTACAACAGAATGAGATGCGATGACGATTCCCCTTTCCCCTCTTCCACTTCAGCTTCGCGGTACTGCGATTTCTCAACATACTATAGCACTTTGCCACCAAAGTCGTCTCATTGGAAAATTATCTACACCGGGTCTATAAGTATATATGGTCTAAGGTCTAAGCCTTAGACTCTAAGGTATTTTGTAACTACTCGTAGGACACGCCCTGGAGTCTTTTTGTCCGGTAAGATTGTTTCGGTACATTCCCGTCAATATAACTGCCTTAGGGCTCTGCTACCTCATCATAGATACGTTACTGTTTGTCGCGCATGCGCGTGAAATGTTGCGCATTTCTGGCATCACTGTAAACCAGCATAAACAGAAACAGAAGATAACAAAGTACGGACTACGGACTGGTACGGAGCACGGAGAATTCGTCATTTGTAAGCTCCACGGGTACGAACCACAGGTTGAGTATGGACACACAGATGAACAGCATCCACCATAGTCTTCGCGAGAAGGTGAAAAAAGTATTCCTGAGCCTCTATATTATCTTTGCGGCCCGCGAAAATGTGTTCTTCGCGAATTAATTTTTAAAGACGCGAATGTCACAGAAAGTTTACCGTCAATATCCGTCTTATTCTAATCAGAAAAATGTCCGAAATTTTACAGTTGTGTTTATTCTTCCAATATCGATGTTTTTGACGCTTGCCGGCCACTCGGTTTCTATTCTCTATTTTGTAAACAACAAATAACAATTCGTTAATTTCGTATTAGGAGGAGAAGCGAAACCTACAACGCCGTCGGGATCTACTTTATTTGATAGCTGATTATTTGAAAAATCGAGGGTGAGTAATATTACGGGAAACTAATCGTTTGTTTGAAAAGTCTCTAAAATGAAAATTTAAATAAAAATGAATTTTCCGAGAATCCCATAAATCTATATATGTATATGTATACAGGGTCAATTCGATAAAGCAGGACACCTAAATATCTGCGTTATTTTTCGTTGTACGAAAAACTTCTTAGGACAAAGTTACACTGTTTGAAGGGCCACATGTAGCGGTGTAAGGGAAAAAATTTTCAAGGTCATTTTTTTATGAGATTTCAAGGTCATCGATATTTTTTTAAATGGAATCATGTATTTTTTATACCATAGATCGATAGAGTATCAAAGTCTGACAAGGAGAAGGCACAGACTCGAATACAAAACACAAAACATTGACTGCTCTGATTACAATTCATTGTACTTTTTCTATTTTATATTTTTTGTATTTACTGTATTTTGTGTTTTGTATTTTTTATATTTTATGTTTTTTATTTGTATCTTTATATTTGTTGTGCGTTATGTATTATTTTAATATTATTATTGCTTTATAATTATTATCTTTTGTGCATGTAGTAATAGATGTAGTGTTTCTTCTATAAAATAATAAGTATCATTTTCAATTAGCCCTTTAGCGAAAAAAATATTTGATTTAAAACTTATTTAACATTGAAAATGCATTTTTGCATGTAAAAAAAGGAAAAAAAAATATATTACCACGACGGGATTCGAACCCCGGCCTGCGGCGTGGAAGTTCTCTTTTGGGCACGTTTCTGCTTATAACTTTTGACTGGTAGCACCTATATTCAATTAGAGTTACTCTTTGTGAGAGGGAGAAAGAGACAGAGAGAGAGGGGGGAGAGAGCGTGGGTGAGAGGGGGAGAGAGTGTGTGTGTGAGAGAGAGAGAGAGAGAGAGAGAGAGAGAGAGAGAAAGAGAGACTATACTTTATCTCTATCTCTTCTCTATACAGGGTGTCCCAAAATTCCTGCACATCCCGGAAATGGGAAAATATTGCGTATAAGCGAGATTTTATCACTGATATATATATACTGGATAGAAGATTCCCATAAGCCAGCCGTGCAGCCGTTGAAACCAATTGAAGAAGGCACTTTTCGATGCCAGCGCCACGAAATGTCCATGCCGGAACGGGGGTGTCCCACTTGGACTCCGACCGATTGGGAGTGATGCCCACTTGGACTCCGACCGATTGGACACGTCCCGATTGGACGCGTTCCTTTTGGACTCCGTGCCGATTCGACTCGTGCCGTTTGGACGCCGTGCCGATTGGACTCGTACCGTTTGGACGCCGTGCCGATTGAACTCGTACCGTTTGGACGCCGTGCCGATTGAACTCGTACGATATGTTATACAGTTGTTTCTTATTTGCACAAAATTAATATTTATGTAAATTTGTATTATGATATTCACAATCAAACACCATTTTTTTATATTTTTTTTGACAACGGCACGGAAGATTTCTTATTAGTTATTCTCTTTTGTAAAAATACGTTATATCCTCACACACAAGAAACACATAAAAAAACCACATAAAAATTTAAATTCAGATCCAAATTTAATAGATTCCAAATCATATCATATATTTCACAGTACAATATCACCATATGTAGACTTCGAAAAGCAATGATTATAAAATTCGCGGCGTCCAACGATTATAAAATTTCCGGCGTCCAAACGTCACGAATCCAACCACCACGGCGTCCAAACGGTACGATTCCAATCGGCACGGCGTCCAAACGGCACGAGTCGAATCGGCACGGAGTCCAAAAGGAACGCGTCCAATCGGGACGTGTCCAATCGGTCGGAGTCCAAGTGGGCATCACTCTGCCGGAACACTGATATTATATTAGTGTGCGTCTCACTGATGTATATATATATCAGTGGTGCGTCTGCGCGTGGCGAAGTGAGGCAAAGCGTTGAGCTCCACGGGTGATCGCGGGGTGCGAAGGGAAGTATAGTTCATATGTATTCTGAAATTTGAGGGCGACTCTTGCAAACTGGCAAAATCTCCTTCAATACTTCAATTGATCATCAGGCTTCTCCTATCCATAGAATATATATCAGTGGATTTTATCGAAATTGTCCACCGTGCGCCGCCCGCCCGGAGGGCCTGGTTGCGAGGGCTAGTAAAACGAGCAGCTAGTAAAACAATATTTTCGTTTGCAGGTATACAAAGTCTTCGAACACAATTGCAACGGAAGCGCAGTTAACCGAATCTGTTCAAGTCTGCGACAATATCGATTTAGAGACGATTCTGAAATGTTACGACATATACTATACATCAACTTACAACAAACTCCCTGCCTTGTGTAAACACTCGAAGTAACTACAATAGTTCTAATCTATTAAAATACTGTAAAATCTTTGGGGTAGAATAACGATGACAAGCTTCAATTTTTATAACGCGTTTCAACACGTTCAAACTCAAATTGAGAATATTATTACATTTTTTGCAATTCATTAAAATTAATGTTTTCGCAGGAGTCGATCGAACATAACCGAGACGAATAACAAGCAAAACGAGAATAAACCTAGCAAGAGAAACGACAAACAGGAGGAGAAGAAGGAGGAGGACGTCAACAATGTCAGCTTCGCGATGACAGTGAAACCGATGTTCGCAAACCGGTCCTCGAATTCTGAATCCAGCATGAAGCTGCCGAACGACGGCTCGTTGCCGCCGGTATCCGTGTCCATTGAGAACCTTTACGGGAACGACATCGAAATGCGAAAGATAGCCGAAACGATTTCGAGAGTGAGTCTATCGAAGGAAAGTTTTTCATCGATGCAATCGAAAGTTTTTTTATTATTCTGCAGAAACAGAAACACAGTCTTCTTATAGTGTCGTTTGTAATTGAATTTCTTTACTTTGTTGTCGTTGTTGTACTTCTTTGAACCACGCGCAGGAAATCTTGGTGAAGAATTGCAACGTTCACTGGGATGACGTGATAGGTTTAAAGCAGTGTAAGAGAGCCATTATCAATGCCATCGTGTACCCCATAAAATATCCGGAACTTTTCCGAGAGAAATTTTCCTCCTGGAAAGGTATTCTACTATTTGGACCACCGGGTACAGGTACACTTGATCATTATTTCGAATTTCTAACACTTTCTCGACAAGATAGAATAGCATCGAAGAGACGTCTTATGTCTGCTTCGGAAGGTGTAAGAAGACTTTCGTGACTGACAAAAATCTCGGTCGATTTCTTTGACCGTTTTGCTGTATTACACCGAATTCCGAAAGTTCTCAAGAGAAAAAATCTGTGCAGGTAAAACGATGCTGGCCAAGGCAGTCGCGACGGAGTGCAAATGTACATTCTTCAACGTGTCGGTCAGCTCGTTGGTCAGCAAATGGCGGGGAGATTCTGAAAAGTACATTCGGGTGAGTAGGTGTCTAATTTTAATCGAACCACGCAAGTGTCTTGTTGAAAAATGTGAAAGACTAAACACCGATTGAATTGCACAGGCCCTATTCGATCTCGCCTACGAGAGAGCACCCACTGTTATCTTTATCGATGAGATCGACTGGATAGCGACGAAAGAGGACCTCTCCGAACCAGCCAGACGATTTCGAGCAGAATTGCTCGCCAAGTTCGATGGACTGACGACCGACGAAAATGCGAGGATTGTGCTGTTGGCTGCCACTAACGCGCCTTGGTTAGCACGTTCTCTCCGTAACTGTTGAAAAACTACGACTGTTCCGTTTACCAGGTATGTAAATATGAAAACGGAATTTTTGTATAGAAAATACACGTTTATTGCATGACAATGATACAAAATATTTTATTCGAAGTATTGCCCATCGGTAGCTAGACATTTTTCCCATCTCTCTGACAATTTGAGGATGCCACGCCAAAAAAACTGTTCCTCTTTTGAGGCAAACCAGTCATCGAGCCATTTTCGTAAGATGTGAAGCGCTGCTCCGCAAATGCGTCTCCCATCCATGCAAATAAGTAATAATCGGATGGAGCCAAGTCTGGTGAGTAAGCCGTATGCGAAAGTATTTCCCAACTAAACGCCTCACTCGTTTCCTTTACCGGTTTTGCTGTGTACGATGGTGCACTATCATGAAGCAAAATCACTTTGTGTCGCCTTTTTTGATATTCCGGTCGTTTTTCACGCAAAGCTTGATTCAAATCGATCATTTGTTGTCGGTAGCGTTCAGTATTAACGGTTTCGCCAGGTTTTAGCAGTTCATAATAGATCACACCCTTCTGATCCCACCAAACACAGAGCATTGTCTTCAGTCCATAGCGATTTGGCCTTGCAGTCGATGTCGATGGTTCGCCTGGTGTTACCCATGATCTCTTACGCTTAGGATTCTCGAAATATATCCACTTCTCATCGCCAGTCACAATTCGATGGAGAAATGGCTTTCTTTTGTACCTGGCGAGCAGCATTTCACAAGTGGTTTTTCGGTTTTCCTGCTGTCTTTCATTCAGTTCATGTGGAACCCATTTACCCATCTTCTGAATCTTTCCCATGGCTTTCAAACGTATGGAGACGGCTTCTCGTGTCACATTTAATTGATCCACGAGTTGTTGTTGCGTTTGAGCGTCATCCTCATCCAACAATGTTTGCAGATCGCTGTCTTCAAACTTTTTCGGTGGTCTTCCACGTTCTTCGTTTGTCACATCAAAATCGCCATTTTTGAATTTTTTAAACCACTCAAAGCACTGTGATTTACCAAGAACATGCTCACCGTAAGCTTCGAGAAGCATTCGATGCAATTCTGCAGCAGTTTTCTTCAAATGGAAACAGAAAATCAATGCAGTCCGCATATCGTAGTTTCCAGGCACAAAATTCGACACGTTCAACACTATTAAAAACTATGCTGTTGTATGAAACTTGTATGGTTGTGAGTTGAAAATCTTTACCAGTTGTCAAAATAAGAAAATAATGTCATTGACGCGGTTTGACGGTAACTACATTGACAACTAGAGCCACCTATGGGAAAATTCTGGTTTCATATTTACATACTACATACCGGTATAATCGGTAAATAATATGAACAGTCGTAATTGTATTTGACTAGGAACATAGATTCCGCGTTGCTGAGACGTCTGGAGAGGCATGTTCGCGCCGATTTACCCAACGAAGGAGACAGGTTCGAGATGCTTTCAGCTTACTTCTCGAAGGAGATAGACCATCAAGTTTTAAAAGACGTGAACGTGAGACTAAAGAACTGTTCAGGTGCTGATATCAAAGTACTTTGCAAGCAAGCGTGGCTTTGCCAAATAAGACCATTAATCGAGCTGTTGGAGAATAACAAACTACCCTCATCGGATATCAAGTACGAATTAACAGACCCGGATACTCTAGCAACAACATTGCGCGATATGCGTTGTTGCACCATTTCAAACGAGGAAATACAAAAATACTATCGTTGGGAGAAGAAAAAATAACCTACACCTTTATGAATGATAAACCTTATATTTGAAATAAAAAATACTTATACGATCAACAGTTCTTCCTCCGCTCTTGATTACTTCTAGCTTGCTTCAGCCCGTGATAATAACCTGCGGAAGTTACAGAATTAATCGCGAGCCTTGCACGTCGATCGCACAATACTGGAAACGCAAGAACAAAGAATTATACCTGTGTGAAAGCCACTGATGTACCATGACATCAACATACTCGAAAGCGCGTCCGCGTCGTTCTCTGGAAGTCTGAAATTTTTCTTGGTTAATACTATGTATGTCGTCTAACAATTCATTTATTGAGTCATTCCATGCCAAATCGATCACTTTTTGCAGGCACCATCATCAATTTTGTTCTAAATGAAATGATTTTTTTTATTTGGTCCCCTAGGGGTTACAAATTCAATTCATCGTCCTCTTGCAGCCTCCGCTCATACAGACAAACTTACTATAAAATAACTTAAAACTAATTTAAAAACTAACAATAAGTTACAACTAGACTTAACCTAACGATTCGCAAGAGAGAGAGAGAGAGAGAGACACGCATACTTGCACATACTATACATTCCTCAACTTATCAACTAACTACCCCTACTCCCCCCGACCCTCGTTACCGATTCCCCTAACATCCCCCCTTCCCTGTCCGTAGGCTCCCCTTTCCGGTCGGTCAATTCCATTCCACTTTTAACTTTCATTCCCATTCTCCAATCATCTATCATTCTCATCCACTCTTCCCCTCCTCCTTCATCTTCCAACACTTCCCACATCCTCTCCTGCCATCCTTTCCCTACATCCACTCTCCTACACACTTCCCATACATGCTCCCAGGGGGTAGGATACTGAAAATTGTAACTAGAAAGGAACTAGAATCGTACTAGAATAAGGGTGGAAATAAGGGTTTGCGGGAATGCGTTTGTTGTCCTTATTTGAGCAAATTTTGGGCTGGGTGAGGGCTCAATCTAAAGAGGAAGGTCCATCACATCCGGGGCTGGTCATGAGGCTAACGAGATTATGCTTATATATAATAATATGAGTGTCCAAAGTGGAGGAAAAATCGAGAAAAAATACCCGCAGATTCCAATGTATTTTTCGGACACTAAAGACTTTTCTGACTGCTGTGATGACCAGCCCCGGATGTGATGGACCTTCCTCTATCAAATGAACCTTTGTGCAGCTCAAAATATGCTCGTATAAGGACAACAAACGCATACCCGCAAACCCATTTTTTCCACCCTTAATCTAGTAAGATTCTGGCTGGTCATCACAGCAGTCAGAAAAGTCTTTAGTGTCCGAAAAATACATTGGAATCTGCGGGTATTTTTTCTCGATTTTTCCTCCACTTTGGACACTCATATTATTATATATAAGCATAATCTCGTTAGCCTCATGACCAGCCCCGGATGTGATGGACCTTCCTCTTTAGATTGAGCCCTCACCCAGCCCAAAATTTGCTCAAATAAGGACAACAAACGCATTCCCGCAAACCCTTATTTCCACCCTTATTCTAGTAAGATTCTAGTTCCTTTCTAGTTACAATTTTCAGTATCCTACCCCCTTAAGAGGGTAGGATACTGAGATTTGTAACTAGAAAGGAACTAGAATATTACTAGAATAAGGGTGGAAATAAGGGTTTGCGGGAATCGATTTGTTGTTCTTATTTGAGCATTTTGGGCTGGGTGAGGGCTCAATCTAAAGAGGAAGGTTCAGTGCAGGGTGCTCTGGTCATGACGCTAACGAGATTATGCTTATATATAATAATATGAGTGTCCAAAGTAGGAGAAAAGTCGAGAAAAAATACCCGCAAATTCCAATGTATTTTTCTGCCACTAAAGACTTTTTTGACTGCTGTAATAACCAGAGCACCCTGCGCTGAACCTTCCTCTTTAGATTGAGCCCTCACCCAGCCCAAAATATGCTCAAATAAGGACAACAAATCGATTCCCGCAAACCCTTATTTCCACCCTTAATCTAGTAAGATTCTAGTAACTAGAAAGGAACTAGATTTTGGGTCGAAAAAATGGGTTTGCGGGAATCGATTTGTTGTTCTTATTTGAGCAAATTTTGGGCTGGGTGAGGGTTCAATCTAAAGAGGAAGGTTCAGCGCAGGGTGCTCTGGTTATTACAGCAGTCAAAAAAGTCTTTAGTGGCAGAAAAATACATTGGAATTTGCGGGTATTTTTTCTCGACTTTTCTCCTACTTTGGACACTCATATTATTATATATAAGCATAATCTCGTTAGCGTCATGACCAGAGCACCCTGCACTGAACCTTCCTCTTTAGATTGAGCCCTCACCCAGCCCAAAATGCTCAAATAAGAACAACAAATCGATTCCCGCAAACCCTTATTTCCACCCTTATTCTAGTAATATTCTAGTTCCTTTCTAGTTACAAATCTCAGTATCCTACCCCCTTAAATACGGAACATTTCGAAGCATAGATGTTGAAAGTAAAGGTTTAGCAAAGTAAATAACCCCACTTTGATAACATCATCTGCCGTTTTCTTCTAAATAAGTATCAGTACCAGCAGACTGTATTCGACTAGATAACCTATTTATATCACGAGAACAATATTAGTAACCACTCTTGGTTACAATAACAAACATGCTGATTGTTTACAAGCATGCTTTGCAACAGCATTACCAATTACAGGCACTAGAAGTTATCATAACTTTACCCCATTATCGAATAAAGAAATGCTATGCAAAACTTGCTCGTGCGATAATGATGGCTCTGTTTTTCGTGTAATGAAATAATTTTTCTTATACTTTTTTCCATAATCCTTAAGTCCACCCCACACTTCTATTCATCCATACTTCTTACCATAAACCCTCCTTATCCCTCCCCGATGGAAGAATACCACCACCTTCTCGTGGTTTCCAATTTCCATTGAGCAACGACACCTTTTTTGTAGAGCATATAAAATTCGTATAGAAACTAATATATCTATAAATGAAGTGTTAGAAAAAGAAAAAGGTGTCGTTGACCAAGTGTGGTTACTAATATTGTTCTCGAGGTATAAATAGGGTTATTTAGTCGAATACAGTCTGCTGGTATTTTCTCAAGACCAACGCTCGACTCGTCTCTACCTGAAACAGGGGTACGGGGCAGTGTAGCCAAACGGTGCGGCTTAAGCGGCTCAAGCGGCCCCTTACGTCTCCGTCCCTCGCCAAGATGCATGCCTCCGCTATCCCCACTCTTACCGCTACCGCTGGCGCGACCGAGTGCTAGAATGAGAGCGGTACAGTAAAAGCTCCTTCGTTGTCCAAAGGCCGGGGGGCTGAGCGGACAACGAGCGTGCCCGGACACTATTTTTGATTTATGACTGCGTCTAGATATCGCGCCGACCGCGCCGAGCGACTTCAATAGGAAGCCGAACATAGAGAAGGACAGTATGAGATACGGATCGGGTGACCGAAGCGTGTCGCCGTCGCCGGCACAGTTTAAAGGCCCACATTGTTGCTGTTGCTCGTTGCCTTCGAAACTTTGACCGTCGATTAAACCACTAAATACAGTTGAAACTATATCGTGTTTGATGTCATTTTAATCAGAGAAATGCCAGAAATAAGTTAGTGAAAGTCCCATAAAGAAATAATGAAAATTAAGAAGTTTGAAAATTCGGTTTACTCGAGTCAATGTTGTGGTGTTCACACCGATCTACCCGAGCCGACATCAATCGACGCCGCCTACGGAGCGACTCGGCGTTGACAGGCAGTGGAATGGGTAGGCACTGGACAACGATCGTGCCCTTGATTTTGGACAACGAAGGAGCGATTACTGTAGCATGCTACCGACTCGGTCGCGCCAGCGGTAGTGGTAAGAGTGGGGATAGCGGAGGCATGCATCTAGGCGAGGGACGGAGACGTAAGGGGCCACTTGAGCCGTTGAGCCGCATCGTCTGGCTACACTGGTACGGGGTCCTTTAAGGTGCCTTTATACCGAGATCCGCGGCGGATTCGAGTCCGCGGCCCCGGCCATAAATTTCCAGCGCGTTGACGGGGCCCGCAGTGCCCCGCTGTGCGTGGCACAAAAAAAAAGGTCTCTCTGGGCTCCACGGCTTCACGGTACGTTAAGTTTAGGGAAACGATAGCTTCCCTCTAAAGCGGTAGGATACCTTCAGATTGTAATTAGCAAATAACTAGAATATGTTAGTAGAAAACTTGGGTTTGCGAATTTTGGCTTCTTGTCCTTATACGAGCAAACACACCATGTAAAAATTATAATACGTGTACACGGATCCACAAACCGTTCACTACACGGATCTGCGAATACGAATCCGTGTACACGGATCTACGAACACGGATTCGTATTCGCACAGATTTATTTTTATATTTTTGTATTTAAGGATCCTTAAATTCGTACTACATACATGGTTCACGTGCCACGTGTACACGTGTATTTTAGTTCACGTCCAAAACCGCGATCTCTAGTACACGGTGAGCAATTTGGACGAAATCTGTGTCTAAATGAAAGAACTTTTTCTCCCTATTTTTTCTATATTCTTTGGTATGCTTTCATTATAATTTGGTATGAGGAAGTCCCTTCCAACACGGCGTTGGCCACGCGCCGAGTGGCAAAACTTACCTGAATGATCTCAATGCAGTACTCCTTTTCGGAGCCATTGATTTTGAACAATCTAGGAGATAAATAATAACTGTTAGGTGTTTACGGATAGGAATTCTGATGTCGAATGTTTTCACTATAAACTCCCAAAAACCCATTTTCATCGATTTGCTAAATCAACATTTCATCAAAAGATCATTTCGCGTCCGGCGATTTCGGCAATTGTAAGTGCCCGCGAAAAAATCAAAGTGACATGCACTTACTATGAACGGTATTAACCTGTGCACGCTGCACACTCCAACAACAATTTAGGTAAAACAAACGCTGCCCTAAAGAATATTCAGCAATCTTTATTGAATTGTTTGTTATTCCGGGTCCATAAGATCGCTGAATATTCTTTAGGACAGCGTTTGTTTTACCTAAACTGTTGTTGGGGTGTCGTACACTCCGAGTGTGCGGTGTGCACAGGTTAATACCGTTCATAGTAAGTGCATGTCACTTTGATTTTTTCGCGGGCACTTACAATTGCCGAAATCGCCGGACGCGAAATGATCTTTTGATGAAATGTTGATTTAGCAAATCTATGAAAATGGATTTCTGGGAGTTTATAGTGAAAACATTCGACATCAGAATTCCTATCCGTAAAGACCTAACAGTTATTATTTATCTCCTAGATTGTTCAAAATCAATGGCTCCGAAAAGGAGTACTGCATTGAAATCATTCAGGTAAGTTTTGCCACTCGGCGAGGTATGGGGCACGTGGCAATAATGAAGGTAGAAGGCGTTGTACCGGTCGTCCGTTTGCCTCTGCCCTAAGCCCGTCAATTTTATTACGGGTAAGAGCGGCCACTGGTTGACTTTGCGAATGAGGCTGTTGTAAAGATTAGCTGCTTTGACGAGCATGAATTACTTTATGTCCACCGTCCGACGAAAAACGCGAAGGAAAACGCGTGGCCAACGCCGTGTTGGAAGGGACTTCCTCATACCAAATTATAATGAAAGCATACCAAAGAATATAGAAAAAATAGGGAGAAAAAGTTCTTTCATTTAGACACAGATTTCGTCCAAATTGCTCACCGTGTACTAGAGATCGCGGTTTTGGACGTGAACTAAAATACACGTGTACACGTGGCACGTGAACCATGTAGTACGAATTTAAGGATCCTTAAATATAAAAATAAATCTGTGCGAATACGAATCCGTGTTCGTAGATCCGTGTACACGGATTCGTATTCGCAGATCCGTGTAGTGAACGGTTTGTGGATCCGTGTACACGTGTATTTTAGTACACGTCCAAAATCGCGATCTCTAGGTGTGCCGTATGAAATTTTTACATGATGTGTTTGCTCGTATAAGGACAAAAAGCCAAAATTCGCAAACCCAAGTTTTCTAGTAGCATATTCTAGTTATTTGCTAATTACAATCTGAAGGTATCCTACCGCTTTAGAGGGAAGCTATCGTTTCCCTAAACTTAACGTACCGTGAAGCCGTGGAGCCCAGAAAGACCTTTTTTTTTGCGGGCCCCGTCAACGCGCTGGAAATTTATGGCCGGGCCCGCGGACTCAAGTCCGCCGCGGATCTCGGTATAAAGGCACCTTAACCAGCTTATTGTGACGCCAATTTTGATGGCTCCATCTTTTTCCAGGGCTCATTTTAAAGGGGAAACTTCAAGGAAATATAACCAATTTTTTTCAAAATTTAAATCACTCTGGCCCCTCGTCGAAAAAAACGTAAAGAAAGAATTTGTTTATATTTTTCAACATTATAAAGTTGATTTTCGAGGTTGAAAAAATTATTTTGTAATAGCCCAATCCTTTCCGAATAAAACAAAAAAAATATAGCTCAATCGGACAAACAGTTCCTGAGATAAAAATTCGTAAGTGAGGCCCGTTTTCGCCAAAATGGGCAAAAACTGAAAACTTTGACGGCCTGCCATTTCTAAAAAAAATTCGAAACCGGCTAAATGATGACTTAAACCCCCCCTAATTTCACATGGACTACAACATTATTTCATTTAGAACAAAATCGACGATGGTGCCTGCAAAAAGTGATCGATTTGGCATGGAATGACCCTATTGCGATACAGTATTCTCTCTCGTAATTGTGAAACAGTTACAGGAGGCCAACAGAGGGTACTGTAATGGGCTTCCAGTAGGCAATGCGTTAAATATGATAACAAAAAGTTGCTGCTTAACTTACTTAGCCATTAATTGCGGCGGCAACGGAGGGGCAGGTGGCATCGAGTCCACCGTCGCAGCGAAGGACGGGCCAGGCATGAATTGGTGCTTGTACGGTTTCGGATCCTCTGTGTCGCATTCCATTTTCTCTCCGTTGTATTTCCTCGAGTTCGCAGTCGCGAAATTCGTCTTCTGCGTCTCCGCGTTCTCCTCGCTCAGTTTTGCCGCGAGCGCGTCTTTCTGCTGAGCCATCTGACTCTGCAAACCTTCGGATTCT
Organism: Lasioglossum calceatum; assembly: GCA_963966675.1. Taxonomy (NCBI): domain Eukaryota; kingdom Metazoa; phylum Arthropoda; class Insecta; order Hymenoptera; family Halictidae; genus Lasioglossum; species Lasioglossum calceatum. The sequence continues at coordinate 13,164,666 of OZ016551.1, read as the reverse complement.
AAGAGAGAGCTCATCTCCACTTTCTCCGTGTTACCGTATCCTGAAATATATAGGGTTCGCCGTTACTCGCAAGCCTAAGCAATAGCGCTCCACTAAAACTCATTCGCGTTAGGTCTCCTGGATGACGATCACTTTTTCAAATCATTACCTACAAATTTTACGATGCACTGTCCGCTGTTCTCGTAGGTTTTCGATATTATGGCTTCGTACGTTTCGCCGTCCTCCGAGTATACGGCGCGGCAAGGAGCTCCCACGGTCCATTTCTATTCAGAGAACGTACATATTCAAGTTGACGTAATCAACCGTTTATAAAAATGTTCATATTCGATAATCTGCGGGTATCATTGGACTCTTAGACCTTCTATGTAAGTACATAAAAATCCACAGTCTAAAATTTATAACGACTGCATCAACTGTTAATATTGTTGTACCATAATAACCTTATAAGATTTATTCGTATGCTGAGATTGCTTCAAATTTTGAGTCTTTTGTTTAGTTTGAGAATTGGCAACATCCATGCCCATTCTCTTAGCGACTTCCTCTTTCGCTAAGTTCACCGCTTTGTCGTAAGCTTTGATCAACGCGCTGTCGTCCCAGACATCTTCGTTGTCCATAGTTGTGGCCTTCGAAACAATAAGAAACAGCGAACAACATGAATGAACGTGTATCGTTCCTACTATGAAGATATAATAATAATTAGACTGCGAATCTTTATACATTTATAGGAAAATTGAGTAGATGAAATTCAAAATTGTCGAAGAATTTTTTAAATTGAAGATGTCAATATATGATTTCTCCTCTATTAAAATTATTAAGAGAAGAAATAACATTCAATTTAGTTCCTATTCCTTGCAATCGATGCAGATAATTTTTATTTCGCATAAAGATCCGCAGCCTAATAGTAGTATCCTAAAATCTTATGAATATTATGCTCGACAAGTTAACGCACACTGTTCAGAAAACAATAGAAACCGTCAATGATTTCAGTAGATTTGAGACATAAATAAATAATGAACATAACCATAAACATTTGAAAAGCATACATACGTTTCCGTTTCCCCGGACGAAAAGGACAGTGTCACCGTCCATTTCGCTCACGATAGAATTTCCTTTCGATAAAATTAGCCAGTCATGTCTCTTTGTAAATGACAAGTCGAAGAAAAATATCTTATTTTAGTAACAATCACGGTCCAGAGAGTTTCCCGAGCGTCCTGTCAATAGAAACCGAGTTTACTTTTACATACTAAAATCAGTCAAATCAGTGTCAGTCAGTGTGCCCCAGTCACTGATACCAATCAAAACTTCGAAAAAGTATAAAAATTACGCCAAGTACATGAAAGTGGAAAAAGGAAAAAAGATAGAAGATAATAAACAAAAACAATATAAAAAATATGTGAAATCGAAATGAGCTGCAAGTACATAAAGGTGCTTTCCAGCAATGTGCAAAGGCGACACTGTGTAACAGTGTAACACAATGTAAGATTCGATGCTTTCTAACTACCAGCTATACACAGCTTAAATGCTATTGAATGCTATGTTGAACAGTAGCATATTTTCATCGCAATATGCCAAAAATGCACTCAATACATTCCATTACTCATATCGCGGACATTTTAATAATGTGAAGATATAATGTAACATCTACATAGACATTTGCCTAGATATCCGCAGCTGGAAGTCAAATACTTGGCGTGACCAGGCAAGGTCAAGGTGTTGATGAATAAGAATTATTTAAAAACCGCAAACTAATGAAAATGTACGCAATGTGTCAAAGCTTTATTTAATTTGATGAATTAGCTGTACGCCTGCGAAAGGCAAGGTATTGGTGTCGATAAATGATCTTAGAATTATTTAAAAACGCAAAATAATGAAAGTGTACTCGTATTGTCAGAGTTTTAAATTGACAAATTATCTGAAAGCCTGCGAGAGAGAAGGTATGTCTTTTAAAAACCGTAAACTAATGAAAGTCTACGCAATGTGTCAAAGCTTTATTTAAATTGATGAATTAGCTGTATGTCTGCGAAAGGCAAAGTATTGGTGTCGATAAATGATCTTAGAATTATTTAAAATCGCAAAATAATGAAAGTGTACTCGTATTGTCAGAGTTTTAAATTGACAAATTATCTGAAAGTCTGCGAGAGAGAAAGTATGTTTTTAAATAATTCTTATTCATCGACACCTTGACCTTGCCTGGCCACGCCAAGTATTTGACTTCCAGGCTGCGGACATCTAGGCAAATGTCTAGATGTTACATGTTATCTTCACATTATTAAAATGTCCGCGATATGAGTAATGGAATGTATTGAGTGCATTTTTGGCATATTGCGATGAAAATATGCTACTGTTCAACATAGCATTTAAGCTGTGTATAGCTGTGTCACCTTAAGCGTAGTTAGAAAGCACCGAATCTTACATTGTGTTACACAGTGTCGCCTTTGCACATTGCTGGAAAGCACCTTTATGTATATACATACACTACAATACACTATTTCAGCTTTCGCCATATTTCCCATTCCATGCGTCAGCTGTTATAAAAATATTCTTTTTTTAAATGTTCATAGGCTTTTTAAAGTTTAAAATATAATGTATATATATCTATAGATATATATATGTATTCGTCAAAACTCATGTGTTGTGTAATGTAATGTAACGTAATCGTCACGTCTGCCATAAAAATTCTTTACTAATTGTATCAATTATTCTGTTACGAAAGAGAGATTGTATATGATTTATTACTATTTTTGTATCCGTATTTCATTTCGATATCGCCGCCTCAAGAAATTACTTATACAAGGTGAGTCACCTAACATTGCCTAACATTGCCACCTCAAATATTTTTGTTGTTTTTAAAGATACATCAAATGTCTGAAGGACAAAGTTGAATGGTAAAATGGGGCTCGTACGATACCAAAAAATTTTTGTTTTTATGTTATTTTTTTTAGAGATATGAAGGTGACCTTAATTTTTTTTAATGGAATGAGGTATTTTTTAATACATCAATCGATGCAGCTGGACATTCGTTATAAAAAAGTACTAACCTATGTATGTCGAAAAGTTAATAGTTTAGGAGATATTTCAGTTTAAATAATTTAAAAACATCAAAAAAATGTTGGTATCGTACGAGCCCCATTTGACCATTCAAGTTTGTCCTTCAGACATTTTACTATCTTTAAAAACAACAAAGATATTATTTGAGGTGGCAACGTTAGGTGACTCATCCTGCTGTATTATAATATTTGCGATATTTTGCATTCGGCCTAAACATTACTGGAAATTGTTGATCGATGGAAAGACAGATGACGCAGTATCTTTGTCGCGTCCTTGTCTCTTCTAATTATTTCATCACCCGATAGAAAAATATCAAGCAGAAGCAGAAAGAACTTGAGTCGTCCAGTTAGGCAGTAGTCGGCAGTAGATTCGAATACGCGTGTGCTCGTCGAAATTTTTCTGTGATGTTAATTAGCGTAAGATCCAGAGCATTGAACGTTTTAATTTAGTATTAAACATTTTTTAATCGAACAAGGCAACAGGTGGTTATCGAGTGGGGCAAGTGGCCCAATTATTGTCAAAATAACCGTATAAATATTATATATGTAAATAGTGCCGATCATGTCTACACCGATAAGCAACACAGCATCGTCAGACTCGCATGTGCGTATATATTATTTTCACAATCACGAATCGATGTAATTTTATTGCCTACTTATTCATTAAATAAGAAATATATAAACGTCATCATTCTGAAATAAAAGAAGCGATTAAAACGCTAGCGATAACATAAACAGTTATACCGAGTGTCTAAAAATTCACTTTTGAAATAATCGCTCGCGATTAAGTAATTTCGATTAATTAATCTTTGCAATAAAGTATAAGTATATGTATATCGTTTAGGCAGGAAAACGAAAGGCTGAGAACAGACATGAATTTATGCGAATTTGTTCGATAATGTTACGCGTTTAACGGTGTGACCTTATAAATATATGTAAAACTAGTAAGTGTATAATTCGATGGCTATACCAATTAGTTATTGCTTCGATTATGTTCGATTACCGGAAACGAAATTTTGATTGTTCTCCGTGCAATGAAAATGCATTGAACGATCTAAAAGTATAATTCACGAGACAATTCTGCAAAACGACTGAATACATTGAGGACCAAGTATAATATATGTATATTCAAAGTAGCAGCGCTAAAATAATCAAGTTACATTCTATAAAACATTTTCATTGTTTCTTTTGGAATTGTACAAAGGTTAACAAGCAGTTAAATAACAGAGGTTATCCGCAGTTAATGTTTAACTTTAACATGTCTGGTGAATTATATCAGTTTTAAAAGTACACAATATATTTTCCCATATGAATGATCTAAATTTTTGTCCGAAACGTTGAAAATTTTGTGGTAATTTGCAAAATTGCTTAAGTAGTAGCATCAGATCGAACCAGTGCGCTGAAATCATTAATTCGTTATATTTTCCCATAATTACGCAACAGTGCGTAAGGCTTGAATTGTTGAGCACGGAACATATTTATCCCGCGTACGTAATACATACTGCCGGTAATATAGCTACTATAAATACTCTGGAATAGTAGAACCGTTCTCGGATCGAGGGAAGTATAGGATCTATTTTAAAGGGTAGTGTCTTCTGTCAGACTATAGTCTGACCCCATGTATAAGGAACCGGTGATTTCTCGAGAGGTGTGCAGATAAATTATTCGCAAGCCGGCAAACCGCAGGCAACCGTTTCTGTGATCTTTCTCGACAGATTGTGTACAATCGGGAGTGTTGCTCGTTCTTTCCGCGAAGTACTTCTTTTTTTACTTAACGTACGCACTTAATCATCGTACGATCGCGACTTTAGCCTCATTGCCAGCCAGTATTCTTTCGCGGATATCCTAAAACACGTGCTATCCGATCGACGATGCCAAGTTTGCGAATGCTGGTGAGTCGATTAGAATTATGAAAAAAAAAAGATAACTAAAAAATGATACCGGGCATAGTGATTGTCGTCTTTGCAAATTGAATTAATGAAACACTCTATTACGTTGTGTCGATGATTAACCTCTTCGTTAAGTCACAGACGAATGTATTATTATTTAACATTATGCTGTACTTTTTCTGTAACCTTTGAACGTTCGCAACAAACAGCTACGTTGTTTAAGAGAGACTCCGATAATACTTGAAAACTGACACACACGTTTTGCTATTCTAATTCCGATAAAAACTGGTGTCCTGTTTGAAAACAAAGTTTCATTTTGTATCTGTAATTGATATTTAAAGTTCTAAGCAACCTGTTTAGAAAATTATCGCAGATTGAAAAATTTATTGTTTCCATAGGTGCTGCCAGCACTAGCTGCCGTAGGAACCATAGTAGCGATAGGATTAGCTGTGAAATTCTACAAATGTTGGAGCAACGACAAGAAAAAGAAATCCCCTCATTTACTGGTTGATCCAGTTGTTAAATATAGCCTACCGCTAGTTGATAAAGAGATAATAAGCCACGATACGAGAAGGTTTAGGTTTTCCTTGCCAACGCCGGATCATATTCTAGGACTGCCAATCGGTCAACACGTACATCTAACAGCAAAGATCGACGGCGAAGTTGTTATACGTTCTTATACACCGGTCTCCAGCGACGACGATCACGGTTTTGTAGATCTTGTGATCAAAGTGAGTGGAAAGACAGCAACCAATCGTTTACGAATGCTATAATTTTGATACTAAAAGAAAATTTGTTTCAAGGTATACTTCAAAAATGTGCACCCAAAATTCCCCGAAGGAGGAAAGCTATCTCAGTTTTTGGAGAATCTGAAAATTGGGGAGACGGTAGATTTTAGGGGACCATCCGGTAGACTGGTCTATAAGGGTCAAGGGAAGTTCTCCATAAAAGTTTTGAGGAAAGATCCGCCCGCGAAATACAATGTTAAAAAGGTAAGAAAGTTACGCGAATGTACCAGGTATGTAAATATGAAACTGGAATTTTTGTATAAAAAATACACGTTTATTGTAAGACAATGATACAAAATATTTTATTCGAAGTATTGCCCATCGGTAGCTACACATTTTTCCCATCTCTGACAATTTGTGGATGCCATGCCAAAAAAACTGTTCCTCTTTTGAGGCAAACCAGTCATCGAGCCATTTTCATAAGATGTGAAGCGCTGCTCAGCAAGTGCGTGTCCCATCGATGCAAATAAGTAATAATCGGATGGAGCCAAGTCTGGTGAGTAAGCCGCATGCGAAAGTATTTCCCAACTAAATGCCTCAATCGTTTCCTTGACCAGTTTTGCTGTGTGCGATGGTGCACTATCATGAAGCAAAATCACTTTGTGTTGCCTTTTTTGATATTCCAGTCGTTTTTCATGCAAAGCTTGATTCAAATCGATCATGTGTTGTCGGTAGCGTTCAGTATTAACGGTTTCGCCAGGTTTTAGCAGTTCATAATAGATCACACCCTTCTGATCCCACCAAACACAGAGCATTGTCTTCAGTCCATAGCGATTTGGCCTTGCAGTCGATGTCGATGGTTCGCCTGGTGTTACCCATGATCTCTTACGCTTAGGATTCTCGAAATATATCCACTTCTCATCGCCAGTCACAATTCGATGGAGAAATGGCTTTCTTTTGTACCTGGCGAGCAGCATTTCACAAGTGGTTTTTCGGTTTCCCTGCTGTCTTGCATTCAGTTCATGTGGATCCCATTTTTCCATCTTATGAATCTTTCCCATGGCTTTCCAACGTATGGAGACGGCTTCTCGTGTCACATTTAATTGATCCACGAGTTATTGTTGCGTTTAAGCGTCATCCTCATCCAACAATGCTTGCAAATCGCTGTCTTCAAACTTTTTCGGTAGTCTTCCACGTTCTTCGTTTGTCACACCAAAATCGCCATTTTTGAATTTTTTAAACCACTCAAAGCACTGTGATTTACCAAGAGCATGCTCATCGTAAGCTTCGAGAAGCATTCGGTGCAATTCTTCAGCAGTTTTCTTCAAATGGAAACAGAAAATCAATGCTGTCCGCATATCGTAGTTTCCAGGCACAAAATTCGACATGTTCAACGTTATTAAAAACTATGCTGTTGTATGAAACTTGTATGGTTGTGAGTTGAAAATCTTTACCAGATGTCAAAACAAGAAAATGGCGTCAATGACGCGGTTTAACTCCGTTTAGCATCGAGTAGCCGTAGCTCGATCTGTCGTTAACTATAACGTCTACAGTAAGGTTAACTTTTTAGTTTGAACATCTTTCAATAAAATTCAGTACATAACAATATACGCTTGCATCAATAACATCGTTTTTTTTTCTACATTGAAGATGTCGAAATTTGAGCCGAATAAGCGTCATTTGCGCGAAATGTTAATCTTTTGTTTCAATTGGAAGAAAACTGCAGCTGAAGCTCATCGAATGATTGCAGACGTTTATGGCGATAATGCTGTTTCCAATAAAACATGTAGAGACTAGAGACTCTCTACTAGAGAGTGGTTTCGACGCTTTAAAAATGGTGATTTTACTGTGGAGGACAAAGAGCGTTCTGGACCGCCACGAGTATTCGAAGACGAAGAATTGCAGGCATTGGTGGATGAAGATCCATGTCAAACGCAAAAACAAATTGCAGAAGCGTTAAATTGTGCTCAATCTGTCATTTCCGATCGTTTAAAAGCCTTGGGGAAGGTCTTACAAGGAAGGAAAGTGGGTCCCATATGAACTCAAGCAAAGAGACATTGAAAGACGGAAAACCATTTGCGAAATTCTGCTTACTAAATAGGCAACAAAGAAAGGGATTTCTCCATCGTCTCATCACTGGGGATGAAAAATGGATTTATTTGGACAATCCTAAACGTCGAAAAACCATTTGTGATCCCGGATCCCGGCCAACCCTCAACATCGCCACCAAAGCGGAATATCCACGGAAAGAAGGCTTTACTCTGTATTTGGTGGGATCAGAAAGGTGTGGTGTACTATGAGCTGTTAAAATCTGGTCAAACAGTCACAGGGAATCTCTACCGACAACAAATTGTCCGTTTGAGCCGAGAATTGCACGAAAAACGACCACAATATGAAACGAGACAGCATAAGGTGATTTTGCTGCATGACAATGCTCGGCCTCATGTCACAAAGGTTGTCGAGGAAACGTTAGAAGCACTTCGCTGGGAAGTGCTATCCTATGCGGCTTATTCGCCAGACTGTGCCCCTTCTGACTATCATTTGTTTCGGTCGATGGCACACGCACTTGCTGATATTCTTACGAAGATGTCGAAAAATGGATAACCTCCAAAGATGACTCGTTCTTTGGTCACGGAATTCGCTTGGTGCCCGAAAGATGGGGAAAAGTCATCGCTAACGATGGACAATATTTTGATTAATGTACTTTTCCATTTTGTTTCTTAAATAAAGCTCTACTTTTTGTAAAAAAACGGACGGAACTTTCCGATTGACCTAATACATTGATAGCTAGAGTCACTTATGGGGAAATTTCGGTTTCATATTTACATACCTGGTATTTCACGTTGATTAGAGGTGTTTATAAAGTTCAAGATGTAAATTATAAATTGTTCACAGGTTGTAATGTTAGCTGGTGGTACAGGAATCACACCGATGCTGCAATTGATTCGCGCTATCGTAAAAGACACCACGGACGAGACTCAATGTTCCCTGCTTTTCGCGAATCAAACCGAAAAGGACATATTGTTGCGGGACGAGTTAGACGAAATTGCGAAGAACTATCCGGATAAATTGAAGGTCTGGTACACGCTGGATACCAGTGGAGAAAATTGGGCCTACAGCACAGGACACATAAATGCGGAAATGATAGAGAAACACATGTTCCCGCCATCGTCCGATGTTCTCGTGCTTATGTGCGGGCCACCGCCAATGATTAATTTCGCTTGCAATCCGAACCTTGACAAACTTGGATACGATTCAAAATTACGATTTGCATATTAAAAGCAACAAATTGCTCTTTCGTTGCACACAACTGTAGACTACATCCCATCGGCTTATTATTAGTCTGTCCCTTTGTTGAACAATACGCCCAAAAAGCATTTTAAAAACATGCATTTTTTTTAGATACGTGTTACATACGTGGTGCCACTTTAAATCTTCTATGTGCCTACTTACAATACATTATTATATTTTGCACATGACAAGATTCGTGACAGTATTTCGAACAGTTAGATTTTCACTTGAATTATTTTCTATTTAAAGACGTGAAATAACAATTAATGATAATATCTAGTTGTCCAGAAGAAAATGATAATGCGTTACAGATTAAAGACAGTAATTTATAGATTTTTGTAATTCCATATTTTCTATGAATGCAGTTTTGAATAACTATCGATTAAATGTTTTTAATTTTTTATAAGATACGTCGCCAGTGCAGAGGTTAGTGAAAGAAACGCTACGTAGGTTAAAGCATTTATTGATGTTAAACCTATTGTATTGTTATAAAAAATGATGATCACAAGTCGTCCTCATTGTTTTGCGAATCCCTCTATACGTACTTTATCCAACCAGCGTTACAAAGATTTCGCGCGGCATAAAATGACAACGTACATTATTATTTGCAAAAATCGAATTATCAGCATATCGATATTCATAAATGCGCAATTAACCTAGACATTTATCGACGATGTGAATGATATTTGGAATCAAGTTGTGTCGACCATCTGATTAGAAAAAATTCGTGTGACGAATAAGCGGTGCAAACAAAATTAAAGCAACGAAGAAAAATTAGCAGGTTTGCGTGATTAACAACGTCCACAGTCCTTGACGCGTTTTCTGGGTGCTGCCCGCAAAATATCATCCACGCGTAAAATCATTTCCGCTGCTTCCGCCGCGCTAAGTAGAACTTGCCTCTTCACGATCCAGGATTCGGTGATGCCTAGTCGTTTCATGCACCCGACTTGTCCTTTCTCCATGTCTATAATCAATCATATTTCAATAATATGTAATGCGAAACAGTCGCTTTTAGTGCTCCATAAACTTATGTGTTAACAGACAGCAGAAAAGAAAAAACTGTTTGTAAGATACAAACTTACCCAGACCCATTGTCTTCTCGCCGGAATTATGCAAAGCCCGAAGTTTGCTGACTAGTTGAGCTGAATCGTAACCAGCATTGTCAGCAATAACAGTTGGTAATTGTTGTAGAGCTCGAGCAAACGATTCCATCGCGATCGCTTCTTTGCCACCAGTTTTAGCCGCTGCTTTCATTACGGCGCAAGCCATCGCCATTTCGCTGCATCCTCCACCGTAAACGATTTTAGACTCCCGTATAGTGGCGGTTAATACGCACAAAGCATCGTGCAAAGATCTCTCTGCCTCGTCGAGAATTTGTTGCGTGGCGCCTCTGATCACTATCGTACACGCTTCTCCCAAAGCAACGTTCGAGAATTTCAGCAGCGTATCTTCGCCTATCATTACCTGGAAAATGACACTTTCAAATCAGACCGCCGCGCCGCGCCGTAATAAGGCAATGATCTAACGACATACCTGCTCAATGAGACCGCAATGTCCAAGCTTCACCGTTTCAGGACTATCGAAAGTGCTAACAATCTCTCCGCCGGTAACCAGAGCTAGTCTCTCGATACCGTCAAAGTCGGCATGCTCGATCGCCATGATACCAGCATCGGCAAATAATTGTTCTGGGTAATTGTAAATTAATTGCCTGTTGATGAACACGTTGCAGCCGTGCTTCAAGATCTTGTCAACTTTGTCCTAAATTCAACACAATTGTTAGTAGTGTTAAAATTGTTTCGAGTAGTACCGGGGCACTAAACTGCAGTACCACCTGAATTTTTGACTCGTAACCTACTCGTTGCGTAAGAAAAAGTTTCAATCGAAAAGTATAATTACCTTCATCTTCTCTTTCTCTGCTGCCTCCAATTCTGCGATTTTCGCCATCGAATCGACTCGAACCCTCGATCCAAATACCTGTAAACAAGTACCCGCATTAATTATTATTGTAAACTTGCATTTGTACCATCTCGACTCACTTTGATTTTGTCCGTATCCATAGGTGTGTTGGCTATGAGTATCTTAGCATCAACCATTCTTTGCGGTTGGTGCATTCCTGGTTTCTTGTCCAACAAAAATCCATTAACAAGATCAGACTTCGCCAGAGTTCCTCCACGTTTTTTGATTATTTGGATGGCCGACAAATTGCCCGATCCTTTGAGACTCAGCACGGCTTCCAACGCGAGATAGCCAAAGTGCTCTTTGTGTTGAGCCAAAATTTTCGAGCTCAGAGTTGTACGTGCGATATTCAGTAACTCCTCATGGAAACGTACATGATGCTGGGAATTAGAGTAGTCTACCGCGATGCTGGATAAAGCTTCTCGAGCTGCCTCTGTGGCTTTCCTCCAGCCGGAAATGATAGTTTGAGGATGAATCTTCTGATCGATTAATTTCTCTGCCTCTCTTAACAATTCGGAAGCTGAAATAAGAATTAATTCTGTCAGCCACTGGTCCACACGTGACCGGTCATGTTGGCTGTCGACACATTAATAACATACGAACCAAGGACTGTTACGGATGTTGTCCCATCGCCAAATTCGTCGTCTTGTACGCGAGACATATCGACCAGAATTTTGGCGGCTGGATTGTCCACGCCCACGCTTTTGAGAATGGTTGCTCCGTCGTTGGTGACTTGAACCTGTCCAGCAGATCGACCGTGCGCCACCAATATCTTATCCATACCTTTCGGTCCAAGCGTAGACTTGACCAAATCGCCGAGAGCGATGGCTCCCACGAATAAACTTAGCCTGGCAATTTCTGCCTTTTCTTCCTCCGCCTCATTCTTGAGGATCCTAACAGGATTCAAGGACACCTGCGCACCAATATTTTAATTCATCATTAATATAATTCAAACGAAAATTTAGCGTGTACATTGACTCATAGCGTGCATTCAAAACGTTTCTATGTAAGTAGACGCATTGTCCCTTCGCAAAGATTACTTTACATAAAAAGTTCTTATTTAACCTAGTCGTACGAGAAATCGATAAACGAATAACCTCGAATGTAACGAATTCGTGTCTTTCAGAAAATAATTGTTTCGTGTTTGAAATTAATATAAGAAATGAAAAAAATCGTTTTAATGACACACGTGCGCCATTTGTCACACCTTCGTATACGAAACCGGGCGATGAAAATTTCCAAGTAATTACAACAATTTCTGATGATATCGATAAGGTACCCATTTCGTATGCACACTAGAATATCAAAATCAATTAATTACCATTCTGAATCACTGTTAAAACGATCGGACACAATTTGTTACGGGATAACGTTACTTCAACTCCACGGCAAAGCACAATTACAAGGATTATCGTTCTACAGATGGCGCTTCCACCTACAACATTCGGCATATATTTTCTGTGCTCGTTTTCCGTTGGAGCTCTCCTTTATTGGTTAAACGGATAAATCTGAATTGTTTGTAGCAAATCGGATAATAGCTTTTGGATATAAAGGAAATGGAATATACCATTCACAATTTGTATCAGGGTTTCAGCGAAAACTGCGAGAACCTTCTTTCGCAACGTAGGTGGCGCCGCTGCTACAACGCATGACGACCAATGACGACTGCTTACGACTCTGAATTTAATTCCTTTTATGGTTCGTTAAACGAACAACTAATACGAATTGATAAACGACTACTATTCTTTATCGAACATTAAACTATCGCATACTCGTAAACATGTAATTCATTCTCCATGCTGAATTTGCTGAAACGATGATTTAATAGGTATTATCCGGTAGAAATGAAGAACAATGAAGAAGTTCTTGCAGCACTGTGCAGCACCGACGAGATATATATCAGAGAGGATATGAGAGTCATTGAGAGTGCTCACGCCCGGGCAGTGATGCCAGAATCGTGGACGCGAGGACGCTACCCCTCCATCGGCTCGGCCGGCGGGACCCCCCACTCTGACGCACCGTCCTCGCTCCACGTTGCTTCTGCTGCGCACGCGCTACACACGGACGTATCTCTACTCTGCCCGTGTGAGTGCCTGTTCGATTGCACGCGCGCTACACAAACCAGCGTACCTCTACTCTGTCCGTGTGAACTACCTGCTCCACTGATCAACCCCGACGCTTTCCTTCGATTTTCACGTTGCCGAAGTTTTGGAAGAATGAGTCGGAAAGTCGGAATCTGGAGACAGCGCGCATTTGAATCCCGGCACGGCGCGGCGCGGCGCAATGCACATTTTGCTATAACTTTTGATCTAAAAAAGATATCGAAGCGAATTTTTTTTTAAAAAACCGGGGTTAATGGTCCATGCTAAAATATGTTTTGTATTTTTTAAATAATATTTTTCGTTGATTTTTAAGGTTAAGATAGTCTAGAGGACCCCCAACACAAATTGATTTTTAGTCAAACCATGCTGAATAAACAATTATGAAAAAATTCATGAATATTCTACCTAATAGCACACATTACTGAGATTTTTCTCAGATTTTTCGGATTATGCAAACATGTTTAAAAAAATTGAAAATCTCCAAACATTCGAAGAAAATGCATATTTCGTATTGAAGTTTACGAGATACCAGTTTTATAAAAATTCAGTAGTCAGATATTATTGAAACAATTGTCCTTAATTTTTTTCTGAATTTTTTATAAATTGTATCGGTGTTAAAAAAATCAAAATCAATTTTTTCGATACTTCTTTCCTTTTTGGTAGATGTATTATGTAATATTGAATACTTTTACAATCAGAAAAATAATGTACAGACTTGATAATGCAATATAAAATATTTTATTTACGTTATATATTTCAATATACATATGTGCATCACTCCTAACTTGGTAATCACATAATTATTGTAACGACATTTTACATATACCAGGTCGTTAAGTATGAAACTTGGCAAATATAACACAAATTTAAAATTCAAACACATTTGTCAAATTTCATACCTAACGAACCGATAATATAATTTGAAGTATTTATAAAAGGTGTTTGCAATAGCATTTCCGGTTACGAAAATCGATTTTAAAGGGCTCCTGCCTTTCTGTAACATAAAAAAAAACAAAAAATTATTAGCCATGATTGCAAAGGATAGAATAAAACATTAATGTAACTATAAACTTATCTTTTCTTTGAAGTCATTCTTGAATCTGCTAATATGATTTTACGTTGTCCTATTTCATTACCGCTGACACCCACGCGGTTTTATATGGTCCTCTACATTGCTATATTCAAAGAAAAAGTAGACATAATTAAAATCGTAATTCTAATTGCAATTTTGTAGGACTCAATATAAATAGTAACGTATACTTATCTCTTTTTATCGATGAATATGGTCACTAACTAAAATAAATTCCTAATAATATAAAAAAATGTTGACAACCCATTAAAAAGTATTAAAAACGCGACAAAGAAACTGGAGATAGCATTTTGGCTGTTTGTTATGAACTAAGCTAACCAACGATGAACGAAGAAAATACGACCTCACTAATTCGTAAACGCGTGCAATGGTAATTGTTTATAAATTTGCTAGCGCGATGAACTTGCATATAAATGCTTTCCCGACATAAGGGATAAATATCTGTCATCGACACACATGGTGCGACTAGACTCCTGTCTAGCTTTCACACAAATGTGTTTGAAATTTGTGTTTTATTTGTCAAGTTTCATACTTAACGACCTGATAATTTAAAGTATTTATAAAAGGTGTTTGCAATAGCATCTCCTAAACGGGCTGCTATTTTTCGCCAATTTCAGGAGAGTTATGAGAACCCTCCTTTGAAAATTGTAAAATTATCGGATACACGCTGGCTTGCTAGGCATCAGTGTGTTAAAAGATTTTTACATCTTTGGGACGATTTAGTCCGATTTTTCAACGAGCAGACCTTTTCGGAAATCTCGGCTGCTGCTAGGAAATTCTCTTCCTTCCTGAGCAGACATGATATCAAAGGATATTTCCTCTTTTTGGAATATGTCCTTGATACTCTAAACAGATTTAACGCCTTCTACCCAAAGTAGGAAAACGTTGTTGCAGGAGTTGCATCCCTCTTCAGCAGGGTTGCTTCGATTTTTTTTGCGGAAGTTTTTAAAACCATCCCTTTTAGATTGGTTCAGCTTATTGTTAGTATGAGGAAGGTGGATTTCTCGTCGAAATCAAATCAAGTTCCACTAGATCAAGTGGAGCTTGGTTCCGGATGCCACGATTTTTTGGAAGAGGCAGTTAATGATGGAATGTCGGAAGTTGAGGGGTCCTCCTTCCGGGAAAATTGCTTGAGGTTTTATGGTTTTATGTGACCTTAAGCAATGAACTGAGAAATCGTCTTCCTCATGACGATGTTTTCCTAAGGCAATTGACGGTTTTCAAACCGCCCGATTCCCTATTCAACAGCGACAGAGATTTAACTCTCCAAAATCTCGTAGCTGTCGCTAGTAAATTAGGGAATTGGAGTGCCGTAGATCTACAAAAAGATTGGGACTTTTTGTACTACGGCACTTCCCGGTCGCAGAGAGACCAATGGTCGAATCTGTCTTTTGACGATATGTGGACAGTCATCTGTACCCAAAGATACCCGAATCAAGTTCTTCCTTTCCCCCTTCTGACTTCTTTAATAAACACGGTCAGATGTCTTCCACACTCGGACTCGTATGCCGAGGCTGAGCGAATTTTTTCTTTGCTTCCCGACATAAAATCTATGAAAAGGAATAAAATAGGCACTGGCCTATTAAATTCCATGTGTGTGGTGCCCACATCCTTGAAAGCTAGACAGGAGTCTAGTCGCACCATGTGTGTCGATGACAGACATTTATCCCTTATGTCGGGAAAGCATTTATATGCAAGTTCATCGCGCTAGCAAATTTATAAACAATTACCATTGCACGCGTTTACGAATTAGTGAGGTCGTATTTTCTTCGTTCATCGTTGGTTAGCTTAGTTCATAACAAACAGCCAAAATGCTATCTCCAGTTTCTTTGTCGCGTTTTTAATACTTTTTAATGGGTTGTCAACATTTTTTTATATTATTAGGAATTTATTTTAGTTAGTGACCATATTCATCGATAA
This sequence comes from Lasioglossum calceatum, assembly GCA_963966675.1. Lineage (NCBI taxonomy): Eukaryota > Metazoa > Arthropoda > Insecta > Hymenoptera > Halictidae > Lasioglossum > Lasioglossum calceatum. Next base: position 13,148,643 of record OZ016551.1, on the reverse strand, counting down.
AAAGAGATAAGTATACGTTACTATTTATATTGAGTCCTACAAAATTGCAATTAGAATTACGATTTTAATTATGTCTACTTTTTCTTTGAATATAGCAATGTAGAGGACCATATAAAACCGCGTGGGTGTCAGCGGTAATGAAATAGGACAACGTAAAATCATATTAGCAGATTCAAGAATGACTTCAAAGAAAAGATAAGTTTATAGTTACATTAATGTTTTATTCTATCCTTTGCAATCATGGCTAATAATTTTTTGTTTTTTTTTATGTTACAGAAAGGCAGGAGCCCTTTAAAATCGATTTTCGTAACCGGAAATGCTATTGCAAACACCTTTTATAAATACTTCAAATTATATTATCGGTTCGTTAGGTATGAAATTTGACAAATGTGTTTGAATTTTAAATTTGTGTTATATTTGCCAAGTTTCATACTTAACGACCTGGTATATGTAAAATGTCGTTACAATAATTATGTGATTACCAAGTTAGGAGTGATGCACATATGTATATTGAAATATATAACGTAAATAAAATATTTTATATTGCATTATCAAGTCTGTACATTATTTTTCTGATTGTAAAAGTATTCAATATTACATAATACATCTACCAAAAAGGAAAGAAGTATCGAAAAAATTGATTTTGATTTTTTTAACACCGATACAATTTATAAAAAATTCAGAAAAAAATTAAGGACAATTGTTTCAATAATATCTGACTACTGAATTTTTATAAAACTGGTATCTCGTAAACTTCAATACGAAATATGCATTTTCTTCGAATGTTTGGAGATTTTCAATTTTTTTAAACATGTTTGCATAATCCGAAAAATCTGAGAAAAATCTCAGTAATGTGTGCTATTAGGTAGAATATTCATGAATTTTTTCATAATTGTTTATTCAGCATGGTTTGACTAAAAATCAATTTGTGTTGGGGGTCCTCTAGACTATCTTAACCTTAAAAATCAACGAAAAATATTATTTAAAAAATACAAAACATATTTTAGCATGGACCATTAACCCCGGTTTTTTAAAAAAAAATTCGCTTCGATATCTTTTTTAGATCAAAAGTTATAGCAAAATGTGCATTGCGCCGCGCCGCGCCGTGCCGGGATTCAAATGCGCGCTGTCTCCAGATTCCGACTTTCCGACTCATTCTTCCAAAACTTCGGCAACGTGAAAATCGAAGGAAAGCGTCGGGGTTGATCAGTGGAGCAGGTAGTTCACACGGACAGAGTAGAGGTACGCTGGTTTGTGTTGCGCGCGTGCAATCGAACAGGCACTCACACGGGCAGAGTGGAGATACGTTCGTGTGTAGCGCGTGCGCAGCAGAAGCAACGTGGAGCGAGGACGGTGCGTCAGAGTGGGGGGTCCCGCCGGCCGAGCCGATGGAGGGGTAGCGTCCTCGCGTCCACGATTCTGGCATCACTGCGCCCGGGTCTGACCACTCTGACTTGCCACCACTTTTTGGCACGCTCACGCCACAGACTTAGGATAGGTACAGACAGAGAGTATATGAGAGTGCTCACGCTCGGGTTTTGCCCGTGCCACTTTTGGCTGCCATCATTCTTTAGTCCGGATGAGAATCCGTTTCGACTTTCAATCCGGGCAACCACCTATACCGACTTTCAGACCGGACAAGAACCCGTTTCGACTTTCAATCCGGGCAACCACCTATATCGACTTTCAGTCCGGACAAGAACCCGTTTCGACTTTCAGTCCGAACAAGATCTTACATCATCTTTGGCCTTGATCAAAACGAAAAGACTATATTGTTTGATTCGCTGCACCCGTATTATATTCTCTTTCGTATCAAACAATATCCTGTATCCAATATCATGTATTAAAATAATTGCAAAAAATAATTATTTAATAAGGTCAAATAAAAGAAAGGATCGCAGAAGTAGACACATTGTGCGGAATAACAAATTTTATTTAAACAAAAACGAGATCGAACTACATTTCAGCTCTACTTACAACAAACTATAAAATTTATAAAAGGTACAAATTTACAATTCCTTAGGACTTGTAGAAATTATGTTCAGTTTGGAAATCGGAATTTAACTGTGGAATGGTAAATTAAAGAAAATCGAAACAAAACAATTAATCGAAAATCAAAAAATCATTTATTACACACATAAAAACAAATATTATAATACATATAGACAAATATAATACAAATATTATAAAACAAATAAATAAATAATTATTATAATACATAGCAACTATTAATAGGAATTTAACAACAATTAAATAGGTGAATGCCGGTGGAGGAAGTAGTGACCTTTTGGCAGGCAGCACTGCTAGCGATGACAGCGATGACTCTGCAAATAGGAAAATGCATTTCATTATTCAATTTGAAGGCTTTTTTTTATTTTATTTAAATATAATCTATTTAAATCTATTTAAAAAATAATACAGATTATTTATATGTTTGTTTAAACAATTTTATTTGCTCGGAAAATTCTGTTTATAAAAAGATGATTATTAAAGAAATGATTTGTGAAAAAGTATACTTTGTGTGTTTAAATAATTATATTTATTTAAACAATTTTACTGTCTTGCAGATAGCGTTTAAAAAAAAGATGTTCACTAATAAAAAAATTTTGTTTCAAACCTAATTCGTCTCAAAACGATTGTTACAAAATTTAACATATTTAAAAACTGTACTTGTTTAAATAGATTGTATAGACAGGAAAAATTGAATTTATAAAATATTTGATTACCTAATACATTCAAATGAAAAATGTATTTCATTGAATTGTAAATGATTAATTAAACTTACATTAGCGGATCTCAATCATTTCCATCGTTGACTTAGCTTCTCCTGACTCGCGTTTCAGCTGCTCGGAGAAGCGTGGAAATTTGGCGACGGTGGAGGACCAGTTTCGTCATACTCAATTTCCGTAACCCACTTCCGTAACGCTAGAAAATTGTAGCCCCTCAGCAGAGACGTTTCACTTCAAAAATACTAAACTCGATGAAATTTGGTAGGACTGTGTCTAAGTGGATTTGTTCGTGAAAGTATCTTCGAAATTTGTATGTATTTAATTACAATTTTTGCCCATCTCTACTGGCTAAGGCGACGAAGCGTCGAGGGCCTCGGGAGCCGTGGCCAAGTGGTGCAATAAACACGGCCGGGCCCGAGGCCCGAGGCCCCTCGTCGCTTTGTCGTCCTAGCACGGAGGATGGGCAAAAACTGTATCTAAATACAAATTTCGAAGATACTTTCACGAGTAAAACCACTGGACACAGTCCGAATTCTATCGAGTTTAGTCTTTTCTTAATCGGAAGAACGCCACGAACTGGCTCGTGTCACTTTCATGAGAAAATTACGAAAAATCAACAAGTTTAGCATTCACTTGCTAGCGGTTTCATGTCGAGATACCTAGCTGGCCGGGGGATTGCCCGGCGGTTTTTATTGCACCACTTGACCAAGGCGCCCGAGGCCATCGTCGCTTCGTCGCCCTAGCACGGAGGATGGGCTGAAATTGTATTCGAATACAAATTTCGAAGATATTTTCACGAGTGAAACCACTGGACACAGTCCGAATTCTATCGAGTTTAGTCTTTTCTTAATCGGAAGAACGCCACGAACTGGCTCGTGTCACTTTCGTGAGAAAATTACGAAAAATCAACAAGTTTAGCATTCACTTGTTAGTGGTGTCATGCCGATATACCTGGCTGGCCGTGGGGTTGCCCGGCCGTGTTATTGTACTACTATTGTGTTCTGGTCTCAGGCCTCGGGGCTCGACCCTCGGGCCTCGGTTCGTGTTCATTCAAGCCTCGAGTTGGTCAAAAGGATCTTGAAGGATCTTTGAATTAGATAATTTGCTAACAAAAATCGATTTTTTGCAAAATCCTGAGGTATAAATCCCGAATATAAATAAATATGTATGCAAAATACCGATATTAAGAAACATATATTTTTTTTGGTAAAATATTCTCAAAAAACACTAGAAAAATGAAAGTCTAGACTAGAACAACATGAAAACCAAATTTTTCGACGAGAATTTAGAAGGATAACTTTGGGGTACGCTAGCGTGGATGTTTGGTTTTCGTCTATCTGTGTCAACGATGGGCTAGTGTTGTAGGAATACGGTTGTAATAAGAGAAGGGAAAGAAAGGATGAGAGAGAGAGAGAGAGAGAGAGAGAGAGAGAGAGAGAGAGAGAGAGAGAGAGAGAGAGAGAGAGAGTGAAGAGGACGGTTGAGTTTTATGAGTGGGGAAAACCCTGCGTTTGGAAAACTACCATCATCCGTGCAAATCGGTCGGCGATGGGATTCGCTGTAATTTGCAACATAGAATTATTACTGAGAGATTGTCATTGACAAAGAGTGGACACCGAAGGGGGACTACTTTGAAAATATGAATGATTTCAAAAATTATTTCAGATATACACAGGAAAATAGTAAAATGTTCATTTTGGGGAAATCAATTGTAATTAGAACTTTCGTCGGGTGGAAGCAGATGGACGTATGCAGAGTTGTACTAATTCAATTACATTGTAATTCAATTACGCAATTGAATTACATTATATTTCTAACTGAAGTATACTTCAGTTATAACTGAATTTAATAATTCAAACCTTACAATTAATTTTTTCAATTACTAAGTATTTTAATCAGATGTGTAATTGAAATACAATATAATTAAAATACAGCTCTCCAAATTATAGCAAGGAACAATGAAGAAGTGCGGCATATTTTTATGTTATTCTTTCATTATACTTGTTTATAGTGTTTGTGCGGCGCGGCGTAATTTCTATTCCTTGTCCTCGTTCATAATACGTAACGCTATTTTATGTAATTTAATTACAAAGTATAATTGTACTCCAATTGCAATTACGAATTACATTGTAATAATAACAACGTGTATTATAATTGTACTCCAATTGCAATTACAAATTACATTGTAATAATAACAACATGTATTATAATTGTACTCCATTGCAATTACGAATTACATTGTAATTTAATTGAATGAAGATCTGAATTATAAATTACAATATGACTGAATTACAATGTAATTCAATTACATCGTAATTATAATTCCTGGTGTAATCCAATTGTAATTCTGCACAACTCTGAACGTATGGGATCAATCAGTTATCAAACGGCACACGAATATTTACGAGAGAATGAAATGTTTTGCCTTTCTTTTATTTCCCATTTCACAGTCCAAACTGAACATAATTTCTAAAGGTCCTAAGAAATTGTAAATATAGTACCTTATACATTTTATAGTTTGTTGTAAGTAGAACTGAAATGTAGTTCGATCTCTTTTTTGTTTAAATAAAATTTGTTATTCCGCACAATGTGTCTACTTCTGCGATCCTTTCTTTTATTTGACCTTATTAAATAATTATTTTTTGCAATTATTTTAATACATGATATTGGATACAGGATATTGTTTGATACGAAAGAGAATATAAAGGTCGTCGCACACTAGAACGCCCCGCCTGCTCTCAGGCACCACCCTACCGCGTCGAGTTGACGCCGCGCTGGTCCGTTTTGCCGCACACTAGAACGCCCCAGCGCCGCGCCGCTCCGGCATTTTCAGTGGCGCTCACCACTAGCGCGGCCGTTCCTAACCCAGACCGTTCTAGTGGTGAGCGCCACTGGCGCCAATTCATGTCGAGAGAGAGAGAGAGAGATGCACTCACTTTAAGTTTGTAATTCAGTTTTCATCATTTTTTAATCCACATACAAATAGGGCAAACCTTCAACAATTTAAATTTTTCGAAAAGTTTAAAGAAAATATTGGTTGACCAGCCTAAATACATACTCTGCAATTGGGGTATACGTTCTGTATGTATCTACAAAACGTATTTTTTAAATTTTTAATATAGACCCACATATAAAAATTGTTAAATGCAACTTTTAATATTTCTTCTACAATTCCGATCACAATTGCAATTTTCGAAAAAAATTTTTTTCACATCCTGTAATAAATTAATTGCTATAGCTTCCCAAAATAGTTCAAATCATATAGTACAATATTGAAGTTCACTTTTTATTTTACTGTAACGACCATGACTTTACTACAGGGATGAAAAGAAAATTTTCTCTCGCATGATTAGCAGCACAAAAAAATTTCTGTTCTCGACAATGGTTACTAATATTAACAGCCAATATCAATATTAATATTAATTGTTGTAATTTATAATGGTTATTTACCAGTCAAAGATGATGTCTATATTATCGATCATGATTATGTGTTACTAGAAGACATGTAAATTAATATTTCAGAAGAAATAGATTTTCCGAATAATTTCTGCGAAAAATATGAAATTTTTAGAAATGATTTTTTGTTCTTAAATTAAAAACAACTGTTGTTTCTTTTCACATCCTGTAGTAAATTACAGCACAATCTGCCCTTAAAAAACATATTTTTCAACTTCAAACAAATTTTGTGCTGTTATTATAAAAGATGTTTAATTGTTCTTTACAGCAAAAGATTCTGTAGACTTTACCGAATACAGTGATATGCAATATTAATAGATTATGAATGTATAATCATGTTTAAACAATCGTTAAAGACGGAGAGACACCACTTTTGCACCAATTTTTGAAGATATTTTTCAGTATATCTTAAAAAATAAGGGCCCAGCGTAAAATCAAACTATATGACGCGATAGAGCAGACTTTTATCTTGAGAAACCACCCTGTGAGGTTCCAACGTTGACGTTTCCTTCGAACCAGAAAGCAAAATATCTTCGCCCGACATGAATTGGCGCCTGTGGCGCTCACCACTAGAGTTGGTCGGTGGCGGAGCGGCGGCGCGGCGGTCTAGTGTGCGCACATTTTCCGGCGCGAAGCGTAGCGTGTCGGCGCTGTGACGGCGCTGGTCTAGTGTGCGCACTCCCATTGAAACTACATAGGAGAAATCCAAAACAGCGGAGGCGGGTGGTGCCTGAGAGCAGGCGGGGCGTTCTAGTGTGCGACGACCTTTATACGGGTGCAGCGAATCAAACAATATAGTCTTTTCGTTTTGATCAAGGCCAAAGATGATGTAAGATCTTGTTCGGACTGAAAGTCGAAACGGGTTCTTGTCCGGACTGAAAGTCGATATAGGTGGTTGCCCGGATTGAAAGTCGAAACGGGTTCTTGTCCGGTCTGAAAGTCGGTATAGGTGGTTGCCCGGATTGAAAGTCGAAACGGATTCTTATCCAGGCTAAGCACTAGACTAGGGGGCAGCACTATAATGGGCACGGGCAAAACCCGAGCGTGAGCACTCTCATATACTCTCTGGTACCAGAGAGTATATGAGAGTGCTCACGCTCGGGTTTTGCCCGTGCCACTTTTGGCTGCCATCATTCTTTAGTCCGGATAAGAATCCGTTTCGACTTTCAATCCGGGCAACCACCTATACCGACTTTCAGACCGGACAAGAACCCGTTTCGACTTTCAATCCGGGCAACCACCTATATCGACTTTCAGTCCGGACAAGAACCCGTTTCGACTTTCAGTCCGAACAAGATCTTACATCATCTTTGGCCTTGATCAAAACGAAAAGACTATATTGTTTGATTCGCTGCACCCGTATTATATTCTCTTTCGTATCAAACAATATCCTGTATCCAATATCATGTATTAAAATAATTGCAAAAAATAATTATTTAATAAGGTGAAATAAAAGAAAGGATCGCAGAAGTAGACACATTGTGCGGAATAACAAATTTTATTTAAACAAAAAAGAGATCGAACTACATTTCAGCTCTACTTACAACAAACTATAAAATTTATAAAAGGTACAAATTTACAATTCCTTAGGACTTGTAGAAATTATGTTCAGTTTGGAAATCGGAATTTAACTGTGGAATGGTAAAATTAAAGAAAATCGAAACAAAACAATTAATCGAAAAACAAAAATCATTTATTGCACACATAAAAACAAATATTATAATACATATAGACAAATATAATACAAATATTATAAAACAAATAAATAAATAATTATTATAATACATAGCAACTATTAATAGGAATTTAACAACAATTAAATAGGTGAATGCATTTTATTATTCAATTTGAAGGCTTTTTTTTACTTTATTTAAATATAATCTATTTAAATCCATTTTTAAAAAATACAGATTATTCATATGTTTGTTTAAACAGTTTTATTTGTCCGGAAAATTCTGTTTATAAAAAGATGGTTATTAAAGAAATTATTTGTGAGAAAGTATACTTTGTTTAAATAATTATATTTGTTTAAACAATTTTACTGTCTTGCAGATTGCCTTTAAAAAAAGGATGTACACTAATAAAAAAATTTTGTTTCAAACTTAATTCGTCTCAAAACGATTGTTACAAAATTTAATATAACATATTTAAAAACTGTACTTGTTTAAATAGATTGTATAGACAGGAAAAATTGAATTTATAAAATATTTGATTACCTAATACATTCAAATGAAAAATATATTTCATTGAATTGTAAATGATTAATTAAACTTACATTAGCGGATCTCGATCATTTCCATCGTTGACTTAGCTTCTCCTGACTCGCGTTTCAGCTACTCGGTCCACCGAAACGCGAGCTCGGAGAAGGGTGGAAAGGCGACGGTGGAGGACCAGTTTCGTCACACTCAATTTCCGTAACCCACTTCCGTAATGCTAGAAAATTGTAGCCCCTCAGCAGAGACGTTTCACTTCAAAAATACTAAACTCGATGAAATTTGGTAGGACTGTGTCTAAGTGGATTTGTTCGTGAAAGTATCTTCGAAATTTGTATGTATTTAATTACAATTTTTGCCCATCTCTGCTGGCTAAGGCGACGAAGCGTCGAGGGCCTCGGGAGCCGTGGCCAAGTGGTGCAATAAACACGGCCGAGCCCCAGGCCCGAGGCCCCTCGTCGCTTTGTCGTCCTAGCACGGAGGATGGGCAAAAACTGTATCTATAAATACAAACGAAGATACTTTCACGAGTAAAACCACTGGACACAGTCCGAATTCTATCGAGTTTAGTCTTTTCTTAATCGGAAGAACGCCACGAACTGGCTCGTGTCACTTTCATGAGAAAATTACGAAAAATTAACAAGTTTAGCATTCACTTGCTAGCGGTTTCATGTCGAGATACCTAGCTGGCCGGGGGATTGCCCAGCGGTTTTTATTGCACCACTTGACCAAGGCGCCCGAGGCCATCGTCGCTTCGTCGCCCTAGCACGGAGGATGGGCTGAAATTGTATTCAAATACAAATTTCGAAGATATTTTCACGAGTAAAACCACTGGTCACAGTCCGAATTCTATCGAGTTTAGTCTTTTCTTAATCGGAAGAACGCCACGAACTGGCTCGCGTCACTTTCGTGAGAAAATTACAAAAAATCAACAAGTTTAGCATTCACTTGTTAGTGGTGTCATGCCGATATACCTGGCTGGCCGTGGGGTTGCCCGGCCGTGTTTATTGTACTACTATTATGTTCTGGTCTCAGGCCTCGGGGCTCGACCCTCGGGCCTCGGTACGTGTTCATTCAAGCCTCGAGTTGGTCAAAAGGATCTTGAAGGATCTTTGAATTAGATAATTTGTTAACAAAAATCGATTTTTTGCAAAATCCTGAGGTATAAATCCCGAATATAAATAAATATGTATGCAAAATACCGATATTAAGAAACATATATTTTTTTTGGTAAAATATTCTCAAAAAACACTAGAAAAATGAAAGTCTAGAACTAGAACAACATGAAAACCAAATTTTTCGACGAAAATTTAGAAGGATAACTTTGGGGTACGCTAGCGTGGATGTTTGGTTTTCGTCTATCTGTGTCAACGATGGGCTAGTGTTGTAGGAATCAGGGCTTCGGAGTCGGTAGACAAAATTCTTAACTCCAACTCCGACTCCAATTCCTCTTTTTTTTTACCTCCGACTCCGAATCCGACTCCGACTCCGAATCCGACTCCGACTCCGACTCCGACGCCGATTTCGACTCCGACTCCGACAACGATTCCGACTCCGACTCTCCAAATTGAAAAAATATGTACTCAAAATAATTAAGAGTTGTATTAAAACTGAATAAATAGTTGAAATATTGTATTAAAGTCTAAGAATATGGAACAGATAACTCTGATACAACACAACACGACTGTTACTTTCTCACTTTCAGGAAATAGTTAGAAAATACTACTACCATAACTTTAACTGCTTCTCCTTTACATAGTGCCGAGTGCCGAGGTATATAAATATGTATTACATATACAATACGTTTGTGCTGCAGATCGAATATTAGCAATTTATTTATGTATATATAAATCTATTAATGATTTATAAACAGAAGAGCCAAAGTTGGAGTCGGAGTCGATATATTTTTTTCCGACTCTGACTCCGGCTCCGAGAGTCGATATATAGCTTTTTCTGACTCCGGCTCCGACTCCAGTGATCAGCAATTACTCTCAAACTCCGACTCCGACTCCACGACTCCGACTCCGAAGCCCTGGTAGGAATACGGTTGTAATAAGAGAAAGGAAAGAAAGAGGATGAGAGAGAAGAGAGTGAAGAGGACGGTTGAGTTTTATGAGTGGGGAAAACCCTGCGTTTGGAAAATTACCATCATCCGTGCAAATCGGTCGACGATGGGATTCGCTGTAATGTGCAACATAGAACTATTACTGAGAGATTGTCATTTACAAAGAGTGGACACCGAAGGGGGACAACTTTGAAAATATGAATGATTTAAATTTTATTTCAGATATACACAGGAAAATAGTAAAATGTTCATTTTGGGGAAATCAATTGTAATTAGAACTTTCGTCGGATGGAAGCAGATGAACGTATGCAGAGTTGTGCTAATTCAATTACGCAATTGAATTACATTATATTTCAATTATACAGGGTGTCCCAGCTAGAATGGGACCCAAGGGATACACCCTTGACCACCTTGAATATCTTTGTTGTTTTTCAAGATACGTCAAATGTCTGAAGGACGAAGTTGAATGGTAAAATGGGGCTTGTACGATACCAACAAAATTTTTGTTTTCATGTAATTTTTTTAGAGATATGATATGAAGGTCACCTTCATTTTTTTTTAATGGAATGAGGTATTGTTTAATACATCAATCGATGCAGCTGGACATTCGTTATAAAAAGTACTAACCTATGTATGTCGAAAAGTTAGTAGTTCAGGAGATATTTCAATTTAAATAACTCTAAAATACCATTGCGGTCGTACTAAGACGTTAGCGTTTACTTACTTATGTCTCCTATTCATATCTCCAAAAGAAATTGCATAAAAGCAAAAATTTTGTTGGTATCGTATGAGCCCCATTTTGCCATTCAACTATGTCCTTCATACATTTGACGTATCTCTAAAAACAACAAAGATATTCAAGGTGGTCAAGTTAGCTGGGACACCCTGTATAGAAATTCAACTACGTCGTAACTGAATTAATAATTCAAACCTTACAATTAATTTTTTCATTACTAAGAATTTAATCAGATGTGTAATTGAAATACAATATAATTAAAATACAGCTCTCCAAATTATAGCACAGAACAATAAAGAATTGCGGCATATTTTTATGTTTTTCTTTCATTATACTTGTTTATAGTGTTTGTGCGGCGCGGCGTAGTTTCTATTCCTCGTCCTCGTTCATAATACGTAACGCTATTTTATGTAATTTAATTACAAAGTATTTTATAAGTATATTATCCAATTGCAATTACGAATTACATTGTAATAATAACAACGTGTATTATAATTGTACTCCATTGCAATTACGAATTACATTGTAATAATAACAACGTGTATTATAATTGTACTCCATTGCAATTACGAATTACATTGTAATTTAATTGAATGAAGATCTGAATTATAAATTACAATATGACTGAATTACAATGTAATTCAATTACATCGTAATTATAATTCCTGGAGTAATCCAATTGTAATTCTGCACAACTCCGGACGTATGGGATCAATCAGTTTGTAACAGACCTGTACAGCGGGCACAGTACAGCTCTGTTACGAACGCGAAGACTCGCGTACAGCCGAAGCGCGCCGACCGATCCCGACCGAATCCGAATCCGCGCAAGGCGATTTCACGCCTCGTAACCAGGCGCGACTTCACGCTACGCGTCTTCCCGCGTTTTCACGCCCCGAAGCAGACGTCGCACGGGCAATCCCGCGAATCGCTCGCGCACACCGCAACCCGCGTACCCCGTAGTAACCACCGAATTCACCTATAAAAGGCAGCGCGGACAGAGACTCGCTCTCTTTCCGAGTCCAGCAGGCGAGCCGCTTGATCGCTCGGAACCCTGGTAAGCGCCTTACCCTGACGAGCCGTCAACCTCCCGATCCCGACCGTTCCCGCTCCGTGCAACGTGCCGTTGCCTCCGTACACCCGTCTAGCTTCGCGCCGAAGTTCCCGTAGCCGTCTCCACGAGCCGTCGAGACACCTTTTGCAGCGCGCCGTTGCTTCCTCGCCCGTTCAACGAGCCGTCGAACGAAACCGTCCCCCAGCTTCGCGCCGAAGTTCCCGTCGCCGTCTCCACGAGCCGTCGAGACCCCTTTGCAGCGCGCCGTTGCTTCCTCGCCCGTTCAACGAGCCGTCGAACGAAACCGTCACCCAGCTTCGCGCCGAAGTTCCCGTCGCCGTCTCCACGAGCCGTTGAGACCTCTTTGGCAGCGCGCCGTTGCTTCCTCGCCCGTTCAACGCGCCGTCGAACGAATCCTTCACCCAGCTTCGCGCCGAAGTTCCCGTCGCCGTCTCCACGAGCCGTCGAGGCACCCTTGCAACGCGCCGTTGTATCCTCGTCCGTTCCACGCGCCGTCGAACAACCTCTCCGCCCCGCCGACCTGACCGACCCCGAATCCCCGTTGCCGCGAGCCGCCGGTCTCCGTACTCCAGCAAGTCGACGAGCCGTCGCCCGTCGCCAACCGTCAGATCCGCGACCCGCGAACCCGCGCGCGTGCACCCGCGACCGTCACGTCATCGGCAACCTTCGCGAACCGTGGCCTAGTGAGACGTAAAAGTCACGTCGCGCGTTTTGTGTTATTTCATAACCCGCCCGAATTACCGCTTCCCGTCCGCTTCCCTCGCCGCGAACCCTGGCTCGGCGAGCCACTCAGCAACGAGGGAGAGATCCGGTTGTAACGAGAATTCAGACTCGTTACATGGCGCCCGAACAGGGACCTTGAAAAGTGCCGACCGAAAACCCACGTGGCGCGACGCGAGTTTTGAGGTTAACCGGACACGTGGTCTTTGAGGTTAACTCTCCGCGGAAAACACGCGAGCCGCGAGTTCCAGTGCCGCCAACCGAAGATCAACAGTGCCGCGCGCGCCATCTAGTGACGCGGGGTGAAACTAGTGACCACGCGCAGGGCCGCGGGACAACAGTGACGGACACCTAGTGCCGGAAGACGGAAGGTGAATCGCGCGCCGCGATCGTGAAGTGACAAGGGACCGCGCCGCCATCTAGCGGTGGGCCTACGGGACTTCTACGCGAGAACCGCAGCCGAATGAAACGGATCCGGCTGACGAAGGACCAGCTGATTGCCGAGCTACAACGTAGTAACCTGCCAACGAGCGGAACCGCAGAGGAGCTACGCCAGCGACTAACCGACTACATACGACGACAGACCGACGACCCTGCCGACATGTCAGAATCGAGGGACGGGGTAAGCACCCGGAACATGGCGGCCGCCGGCGAGAAAGTGACAGCTGTCACGGAAAAGGCCGCCGCCGGGGCGCCTGCTACAGGCAAAATCATCGAAAGGACCGTCATCGAGAAGGCTGACCCGTACCGAAACATCGACCGACTCCGCAAGTCCGGCAACACCACCGATGGCAAGGACCCACTGTCCTTCCTGGAACGAATGGCCGAACTCCAGGATACGTACGACCTCGCCGACGCCGACCTGTTACGCGGGGTCACCGAGCTACTACGCGGACCGGCCCAGATCTGGTACCGAAACAGTAGGGCCGAGATCCACTCGTGGGACGAATTCTCCGACGAATTCATCCAAGTGTTCGCGTCCAACCGCTCACGGTTCCAGCGGGAGAACGAAGCTCGCGCGCGGCGACAGCGTGTCAACGAACCTTTCCACGAGTTCATGAGCTCTGTCATCATGCTCATGCGGCGCGCACAAATGGACGAGCACCACCGCACGGATTTACTATTCGAGAACATGCGGCCCGAATACAGGAGGCTCATCTACCGACCAGATGTGAGGAGCGCCCGCGACCTCCTGGCGCGCGTGCAGCAAATAGAGCAGGAGGACGCCGAGGAGGGCCCCGCCGAACGAAAGACCGTTCCACGCGCCGTGCCGGTCAACTCGGCGGAGGCCGCGGAACGGAGCATTGCCGCCACCGAACCGATCGAGGCGCGACTCGTGCGACTCAGCACTGCTCCAGGAATCGACCGCTCCGGACAACCCGAGGAACCGTATCACCCGACAACGCACTGCTGGCGATGCAAACAACGCGGACACCAGCGTTTTGAATGTCGAAACATATACCGGAAATTTTGCTCTCGGTGCGGCCGCGACAACGTACTGACCCGCGATTGCCACCCGCCGGGAAACGGACCGCGGGGCCCGACGCCGCCGAGCCAGCGATAGTAAATTCGGGCCCGCCAATCCGTTATACGCCGCGGCCACTTCTGCCAATCGTCATGCTGGGGCGAGAAATTGACGCCATGCTGGACACCGGAGCCCAGCTTTCGTGCATCAATGCGGAAGTGATGGACTGGGCCCAGGAGCAAGGGGTCCGAACCACCGAAGGCTACCAACAGATCTGCCTCGCCGACGGATCGGAGATGCGTCCAGCCGGCACCATCCGTTTAACGTTTCGCGTAGGAAACGTCGAGCAGGCCGAAAATTTTACCGTATTACCGAAGATGGGCCCACCCGTGCTGCTCGGGATCCAGGCCATCGCCGCGCTCCGTTTGACCGTCCGACCACCTCCTGAGGTAGCCAACTGGGCCTCGAACTGCCTGGCCGAACCGTGCCTCCAAATGGGGCTCCGAAAAATGAAGGAAGACGAACGCGAGCCATTCCAAAAATTTTTGGAGCAGGAGCTGGCACAGTTCTCTTCCGTGGCCGGACGCACCGCGCTAGTGCACCACCGGATAAAGTTGCTCAATGAGACACCGCTCAAGCAACGATACCGGCCCCGCAATCCGGTGATGCAAGCCGTAATCGACGAGGAAGTAGACAAAATGTTACGAGACGGAGTTATCGAGCGATCCAGCAGCCCGTGGAGCTCGCCAGTGGTCGTCGTCAAGAAGAAAGACGGCAAACCTCGCTTCTGCGTCGACTTCCGCCGCCTGAACGACCGCTCCGAGAAGGACGCGTACCCGCTGCCACATATCCAGGCCACCCTCGACAAATTACGAGGGGCCAAGTTCTTGACAACGTTGGATTTAAAGAACGGATATTGGCAGGTCCCGTTAGAAGCAACCAGCCGTCCGCTCACCGCCTTCACCGTGCCGGGAAGAGGGCTATTTCAATTCACGGTGATGCCCTTCGGCCTTCACTCGGCACCCGCCACGTTTCAACGACTCCTGGACAAAATCATCGGTCCGGAGATGGAGCCGAACGCATTTGCGTATCTCGACGACATCATCATCGTCAGCCGGAGCATCCACGAACACCGTCGCCATCTACGCGAGGTCTTTCGCCGTCTCCGCGCCGCCGGCCTGCGTCTCAACCCGGAAAAATGCCGATTTTGCGTCGACAGTCTCCGCTACCTCGGCCATATCGTGGACCAGCAAGGAATCCGGACCGATCCCGAGAAGACGAGCGCAATAGCACAGCTAGCGGCTCCGAAGACGATCCGAGATGTTCGACGATTTCACGGCATGGCTGCATGGTATCGGCGATTCGTGCCGAATTTCGCCGAGATCATGGAACCCCTAACGAGGCTCACCCGGAAGAATGCCAAATGGAAGTGGACCGAGGAAGAAGAAACTGCGTTCCGGACAATGAAGGAAAAGCTTGTGGCCGCGCCGGTTCTCGCTTGTCCGGACTTCACGCAGCCGTTCACGCTCCAGACGGATGCCAGTGACAGCGGCCTGGGAATCGTGCTCACGCAAGGCCCGGAGAACGACGAGCACGTCATTGCCTACGCCAGTCACACGCTGAGCACCACCGAGCGGAAGTACAGTGCCACAGAGAAGGAGTGCCTCGCCGTCGTATGGGGGATACGGAAGATGAAGCCGTACCTCGAGGGCTACCACTTCACCGTAGTCACCGATCACCAGGCACTCCGGTGGCTCCGTCAAATCGAGAATCCGACCGGACGTCTGGCCAGATGGGCACTCGAGCTGCAGCAGTACGATTTTGACGTCCGATACCGGCCCGGAAAGTTGAACCATGTGGCGGACGCGCTGTCCCGTAACGCACCCACGGCGGGCGTTAACCTGCTCCGACCGAAACAGCGCCCCGACACATGGTATCAGAAGAAGTTCGAGGCCGTCCAGAGCAATCCGTTGTCCGTCACCGACTTCCGAATCCAGGACGGAAAGCTGCAACGCCACGTACTGCACCAGCTCGATTATAACGAGCCCGAGCCGGGAAACGCCTGGAAGATCTGCGTGCCCACCGACGAACGAGAAGAGTTACTGCGAAGATATCACGACGATCCCACCGCCGGACATCTCGGGGTCGCGAAAACCATCGTTCGACTGGCACAACGATTCTACTGGCCCGGAATGTTCCGGGAGACCGCCCGGTACGTTCGCAGCTGTGCCAGCTGCCAGCGGTACAAGTCGCCACCGCAGCAGCCTGCAGGGCATCTCCATGCAAATCCAGGCACCAGACCATGGCATACGGTGTCCATTGACCTCGTCGGGCCACTGCCGAGGTCGCGCCAGGGGAACATCTGGCTGCTGGTCGCCCTCGACCGCTTCACCAAATGGGTGGAACTTGTACCGCTCCGAAAAGCCACCAGCTCCGCCGTCGCCTCCGCCATCCAGAGGGAAGTCATCCTCCGCCACGGGGCCCCCGAGGTGATCATCACCGACAATGGTCGCCAGTTCATCGGGGGACCGTTCACCGCCCTGCTTGAAGCCACCGGAACCGTCCACCGGAAGACACCGCCGTACTCGCCCCATTGCAATCCGGTCGAACGAGCCAACAAAGTCGTCAAAACGATGCTCGCACAATACACCGGCGCCCGGCACAATCAATGGGACGAAAAGATCGAAGAAGCACGTTTCGCCGTCAACACCGCCTGGCACGAGTCGACCGGGTACAGCCCAGCGTACCTCAACCAGGGAAGGGAGCTCCGGACGCCAGGACAACCGTCAGTAGAAGATTCCGCCGAACCACCGAAGCAACGTTGGAAGAATCTCCGGGAAGCGCAGGAGCTCGCGAGGCTGCATTTAGCGCGCGCATTCGGTCGGCAAGCCAAGTACTACGACCTCCGACACCGCGACTGGCGCCCAGCCGTCGGAGACCGCGTATGGAAACGCGAACATACACTGTCCGATAAAGCAGCCGGGGTCAACGCAAAGCTCGCGCCGAAGTACACCGGTCCGTACACCGTCGGGAAAATCGTCTCACCGGTCATCGTCGACTTACGAAGCGACGCAAACAAATGGTGCCGCCATATCCATGTCCAGGATTTGAAGCCTGCAGTGGAGCCGGACGTTGAAACGCGAGCCGCGACCCACGCTGGGAACGATTCGGAACCGAGCGGCACGCTCACCCACCCGCCCACACCACTCCTCAACCCCACCGAGGCACCAACCCCTCGTCGCCGAGGTCGACCCCGTAAACTGATCCCGAGCGTTTCTTTTTGTAGCAGAGAATATACCACGAATACGGGGAAGATGGAGCCGTGGGTCCAGGAGCTGGCTGACCTGCTGGACGAGCCAAACCTGATGGAAAGACCCCGGACGCCGACGATCCAGGCACCGGAACAGTCGGACGCCCAGGTCGAGCCGACCAAGGCCACCGGCCAACCAGACACGAGAGGGCCGATAGAATCGGCGATCCCGCCACCGCAACCAGCCACCGAGACGACCGACGCCAGTCGGCAAGCCAGGGGACCGACGATGCCGCCGGGTCAGTCACCCCACCGCCGCCATGGCCCACGGGTCAGGTCCGTGCGGCCGGTCATGTGGCTACCAGGCTTGCTGAAGCGAAAGGCCGAGCTGGAACTGGCCGCCAGAAACCGCGGCCCCACAGCCACGACCGACGCCGCCGAGGCCGGACCGCCGCAAGCCGTGACAACGCCGACGGGCCCGTTCGATCCGGTGCCATCGTCCGGGAGGAAACCTGAGCCTCCGACCTGGTGGGACGGGATACTGACGCCACCGGCCAAGTCAGGATCCCGGAGGAAAACGGGGTCACGCCAGGTGCCTCCACCGACACCGCAGGGGACCCAGAGGGCGCCCCTGAGCAAAGTGACCGAGCCGGTCACACCGCCAGCACCGCCATCGACCCGCAGGCCGGCCAAGAAGGAGGAACGGCCACCAACTCGTCGCCCGCGGTCCACCGCGACACCACCGGTGCCCACCATCCTGGGGATAGACCACCACGGTGCCGCCCCAGGGCCGTTAGCGGCGGTTGCCACCACCTCACAAACGGCCACACCGCCACCGGAACTGAGGCCAACACCGCAGCCCCAACCGATGCAGACCTGGTCCGAGAAACCAGGGAATGGGGGCCGACCTACGGCGTCCGGAAATCGCCTCCCCGGAGCCCCACCGTCCGTGCCATACGATGGCAAACCAGTGCCAGGACCCACGAAGTGGTTCCAGCTGCCGACAGGCCGGCGGGTGGAGGTGCCCGAATATTACGTGAAGACGCGGCAATATCGGGCATCCACCCCGGAGGAAAGGTGGATCCTGTTCTTCGACAGGAACGGCCACCTCCGCAGGTGCAAACGGAGGACCGAGGCACTGGCCCCAGAGTAAGAAAGGTCGCGCGCCGCGACCGACCCTCGCGCCGAGGGCCGTTTAAGAAGTTCTTTTTTTTGTTCCTTTTATTACGACAGAGTTTAATAGAATATAAGCAACCAGTTCCTAGTTATAGATAGAGTGTATATACGAGCCGCCTAGTTTATATAGTTTATATGATGTAGAGTTCGGGCAGAACCGACCCCGGCCGTCTTTTATTTTCGTTTAAGGTGTTTTTCACTCCGGTTCCTGCGCAATTAGCTGCAACGTCGTTTTGTTTTTCGTTTTTTTGTTCGTTTTCTTTTCGCAATCAGAGAGTCGAAGACTGACTCGCTACGCCCGAGCCGGGCTAGCAAAGGTTAGAGATAGATACGCGGAAATAGAGTGCTACGACGTTACAAACATATTATGTTTAAGTTATTTTTCTAGGATTTTTATTTTTGTATGCACACCGCAAGTATTATTAGGAATAAGGCTGTATTAGTAATAAGTCACAAGGCGGTGACAACCACGCCCGAGCCGGGCTAACCAGATCCCAAGGGAACCGACAAGTACAAAGTTAAAGATTGTAAGTCCGCTCAAAGTTGTACCAGGGGAGAACCCCGTGGAGGGGACAATAAACGTGCCGTTTATCTCCACATGTCCGGTGTTTTGTTCAAAGCGATCCCCACCCCGTAGGCTAAGACTTGCGTTAGCGTTTAAGCTTATACTATGTATAATTATTTTCTCTTTTCAATAAAAGGTCTCACTGCCGCTCGTTCGTCGCCCCGAAGAGGGAGGGGGGTGTAACAGACCTGTACAGCGGGCACAGTACAGCTCTGTTACGAACGCGAAGACTCGCGTACAGCCGAAGCGCGCCGACCGATCCCGACCGAATCCGAATCCGCGCAAGGCGATTTCACGCCTCGTAACCAGGCGCGACTTCACGCTACGCGTCTTCCCGCGTTTTCACGCCCCGAAGCAGACGTCGCACGGGCAATCCCGCGAATCGCTCGCGCACACCGCAACCCGCGTACCCCGTAGTAACCACCGAATTCACCTATAAAAGGCAGCGCGGACAGAGACTCGCTCTCTTTCCGAGTCCAGCAGGCGAGCCGCTTGATCGCTCGGAACCCTGGTAAGCGCCTTACCCTGACGAGCCGTCAACCTCCCGATCCCGACCGTTCCCGCTCCGTGCAACGTGCCGTTGCCTCCGTACACCCGTCTAGCTTCGCGCCGAAGTTCCCGTAGCCGTCTCCACGAGCCGTCGAGACACCTTTTGCAGCGCGCCGTTGCTTCCTCGCCCGTTCAACGAGCCGTCGAACGAAACCGTCCCCCAGCTTCGCGCCGAAGTTCCCGTCGCCGTCTCCACGAGCCGTCGAGACCCCTTTGCAGCGCGCCGTTGCTTCCTCGCCCGTTCAACGAGCCGTCGAACGAAACCGTCACCCAGCTTCGCGCCGAAGTTCCCGTCGCCGTCTCCACGAGCCGTTGAGACCTCTTTGGCAGCGCGCCGTTGCTTCCTCGCCCGTTCAACGCGCCGTCGAACGAATCCTTCACCCAGCTTCGCGCCGAAGTTCCCGTCGCCGTCTCCACGAGCCGTCGAGGCACCCTTGCAACGCGCCGTTGTATCCTCGTCCGTTCCACGCGCCGTCGAACAACCTCTCCGCCCCGCCGACCTGACCGACCCCGAATCCCCGTTGCCGCGAGCCGCCGGTCTCCGTACTCCAGCAAGTCGACGAGCCGTCGCCCGTCGCCAACCGTCAGATCCGCGACCCGCGAACCCGCGCGCGTGCACCCGCGACCGTCACGTCATCGGCAACCTTCGCGAACCGTGGCCTAGTGAGACGTAAAAGTCACGTCGCGCGTTTTGTGTTATTTCATAACCCGCCCGAATTACCGCTTCCCGTCCGCTTCCCTCGCCGCGAACCCTGGCTCGGCGAGCCACTCAGCAACGAGGGAGAGATCCGGTTGTAACGAGAATTCAGACTCGTTACAAGTTATCAAACGGCACACGAATATTTACGAGAGAATGAAATGTTTTGCCTTTCTTTTATTTCCCATTTCACAGTCCAAACTGAACATAATTTCTAAAGGTCCTAAGAAATTGTAAATAGTACCTTATACATTTTATAGTTTGTTGTAAGTAGAACTGAAATGTAGTTCGATCTCTTTTTTGTTTAAATAAAATTTGTTATTCCGCACAATGTGTCTACTTCTGCGATCCTTTCTTTTATTTCACCTTATTAAATAATTATTTTTTGCAATTATTTTAATACATGATATTGGATACAGGATATTGTTTGATACGAAAGAGAATATAATACGGGTGCAGCGAATCAAACAATATAGTCTTTTCGTTTTGATCAAGGCCAAAGATGATGTAAGATCTTGTTCGGACTGAAAGTCGAAACGGGTTCTTGTCCGGACTGAAAGTCGATATAGGTGGTTGCCCGGATTGAAAGTCGAAACGGGTTCTTGTCCGGTCTGAAAGTCGGTATAGGTGGTTGCCCGGATTGAAAGTCGAAACGGATTCTTATCCAGGCTAAGCACTAGACTAGGGGGCAGCACTATAATGGGCACGGGCAAAACCCGAGCGTGAGCACTCTCATATACTCTCTGCTGGTACAGACGTCTCATCTTATGGGGCCGTCACGCCGTACTTGATGGGGCCAAAGTGGCCCCAATACCACTTCGGTGTCGCGCCCAATGTTACCGATAGTAACGTATTAGCAAGTACCGAATATTCTGTATACCCAATTTCTACTACGGGTACTTAATATTATTTGAAGATTACAAATGTATATGGCGCGTGTATTTGAATGGTCAAAATTATATAGTAGGATAATTATGATAATTATGATGTGCTACATTAATGTAAAGTAATAGATTCATGAGCATTAATATCTTTACGTACATTTATATTATTGTTTAGAGTGTGATCTCGGTTCTGTTAATTACAAAATTACAATAAAATTTGATATATGTAATAATGTCTGATATTTCTACGCAATTATTCAATAGTTATGCGAGTATGTTCCTTGCATTGTTAATTTTTTAACAAACTTCCACAAGTTTATGGTATTTACTTTGATTTTATTTCTGCATACGTTCATATGTATCAATTTTATTTAAATTATAACATTTTTGAACATTTATATATATTGAATTAACGCGTACTATTTAGTGTTTATATTTGTTATACATTTTTTTTCAATTGTAACTTAAAATTTGAGTTACTAAATTAGTACTTGCTATGTAATCCAAACTTATAGAGCTACTGGAACGATATTTATGTTGATTTGACAACGTTAAGAAACAATACAAATGTATATATGTATACAGTTATTTTTTCATACAATCTCAACATTAGAGTTCGTTTATCGGTTTTAATTTTATCTGTATTGCAAAATAAAATGGAATAGTTTCAATAATTCTTTCCATTTATAATAATAGTGAAAAAGGTGTAACTATACCTAAGGATATATAATCGTGATACGATTTTGATATATGATTCGATTCCTGTATTGATTTGGCATCGATATAGAATAGATCCTTTTTTTTTACCCTATTATACTGAATGCTGAACATCGAGAGTGACCAGCGTGCGGCTCGACAGCCCAGCGCGACGCGTACACTCCCAGAGAAAACCTAGGGCTTCTTGATCTGAATTTTCGATAGAGATTAGACAGAGCGATGATTTGTTTTTAAATTAAAGCTGAAACATTGCAGAATATGGGAAACAGAGAGATTATGGTACGAACATTTTTAATCTTGAAAAAATTCGTTAAACTTGCAGAATCTCAAGAAAATTGTGGTTTATCCAATAACATGCTCCGAAAAATTCTTTTTTGACATGCTATGCATCATTTCCCGCGTAGATTGTTTACGCTGATTTCAAATCTGGTCTCAAAATTTATCAACGACCTCAGGATTTGCAAAAGATCGATTTTTGGTTGGGGGGGGGGGGGGAGGTGAGGGTGGGTTGAAGTCATTATTTAGCCGGTTTGGATTTTTTTAAAAAAGACATGCCTTCGAAATTTGCAATTTTTGTCCACTACGGCGAAAACGGGCCTCGCTTACGAATCTTGATCTCAGGAACTGTTTGCCCGATTGAGCTACATTTTTATTTGTTTTATTCGGAAAGGATTGGGCTATTATAAAATAATTTTTTCAATCTCGATTTTTTCAATCTCCTTTTTACGTTTTTTTCGATGAAGGGCCAGAATGATTTCAATTTGAAAAAAATATGGTTATATTCCTTGAAGTTTCCCTTTCAAAATGAGCACCTGGAAACGATGGGGATTCGAAAATTGGCGTCACAGGGCCTGTTCAGACACGGCGGAATCCGCGCATTTTCGACCGCGCGGACCTTATTTACATTAGCGTCTATATATTCGTTTACACGCATCCGCGCGGTCGAAGATTCAAAAACAAAAATCGCGCGGTTTCCGCCGTGTCTGAACTAGGGCACAATGAGCTGGGACAGTACGCGGTGTACTCCCGTTTCAGGTAGAGGCGAGTCGAGCGCACCGCTATTATAGCCCCTTGTCTATACCGCTGGTCTCGAGAAAACACCAGCAGACTGTATACAACTAAATAACCCTATTTATACCTCGAGAACAATATCAGTACCCGCTCTTGGCCGACGACACCTTTTTGGGTAAAAGGTAAAACCCCTCATCGGTTTGAATAGGATAAAATAAAATCTTGTTGGGGTCTAGAAAATGCCACAAATATACAGGGTGGGGCATTAACTATGTCCACCTCGAATATCTCCGTTATTTGTAATAATATGGCAAAATGTTAGCAACAAAATTTGCACGGTATAGAGGGGGGCATATTGCGACATAAACATTTTCTGCGTGGGTGGAGGCATTGAGGACATTTCAAGGTCATCTTGTTTTTTTTAAATAGAATGTCCTATTTTTTATACAGTAGATCGATAGAGTATCAAATTCTGAGTATAATGTGTTGATCTTCATATGTCCTAAAAATAATAGTTTACGGGACATTATCGAAACAATTTGCTTTCTTCTTTGGCTAATATCTCTTAAACTATTATTTTTAGGACATGCGCATTGGTACGCAATAGCCAAATTGTTTCTTCCATTTCTGACCTTGCATGACCTTGAAGATCATTGTGTAGTAGACGGATGAATTCGTCTTGACACACGCTTCCATACGACATAAAAAAATGTATAGCATTCCATTTAAAAAATTGAAGGTCACCTTCATTTCTATCAAAATAATGTAAATAAAACAAAAATGCATATGTCATTGTTGTTGCGCATAAAAAACAGTACTACTTTTTCCTCTATCATTTTTTTCTAATATTTACTATTTACAAAAAAAATGCTGGCTAGTAATAGCCTGAACACCCTGTATATATATACCTATATATTTTATGATTGAGTTTATTCAATATCAACTTCTAGGGTATGAGTTTATATTGAAAAAACTCCGGGGTAGAAAAGTTCTCTTTCATGCCTTCACGTGGCCTACCCTGTTAGCACTGCTAATTCCAATATTTGTTACATAGATCAGTTTAGTCACTAAGGATTGTGAACATCGAATCGTTTTTTTGTAAAACTATTAAAGTTATACAAATACTTGAGAGAAGCAGTGTAACTAAATGAAAAAAGGCAATTTTGTTAATACTGCATGTCTGCATGTACATGATTTAGATGTTATTTCATTTGAAAACTTATAATAATATTATTTCATTTGTTTACAGATAATATGGCAAATGTTGTAACAACGAACTATGCAGATCCGAAAGGAATAATAAGCGTTGACATTTAGTTTACTCATATTGAGAACGGGCGCGACCATATGTCGTCAAACATGTGAATTTTCCAATAAAAAAATGTTATTTAATTATTATTTCGTTATATAAAGAGTGTTAATTAATATACCAAGTTTCCACATTTTTCCACGCCGCATGTTACAATAATGCTTCATCACTAATGCTTCGACATAGGACATCAGTTAAATTGTATTATTTTTTCGAGCCTTTCGAATTTGTTTTCATGACTTTTTTCTGGTAAATACATCAATCCTATACTTATACTACGAAGTTCAACGAATGCATAAACTCAAATTTTTTGAAATTGTGACATGCGGCGCTTTTCCTTGCAACCACAGATATATGCATTTAGATGAAAATATTTAATCTCTCAAATAGCTCGTACACACCCAAAATTGTATCCGTTCAAAAGGGAAAGTGCATCATTTTTAATATACGAATATCAGCGTGTACACATGCCGTGCATAATTGATTACACCTTTCTTAATACTTTCGTATCGGAAAATAATGCCTTTCGTATTCAAATTTAAATTAATTAGGTTGATATGTTAACATTTGTTACCAATATGTACAAAACATAATTTTTAAAACTATACTTTTGTTCTGTAGATTACTTAGTAAAGGTCGTACATATACATATGTTTAATCAGGTTAACGTAAATGCGTTAAATAATCTACGCGAATTAAAAATTTTAAAATATTTATAAATTGTACATTTACATAAACAATTAAAAACATTAAAACGGCTTTTTAACAAATCAACGAATATTCAGATAATCGTTTCATAAAATTATTTACGATTAAAAATTCAATACTATATACTTTAAATTAAGAAGCTGTGACGTCGGACCGACGTCTTGAACTCGGTTTCAAAATTTAAATAAGCGCGTACAAGCCCGCGCTCATATACACTTGTACATTCGGACCGTAACCGCGCCGAACAAACGAGCGAGCGGACACGCGTAAACACGCCGCACATGTATGTGTACACACACATCTCCTACGAGCGCGACCATACGAACGGTAACACGGTAGCCGGTGCGAGCGTACGCCGGCATAGCAACAGGCAGGAACGAGCGCCGCAACCTTACTCGTCCTTATTTTCAATAACAAAGAAATAGACATCAAAATTGACTCTTCCTAAAAACACGCAAAACAGTCGTGGCGTACGTGACTAATTGCACGTGTTACCAAAATTCGTATGGTCCGCGCTCGACCTATAAATAAGGCAAGGATCAGGGCCTCGCCCTCTCAGTTCCAACTCAAATTTCGTACTATTCAGGTCGTATACCTCCGTATCATACTCTAACTCACTTCGCGCTCTCCTAGTTCAAGTTCAATACTTCTTTACCACGTTCTAATCGTTTCGCGCTTATCCTTGCCAGTACTTTTCGGCGATTCTTTATTATTTCGTTATTTTATTCTTTCGCGCCTCGTGCTGCAGCTACGTTATTCTGTTTCTTTATTATTTCGTTTATTTTATTCTTCCGCGCCTCGCGCTGCATAGCGTTCTGTTTCACTTTCTGTTATTTCATTTGTACATTTCGGTACAATTATATCTATTTCTTTACACTACACCATCGTCCGTTCTGTTCACCACCTTCCATCATTCAGTGCTATACCGCGTCAGTGCCGTCGTGATCGCGAGTGTGTGAGACTCATCAGTGTCACCGCGGTTCTCACAAGAGTCTGTATTCCGTCGTACGACTGAGCCCGCCAGGTCGCTCGGTACGAGGGAAGACAGGCCTCAATTATTCGGAAATCGATCTAATCGACCATCAGTGCTAATTCTCATCGTGCATATCACCCTGACCGACAGTAGTGTCAGTGGCGGAACGTTCGCGAGTGTGTGATATCTCGGCCGTGTGCGTAATCGCGTTCTCGACGACTCCTGTGTTCCTCCGCGTACGTCTGAGCCCACCAGGTCGCTCGGTACGGGGAACACAGACTCGGTCGCTCCAAACTCCCTCCGGGCGATAGGTGAAATCCGGGAAAATCACCGTATCACACACCGCGACGTTCCGAGCGCATCCTATACGCGTCGCGGTCGCGTCGCTCGAACTATATATATTTCCGCGGCACTCTCGGCAGGCACCGGTATCGGTCCTGATCAGACGTGGGCGTACGGACCACGTGGATCAAAGATCGTCATATTAAAATTCTCCGTTACGATTCGTCGTTGTTCGCCGGAGTTTCCGGCCGCGGATCGTAACAAAGCAATATGACTCTGAATTTTGACAGCTCTGGAAAGCAGACAAGAAACCGCTCGAACGCTTTCGATGCGGGCAGGCGGGCATCGACGGTTATATAATGCGGCAACATTGCACTTTTAAAGCTGACAACGCTGTAAAATCTAGCGTCCTCAGTCAAGCACCTTTCGTGATGTAACGTGATGTAGTTCACTAGCTGACCGTTCTATTTCGATAGAGTCCGCTGTCGTACTAGGGCATTTTCTACAGGGTCGGTAATTCAGAACCACGGCGTGAAAAATGTATTGCATGCACAGTCTGTAGCACCGACGAGATACTATTAAAGACTGCCAGCACCGACGAGATACTATTAAAGACTGCCAGCCTTACGGGAGTTGGCGTGGCACGAATATTTCGGTGTTCTCTTACGCCCTCTAGGATAGATTCTGACTGGAGTGCGAACTAGAAGGCCACCGACGGCATTTAATCGGTGCAGCAGACCACTGTTTCGTGTTACGTTCTTCAACGAACGTGTTCGAGATAAACTGATATTTCAGACGATGTTATGGTGTTTATTTTTTAGGTTTAAAATATTAGCATCACAAAACTAATATCAAAGACAAAAAATTCCTTGAAATATCCTATGTAAGTGCATTATTTTAGGAAAATGAACAATTCCTACTTCAAATTTTATATGAGATACCTAAATTTGTAATATCGAAAAATTGGGTTGAAACGAAAGTTCGTAGCGTTTTTAAATTAAAACTCCAACATGAAATTATGATGTTTATACATAGATTTGTTCAATAACTAACATATTTTCCATTCTCTTCTATTACTTGTTGCCATTTTATAAGTGACTTACCATGTTATTCAATAAACCTATGAATACACATCTTAATTTTATCTTTGAATTTTGATTTAAAAAGGCTACGAACTTTCGTTCCAACTTAATATTCCATAAACGGGCATTATTTCCTTACACTTTTTTATACATAATTGTTCCAAGAATCGATCTGTGGGAACAGAAACAAGCAAAAAAACAGCATAACTTTTATTTGACGCATGCTGTTTCGAATAATAAAGAGTTCGACTAAAAGAATTAAGTGGATTAATTAATATGTAGGATGGGTGGCTAGTGGATCGGTGATCAAGCTGGGAAAAAAAGGTTTAACGACGAAATCCAAAAGTATTATGTGATGGAATATACAGGGTGAACATTATAAAGCGTTACAGACGAATATCTCGGAAAATATTGATTATACGCAAAAATGTTTGAGATGAAAGTTGTTCAGTAGAGAGGGGGACATCATGTGGTGGGATTTTTATTTTTCCCGAGGAACATTCCAAGGTGAGGAGAAGGTCACCTTGATTTTTTTAAATGGAAAGACCTACTTTCTGCATCATGAATCGATTGACTACCGAATTCTGAGTAAAAATGTATTGACCTCTACATGTCCTAAATCTAGTAGTTAACGAGATATTATTGAAAAAATTTTCTTTCTTCTTTGGATAATATCTCGTTAACTATTAGGTTTAGGATATATGAAGGTCAACACTTTGATATTCAGAATTTGATACTCTCTCGATTTATGGTATGAGAAATACTGGACATTCTATTTAAAAAAAGAAAGTTGACCTTCACTTCACCTTGGAGTGTCCACCGGTAAAAATAAAAGCCCCAATGAATGATGCCCCCCTCGGTACTGAACAACTTCCATCTTAAACATTTTTGCGTATAATCAATATTTTTGGAGTTATTCGTCTGTAACGCTTTATAACGTTCATCCTGTATTTCTATGTATAAGTAGGATTGAGATCGGATTGACTGGCCTCGGTCTCATCGAGTTAAAAACATCTTTTGGAAAAAATGGGGGGCGGGGGTTCCACGTGGACGTGCCAAAGCTTGTTCCTGCATTTCGTTTCGCTTAGCCTCTTCGCGAGGAAAAGTATACAGCCGTCCCCTCGCGAAGAGCGTAAGTGTTGGAACGTCTCGAAATTAGAATCGCTTACAAATTATTGAATTGAAAATTTCAAATAGCGAATGAATGATAAAAAAATTATTTACTACGCGTTAAATAAAAATAATGATGGTCTCTTTTCGACGCATGACGAATAATTTTTTATTCAAAGAGCGCCTCGCGAGCCGCTCGCCAGCTCATGAGCCGAAACTCGGCTCGGATGTATGGAAAGGGAACCCACGAACAATAAGTGTGTCAGTGTAGCACACATTCACACGCACACTGTTGCAGTTGTGCCTAGTATGTATGTACCAGCCAGCGCAGGAGCCGGCTCACGAGCTGAAGCGAAATCTTGCGCTTTACGCATCGCCAGCCGTCGAGTTGGGCGTTGGGCATGCCTCTAACTTATCTGATTTGTGGCGTGTTTAGACTTGTTTTCATCAGCGAACCATTAACAATCGATTGATAACGTTTCCATGGCAGAATTATGAATCGTAACAAACATTTTATTGCTATTAATAAGTGATGGCGAAACGCTTACATTGTTGTTTCTAGGAGGCACACGACGCGACGTTCGATACGGTCGTGATTCAGCATCAGAGGCAACATTGTAACGCACAGCGTATTGGCAATTACTTACTGAAACCAATATTACTTAATATGAACGTTATCATAATGATATCATCACCTATCGGTTGAAAATGTTTTCCCGATCAAAATAAGCTCAAACACGGCATAAATCGGATAATAATACAGCCAGGTTGCACTAAAAAATATCAGGCGAAGCAGTCATGCTTCGGGCGTACGAAAGTACGAATCGTCAAGTCGGGGCACTGACGGACTCGAGGCTCGAGCAGGCTCGAGGCTGTGAGGCTCGAGT
Source organism: Lasioglossum calceatum (assembly GCA_963966675.1). Lineage (NCBI taxonomy): Eukaryota > Metazoa > Arthropoda > Insecta > Hymenoptera > Halictidae > Lasioglossum > Lasioglossum calceatum. Next base: position 13,118,987 of record OZ016551.1, on the reverse strand, counting down.
CGGGTGCAGCGTTGCCAAGTTGCCATATTCTAGTACACGCCAGGCCCCTTAACCTTCCGCCTCTCGCCGAGTATCGCACCGTAGCTTGCCTTTGCACTCTTCCTACTAACGCTGGCGTACGATGCACAGGTGGGCTACGCTGCGAAGATAGCGAGAGGCGGAAGGGTAAGGGGCCTGGCGAGAGAAGAATCGGGTGCGCGATACATCAGACACATCGGGCGGATGACTCGAACAAGATCGCGCGAGCGAGCTATCACGATACTCGAGAATCAACTCTCCGTTCTTATGAAATAGATAATTATAATAATGGTATGTATTTGTTACATAACTTATAATGTGATTTTTAATACATGTACTGGGATTTTTTTTATAACTACATTAGGTATATTCGGCGCACATGTGCATGGTCATTATTTATAGTAAAATTTTAAAATAATGCACGTTTCACGCGAAAAAATTAGATGACAATATTTACAATGTGATAATAAGTTATAACAACTTTTTAGTGGGCGATGTTTTTATTAACTGTTATGTAACCTACTTAACTATCATTAACCTTACACAAATTCTTAAAAGGTAATGTATAATATACAATATAAAATAAAATCAAAATTCACTTAAAATAAAATCATATAAAATAAAAAATTATGTAGAGCCTATAGATAATACAGAATAAAATATAAATACGAAATATAATATGTATAATGTTTATTTTTATATTTCGTTTTTAATTATTGCCATAATTTACCATATTGTTATACCTTCTAGGTGTATATATCGATACATATTTATGTTCATTCGGAGCAAATTCGTTAAAAAGCCAGAAATATTGTCTTTTAAGTTTTTCACGTGAAACGTGCATTATTTCAATTTTTAATACAAATAAAGAGCAGGCACACGATTGCCGAATATACCTAATGTAGTTATAAAAATCCAAGTATATTAAAAATTACGTTATAAGTTAAGAAAGAAAACCATTATTACCATTGTCTATTTCATAAGAACGCAGAGTACATATTTGAATCTCGGATATCGAACTTGATCGATTCTTTTCGAACCCGCCCGACGAATTCGGAGTCGAATCGACGGGCCGCCTGACTTTCTGCGACCCGACCCGGCCCGAACCCGAACACCGGGTGGCCCGCACATCCCTAATATTTTATATTAATTATTTTATGGTATATTAAATAACCTATTATAATAACTTGTATCATAGCGAGTTATGATCACACTTTAAATAAGTAAATATGGCTCAAATTATGACGTATTTAGGCTCATTTTGATTAGAAGAATCTCACAAATACGTTGGTAATTCCGTAAGAAAAGAATAAAAAATAAAAAGCTGTCCTATGTACATTGACGTAATCGGCCTTTTGAACTGTGCCGGCTGCCTCGTACCTCAGTCCCTCTTTGTCGTTTACGCGCTGTCGTAACAAAAGTTCTGATATGTTGCTGGTCTAAAAATATGATGAATGCTATTTTTCAATTTCTCTAAAAAACCTGCATTTGTCGAATTTTTGCCTGTTTTTTCACTTTGTGTAAATAACATTTTAACCAAAAGATCGGGAAAAAATCTCAAGTATCAATTTCCATTAAATGCAATTATATGATTAAATTAATGCAAGTAAATGAGGAAAATAGACCGAAAATCGAATGGCGTAACGGCTGTTTAAATATTTCGAAGGTCATTTTTGTCTACCTCGTTCAGCTAGGCCCTTCATTCCAAATTATAATATTCCAATATTTCACTATCATTTTAAATATTTCAAGTACTATTTAAAACTATTAATGAGTTTCAACAACAAAATATTTTAAATAGAAAACTAAATTTTGACAAATAAAATAAGAATATAGCAAGCTTGCTATAAATGTCGAAAACTCGAGTCTGGCCAGAGACATTCAATTTTCGGGAGACACTATTCTGTGATGTCCTGTCGGAGAAAACAGAGAAAAAAAACGGAGAAAAGGGAAAGGCGTCTCGAGGGCTTCAGTGATTCAGTCGCCGTGGACTGTGGAGTGAAACATTGTAACATGATACGGCCGATATACCCGACCCGACTCGGGTCCAGTCGGGTCGGGTATATCGGTGTGAGACTAATAATCAAAAACAACAAAACTTAATTATTTATAATTATTTTTTATAGGATTCTTCTGAACATATTTAGTGAATATTTTTTTTTATGAAAATGATACCAAATATGATATAATTCCGATGATATTTGCTTGTGCAATGAACTACGTAAGTTTCGGACACAAAGAAGGACAGCGTCGGGAAAAAAGGAGACGCGGAGGGTCCTTATTCTTTAAAGATTTCGACTTCGACTTCGACTGCTAGCTCTTCGCCTCGTCGCACAATGTGCTGATAAGTGAATCATGTTTCAGGAAGTGGTTCAGTTCAGAATTAAATAAAATCATGTTACACGCACTTTTTAAACAGCGTCATGTTGCAAGAAATTTTCATATAGAGTCAAATAGAATTATTTTTTGAGAATATCTTTGTACGAAATACTGCCTCTTAGTTTAATTAGTTAATAGTTTTATCTTGTTACTACCTCTACTTTAATAATTGCAGTCAATGCTGTCGAGCATTGCAATAAGTATCGGATAAATAAGTAAAAAAATTAATTTTCTGTTTCCTACTAAGGATTTCAATAAGAACGATTGAATTCCGTCATTGCATAACATAACAGAATATTGGTAATTGTTGACAAAAGGTCTGCGTTCTCCGATTTTGATGAAATTTTAATGTTATGCAGCAACACATTTTGAACAACTTTTTCCTTTACCAATATAGGGGGGTCGCTTTTAGTTCTCGAGATATTTGCAAAAAACTATCGCTAATACTGTATTGAATTTTTCGTATTTCTGCACGCTCTGCGGCAACGTAAGGCTGTCCCGGCGCGGCGTTTGTTTACATTTTGCTTCTAAACACGCTGTGGAGAGGACAGAGAAAATAGGGTCTCACTCTCATAATATATTATTATATAACGAGAAAATTCAGATGTAGTCTTTTTAAATTGGAAGCTCACCCTATATACATATGTATGACTAGATTGAGACCCTGTTTACTCTCTCATCTCCACAGCGTCAAAATGTAAACAAACGCTGCACCGGGACAGGGTTACGTTGCCACGGAGCAATACGAAAAATTCAATACAGTATTAGCGATAGTTTTTTGCAAACATCTCGAAAACTAAAAACGACCCCCCTATATTGGAAAATGAAAAAGTTGTTCAAAATATCGAAATCTATAACATATTAAAATTTCATCAAAATCGGAGGACGCAGACCTTTGGTCAACAATTACCGAATATTTTTTAAGAATCACTATTTTATATATAATGCAATAATGTTCAAATTACTTCTAAATTCTGATACATTTGTAGAATATTATGTATAGTAATTACTTTCATTTTTCCTACATCTATAAACTATCGATTATATTGTAAAGCAATTATTAAAATGGTGATACTAAGAAAAATAAGAATGCAATAAGAGAATGATATATAGTATTATCAACCGACGAGATAAGGCAATTACAGAATGGGTAATGTCAGCATTCTACTATATCATTCTTCTTCTACTTGACGAATATCTCGTCGGTGGTGGAACTTTTAGCGATGTGGTATATCAGATCACTGTAACTTCCACGTTATCCCCGCGCCCGGTCGCGCCCGGTTACCTGCCACGCTGAATAGCACAGGCGCTGGCAGCACCGACGAGATACTATTAAAGACTGCCAGCGCCACCGACGAGATACTATTAAAGACTGCCAGCCTTACGGGAGTTGGCGTGGCACGAATATTTCGGTGTTCTCTTACGCCCTCTAGGATAGATTCTGACTGGAGTGCGAACTAGAAGGCCACCGGCGGCATTTCATCGGTGCAGCAGACCACTGTTTCGTGTTACGTTCTTCAACGAACGTGTTCGAGATAAACTGATATTTCAGACGATGTTATGGTGTTTATTTTTTAGGTTTAAAATATTAGCATCACAAAACTAATATCAAAGACAAAAAATTCCTTGAAATATCCTATGTAAGTGCATTATTTTAGGAGAATGAACAATTCCTACTTCAAATTTTATATGAGCTACCTAAATTTGTAATATTGAAAAATTGGGTTGGAACGAAAGTTCGTAGCGTTTTTAAATTAAAACTCAAACATGAAATTATGATATTTATACATAGACTTGTTCAATAACTAACATATTTTCCATTCTCTTCTATTACTTTTTGACATTTTTTAAGTGACTTACCATGTTATTCAATAAACCTATGAATACACATCTTATAATTTTATCTTTGAATTTTGATTTAAAAAGGCTACGAACTTTCGTTCCAACTTAATATTTCATAAACGGGCATTATTTCCTTACACTTTTTTATACATAATTGTTCCAAGAATCGATCTGTGGGAACAGAAACAAGCAAAAAAACAGAATAACTTTTATTTGACGCATGCTGTTCCGAATAATAAAGAGTTCGACTAAAAGAATTAAGTGGATTAATTAATATGTAGGATGGGTGGCTAGTGGATCGGTGATCAAGCTGGGAAAAAGAGGTTTAACGACGAAATCCAAAAGTATTATGTGATGGAATATACAGGGTGAACATTATAAAGCGTTACAGACGAATATCTCGAAAAACATTGATTATACGCAAAAATGTTTGAGATAAAAGTTGTTCAGTAGCGAGGGGGACATCATATGGTGGGATTTTTATTTTTCCCGATGAACACTCCAAGGTGAGGAGAAGGTCACCTTGATTTTTTTAAATGGAAAGACCTACTTTCTGCATCATGAATCGATTGACTATCGAATTCTGAGTAAAAATGTATTGACCTCCACATGTCCTAAATCTAGTAGTTAACGAGATATTATCGAAAAAATTTTCTTTCTTCTTTAGAGAATATCTCGTTAACTATTAGGTTTAGGATATATGAAGGTCAACACTTTGATATTCAGAATTTGATACTCTCTCGATTTATGGTATGAGAAATAGGACATTCTATTTAAAAAAAGAAAGTTGACCTTCACTTCACCTTGGAGTGTCCACCGGTAAAAATAAAAGCCCCAACGAATGATGCCCCCCTCGGTACTGAACAACTTCCATCTTAAACATTCTTGCGTATAATCAATATTTTTTGAGATATTCGTCTGTAACGCTTTATAATGTTCACCCTGTATTTCTATGTATAAGTCGGATTGAGATCGGATTGACTGGCCTCGGTCTCATCGAGTTAAAAACATCTTTTGGAAAAAATGGAGGGCGGCGGTTCCACGTGGACGTGCCAAAGCTTGTTCCTGCATTTCGTTTCGCTTAGCCTCTTCGCGAGGAAAAGTATACAGCCGTCCCCTCGCGAAGAGCGTAAATGTTGGAACGTCTCGAAATTAGAATCGCTTACAAATTTTTATTGAATTGAAAATTTCAAATAGCGAATGAATGATAAAAAAATTATTTACCACGCGTTAAATAAAAATAATGATGGTCTCTTTTCGACGCATGACGAATAATTTTTTATTCAAAGAGCGCCTCGCGAGCCGTTCGCCAGCTCATGAGCCGAAACTCGGCTCGGATGTATGGAAAGGGAACCCACGAACAATAAGTGTGTCAGTGTAGCACACATTCACACGCACACTGTTGCAGTTGTCCCTAGTATGTATGTGCCAGCCAGCGCAGGAGCCGGCTCACGCTCACGAGCTGAAGCGAAATCTTGCGCTTTACGCATCGCCAGCAGTCGAGTTGGGCGTTGGGCATGCCTCTAACTTATCTGATTTGTGGCGTGTTTAGACTTGTTTTCATCAGCGAACCATTAACAATCGATTGATAACGTTTCCATGGCAGAATTATGAATCGTAACAAACATTTTATTGCTATTAATAAGTGATGGCGAAACGCTTACATTGTTGTTTCTAGGAGGCACACGACGCGACGTTCGATACGGTCGTGATTCAGCATCAGAGGCAACATTGTAACGCACAGCGTATTGGCAATTACTAACTGAAACCAATATTACTTAATATGAACGTTATCATAATGATATCATCACCTATCGGTTGAAAATGTTTTCCCGATCAAAATAAGCTCAAACACGGCATAAATCGGATAATAATACAGCCAGGTTGCACTAAAAAATATCAGGCGAAGCAGTCATGCTTCGGGCGTACGAAAGTACGAATCGTCAAGTCGGGGCACTGACGGACTCGAGGCTCGAGCAGGCTCGAGGCTGTGAGGCTCGAGTCGGGTGCAGCGTTGCCAAGTTGCCATATTCTACTATACGCCAGGCCCCTTACCCTTCCGCCTCTCGCCGAGTATCGCACCGTAGCTTGCCTTTGCACTCTTCCTACTAACGCTGGCGTACGAAGCACAGGTGGGCTACGCTGCGAAGATAGCGAGAGGCGGAAGGGTAAGGGGCCTGGCGAGAGAAGAATCGGGTGCGCGATACATCAGACACATCGGGCGGATGACTCGACCAAGATCGCGCGAGCGAGCTATCACGATACTCGAGAATCAACTCTCCGTTCTTATGAAATAGATAATTATAATAATGGTATATATTTGTTACATAACTTATAATGTGATTTTTAATACATGTACTGGGATCTTTTTTATAATTAGAAAAAATTAGATGACAATATTTACAATGTGATAATAAGTTATAACAACTTTTTAGTGGGCGATGTTTTTATTAACTGTTATGTAACCTACTTAACTATCATTAACCTTACACAAATTCTTAAAAGGTAATATATAATATACAATATAAAATAAAATCAAAATTCACTTAAAATAAAATCATATAAAATAAAAAATTATGTAGAGCCTATAGATAATACAGAATAAAATATAAATACGAAATATAATATGTATAATGTTTATTTTTATATTTCGTTTTTAATTATTGCCATAATTTACCATATTGTTATACCTTCTAGGTGTATATATCGATACATATTTATGTTCATTCGGAGCAAATTCGTTAAAAAGCCAGAAATATTGTCTTTTAAGTTTTTCACGTGAAACGTGCATTATTTCAATTTTTAATACAAATAAAGGGCAGGCACACGATTGCCGAATATACCTAATGTAGTTATAAAAAACCAAGTATATTAAAAATCACGTTATAAGTTAAGAAAGAAAACCATTATTACCATTGTCTATTTCATAAGAACGCAGAGTACATATTTGAATCTCGGATATCGAATTTGATCGATTCTTTTCGAACCCGCCCGACGAATTCGGAGTCGAATCGACGCGACGCGACGGGCCGCCTGACTTTCTGCGACCCGACCCGGCCCGAACTCGAACATCGGGTGGTCCGCACATCCCTAATATTTTATATTAAATATTTTATGGTATATTAAATAACCTATTATAATAACTTGTATCATAGCGAGTTATGATCACACTTTAAATAAGTAAATATGGCTCAAATTATGACATATTTAGACTCATTTTAATTAGAAGAATCTCACAAATACGTTGGTAGTTCCGTAAAAAAAGAATGAAAAATAAAAAACTGTCCTATGTACCTCAGTCCCTCTTTGTCGTTTACGCGCTGTCGTAACAAAAGTTCTGATATGTTGCTGGTCTAAAAATATGATCAATGCTATTTTTCAATTTCTCTAAAAAACCTGCATTTGTCGAATTTTTGCCTGTTTTTCACTTTGTGTAAATAACATTTTAACCAAAAGATCGGGAAAAAATCTCAAGTATCAATTTCCATTAAATGCAATTATTCCAAATTGTAATATTCCAATATTTCACTATCATTTTAAATATTTCAAGTACTATTTAAAACTATTAATGAGCTTCAACAACAAAATATTTTAAATAGAAAGCTAAATTTTGACAAATAAAATAAGATTATAGCAAGCTTGCTATAAATGTCGAAAACTCGAGTCTGGCCAGAGACATTCAATTTTCAGGAGACACTATTCTGTGATGTCCTGTCGGAGAAAATAGAGAAAAAAAACGGAGAAAAGGGAAAGGAGTCTCGAGGGCTTCAGTGATTCAGTCGCCGTGGACTGTGGAGTGAAACATTGTAACATGATACGGGTCGGGTCGGGTATATCGGTGTGAGACTACTAATCAAAAACAACAAAACTTAATTATTTATAATTATTTTTTATAGGATTCTTCTGAACATATTTGGTGAATTTTGTTTTTTTTTATGAAAATGATACCAAATATGATATCGTTCCGATGATATTTGCTTGTGCAATGAACTACGTAAGTTTCGGACACAAAGAAGGACAGCGTCGGGAAAAAAGGAGACGCGGAGAGTCCTTATTCTTTAAAGATTTCGACTTCGACTGCCAACTCTTCGCCTCGTCGCACAATGTGCTGATAAGTGAATCATGTTTCAGGAAGTGGTTCAGTTCAGAATTAAATAAAATCATGTTACACTCACTTTTTAAACAGCGTCATGTTGCAAGAAATTTTCATATAGAGTCAAATAGAATTATATTTTGAGAATATCTTTGTACGAAATACTGCCTCTAAATAACATTGTATGGATAGGAGCCGTCGAAAATTAGTTTAATTAGTTAATAGTTTTATCTTGTTACTACCTCTACTTTAATAATTGCAGTCAATGCTGTCGAGCATTGCAATAAGTATCGGATAAATAAGTAAAAAAATTAATTTTCTGTTTCCTACTAAGGATTTCAATAAGAACAATTGAATTTCGTCATTGCATAACATAACAGAATATTGGCAATTGTTGACAAAAGGTCTGCGTCCTCTGATTTTCATGAAATTTTAATATGTTATGCAGCAACACATTTTGAACAACTTTTTCCTTTACCAATATAGGGGTGTCGCTTTTAGTTTTCGAGATATTTGCAAAAAACTATCGCTAATACTGTATTGAATTTTTCGTATTTCTGCACGCTCTGCGGCAACGTAAGGCTGTCCCGGCGCGGCGTTTGTTTACATTTTGCTTCTAAACACGCTGTGGAGATGACAGAGAAAATAGGGTCTCACTCTCATAATATATTATTATATAACGAGAAAATTCAGAAGCAGTCTTTTTAAATTGGAAGCTCACCCTATATACATATGTATGACTAGATTGAGACCCTGTTTACTCTCTCATCTCCAAACCGTCAAAATGTAAACAAACGCTGCACCGGGACAGGGTTACGTTGCCACGGAGCAATACGAAAAATTCAATACAGTATTAGCGATAGTTTTTTGCAAATATCTCGAAAACTAAAAGCGACCGCCCTATATTGGAAAATGAAAAAGTTGTTCAAAATATCGAAATCTATAACATATTAAAATTTCATCAAAATCGGAGGACGCAGACCTTTTGTCAACAATTACCGAATATTTTTTAAGAATCACTATTTTATATATAATGCAATAATGTTCAAATTACTTTTAAATCCTGATACATTTGTAGAATATTACGTATAGTAATTACTTTCATTTTTCCTACATCTATAAACTATCGATTATATTGTAAAACAATTATTACAATGGTGATACTAAGAAAAATAAGAATGCAATAAGAGAATTATATATAGTATTACCACAGACGAGATAAGGCAATTACAGAATGGGTAATGTCAGCATTCTACTATATCATTCTTCTTCTACTTGACGAATATCTCGTCGGTGGTGGAACTTTTAGCGATGTGGTATATCAGATCACTGTAACTTCCACGTTATCCCCGCGCCCGGTCGCGCCCGGTTACCTGCCACGCTGAATAGCACAGGCGCTGGCAGTCTTTAATAGTACCTCGTCGGTGCCAGCGCCTGTGCTATTCAGCGTGGCAGGTAACCGGGCGCGACCGGGCGCGGGGATAACGTGGAAGTTACAGTGATCTGATATACCACATCGCTAAAAGTTCCACCACCGACGAGATATTCGTCAAGTACACAGACTTAAGATAGGTACAGACTGTGCATGCAATACATTTTTCACGCCGTGGTTCTGAATTACCGACCCTGTAGAAAATGCCCTAGTACGACAGCGGACTCTATCGAAATAGAACGGTCAGCTAGTGAACTACATGACGCTACAACTGGTTACAACACGTCAGATTTTACAGCGTTGTCAGCTTTAAAAGTGCAATGTTGCCGCATTATATTCATACAGTAATCGTCGATGCCCGCATCGAAAGCGTTCGAGCGGTTTCTTTTCTGCTTTGCGGAGCTGTCGAAATTCAGAGTCATATTGCTTCTTAATTTAAAGTATAGACTTTTCATTCGTAAATAATTTTATTAAACGATTATCTGAATATTCATTGACTTGTTAAAGAATCTTTTTAATGTTTTTAATTGTTTATGTAAATATAAAATTTTTAAATGCTTTGACATTTTTAATTCGTAGATTGTTTAACGCATTCACGTAACCTGATTATATATATATATATATATATATATATATATATATATATATATATATGTACGACGTTCACTTAAGTAATCTACAGAACACAAAAGTACAGTTTTCAAAATTATGTTTTGTACATATATTGGTAACAAATGTTAACATATCAACATAATTAATTTAAATTTGAATACGAAAGATATTATTTCCGATACGAAAGTATTAAGAAAGATGTAAACAATCATGCACTGCATGTGAACGCTATGGTATTTGTATATTAAAAATGACGAGCAGATTAGAATACGCGTCGTCGATAGTGACAAATAAAATTTGTTCATGAACAATTAGTTTACTACATGATGTGAAGGGATATTTTTTCAGAAATTGCAGTTGGTCGGAATTGTAGAGAAAATACTAAAAGTTGCATTTTACAACTTTTTTATGTTAGCCTAGTATTGAAAATTTAAAAAATACGTTACGTAGATGGAATGGAGATAAAATAAACTGAAGAACTTGAGAGCGAGAGAGAGAGCGAGAGAGAGAGAGAGCGTCAGCTACTTTGCTTAGGCGGGGTTCTTTTACTAATGATATTTTGTCGCTATGTAATAAATAGATATTCCGTTTTTAGAAGCAACCCAACAAGATTTATGATTTTATTCCATTCAAACCGATGAGGGTGTCGGGATAATAGCGGTGCGCTTGACTCGCCTCTATAGAGGTGACATTCAGGTATACCTGAAACGGGGGTATACCGCGTACTTTCCCAGCTCATTGTGACGCCAATTTTCAGATCGTCACCGTTTCCAAAGGCTTATTTTGAAGGGGAAACTTGAAAGAATATAACCATATTTTTTCAAAATTTAAATCATTCTGATCCCTCATCGAAAAAAAATGTAAAAAAAGAGTTTGTTTAAATTTTTCGACATTGTAAAGTTGATTATCGAGATTGCAAAATTTATTTTATAATAGTCCAATCCTTTCTAAAGAAAACAAAAAAAATGTAGCTCAATCGGACAAACAGTTCCTGAGATAAAAATTTGTAAGCTGGGCCTGTCCTCGCCAAAGCGGGCAAAAATTGCAAATTTCGAAGGGCTGTTATTTCTAAAAAAATCGGAACCGGCGAAATGATGACTTAAACCCCCTGTAATTTCACATGGACTACAACATATTTCATTCAGAACAAAATCGACGATGGCGCCTGCAAAAAGTGGTCGACTTTATTGTGTTTAATATATGAGATTACAATATACCTTCAAACTAGTGGGTTATCAATTCATTTCAACAAAAAAATGATTTTATATAGTTTTGTTCATGTCATTAAATATCGTTCCAGTAGCTCTATAACTTTGGATTACATAGCAAGTATTATTAGTAACTCGAATTTTAAGTTACAATTGAAAAAAATGTGTAACAAATATAAAAACTAAATAGTATGCCGTAATTCTACGTAATTACGTAATGTTCAAAAATGTTATAATTTAAATAAAATTTATACATATGAACGTATGCAGAAATAATCAAAGAAACACCATAAACTTGTGGAAGTTTGTTAATAAAATTAACAATGCAAGAAACATACTTGCATAACTATTGAATAACTGCGTAGAAATATCAGACATTATTACATTAAGATTATAAGGCTGATTTGATGCGTAAGATAAATGCAAAATGAAAAACTATTGATATAAAATTATCCTAAATAATTTTATTGTAATTTTGTAGTTCACAGAACCGAGATCACACTCTAAACAATAATATAAATGTACGTAAAGATATTAATGCTCATGAATCTATTACTTTACATTATGTAGTACTTCATAATTACTATAATTATCCTACTACATAATTTTTACCATTCAAATACACGCGCCATATACATTTGTAATCTTCAAATAATATTAAGTACCCGTAGTAGAAATTGGGTATACAGAATATTCGGTACTTGCTAATACGTTACTATCGGTAACATTGGGCGCGACACCGAAGTGGTATTGGGGCCACTTTGGCCCCAGCAAGTACGGCGTGACGGCCCCGTAAGATGAGACGTCTGTACCTATCCTAAGTCTGTGTCAAGTAGAAGAAGAATGATATAGTAGAATGCTGACATTACCCATTCTGTAATTGCCTTATCTCGTCGGTTGATAATACTATATATCATTCTCTTATTGCATTCTTATTTTTCTTAGTATCACCATTTTAATAATTGCTTTACAATATAATCGATAGTTTATAGATGTAGGAAAAATGAAAGTAATTACTATACATAATATTCTACAAATGTATCAGAATTTAGAAGTAATTTGAACATTATTGCATTATATATAAAATAGTGATTCTTAAAAAATATTCGGTAATTGTTGACCAAAGGTCTGCGTCCTCCGATTTTGATGAAATTTTAATATGTTATAGATTTCGATATTTTGAACAACTTTTTCATTTTCCAATATAGGGGGGTCGTTTTTAGTTTTCGAGATGTTTGCAAAAAACTATCGCTAATACTGTATTGAATTTTTCGTATTGCTCCGTGGCAACGTAACCCTGTCCCGGTGCAGCGTTTGTTTACATTTTGACGCTGTGGAGATGAGAGAGTAAACAGGGTCTCAATCTAGTCATACATATGTATATAGGGTGAGCTTCCAATTTAAAAAGACTACATCTGAATTTTCTCGTTATATAATAATATATTATGAGAGTGAGACCCTATTTTCTCTGTCCTCTCCACAGCGTGTTTAGAAGCAAAATGTAAACAAACGCCGCGCCGGGACAGCCTTACGTTGCCGCAGAGCGTGCAGAAATACGAAAAATTCAATACAGTATTAGCGATAGTTTTTTGCAAATATCTCGAGAACTAAAAGCGACCCCCCTATATTGGTAAAGGAAAAAGTTGTTCAAAATGTGTTGCTGCATAACATTAAAATTTCATCAAAATCGGAGAACGCAGACCTTTTGTCAACAATTACCAATATTCTGTTATGTTATGCAATGACGGAATTCAATCGTTCTTATTGAAATCCTTAGTAGGAAACAGAAAATTAATTTTTTTACTTATTTATCCGATACTTATTGCAATGCTCGACAGCATTGACTGCAATTATTAAAGTAGAGGTAGTAACAAGATAAAACTATTAACTAATTAAACTAAGAGGCAGTATTTCGTACAAAGATATTCTCAAAAAATAATTCTATTTGACTCTATATGAAAATTTCTTGCAACATGACGCTGTTTAAAAAGTGCGTGTAACATGATTTTATTTAATTCTGAACTGAACCACTTCCTGAAACATGATTCACTTATCAGCACATTGTGCGACGAGGCGAAGAGCTAGCAGTCGAAGTCGAAGTCGAAATCTTTAAAGAATAAGGACCCTCCGCGTCCCCTTTTTTCCCGACGCTGTCCTTCTTTGTGTCCGAAACTTACGTAGTTCATTGCACAAGCAAATATCATCGGAACGATATCATATTTGGTATCATTTTCATAAAAAAAACAAAATTCACCAAATATGTTCAGAAGAATCCTATAAAAAATAATTATAAATAATTAAGTTTTGTTGTTTTTGATTAGTAGTTTCATACCGATATACCCGACCCGACCCGTATCATGTTACAATGTTTCACTCCACAGTCCTAGGCGACTGAATCACTGAAGCCCTCGAGACTCCTTTCCCTTTTCTCCGTTTTTTTCTCTATTTTCTCCGACAGGACATCACAGAATAGTGTCTCCTGAAAATTGAATGTCTCTGGCCAGACTCGAGTTTTCGACATTTATAGCAAGCTTGCTATAATCTTATTTTATTTGTCAAAATTTAGTTTTCTATTTAAAATATTTTGTTGTTGAAGCTCATTAATAGTTTTAAATAGTACTTGAAATATTTAAAATGATAGTGAAATATTGGAATATTACAATTTGGAATAATTGCATTTAATTGAAATTGATACTTGAGATTTTTTCCCGATCTTTTGGTTAAAATGTTATTTACACAAAGTGAAAAACAGGCAAAAATTCGACAAATGCAGGTTTTTTAGAGAAATTGAAAAATAGCATTGATCATATTTTTAGACCAGCAACATATCAGAACTTTTGTTACGACAGCGCGTAAACGACAAAGAGGGACTGAGGTACATAGGACAGTTTTTTATTTTTCATTCTTTTTTTACGGAACTACCAACGTATTTGTGAGATTCTTCTAATTAAAATGAGTCTAAATATGTCATAATTTGAGCCATATTTACTTATTTAAAGTGTGATCATAACTCGCTATGATACAAGTTATTATAATAGGTTATTTAATATACCATAAAATATTTAATATAAAATATTAGGGATGTGCGGACCACCCGATGTTCGAGTTCGGGCCGGGTCGGGTCGCAGAAAGTCAGGCGGCCCGTCGCGTCGCGTCGATTCGACTCCGAATTCGTCGGGCGGGTTCGAAAAGAATCGATCAAGTTCGATATCCGAGATTCAAATATGTACTCTGCGTTCTTGTGAAATAGATAATGGTAATAATGGTTTTCTTTCTTAACTTATAACGTGATTTTTAATATACTAGGTTTTTTATAACTACATTAGGTATATTCGGCAAACGTGTGCCTGCTCTTTATTTGTATTAAAAATTGAAATAATGCACGTTTCAGGTGAAAAATTTAAAAGACAATATTTCTGGCTTTTTAACGAATTTGCTCCGAATGAACATAAATATGTATCGATATATACACCTAGAAGGTATAACAATATGATAAATTATGGCAATAATTAAAAACGAAATATAAAAATAAACATTATACATATTATATTTCGTATTTATATTTTATTCTGTATTATCTGCAGGCTCTACATAATTTGTTATTTTATATGATTTTATTTTAAGTGAATTTTTATTTTATTTTATATTGTATATTATATATTATCTTTTAAGAATTTGTGTGAGATTAATGATAATTAAGTAGGTTACATAACAGTTAATAAAAACATCGCCCACTAAAAAGTTGTTATAACTTATTATCACATTGTAAATATTGTCATCTAATTTTTTCGCGTGAAACGTGCATTATTTAAAAATTTTATTATAAATAATGACCATGCACATGTGCGCCGAATATACCTAATGTAGTTATAAAAAAAATCCCAGTACATGTATTAAAAATCACATTATAAGTTATGTAACAAATACATACCATTATTATAATTATCTATTTCATAAGAACGGAGAGTTGATTCTCGAGTGTCGTGATAACTCGCTCGCGCGATCTTGTTCGAGTCATCCGCCCGATGTGTCTGATGTATCGCGCACCCGATTCTTCTCTCGCCAGGCCCCTTACCCTTCCGCCTCTCGCTATCTTCGCAGCGTAGCCCGCCTGTGCTTCGTACGCCAGCGTTAGTAGGAAGAGTGCAAAGGCAAGCTACGATGCGATACTTGGCGAGAGGCGGAAGGGTAAGGGGCCTGGCGTATAGTAGAATATGGCAACTTGGCAACCCTGCACCCGCTCGAGCCTGCTCGAGCCTCACAGCCTCGAGTCCGTCAATGCCCCGACTTGACGATTCGTACGCCCGAAGCATGACTGCTTCGCCTGATATTTTTTAGTGCAACCTGGCTGTATTATTATCCGATTTATGCCGTGTTTGAGCTTATTTTGATCGGGAAAACATTTTCAACCGATAGGTGATGATATCATTATGATAACGTTCATATTAAGTAATATTGGTTTCAGTTAGTAATTGCCAATACGCTGTGCGTTACAATGTTGCCTCTGATGCTGAATCACGACCGTATCAAACGTCGCGTCGTCTGCCTCCTAGAAACAACAATGTAAGCGTTTCGCCATCACTTATTAATAGCAACAAAATGTTTGTTACGATTCATAATTCTGCCATGGAAACGTTATCAATCGATTGTTAATGGTTCGCTGATGAAAACAAGTCTAAACACGCCACAAATCAGATAAGTTAGAGGCATGCCCAACGCCCAACTCGACGGCTGGCGATGCGTAAAGCGCAAGATTTCGCTTCAGCTCGTGAGCCGGCTCCTGCGCTGGCTAGTACATACATACTAGGCACAACTGCAACAGTGTGCGTGTGAATGTGTGCTACACTGACACACTTATTGTTCGTGGGTTCCCTTTCCATACATCCGAGCCGAGTTTCGGCTCATGAGCTGGCGGGCGGCTCGCGAGGCGCTCTTTGAATAAAAAATTATTCGTCATGCGTCGAAAAGAGACCATCATTATTTTTATTTAACGCGTGGTAAATAATTTTTTTATCATTCATTCGCTATTTGAAATTTTCAATTCAATAAAAATTTGTAAGCGATTCTTATTTCGAGACGTTCCAACACTTACGCTCTTCGCGAGGGGACGGCTGTATACTTTTCCTCGCGAAGAGGCTAAGCGAAACGAAATGCAGGAACAAGCTTTGGCACGTCCACGTGGAACCCCCGCCCCCCATTTTTTCCAAAAGACGTTTTTAACTCGATGAGACCGAGGCCAGTCAATCCGATCTCAATCCTACTTATACATAGAAATACAGGATGAACGTTATAAAGCGTTACAGACGAATAACTCCAAAAATATTGATTATACGCAAGAATGTTTAAGATGGAAGTTGTTCAGTACCGAGGGGGGCATCATTCGTTGGGACTTTTATTTTTACCGGTGGACACTCCAAGGTGAAGTGAAGGTCAACTTTCTTTTTTAAAATAGAATGTCCTATTTCTCATACCATAAATCGAGAGAGTATCAAATTCTGAATATCAAAGTGTTGACCTTCATATATCCTAAACCTAATAGTTAACGAGATATTATCCAAGGAAGAAAGAAAATTTTTTCGATAATATCTCGTTAACTACTAGATTTAGGACATGTGGAGGTCAATACATTTTTACTCAGAATTCGACGGTCTATCGATTTATGATACAGAAAGTAAGTGTTTCCATTTAAAAAAATCAAGGTGACCTTCTCCTCACCTTGGAGTGTTCATCGGGAAAAATAAAAATCCCACCATATGATGTCCCCCTCGCTACTGAACAACTTTTATCTCAAACATTTTTGCGTATAATCAATATTTTCCGAGATATTCGTCTGTAACGCTGTATATTCCATCACATAATACTTTTGGATTTCGTCGTTAAACCTCTTTTTCCCAGCTTGATCACCGATCCACTAGCCACCCATCCTACATATTAATTAATCCACTTAATTCTTTTAGTCGAACTCTTTATTATTCGGAACAGCATGCGTCAAATAAAAGTTATTCTGTTTTTTTGCTTGTTTCTGTTCCCACAGATCGATTCTTGGAACAATTATGTATAAAAAAGTGTAAGGAAATAATGCCCGTTTATGAAATATTAAGTTGGAACGAAAGTTCGTAGCCTTTTTAAATCAAAATTCAAATATAAAATTAAGATATGTATTCATAGGTTTATTGAATGACATGGTAAGTCACTTAAAAAATGGCAACAAGTAATAGAAGAGAATGGAAAATATGTTAGTTATAGAACAAATCTATGTATAAATATCATAATTTCATGTTTGAGTTTTAATTTAAAAACGCTACGAACTTTCGTTTCAACCCAATTTTTCGATATTACAAATTTAGGTATCTCATATAAAATTTGAAGTAGGAATTGTTCATTTTCCTAAAATAATGCACTTACATAGGATATTTCAAGGAATTTTTTGTCTTTGATATTAGTTTTGTGATGCTAATATTTTAAACCTAAAAAATAAACACCATAACATCGTCTGAAATATCAGTTTATCTCGAACACGTTCGTTGAAGAACGTAACACGAAACAGTGGTCTGCTGCACCGATGAAATGCCGTCGGTGGCCTTCTAGTTCGCACTCCAGTCAGAATCTATCCTAGAGGGCGTAAGAGAACACCGAAATATTCGTGCCACGCCAACTCCCGTAAGGCTGGCAGTCTTTAATAGTATCTCGTCGGTGTCTGTAGTCTGTACCTATCTTAAGTCTGTGCCACAGACTTAGGATAGGTACAGACGTCTCATCTTACGGGGCCGTCACGCCGTACTTGCTGGGGCCAAAGTGGCCCCAATACCACTTCGGTGTCGCGCCCAATGTTACCGATAGTAACGTATTAGCAAGTACCGAATATTCTGTATACCCAATTTCTACTACGGGTACTTAATATTATTTGAAGATTACAAATGTATATGGCGCGTGTATTTGAATGGTAAAAATTATGTAGTAGGATAATTATAGTAATTATGAAGTACTACATAATGTAAAGTAATAGATTCATGAGCATTAATATCTTTACGTACATTTATATTATTGTTTAGAGTGTGATCTCGGTTCTGTGAACTACAAAATTACAATAAAATTATTTAGGATAATTTTATATCAATAGTTTTTCATTTTGCATTTATCTTACGCATCAAATCAGCCTTATAATCTTAATGTAATAATGTCTGATATTTCTACGCAGTTATTCAATAGTTATGCAAGTATGTTTCTTGCATTGTTAAGTTTATTAACAAACTTCCACAAGTTTATGGTGTTTCTTTGATTATTTCTGCATACGTTCATATGTATAAATTTTATTTAAATTATAACATTTTTGAACATTACGTAATTACGTAGAATTACGGCATACTATTTAGTTTTTATATTTGTTACACATTTTTTTCAATTGTAACTTAAAATTCGAGTTACTAATAATACTTGCTATGTAATCCAAAGTTATAGAGCTACTGGAACGATATTTAATGACATGAACAAAACTATATAAAATCATTTTTTTGTTGAAATGAATTGATAACCCACTAGTTTGAAGATATATTGTAATCTCATATATTAAACACAATAAAGTCGACCACTTTTTGCAGGCGCCATCGTCGATTTTGTTCTGAATGAAATATGTTGTAGTCCATGTGAAACTACAGGGGGTTTAAGTCATCATTTCGCCGGTTCCGATTTTATTAGAAATAACAGCCCTTCGAAATTTGCAATTTTTGCCCGCTTTGGCGAGGACAGGCCCCGCTTACAAATTTTTATCTCAGGAACTGTTTGTCCGATTGAGCTACATTTTTTTTGTTTTCTTTAGAAAGGATTGGACTATTATAAAATAAATTTTGCAATCTCGATAATCAACTTTACAATGTCGAAAAATTTAAACAAACTCTTTTTTTACATTTTTTTTCGATGAGGGACCAGAATGATTTAAATTTTGAAAAAATATGGTTATATTCTTTGAAGTTTCCCCTTCAAAATAAGCCTTTGGAAACGGTGACGATTTGAAAATTGGCGTCACAATGAGCTGGGAAAGTACGCGGTATACCCCCGTTTCAGGTATACCTGAATGTCACCTCTATAGAGGCGAGTCAAGCGCACCGCTATTATCCCGAAACCCTCATCGGTTTGAATGGAATAAAATCATAAATCTTGTTGGGTTGCTTCTAAAAACGGAATATCTATTTATTACATAGCGACAAAATATCATTAGTAAAAGAACCCCGCCTAAGCAAAGTAGCTGACGCTCTCTCTCTCTCTTTCTCTCTGTCTCTCTCTCTTTCTCTCTGTCTCTCTCTCTCTCGCTCTCTCTCTCGCTCGCTCTCTCTCGTTCTCTCTCTCGCTCTCAAGTTCTTCAGTTTATTTTATCTCCATTCCATCTACGTAACGTATTTTTTAAATTTTCAATACTAGGCTAACATAAAAAAGTTGTAAAATGCAACTTTTAGTATTTTCTCTACAATTCCGACCAACTGCAATTTCTCAAAAAATATCCCTTCACACCATGTAGTAAACTAATTGTTCATGAACAAATTTTATTTGTCACTATCGACGACGCGTATTCTAATCTGCTCGTCATTTTTAATATACAAATACCATAGCGTTCACATGCAGTGCATGATTGTTTACATCTTTCTTAATACTTTCGTATCGGAAAAGAATATCTTTCGTATTCAAATTTAAATTAATTATGTTGATATGTTAACATTTGTTACCAATATATGTACAAAACATAATTTTGAAAACTGTACTTTTGTGTTCTGTAGATTATTTAAGTGAACGTCGTACATATATATATATATATATATATATATATATATATATAATCAGGTTACGTGAATGCGTTAAACAATCTACGAATTAAAAATGTCAAAGCATTTAAAAATTTTATATTTACATAAACAATTAAAAACATTAAAAAGATTCTTTAACAAGTCAATGAATATTCAGATAATCGTTTAATAAAATTATTTACGAATGAAAAGTCTATACTTTAAATTAAGAAGCAATATGACTCTGAATTTCGACAGCTCCGCAAAGCAGAAAAGAAACCGCTCGAACGCTTTCGATGCGGGCATCGACGATTACTGTATGAATATAATGCGGCAACATTGCACTTTTAAAGCTGACAACGCTGTAAAATCTGACGTGTTGTAACCAGTTGTAGCGTCATGTAGTTCACTAGCTGACCGTTCTATTTCGATAGAGTCCGCTGTCGTACCAGGGCATTTTCTACAGGGTCGGTAATTCAGAACCACGGCGTGAAAAATGTATTGCATGCACAGTCTGTACCTATCTTAAGTCTGTGTCTGTGCTCACGCTTAGCACGGAACAGCTCCTACACCGAGGATAGAGCCCACTTTTACCACGAAACAGAGACCACACCGTTTTAGCATGAAACAGAACCTCTACTAGCCTGTGGCATAAATCAGAACTAGCTTCAATCGATGCTTCGTGCGATATAACCATGTATCGGAAATTGCTAAAATTTGATGCGGTAATAATTCCACATAATTCTAATAAATTTAATATTAATAAATAGCTTTATTAGAAGAACGCGTGCGGAATTTACATAAAAACTGTGATAAAAATAATAATTGCAATTCAAATCACAATAAACATAATAAAAATTAAAATTGCAATTACAATTAAAATCACATTAAAAATAGAATCACACACACACTTTAAATCAAAATAACTTTTTTAAGAATGGACCAAATGACTTCAATTTCTCTGTAAGGCTAGAAGAATTAGTTTAGTAAATGACGTCTAAAAAATATGTTGAAAAAATGCATTTGGTCGGAATTGCGAAAAAAATAGTGAAAATTGATTTTTACTACTTCTTTAGCTGGGCCAATAACGAAAGTTTAAAAGATGTGTTTGGTAAGCTCGTATAAATTATATGCGCTCTGAAAATTTTATTGAAATTGGTTAATTGATTTAGGAGTTATAAACGATCAAAAGTGGTAAAAAGTATATAAATATATTTTTCGAAGAAATTCTCACGAATAACTCCACTACATACAGTCCGATTTCTATCGGGTTTAGACTTTTCTTAATCGGAAGAATGCCACGAACTGGCTCGTGTCACTTCCTTGAGGAAATTATATGAAATAAACAAGTTTAGCATTCACTTGTTAGCGGTTTCATGCCGAGATACCTGGATGGCCGAGAGTTTGCCCGGTGGTGTTTATTGCACCACTTGGACAAGGCTCCCGAGGCCCTCGTCGGTTCGTCGCTCTAGCACCGAGTAAGGACGAAAATGTATTTAAATATATTTACCGAAGAAATTCTCACGAATAAATCCACTACATACAGTCCGATTTCTATCGGGTTTAGACTTTTCTTAACCGGAAGAATGCCACGAACTGGCTCGTGTCACTTCCGTGAGGAAATTATATGAAATAAACAAGTTTAGCATTCACTGGTTAGCGGTTTCATGCCGAGGTACCTGGGTGGCCGGGGTTTGCCCGGTCCATCCACTTCAGTGATATGAAGGATGGACCAAGTTCCTCTTGCCTATAAGGGCTGTGATATCGGGAAGGACCAATTCCCAGAGGCCAATGATTGTTGCACTCACCTAATTCAAACTTTACAACCTAGGGAACTTGGCGTCGGCGCTGGCACTAGTATTTTGACTTGCATGAGAAAAATTTATACAAATCGAAAGACACAGATACATGTGACATTGAATTGGCTAAAATTAATGAAGATACGAATATTAATTTTGAATATGAATTGAATTATTTATTTAAGGCCTCGACTGCTTTGGTCATTGGCCGTAAATTTTGAATATGAAAATGTAAATTAAAATAATGTACAAAAAAATGGGCAGAATAATTATGAGAATGCTTGAGAGATTAATACTGAAGAATATAATGAGCATGCACTTGGTAATCCGGATATAAATTTTTCTCATGCAAGTCAAAATACTAGTGCCAGCGCCGACGCCAAGTTCCCTAGGTTGTAAAGTTTGAATTAGGTGAGTGCAACAATCATTGGCCTCTGGGAATTGGTCCTTCCCGATATCACAGCCCTTATAGGCAAGAGGAACTTGGTCCATCCTTCATATCACAACTTTGATAGGCGAGAGGAACTTGGTCCATCCTTCATATCACTGAAGTGGATGGACCGGGGAACTTGGTCAACCTTTACACGAAGTGTTTTGGTTTGGATACAGTTTATAATTGACTATTTCATGATACAATGCCAAATTCTTTGAAATTTTCCTGTCCATTCTTTCATGGACGTGGTCCTGTCCAGTCCAGGCCATGGCCTGGGTACATGGCGCACCCGCTGATCCCCTCCACCCCCCATATATATATAAGCCAAGCGTAGGCACTGTCGATGAGCATAGCTTGTACATCTTTCGAGAATGTGACGTCACGGTGTACTTCATCTTTGCCGAGGGACAAAGTATCTATGCCGGGTCTATGGGTATATATGGTCTAAGCAAAATACACACAAATACACTTGTTATGGGGGTAGGATACCTACAGATTGTACTAGAAAGGAACTAGAATCTTACTAGATTTTGGGTCGAAACAAGGGCTTGCCATTTTTCGTTGTTTGTCCTTATACGAGCAAATTTTGGGCTGGGCGAGGGCTCAATCTAAAGAGGAAGGTTCACCGCATGGTGCTCTGGTCATGACGCTAACGAGATTATGCTTATATTATATACAGGATGAATTCGATAAAGCAGGACACCTAAATATCTCCGTTACTTTTCGTTGTACGAAAAACTTCTTAGGACAAAGTTACACTGTTTGAAGGGCCACATGTAACGGTGTAAGGGAAAAAATGTTCAAGGTCATTTTTTATGAGAGTTCAAGGTCATCGATGTTTTTTTAAATGGAATCATATATTTTTTATACCATAGATCGATAGAGTATCAAAGTCTGAGTATAAAAGTGTTGACCTTCATATGACCTAAACCTAATAGTTAACGAGATAATATCCGAAGAATATAGACAATTGTTTCGATAATATCTCGTAAACTATCAGGTTTAGGACATATGGAGGTCAATAGATTTTTACTTGTCAGAATTCGATAGTCTATCGATTTATGATACAGAAAGTAGGTGTTTCCATTTTAAAAAATCAAGATGACCTTGACATCCCCACTAGGCCTCCACCCACGCAGAAAATGTTCATGTCACAATATGCCCCCCTCTATACCGTGCAAATTTTGTTCATAACATTTTTCCATATTATTACAAATAACGGAGATATTCAAGGTGAACATAGTTATTGCCCTACCCTAATTATACATTGTATTGCAATTATATATTGTATTTCAATTATATTGTATTCCAATTATATTGTATTTCAACTATATTGTATTCCAACTATATTGTATTTCAATTATATTGTATTTCAATTATATATTATATTTGAGTTATATTGTATATCAATTACACATCTCATTAAAATACTTAATAATTGAATTAACACAAATTCTGGGTGGAAGTCGTTTGCCAGGGATAGAAGATTGTTGCAAAAGATCTAGTCCAGCTGTTGATTCCACGATCCCTGTAGACTGTAGACCGAGCGTTTCCCATACATAAATAACGCCTCGCCTACATCCACCGTATTATATGTTCCCATTATATCGTATTATATCAACCACTCATTATCCGGTCTGCTCCCTCGTTGCTTCATCCCTGTCTCTAGACACCGTCTGCTCGAGCAAACCTCCGGCCAACTCGTCGACAACATCTTCGAAAACCATCGGATCAGAATTTACCCCGTCATTTCGATGCAAGCAAAACAAACCTCTGTGAAAAATTAAAATGTTCAAGTGGGAGGAGCTGAATTGCAAAAATTGAAAATCACGATTTTAATATATGCTTTCTCTTAAATCGATTTCTCCTTGAAATTCTGACGAGACGGACCAAATCTGCCACTGTATTTCAATGCGGGATCACTGCATTTCAACTAGAGATACCCATTTCACGTATATTGAAAAAACGATGAATATATTTGTGGTCAATTGTGGAAAGAAGGCTAGCAAAATATGACAAATCACCTTCTGGTGTTTATGAATTGTGGAAAAGAACAGAACAAGAATGGCACAATATTGAGCCGGAAATTATAAAAAATTAAATAGATAGTATGCCACGCAGGCTAGAGGCAGTACAAAAAAGTAAAGGTAAATGGACAGGATATTAATTTAAAGCTTTATTTCGACGTGCATAATTAAAGTGCAAAACTTTAAACATTGCTACAAATCCTTTATATATTGTTAATATTATCAAATATAAACTGTTATGTTTCGTTTATCACATTCGCCATATAATTATTATTACCTAATCTTTATCATTCAATCGGAAAATAGCTTGTATTATCACGTTTTATGTAAAACAAATGAAGTGTGTTTACACTTTTGCTCGTCACTGTATATTAGTACACGTGAACACGTGAATACGTGTATCCTCAATACACGTCCAAAACCGTGATCTCTAATTTCAACCTCGTTCAAGAACTATCGGACTATTTGATTTTTATGAAAAGTTTTAGGATTTCGACGGGAAGGTGATTCGGGGCCCATTGCGGCACCGTCCACGGACGACAATGATTCGCGGATGATTATTGCGATTTGTTGCGCAGTAACGAATCGTAATAATCGTACGCGCGAGCGCCGGCTGTTGTCCGAGCAGATTGCGAGCACCTGTCCCACAGAGAATATCCACTTATCCACCGGTGGCTACTCGGCAGAAGGTTTGTCAGCTGCGTCGGAGCAGCTGAGGTAACCGATCGCCGCGCCGAGATGACGCTTATGTGGATCGAAAAAGTCCCCCTTTCGATCGATCCTCGCTCGGTGTCCTCCAAGTCCCCCCACCCCCGTACGTCACGGTGATGTGATGTGATGTGATGTGCGGACTGTGCTTATTCTCCAGTTTCACCAACACAACGGCTGCGATCTACAGATTTTTCAATCTGTCGATAGGCCACCGTCTCGCCTACGGATAACGTTTCATCGAGACGAACGGGTTAGCGTGATCTAGTTGGAACTAACGTGAGCGACCGAATCACAGGTCGTCTCAGGCACCATCTGTCAGAAACTGCGTGCTCCTAGGAATTTCGTTTTTACGCCAAACAGTGGCTTTTGCTATGGAGATGAGAGTTGAATGTTGAAAAGATTCAAAATCTGCTCTTTGCGATTATAAAAACATCATTCGAAATGAAAAAGTTATGTCACTTTTCCCGATTCTATGCTAACAAAAGTCTCCGCGAAACAGCGCCTGTGCACGATATACTCGATGTATTTTTCTATTTCTTTCTATTATATTCTTTTCGGTATCGAGCGAACTACGCTTGGGCAATGTTTCAATGTTTTCTTGAATTTTCAAAGTTGCCAGACGTTGTCTCGCGTACGAATACATACATATATGTACACGAAGAACGATACCGAAGAATGCGACGCGGTGGATGGTGTAAGGTTCGATAGTACACGTCCACATAGATGCGCTCGCGATATAAATTTACGGCGCGTGTCAGGATCGGGTTTCGATCGAAACACCTACCGAAAAATCCAAGTTTTTTTTAACGGGTCGAGGAACGTGTGCAGGTTGGTCTCGAGTGTTCCGCTCGATTGCTCGGAAAATGTTTCGAAACGCATCTCGCGTGACACTACCAAACTGTGCATCTACGAAAACAACATTCCTCGCGCGATTACTCACTCAAGATGATCGCGAGCAATTCTAATCCGAAAAACAGAGAGAGAAAGATAGAGGGAGGGAGGGAGGGAGGGAGAGAGAGAGAGAGAGAGAGAGAGAGAAACTTGTGAAAAGTCCCGTAAAAGATTAACGGTCCAATATTAAAAAAGTTATGTTCCTTTCACGAGTGTCCGAACATTAATGGAGTCGCTGTAAGTAGAAATTGAATAAGAGAGAGAGAGAGAGAGCCCCAGATAGCACAGGACGTCTTAAAGACGTCTATTTTAGGTCTGAATGTCTTACGTCCTAAAAAGACGTCCTAAAGAAGTCTAAAAGGCGTCTATTTCAGGACGTCGGTATAACGTCTGAAATAAGACATTTTAAAGACGTTATTTCGGGACGCCGGTTTAACGTCTGATGAATAAGACGTTTTAAAGACGTCTTTTTGAGGGCGTTTTTAAGACGTTTCATTTCAGACGTCTTATTTCACACTTCAATTTTTTGGAGATGTTATGACAAAGATCAGTTTGCTATGCAATGATTAAAATGTTGGTTCTTAAGTTTCCTATTTCTTGGGATAATAATGAAAATATTTTGTCAAAATATCATTTATTATAAACACATGAATGATTACACCCTAGTAGCACAAAATATTGTATACACACGTATGTAGTACTAAATAGAGATCCAATCTGTTTTTAGTATTCAAATATACATACAGTATTTAGTTTACATTACGTAACAAATTTTTTTTTAAATGAGCAGGAAATATGTATTTCCTGTTACAAGAAAAATATTCTTTTCTAAATATAAAATGAATCTTTATTTAATATTAGAAATAGAATATTTTTTAAATATGCAGGAAATACATATTTTGTTTATCATGGAAAAATATTTGTTCCAGAATATGCTGGAAGACACACACACCTCTCAGTACGAATGAAATATTGGTTTCAAATATAAAATAAATCTTTATTTAATATTGGGAGTAAAATGTTTACTTTTAATTTACTTTGAATTCGTGTTTGTCACTTAATCGACATACATTTATATTATAAGAACGTAAATTAATGTTCTTATTATATATGTGCGACATAGTTGTTGCACGAAAAATAATCGCAGCTCTTACGTCTTACGCAATGTGATTGAACTGTAAGATCAAAAAGTTCGTCGTAAGTTGTGTACGAAAACTAATGAGCATCTCCTTCAATAAAGGCCGGTTTTGAAAATATCGCGGAAACTATTAATTTTTTTGCTATGATACCCTAATAATTTTTTACGTAGAATGAACAGAGGAATCGGTTATTGTAACAAAAAATATGCATTTCTATTTAAAGAAATGATGCAATTGTTAATTGCACATGCACAGTTGCACCTAAAAAATCTATTTATCTCTCTCTTATGATATTTTTTCGTAACGGAGTTATGGCTCGAAACAATTGCATGAAACAACCTGTATATTGTAACAATACATGTTTTTCATAATAAAATGTTTTTGATTATTTAGCAAATATATTGTATGTGTTTCTATGCTTACGTACGATTGAAATACTTAAGAAAATATGTATGTATATCTCTTACAAGTCGTTGATATACTATGTAATACTATGCTTCATTAAAAAAAGGTAGTTTGATTTTTACCTACAAAATGTTTGAACAGAAGTTTATCTCTTCTAATAATTGTATGTTTTGATATGATTTGAGCCCATAAGAATAAAAAGTAATGAATGTAACAATATAGGTTCGCATGGCTCAGTGAGAAAGCACATAATGAAATTAAACGGTAGTCCCGAGTCCCGAGTTCGAAATCCCGCCAACTGCATAAAAATTTCTGAATTGTAATAAGGTCTTTATCGTAGACAAAGTTGGAATATTCCCTCAAGCAGTGGTTGAAAGTAGTAGTATGACATATAGATTCTAATTTTTTATTAACTTTTTCTTGAATTTGAACAAGAAATCTTGAATGTCTCCGAACGCCTTCTGAACGGCTTTTGTTACAAAACCGTACGTCTAAAAGTCGTCTTAAAGACATTTTTTAGACATCTAATGGACATGCTTAAGACGCTTTCAGGACGTACAGTTTTGTAACATAAGCCGTTCGGAAGACGTTTGTGGGACATTCAAGACATCGGTAAACGTCTTGAATGTCCGACGCCAGACGCTTTTAAGACATCTTTAAAACGCCTTTGTGCTATCTGGGAGGAGGGCTACTTGTGGTAATTGTCGGGTCTGGGGAGACCCAGCTGCGGCCGGGTGAGTGTTAACAGGTCAGAAAGCAGATCGGTATCAGCCGGGTCATCGACCATCGCGAAAATCGCAAGGGTGCCGATTCGGTGGCAGAAGTTCGCGAACGGTGTGCGGAGGGCGGTGGGCTGAGGACGCAGGGCGGAGGGTGCGTGCGGTCGCTGGTGGGGGACGGCCACGTGACCGAGCGCGTGTTCCGTGTTCGAACAATAACAGCTGCACTGTTGCACTTGCCTCAATTCACGTCCAGCCTCCTCCGAAGCAGGACCTCTGCGAAGCGGTCCCTCCGAGTCCTCTCGACTCGGTTCTCTTCGAAGGAAAGTTGTCCCTCGAACAAATTGCTTCTTCGGTGTTGCTAAATACTGTATCGTGCTTCGTACGTGAAAGATCACAATCGTAGACAGAACACTGTAAATCGTAGACTGTTGATCGTGTATTATCGATCGAAGATTGTACATCGCTAACTGTTGTAAATTATTGAACCGTTCAGTGATCAAAGGAGTAACGAGACTGGATGTTCGAATTTCGTTTTGCCGATTGATTTCGGTGAGCGAAAGTGTGCCGAGGTTCCGGGGGATGCTGTAAGGGTGGTGGTACCCTGTAAGAGTGTCAAGAAAATATTCAGAAGAAGGTGGAGAAGGTGTCGGAGATGATTCCTGCTCGAGGATTAATCTTCGTCGCCCTTGGCGCTTGTTTCCTGGCTGCTATTATCGAGGTAAGAGAGTTTTCTGCTCGAAGGGGGGTGGGTTTTGCGAGTTTACGGGGACGTCGATTGCTCCGGATCGGAAATGGATGGTCGTACTTTGTGGAAATCTATTTAGATCCGAAGAAAGAACATTTCAGGGCGTTCATAGAGTCTTCTATTGAAATAAAAAATTGGGGAGCAGAGTTATACTGGATTGTACGGAACGTTTCAACGTTTTCTGGAACTCAAAGCGGTTGATCTAGTCTGCGTGATTTAATGCTGGCGTGTATGTAAGGAATAATTCGAATAGGTTGGACATCGATAAATAAATGAGTTTCTCGCGAGATTTCGCGAGACGATAAACAAGCTCGAAGAAGGAAAACAGACTTGCGTCGGTGAGGCGTATGGCGTATAAATCTCTATCGAACGCGTTTGTCCCTTGACAGTGGATTAGAGATTGATTCTGATTTATCCGCGGCGAATGCGGCGTCCGATTCTCTTGGATCGAACCTTCGGCATCGCTAGTCTTTAGAAAACACACATCGAGAACTATCTTCTCGACAATGTACAGTAAAAGCTCCTTCGTTGTCCAAAGGCCGGGGGTTTGAGCGGACAACGACCGTGCCCGGACACTATTTTTCATTTATGACTGCGTCTTTAGTGAAACGGCTAGTTAAATGACAAAAAAAAGTCTGGCTTTAAAAAACTCCTTATTTCCTTGCCATATTCCTTTCCTATTGTTCTCCGTTCTGCGCGGGTCTATACAGTCCTGGGACACGTCTGGCGACCAGATCCACGCAGGCCTAATCCTCTCGTTGACAGGCAGTGGAGTGGGTAGGCACTGGACAACGATCGTGCCCACGATTCAGGACAACGAACGAGCGGTTACTGTACAACGTCGGACGAAAGATCAGAAATACCGAAGACACTTTGCTGCGTAATTGCTTTGCTAATCGTCGCGACATAATCGCCAAAAAAATTGTGTCAACCACCATGTCAGAGCTTCCACGCTCCATGGTTTTCCTCGCGGAGGTCGCCAGAGCTTAACGATCCAAACGATAACAGTGTATAAATCCTCCCCACCCGACTCTATGCGTCCGAGATAATCATAAATAAATTGTGTCCGAGGCGTTTCGTTATTTTCACGAAGAGACTCGGTTTTCTCCGCGTAAACGTACACGCGGCGGGACAGGATTTATAATACAACCGAAACAGGATGAATTGCGCAAGGAACGCACCGGTGCGGTGCGTCGCGCCGCGCCGCGTCTTTCTCGAACGAAGGAAACTATAATTCTTGGCAATTACGCCAGCGAATATTTCTGCGGGATCTATCGTTGTAGCTAACAGCTTCGCCAGTCGATGTCGAATCGCTTAAATGGATTTTCCAATATCAAATATTCTATCATCTTGTTAATCAACGCGCGCGGCAGCGCGCGAACCAAGTTCCCCTCCCGGCCCCTCTAAGCTGCCGAGTAGTATATCTCGAACCAGAGTTAAACGCTTTTTAGCCATATTGGCACCGCCACTGCCGCTCTCCCCGGTAACCGAGGTCAACCAAAATTTGTATGTGAACTAGATATAATATCAACTAACTCTCATGCAAAAAGCAACTTTCTACCTAGCCTGAAACCTGAGATATAAATACGCCAAAAACGCTTAATTCTTGGAATATGCAGGGTGTCCAACATAAATGGGAACACCTAAATATCTTTCGTATTTATAGTCCTATCAGAAAACTTCAGAGAGGACTAGTGACACTATTGCAGGGGGCAAATATTATACAATGGTAAAGAATAAAATTTTTTATATCGTGTTTTTCAATGAAATTTCAAGGTCATCGATGTTTTTTTTAATGGAATAGTATATTTTTTTACGATAGCATGATAGACAATAAAAAACTGAATTAGACTGTAATTGCTATAATTAATTAAATAATTAAATAACAATAGAGTGAAATATACCTGTGTGTCATTAGGACTGTAATTACGAAAGATATTTAAGTGTTCCCATTTATGTGGGACACCCTGTATATAGGAGGAGGAGGAGGAGGAGGATCATGGTAATTCTAACCCACTTCCAGACAAGCTAGAAACTTGAAAATTTGGAATCAGGTGTCTTTTATACCCAAACCAACAGGAAAAATCGAAAAACCCGAAAAATATATATATATTTTTTTTAAATCAAAAGACTACATACGTCATGTGGTTGAGCATACCCTATATGCCTTGGATTGCGCCTTTTGAACAAAACAAATAAATAAAATAAAATAAACAAATAATTAAAGTCCTTTAAGTGAGATGCATCATGCTATTTTCTGCAAATTAGCTTCCGTCTATGAATCCTCCGAATATCTGGCCATTTCTTACAAAAATAACATGATATCCAAACCAAAACACTTCGTGTAAAGGTTGACAAAGTTCCCTGGCGCATCCACTTCAGTGATATGAAGGATAGGCCAGAGTTGGGCAAACGTTAGTCACAATTATGATTATTGACTAATAACTTCATAAGATCTACAAAAGTGACTAATAATAATTAATTACTAAGTAAATACTTGAGCGTGACTATGAGTAATGACTACATAAGTATTTGAGCGTAATGACTAATGAATAATGTCTAAATTTTTAATAAGGATGAATATTGACTACTGACTATAATGGCATAATTAATGACTATAAATACGCAATCAGAATTTCATGATGACTAATGACAAACGACTGAAAATAGTTATAAGAGTTAAAATAAGACATAATAATAACAAAAAATATCCTATTAGTGTTTTTATAAACATATAAAATACAGATTGTGATAAATTATGCTGACGAGAAAGGAAAAGGCAGTTGAATAATAAAAGTTTTCCAGATTTTCTCATTTTATTTTTGTGAAGAAAATAAATTACAAAATATTTTTATAAACGGTTCTAAATAGAGTAATAATAACACGATGAACTTAAATTTAAATTATATTTCATTAAATTTTGTTAAAGTAAATTTAACTTTTTGGACATTAAACAGAAACAAAAGTTTTAATACAACGGAAGCAGAAAATACATGAATCTTATTTTATATAATATAATGTTTAATATACCTACTACGCACGCAGTAATAACATTTTAACTTATTGTTGGTTCTTCAAAATTTTACTGAAACAATATAAGTTCGGCTCAAATTGATTAAAAATTGGTTTCAGTTTGGTCAAAAAAACTTGAATTTGTTTTCATAAGAACACGTATTTCGACATTCTTGTCACTTAATCTATTACTTTCTGGCAAATTCGTCATTGTAGCATAACTAAAAAGTTTTTCAACTGCTGCCGACGATGGCAAAGGAGTGTTGTAATTAATAAAAACTTTTTTTATACCGGTCACTGCAAATTCCGATATAGTTTAAGTACACATATTAATGTATGTTAATCGCACAATAGTGACTGATCATTTAAACTAACTAATGACTAATCATAACTAATAAGCAATAACGAACGGTTACTTGGATTACTTAGAGTTGTGACTAACTGGTGCCATGTACTTATGACTAACTAATTAAAAAGTTTTAACTGACTTTTTTAAAATTTTACTATCAATCAATCAGACTATTAGTCATTTTCAATTATTTGTTCAATTTTGCCCAACTCTTGGATGGACCAAGTTCCTCTCGCCTATAAGGGCTATGATATCGGGAAGGACCAATTCCCAGAGGCCAATGATTGTTGCAGTTACCTAATTCAAACTTTACAACCTAGGGAACTTGGCGTCGGCGCTGGCACTAGTATTTCGACTTGCATGAGAAAAATTTATATCCAGATTCCCAAGTGCTCGAGCGAAAATCTTATGAATTTTTTTAAATTAAGTAAGACAAAACACAATCAGAATATGAATAAAACAGAAACTGTAAAACTAAAATGTGTTGAGACAGTAGATAGTATCAAAACTTCAAAAAAGTAAAAAAATTACGGCAAGTACATGAATTGGATTGAGCCGCTAACACGGCATAATAATTATGATCACACAAAAATAGAAGAAAATAATACATCAAAAAGAAAAAAGATAGAAGATAAAATTTGCCTAGATGTCTGCGGCCCGAAAGTCAAATACTTGGCGTGGCCAGGCAAGGTCAAGGTGTCGATGAATAAGAATTATTTAAAAACATACCTTCCCTCTCGCAGGCTTTCATATAATTTGTCAATTTAAAACTCTAACAATACGAGTACACTTTCATTATTTTGCGTTTTTAAATAATTCTAAGATCATTCATCGACACCAATACCTTGCCTTTCGCAGGCGTACAGCTAATAATTCATCAATTTAAATAAAGCTTTGACACATTGCGTACACTTTCATTAGTTTGCGGTATTTAAATAATTCTTATGCCTCGTACAGACTTGCGCCGCGCGGCGAACCGCGCCGCGAACGCGCGCATTTCGGCAAACATTTTGGCGCTCCGAACGGCGAACGGCGAACGGCGAACGGCAAACAGAACGGATTTGTGCTATTTCCAGAATTTCTTGCAAACAACTATGGGACCTGCAACGGTGTATACTACACAAAGGAATACAGAAAATGTTCGCAGTTTATTGAGTGAATTAAAGTTTCAAAGTAAAATGTTCAGGCCTGTACGAAGCATTGAAGATTCCGATTCGAGATTAAATGACTTGAGATGTTATGACAGTTCGACGAACATTTCGACGAACGGCGCGCATTCGTGCGCGCGGTGTATCCATCAGCTCTGGGGATCAGATAAAAGTCTGCTCTATCGCGTGGTATAGTTCGATTTTCCGCTGGACGCTTATTTTTTGAGATAAATTCAAAAATATCCTCAAAAATTGGTGCAAAAGTGGTGTCTCTCCGTCTTTAATGATCGTTTAAACTTTTAAACATGTTTAAACAATCATAATGTATTAATATTATATATCACTGTATTCGGGAAAGTCTAAGGAATCTTTTGCTGTAAAGATCAATTCAATATTTTTTATAATAACATCACAATATTTGTTCAAAGTTGAAAAATATGTCATTTTTTCAAATTCAAATTTCTCAAAAACTGCGTCTAGGAGAAAAATTAAAAACAGATTCGGAATCAGCGCAAAAAACCCTATAAGAATTGCATAGTGAGAATCGATATCCTTTTTGGCTGTTGGAATTTGTTGGACCGTGTAATTTGCAACCAAATAAATGCATTAGCACATTTAAAATTAATGAAATGGATAACGCATCACATAGTAAAGATAAAAATATACAGAATTCTCAAAATAGTTTGAAATTAAATAAACAAATTTGTAATGAGAAAACAGACTGTTCACCTACTTCTAGTAAATTAAACCATTTAATTAAGTCATTAAACGAGCGAAGTCAGATATTAAATAATTATAATTTTTACAATTCGTTAGATCAAAATGATTTCAAAGAATCATTTTTTATGAATGCTTTTAATTCAGAAGAAACCAAATCGAAAGACACAGATACATGTGACATTGAGTTGACTAAAATTAATGAAGATACAAATATTAATTTTTAATATGAAAATTTAAATGAAAATAATGGACAAAAAAAAATGGACAGAATAATTATGAGAATGTTTCAGAGATTAGTACTGAAGAACATAATGAGCATGCACTTGGGAATCCGGATATAAATTTTTCTCATGCAAGTCAAAATAATGGTGCCAGAGCCGACGCCAAGTTCCCTAGGTTGTAAAGTTTGAATTAGGTAAGTGCAACAATCATTGGCCTCTGGGAATTGGTCCTTCCCGATATCACAGCCCTTATACATACAGGGTGTCCCAAAACTCCTTCAAGTCCGGGAAATGGGAGTTTCCTTAGGTCATTTGAAGCGACATTTTCCTTTGCAAAAATGGCCGCAGCGGCTTTGTTTAGGAGTTATTAGCGAAAAACACAGACCAATCTCACCGATCAGAGCGCGACCTAGACGCGAGCTGGCAATGTCTACCCGGCGCGGCGCGCCAACTGTCTATTGGCCGACTGTGCCAAGTTGCGCTCTCATTGGTCCGTGTTCCTAAACAAAGCCGCGGCGGTAATTTTTGCAAAGGAAAATGTCGCTTCAAATGACCTAAGGAACCTCCCATTTCCCAGACTTGAAGGAGTTTTGGGACACCCTGGAAAGGCAAGAGGAACTTGATCCATCCATCATATCACAACTTTGATAGGCGAGAGGAGCTTGGTCCATCCTTCATATCGCTGAAGTGGATGGGCCGGGGAACTTGGTCAACCTTTACACGAAGTGTTTTGGTATGGATACCTTTATCTGGACATGGAGTTGGATAACGTTATACAACTCCACGAAAATCAAGTTAAAATGTTGCTGAATGTCCCTTACAAAATCGTTTTTTTTAACGGTATCTTCATACGGAAAAAGACTATGTTAGATTTGTCCGATTTGATTAGGCTTACGCTTATACAGGGTTGCATACCGCATACCCCTTGAGATAGCAACCCCGACAGCGTGCAAAAGCGAGGTCCAGCAAATTTACTCTCCCTCTCTTCTTCCTCTTTCTTCCGCATTCTCTCTCTTTGAAGAACGCGAGTAAAAAAGATTGACTCCTCAAGTGGGGCTCGCTCGACGCAACCCCCTTTTCGTTTTTGTGTCTGAAGCTCCCCTGCCGGGATATCTGGGACACGACCATACTCGCCGTCATTGTTGTTCGGGGCACTCGTGTCCCTTGAACCGTTCGCGAGATAAAGCCACTCGTTTAGCGGCTCGAAGAGGCCGGTGCTATCTTTGTGTCTCGTTCAACAGCTAAGACACCGAAGCACACCGGAGCCTCTCGCGTGAATCTTCGAGATTTCCGTGTTTGAAGTGTCGAGCGGCGAATTAGAGCACGATTCGCTCGATTACAGTAATACCTCGATGTATGCGAAAGAGATCTACGCGATATTTATCAAACATATATCCTCCTCGCCACAGGAAGATGCACTGCAGAAGCTGAATCATCGAGAACAACATTTTTTATCTGTAATTGTACTGATTTTTAAAGGAAAGTTTGACGAGAGGACACCCGTGACATTTTTCTGATTAAGACGAGTCCAAACACGACAGAATTCGAATTCGCATGCTTGTTAGTTGAATCCACGACCCTGTGGAGCATCGATTATGCGAACGGTCGTCGTGCGCCACTGGTCGGTTCGTGAATTGAACAAGTAAATGTAATCTAAACTGTGTCGTGTTTAGACTCGTTTTAATCGGAAAAACGCCACGAATGTGCTGGCGAGAGATTGCCAACAAAAAATTAAAGGATGCAATCGTCCGATCGACCGCGCAAGCGATCGATATCGAATAAGTTTGACTCGTACTATCGGATTCGTCGGATTCGCGCCGAAGAACGGAGGCGCGTCGAAGTCGTGACATTTTCGCAGGGTTTCCTAGGGGAAGGTTCGCGATTCGTTAATTTTTGGGGGCTCGTTAACGGGCATCGGTGCGCTCGAGCGACTCGCAAAAGCGACTTTGAGAACGCGTCGAGCACCGTTACAGTTTTCAGCGGCGACTTTCTCGCTCCCGTCGCGTCTTACCGGAATAACGAGCTCTCGGACCCTCGTCCTTTTTTAATTGTCTATTTTTGCGCCACGGCTTCCTGCACACTTTTTTCCGTTTTTCCTGCCGCTGCTTGCCGGTGCTGCCCTCGCTGCAACGCGCCGTTTCCTTTCTTCTATTTTCAACGACCGTTATTCTTCGCGCCGAAATGAATTCCCCCTGCTAACCTGCCTGTGTACCGCATCACCGGGAACACCGGGAATACGAATTAACCTTCGTGCCGATAACTAACATTTTCTACGATACGCAATCACGTTGCAGTTGCTTTCAACCCTTTGCACTCGGAGCTATTTTAACTACAATAATATTCTACGAGAGCCAGTAACCGCATCGCAAAAATTACAAGGCATTTTATGCATTCGTAACAGAAATGAATACAGATGAGATTATAAAGGATTAAAAGGCGCTGCAGCAACCATTCCTGGTGGAAAACAGCACTTTCCTTCCCGAGTATCCCCGGAAAAATTAATGAGTCGTGGCAGGGGCTACGTCTAGGTCCAGGGTGGATCAGTTTCCATCGCAATTGCAATTCCCCGCGCGACGGGGTTCTCCGGGAAAGTGAAACGAAACGTTCCCATTCTCGGTAAGATGTTACCGGCGCGGCGCGGCGCGGCGCAGCGGCGCGGCGCAGCGGTACACCGGAAGCCGGATATCCCCGAAGAAGCGTGTAGGTAGCGACTGGTAGCTATACTGCTACCTCGCAGCCTTGCTACCTTGCTGTCCGTGGGCTGAAGAGGCGCGTAGGTCGCGGCAGGGTCGGGGACCGGCGGATCTGCCTTCTCCGCGTTCCCATCAGTTCCCATGGCATGCTAATGAGCCCCGCGAACCACGAAATACCCCACTGAACTGAATACAGCACGCTGACAACATCTATCTAACCCAGACCACGCGTCCCCTTCGCTTAGTCTCTCCCCGTTGAATCTGCTTTGACTTTGATAACACCGCCCCACCCCCACCGGGCGCGATGTCGTGCTCTATCGTGTTTGCAGCTGATTATACGAGCTGCGAGCTAGTAGTTAGTATTAGGTCAATCGGAAAGTTCCGTCCGTTTCTTTACAAAAAGTATAGCTTTATTTATGAAACAAAATTAATAAGTACGTTAATCAAAATATTGTCCATCGTTAGCGATGACCTTGTCCCATCTTTCGGGCAGCAGGCGAATTCCGCGGCGAAATAATGATCCATCTTTGGAGGTTATCCAGTCGGAGATCCATTTTTCGACATCTTCGTACGAATTAAATCGTTCTTCAGCAAGTGCGTGTGCCATCGACCGAAACAAGTGGTAGTCAGATGGGGCACAGTCTGGCGAATAAGCCGCATAGGGTAGCACTTCCCAGCGAAGTGCTTCTAACGTTTCTTTGACAACTTTTTTGACGTGAGGCCGAGCATTGTCATGCAGCAAAATCACCTTATGCTGTCCCGTTTCATATTGTGATCGTTTTTCGTGCAATGCTCAGCTCAAACGGATAATTTGTTGTCGGTAGAGATCCCCTGCGACTGTTTGACCAGATTTTAACAGCTCGTAGTACACCACACCTTTCTGATCCCACCAAATACAGAGTAAAGCCTTCTTTCCGTGGATATTCCGCTTTGGCGTTGATGTTCAGGGTTGGCCGGGATCAAAAATGGTTTTTCGACGTTTAGGATTGTCAAAATAAATCCATTTTTCATCCCCAGTGATGAGACGATGGAGAAACCCCTTTCTTTGTTGCCTAGTAAGCAGAATTTCGCAGATGGTTTTCCGCCTTTCAATGTCTCTTGGCTTGAGTTCATATGGGGGGACCCATTTTCCTTCCTTGTAGACCTTCCCCAAGGCTTTCAAACGATCGGAAATGACAGATTGAGCACAATTTAACGCTTCTGCAATTTGTTTTTGCGTTTGACATGGATTTTCATCCACCAATGCCTGCAATTCTTCGTCTTCAAGTACTCGTGGCCGTCCAGAACGCTCTTTGTCCTCCATAGTAAAATCACTATTTTTAAAGCGTCGGAACCACTCTCTACATGTTTTATCGGAAACAGCATTATCGCCATAAACGTCTACAATCATTCGATGAGCTTCAGCTGCAGTTTTCTTCCAATTGAAACAAAAGATTAACGCTTCGCGCAAATGACGCTTATTCGGATCAAATTCCGACATCTTCAATGTAGAAAAAAAACGATGTTATTGATGCAAGCGTGTATTGTTATGTACTGAATTTTATTGAAAGATGTTCAAACTAAAAAGTTAACCTTACTTTAGAGGTTATAGTTACCGACAGTTCGAGCTACGGCTACTCGACGCTAGATGGACGGAACTTTCCGATTGACCTAGAAACACCTTCGAAGACTAATCCTAAACCACCCCATCGACAACCCCTTGCCCTACCATTTATTTCACGGTTTCAGCAATTACAATTCTTTTTGTAGTTCATGTCCTCCAATAATTATTGTAGATTGTAGGGCAAGGGGTTAAGAGCGAATAAAAGAAATAATTTTAGCATCTAAAAATCAATTTTAAAAATACAACGACAATAACATTGAAAGATACGATACCGCCATCAATTTGCACCCGGCTCTCTAATCACGAAGCACAATGACGTACTTCGAAGTGGCCCGTTGTTTCACCCGGGAAACTCTGCGGATCCGAGTAAAGCGGAATTGAGCGTTGCGAAGCTCGTCTCCGATTGGATAAATAAACAAGGGCACGGCCGAACGGGCGAAACAGACTTTCGCGGATGCGAATTTCTGCATTCCTCCTTAACCCACTCCGCCCTGGCTCCGCTCGGCTTCGGGCTCGGTCTCGGGCTCGGTCTCGTGCTCGGGTTCGGCTCAGAGCCCGGGATAAATGGGTCGCCTTTCACGAGTCACGTTTCTTCGGTGAATTTCGCGTTTCGCGGCGAGTCTCGCGAGTCCTATCGAATATTTAACGATTTTACGGTGGCGTATGCACAAAGGGGGTATTTTCAGGAGCGTCGTTACACAAGCCGCCACGGAAATCGATTGCCCCGGGCACCGGAGCAATTGAAAAGACCGCGGAAATCGGCCCGCTCGAGTGGCCACGGAAGACGAATTAACGCGTTCGCTACTGTTTATTTTCCGGCGATCAGGCCTGCGCCAGTTGGACACTTTTGGAAACGTTAACTTAGTTTGTTAGGGGGAGCAACTAAAATATTATTTATAGGTCTGTTTTAAAAATGTGAATGCAAAATATGAGTACGGGCGCACGGTCGTTTAAGCCCGAAGAGCTTGGTAAATTTAAAATTCTCTTTCTTAGATAATTATACTGGAATGTTCTGCTTCCATGCATATTGCATTTTTAAAAATTTTAAAATGCCGGAGTACACTCTCCTCGAGTAAGCTTCTCTGTTATAAATTAATTTACATTTGCTGCATAAAGATGCGCTCGAAAAATATCGAGCTTCATCCACGATTCTCAAAAGCAATTTCATAAACAGTTGCGCCGCTGTCCAGCATATCGGAAAAGGAAGATCGCGACAAAATCCCAGGGCTCTCGGACAATCCTCGAGCCGAAGTTAGGGAACCGTCTACCGCCAATTTCCCACGTAGGAATTCATTTAAGGAGAGATAAGTTTCCCGGGGCCAGTGACAGGTTAAAACGGTTCCCTTGATCGTCGGCATTCGACTCCACCCACGCCTCGCGTGCAAGTGGACAGTGACAGTGTTCCGCACTTTGTTAGCACGCGCGGGAATAGAGCCGGACTATCTAACAAAGAGAGAGAGAGAGAGAGAGAGAGAGAGAGAGAGAGAGAGAGAGAGAGAGAGAGAGAGAGAGAGAGAGA
Source organism: Lasioglossum calceatum (assembly GCA_963966675.1). Classification (NCBI taxonomy): domain Eukaryota; kingdom Metazoa; phylum Arthropoda; class Insecta; order Hymenoptera; family Halictidae; genus Lasioglossum; species Lasioglossum calceatum. The sequence goes on along the minus strand of OZ016551.1, from coordinate 13,078,492 downwards.
GAGAGAGAGAGAGAGAGAGAGAGAGAGAGAGAGAGTTGCATCGAGCCGGTGGAAACGAGCTTTCTCAGGAACAGAGAGCTAGCTAGCCTTTTGTCAGCTCCCACGGCTTCTGGCCCGCGCGATTCCAACTTGTCATCGTGTCTGATCCTTCCGACGCGACACCGGGTCTTCCAGTTTCCTCGCTCCCTGGACGTCCGGCATTAAACCTGCAGTTTCCTCTGAACCCCTCGAATTTACCTTTTTCTTTACTTTTTACCTCGACGTCGACGTCTACGTCGTTGACGACCTCGTTTCGTATTCCGCGCTCTTCTCTTCTTCCTCCTCCTCCCCCTCCTGTTCTGCATCCGTTTTTACCCTTGGGGAAGCTTTTCTTCTAAAACGCGCCGGTTACTCCGCCTTCCGGTATGCCGACGCAAAAGAATCGCTGATCCAAGCGTGAAACGATAGTTTAGCCCGCGGGCACAACCGTGTTCAAGACAATGCTAAAAAGTCCAATTTTGGTAGGACGAAATCTAGAAAAGATACATTGCGTACAGTGTATACAGTATACAGTGTACAAAACATCGTAGAAAAATTCCATTTTGTGTTCCATTTCCTCCGGCTCGAATTCCGGGACTGCTAATTATCCAACAGGCGGGAACGATCGGGTATAGATAAACCGCGTTCGCATGCCGGTGTGTCCCGGTAACGACAATCGGAAGGACGACGGCGCGGCGCGGCGGTGGGGGGAACCCTTTATTCCCTGTCCACGTGCTCGATGCATGCATATATGCATTAGGATTCGGGTCGAAAGGTCGACGAACACCGGAGATAACTGTACGGTGCGTCGAGGGCTTGGCGAAATTAACGAAAACCCGTGGAAAACGTGCGTTGCTCGCAGAACCGGGCACGGGTAGATGAAAACGTCGCGTCGTGTCGGCCAGAAAGAGAGTCGCGTCGAAAACGTAGAGAGAGAGAATGAGGAAGAGGACACAGAGGTAAACCGAATGGAACAACAGAATCCGGGGCGGGGGTGGGGGGGGGGGCGAGGATGGAACAAAAGGAGCCACGCGGAAACGGAATAGAACATTAAGCGGGGCGGAGAGGGCGAGAGATCAAAAGATGGCGCGCGGAATGAATGCCCACGGTAGAAAGATACACGTGTAAACAGAATACAAAAGCCCTCGGAGGCTGCGAGACACGGGGTTGGCTGGATTTTATTCGGTGGGTTTAGTTTTTTCACGAGACCGAAGGAAAGGGAGAGCTGGTTTCCTGCCGCAACCCTTTCTCTCCTTCTCTCTTTTTTTTGTTAGCTACCGTAGACGTACGACGTTCAAGGATTGGGTACCTTGGTGCGTCGGCTTTCTGTCTCTTGTATATACATATTCTGTTTCTCCGCGTGGACCACGCCGCTTTTTGCTTATTTATGTCACGGGACCAACACGCCGCGTCGCCGGTAACGGAAGCCAGTGTTGTGTGTGTGTGTGTGCGTGCGTGCTGCGGTGTGGGAATCGTTGGAGAGGAAAAAGTTTTTCGCAAATAAGAGTGAGGGACAGGTGGGAGAAGGCGTGGCGAGGAATACGAAACGAGGGCGCAACGCGAACTATGTATCTGCCACGACAAAAGTCCTTCGTTTGGATTGATAATTGCGTGTCTATTAACGCGGGGCGGCGCCTGTCGCGTCGCTCGTATACGGGCGATGGAACTACATACAGGGTGAGTCACCTCATTTTGCCACCTTAAGAGTAATTACTCTCGTACTAAGACGTTATTCAAATTGAAATATCTCCTGAACTACTAACTTTTCGACATACATAGGTCAGTACCTTTTCATAACGAATGACCAGCTGCATCGATTGATGTATTAAAAAATACCTCATTCCATTTAAAAAAATGAAGGTGACCGTCATATCTGTAAAAAAATTACATAAAAACAAAAATCTTTTTGGTATCGTATGAGCCCCATTTTACCATTCAACTTTGTCCTTCAGACATTTGACGTATTTTTGAAAACAACAAAGATATTTGAGGTGGCAAAATGAGGTGACCCACCCTGTATTGTATGTGTCCAGACGTCCAGACTTGGAAACGAATTTTTCGAGAAAGTTGGAATAAGGTTCACTTTTTTCACAGTGACATCATCGTCGCGATGGGACAGGAACGTACGATTTCTCGAGCATCGAAAGGTTACTGTTCATCGGTACGAATAGTCTGTAAAACTCTTGATCTTAACAACTCTCAAAGATTGACACGCGCGTCCTCAGCCTCGTAGTCCTGTTGCAACTCGGCGAGTCTCCCTGCCGGGTAGCAACAGCAGGATTCTCTTGCTCGAGGTGCCGCAAACCAAAATAAGGACGGCCGGCCATACATCGGATCGCTGTTCGGTGAAGAAGATCGAGCCCGAAGGCAGGCGACCGAGCGTACCAAGTTTTCGAGTCTCCCGCCCCCTCGTTCTCATTCTCGATCTCGTCTCGAAGCGCAGCTGCGTAGGCGCGCGCAGTCGACTCGAATCGAGTGTCTGGGCCTGGGCCCTAGGGCCCGGCCACAACTCGGTCGACTGTGCTTCTTCGGCGAGATGCAGAGAGGGGGAAGGAACAATGGGGTGGCGTCGAACGCAGATAATTATCAGCGTTGGCTCGGCAGCTGCGCCGGCCGATTCGTTTCACCCTCGAGCGTCGGTGGGCCTTCCTGCAGTAACCGGGGCCCCTCGCCCTTCCTCCACCTGTGGGAACCTATGGGGAAAAGTTCATCGTGCCGTGACACGTACTTGCGTATGCGTACACGCGCGTAAGTGTGCCCCTGAAAAGTATCTGGACGGTTCGGTTTACTTTTCGTTCGATGAAATCGGTCTATTTCGTCGAACGATTTTCCTCGGTAAATTAATCGATCCAGCGGTGCCAGAAAAACTAAAGTCGTTTGATCCACGGTCGAAAAGAATGTTCCAATTGGAAGAGCATGCCCATCGATTATGAGACCGAGCTTATTTTTGCGGGATCGCAATTGAGGAAGTGTCCTCGTACATTCGTGCGGCAGTTGTGTGTATATGTAGGGTTAGCGTGTTGTTTCGTAGTCGTTGCTTCGCAGAATGACCTCTTGTCTCCTGTCTCCTGTCTTCTGTCCGCCGCCTCTCGAACACGTGCGCGGGCTAGCAACCCCTTCGGCTCCACGGACCGTTGCACCGTTGCACCGCGGTGCAACAGGGTGCGACGGCCGACGCTGCTTGGGGAAAACTCGCCTTCCTGTGGTTTCTTTGCCTCGAGTCTTACTGAGCGTTGTACCCTTCCGTGATGATTCTTTGTTTGTCAACTGGGTGGAGACTGGAGACTGGAGACTGGAGACTGTCTCTTTCCTCGTACGATCTTCTCGATTACTTTCCATCGAATCAAACGTCAAGAACAGCATTGGGAAAATAAAAACTTTTAGAAAAATGCTCTAAATGTATATTTTTCGCTAATGAAGCGTTTAAAATCGAGACTTCGGCTCAACGATGAAGGTTACCGTTACGTGGTTTCACTGTTAGGAAACCCGCCTTTTCGTGGAATTACAGTGGTAAAATGATCGACTGGGTTCGATGCATTCGGTGGTTGTACACTGTACACGTATATTGGATGCGTGTCGCTCGCACTCGCGCAGGACAGGAAGGCGAAGACAAAAGTCGGTTGACTCGTTGGTCGCTGCACGCGCCGCTGACTAAACACAGTGGGCAGGGGTCGGGGATGCCAATTTAGCAGCCTGTCGAAATATCGAAGCTGCCGGTGGTAATTCAAGTGACAGTTGTACTACGCTTTACGTAGCGTTCGTTCGTGACGGGGCGGGCAATTTTAAACGCCTGTATTTACAGTCCGCCTGCCTGCCGAAACACAACATATACCGTGTTACGGATAGAGAATATATTCCGTTCGTCTTCTCACGGTAATCTCTTCCTGATCGTCTCTGGCAAGAAGCGTCCCAGATAACCTTTCATATCGCAGTTGAACCTTTTAACGAAGACCGAGCTCTGGCCCGATTTAATTGAAAGCGACAAAAACTAGAGTTATTAGTCTGGCCCTAAGCCCTAAGCGCGATTAGATTATGAACAGAGCATTTCATTCATTGTAGGGGTATATAAACCCTTAGATTTTCACTCTCGCGGGCTAGTACTTCGGTAGACACGTATCGGGTCACGTCGTGCTGTATTTCGGAAAGTCAACTGTTAGCGAGATCGGGCCAGAGTACCTTTCGTATCAAAGTTAACCATATCGATTCCGCGAGTTCGGTGTAAAATCTATTAGGCAGTGTTAAAGTTGTTTCCGAGTCCCCCGCATTGCCAGTGCGTCAAAACCGTGCATCTTGTTAGGTAATCCTTCTTTCTATTATCTATTTCATTTAGTTCATTTCATTCGCGACAGTTACACAATTGTACCACAGATTCTTATAATTAGAATATATTTGTGTTCATTGGTAATTAGAGCAAAGTTTATTAAACCCATAATTATTGTTCCATATCCTAATCTAGTAATTGAACGTTCCCACACGATACAACCTTACCGCTCGGGTTGTATCGATTAGATTATATTAGTTACGAGGCCTACTAACTATCCTAGCGACTCCCTGATTTCGCATCAGGTTCGTTCGCGACTTACCAATTGTCCAAATAGAGATTTTTCCTACCTAGTGGCTCCCCGATTTCGCCTTGGGGGTCGTCCACGAAAACTATACCATCCTAGCGGCTCCCTGATTTCACATCAGGTTCGTCTGTGCTCTTATCCAACCTCCCACCGGCTCCCCAATTTCGCATTGGGTTCGTCCGCGCTGTTCTACAACCTCCTACCAGCTCCCCGGTTTCGCATCGGGTTCGTCTGCGCGTCTTTCCTAGTGACTCCCCAATTTCGCATTGGGTTCGTTCACGAAGTTTCACCTTCCTAACAGCTCCCTGATTTCGCATTAGGTTCGTCTGCGTATGACTCCATTCCTAGAGGCTCCCTCACTTCGCGTCAGGTTCGTCCTCGCTGTCTATAATCCTAGCGGCTTCCCAATTTCGCATTGGGTTCGTCCGCGCACCTTAACTAACAAATTGATACCATATTCGTAGAGTGACAACCCTTCGCAGGCCACTCGTTGCTACTCGCGGCCCTGGCTCGTAACATTTAATTTTGGTGATCCCCCACAGGGGGGGGGGCATGCTGCACCTCGGGGTTCCCCCCACATCAACTACACCGGCCTGGTTGTTCGGGCCATTTGTTCCTCTATCTTTAATATTTTTGGACCTACTGTTTATTAAGGTGGGTTCCGAACCACCTATGTGTCAACAACACGCTGAAAAACCACCCTGGGCCACCCCCGGCTTTTCACCGAGCGGTGACCAGCGCCTCCGTTGTTTAACTTCGGTGATCGGACGAGAACCGGTGCTTGCATCGGGGCCACGGTCGTTGACCCTGGCTCGTAACAACCGTAACGGGTATGTATCATTTGGGCTTGCTACTCCAGCGTTACCACCATATTTATCCCTCTATCCCTCCCGGCCCCTTACTCTTCCGCCTCTCGCCCAGTTTCGCAGCGTAGCTCGTCTTTACACTCTTCCCACTAACGCTGGCGTACGGTACGCGTCAGCGTTAGTGGGAAGAGTGGGGGAAGCACAGGCGGGCTACACTGCGAAACTGGGCGAGAGGCGGAAGGGTAAGGGGCCGGGAGGGATAGAGGGATAAAAATATGGTAGCGCTGCTCGCTACCAGAGTATGGCATTTTTTCAGCAAAATCAATTTTTCACAGAAGAACTTTCAGGAAATATGATATATAGAGCAAGACTAGGATCGCAATTATTTCCTAATCGAATTCTTCATCCGAAATACAATAGTACCAATTACGCCGCAAGTCTGTCAAGTGAGAAAAAGAAAAGACGCAGCGATCTGTAATCTCGCGTGGAAACTGTTGCAACGTTAATTGCGGCTCATCGAGCAAAAGATTCATCGGCACGAGGTAGTTTGCGGAAGGAGGAGGATGAGTAGGAAATAAAGGGGGCAGTGATTTACAGGCGTCCGTGGATCCACAATAACGACGGAAGCGACGGTGTTGGTAGTGACGCGTGTGAATAGGACTTCCGGCAACTACAGGCAAACCGGAAGCGGTAATTGCCGATGGCTTTTGTGTCTTTCCTCTCTTTCTCCTATTTTTCTTTTTTTATTACAACGTGCCGGTGTATCGACGCGCCGATATCATCAATTCAAGGGAAAAGTGACTAACGACAATTGAAACCTTCGGGAAGGAAGCATAAAAATTAAAGAGTATCATACTGCACTTGTATCGTGTACAAACACATAATGTAAAAAAGGCATTGAAACGATATCATGCGGGCTTACCATTTGAATTAGATAGACGCGACGAATCCACCGACAAAGTCCGAATCGTCATAAAACGATCTTCCGTTGGAGAACGGACGATGCTTTCAGCGCGAAATTGCACCGGCTCACAGTGGGCTAAATCCCGACAAAAATCGATTTTTAACTTTTGTTTAAATAACCGAAATCAATTATTTTACGTCTTTAACAATACCCTAAAGTTTATGAAAAACAAGTAAAATGAGTTAAAAGTTATTAAGTATAAGTTGATATTTATATTTAAGTATTGTCGTTATCGCTCATCCCTTTAATTTCATAATATTTTTGTCTGTTCAAACTCTTCGTACACAGCTAGAGTTGCATGTAAAATTATAAAAAAATTTGCTTATATAGCTCTTTATACATTGTATCGATAAAAAATTTTTAATATTTTTTTGTGAATATGTTTAATAATTATTTCAAAGTTTATTAATTGACCCAGCGTATTAACTAGATTTTGAATGAAAAAAGTAATTTCCGATGCACAATTTAATAAGACGACCGGCCTCATTATGCCTGAACGAGACTAGGATAAATCTTTTTCTTAAAGTATCCTTGAAGTTATGAAATAAACCCCGTTTGCCTATTTTTGCCTATTGAGAAGATAATAATATAATACCGTATGTATTTTCATGCAGACAGTTAAGTGCGAATACCCAGAATCAAGAAAGGCTATTTATGTGAATCTGTTCTAAAAAATAGCTTGAATGAATAACATACTGTTATCAACAAATAAATATATTTAACAATAATTAATTATATTAATTAATATATATTATGTATATTATACAATTATGTCTTCCATACTAGATTCACCATTGTTAATTTTACAATTTTAATTTGATATTCGAAATTAAGCGACCCCAAAAACACACATTGGACTAGCAATATTCAAATAATTTCATTCAGTATTCAATGAATTTCGAATTCTGATTCAAAATCAGCATCCCCAATAACTTATATATATGTATATATGGCGGACCGCCATATATTGAATCGACCATTTTGAATTTGATCATTTTGATGAAAAATTTGAAATCTACATCCAAACAACCTAGAGATACCAATTTTCTAAAAATTTACTGCAGTTATCGAATTTTGTCTATTTCAACAATTTCAACCGTATTTCGCCCACTGTGCGGCTACGCGACTGCGGCCGTTGCCGCGGCCCAGGAAAGGATACGCGCAACAACGTCTTGGAAGCGTGTAAAGTGTAAAGGGAACTGAAAAATAATTTTCTTCGGCTCCGGGTAACCGGTGAAGCGTGCTCTCGTAAGGAAGGGAACCGTCCTCGAAGAGGGTTCTTAACTTTAATCAATAACGAAAGGGGTTCGCGGACGGGAAGCTAGGAAATTACGTCCTTGCAAGGAGCCGGTGCAATCAACGAAGGACGAGACGAGCCCCATGGAAACGGGTTTTAATAATTTCCGACCGTTTTTCCCAGCCGTGAAACACAGAGGCGATGCGATGGGCCGCGCGATTCGTCGCGTTCCACGTTGGATAAAGCTCCGTAGTCCAACGTTTCAACTCCCAGCGATTTTTGCGAATCAAAGACGTTCCCGTTCCCAGTGGCCCGTGAACTCCAACTAATTCCGAGTGACAGGGGAAATTGGCTTTTGCGGTGACCGAAACCGCGAAATACGCAAATAGCAGTGATTAGTCGGCAGAGGGAAGAGGCAATTATCATCTTTGGACGTTTGTTTGCGTCCAGTTTCCTGTTCGTGCCGCGTGACCCGGTTACCGGCTCCGGCGCGCGGCGCGGCGACGCGACGAGTTCCGAAGTTCCGAGTCGGGCTTGCCATATGCGCGCCCCGCCAGGCCACTTACGTTTCCGTCCCTCGCCTAAATGCTCCTTAAAGCCTGCCTTCGCTTCTCCCACTCTTACCACTAGCGCTGCCGCGTACCGCGTGGAGCATGCTACCGACTACCGACTCGGTCGCGGCAGCGATAGTGGTAAGAGTGGGAGAAGCGAAGGCAGGCTTTACGGAGCATCTAGGCGAGGGACGGAAACGTAAGGGGCCTCATATGGCAACCCTGGTTCCGACTCCGACTCCGACTCCGACGACCGTCGAAGAAACCGATGCGGGAACAATCGCAAGTAGCAACTGATTCGAAAAATGATATATGGCAACGCGAGCAGACTCTCTACTTGACCCTAAAGACTGAAAGAGGAGTATATTTCGCGATCGAACAAGTATCGTTCCAAGCGGTGTTGTGCTAATTCAATTACATTGTAACACAATTATGTAATTGAATTACATTGTGTTTCAATTAAAAGTAATTCAATGACGTCGAAAGTGAATTACTATATAATTGAAATACAATGTAATTCAATTACTAAGTATTCTAATCACATGTGTAATTGAAATACAATATAATTGAAATACAATATAATTGGAATACAATATAATTGAAATACAATAATATTATAATTAAAATACAATATAATTGGAATACAATATAATTAAAATACAATATAATTAAAATACAGCTCTCCCAATTATAGGCCAGAACTTTGACGAAGTACGGTATATTTTTATGTTTTTCTTTCATATACTTGTTTGCTTAATGGTTAAAATTTAAAAAATGAGTAACGCAGAAGTTATTTCTGTTCAGATATTATAAATTTATAAATAATAAGTTACTTCTGTTTGAAACCTACACATGGATTTTTCAACCTCTTCTTACCTATTACTTTATCATTCTTTAATTTTTAATTTTAATTTAATTACATCGTAATTCGTAATTAATGTAATTTAATTACGAAGTATTTTAAAATTGTACTGTAATTGCAATTACAAATTACAATGTATTTTATAATTATACTCTCCATTGCAATTACGAATTACATTGTAATCTAATTGAATGAAGATCTGAATTATATGGTAAATTACAATATAACTGAATTTCTATGTAATTCAATTACTTTGTAATGATAATTCCTGGAGTAATTCAATAGTAATTCTGCACAACTCTGGTTCCAAGTATATTTTCTAGTCCCTTCGAGCGATAAGTGCCGAATCGTTCATAATTTGATCACCGACTATAATTTATGAAGGGAGCAGGGCACATGTCGCGTTGACCGCGGTATGGTCGGGTAATTTGTCCAGCGGGAGTCGGTATTATTAACCCTTTTCAGCGGACTCGTTTCACCCGCAAATTGACAGGGTGCATCCTTACGTGAGAAGAGCCTGGATCGTGTTACGCCACCGATAAGGTGACACTCTCCGGGCCGTACATCACCCGCTCCCCGCCCCCGCCCCCGCCCCTTATACTACCAGCAAGCACCATCGCCTCTCAAGTACTTGTACGTGTTCTTCGTTCCTGAATTTTTTACCTCTTTCTCTCTCACTCTCGCTCTCGCTCTCCCTCTCCTTACAAAATTGCTGCTGCTCACAATTATGTTCTCCGCAGGAAGTCATCGAGACGTTTACCGAAACTCTATCTTTTCGTTTCATCGATCCTGCGCCATTTCACCTTTCAATTATCCTTTTACGTAGACCTGAACATTTTCGAAAAATTGCAGCTATATTTGTGAATTTCTTAAACGGGTATTTCAACTCTGTAACGGCTGTTTGTTTCAGTGAATCTTTATAAATTGGATATTCGAATGATCTTTAAATAAAACAATTTGTATTTCGCATGAAAATCGACAGTACAAAGAAATATTGTATATTTCGATCCGTTCCACAGTGTGACGAATGGCCCTTTTAGCTGGACAAAATTAACTCAGCTAATAATATAATCTAAAATAACCATGTATTAAAACCCTTGAATATTAAAACTTAAAATTGTTTCGTTATATGAATTGGACTACTATCTATAAATGAATTGGACACATTTCCATACGCGCTAGAAATATATTAAAGTGTACTAAGGAGTATTTAGATTTCCTATATACGATGGATATAGCATCTCAAAACATGTATTTTCACTTTAGTAATTCCAAATTATCAATAACATTCCTCTATTTTTGCAAATTAAGTGTCAAAGACGGTACTTATTCTTCCTCAGAAACGCCTATGTTACTCCTCTTCGTTAATGAAATAATATATGCTCCACGTCGCACCACGCGATGAATTTTACATTATTGTAAAGTAGAGACTCTCTAGTTTATTTTAATACCAAAAGCGACTTGCAAAACGTTGCAAAACGTTGCAAAACTGTACTAATTTTTAACCGACTTCGAAAAAGGAGGAGCTTACTCAATTCGATCTGTATGTGCCTTTTCGAAGTGAAACTTCTTTTGGCAGGGTGTAAGCCTAATTCGCGTCACGGAATTCGCGACATGAAAAAGCGAACGGTCAAAGGCCAAAAAAGTGGGGGAATATCGTTGGCAGCTGTCCTATATATTAGGTGAAGTAAAAAGTTCTGAGCGTTTTTCATCGTCGAAATAAAGCGAAAAACGCTCAGAACTTTTTATTTCACCTAATATACAGGGTGTCCTAAAATTCCTTCAACAGCCGAAAATGGGAGGTTCCTGACGTTATTTGAAGCAACATTTTCCTTTGGAAAAATGTTATCCGCGGCTTTGTTTAGGAGTTATTAACGAAAAACACGAACCAATCAGAGCGCGACCTAGACGTACATAGATCCATTACTAACATTGTTGTAATGTATATTTAATTATAAATAACTTGAAATATGTATATTGTTTAATTAACTAAAACCAACTAACTGTGACAAGAATTTAATAATTATTCATAATTTATACAACTGAAAAAATATTAATTGATAAATATAGAAAAATAGGCGATTTCGACTTTTGTCCAGCTAAAAAGGCCATTCGTCACACTGTGCGTTCGTTCATTCGCGTAAATATTTCGAGAGGGGTTAGGGATCGATGGATCGCGTGGCTCGTGGAACATCGAAGATCTCGCGACGAACGAACCGAGAGCGAGGTATCCGTGATTAAGAAGAGAAAATGAAAGCGGCGAAAACGAAGAAAAAGATCGACAATTTCACGAGGCAGGGCCCGGTGCAATGATGCACCTGATGCCTCGATGACCGTTGGCGCGTGCCAGCAGCCGGTTACTGCCGTTGCCAGCTGCGAGCCGTGGACCCGATCTCCTACTTTTCATTACAACGCTACAATCTCTATACTTGTTCTCGACGTCGAAAACCCCCTCCGTCGCGTGTCGCGCATATATATCGTCTCGATTTTACCAAGTTTGTCGCCGACTTTGCCCTCTTCGGGCTTCCGTTAATTGGACGCGGCTGCTAATTGCTCTTCGCGGCCACCCTGGACCAGTGTTACCATATTTTTCTCTCGCCAGGCCCCTTACCCTTCCGCCTCTCGCCACGCCACGCACCGTATCCCGTCTTTGCACTCTTCCCACTAACGCTGACGTACGGTGGCGTGAGCCTCCAACTCTTCGCACTAGTTGCTGACACGACCGTACACCAGCGTGTCGCCACTGTCGCCGGCGTTAGTGGGAAGAGTGCAAAGACGAGATACGGTGCGCGGCGTGGCGAGAGGCGGAAGGGTAAGGGGCCTGGCGAGAGAAAAATATGGTAACACCGCCCTGGACTTCTACAAATGCCAAGGAACTTTTCCCCCTTGTCAATTTCTGGTTGCCGGAGTTTAATCATTTTTCAGTAACTTAATCTGTTGTCTTCTGAACTATGGTGTGTTGTTGGGAACTGATTGTCCGAACGAATTTCAAGAATTTGCAATTTTAGAAAATGAAGAATAATTCTTGCATTGTCTTTTGTGTTCGAAAGCAGTACGTTTTTCAACTTTGAAAAATATTGTTTCGTTTTATAATACGTCGATTTGATTGGGCACGGTACTGACTCGAGAAAGAGATACGGGAACAGACACGATCGGTGAGAAATCGTTCGCTGTCCGAGAGACCGCGCTGCATGAAAGCACGAAGGCAGGAAAGCATAATGAGGAAACCCGAGGCTGCAAGAAATCCTAATTTACATCTCGGCCGCGCTGTGTATCTTGATCGTGGTCCGATGCCGCGACGAAAGAAAGGCGCAAGGTGTACGACCAGTCAGCTGGCCGTACCCTTTGGCACCTGTTTCCTCGGTGCCGCAGAGTCAATTTAGATGAAAAGGGCTTCGAGGCTGGTCCTACTTGAATTCAAGACTTGTCTGACCACTCGGCTAAGCTAACCCTTCGTCAAGGCACTGTCAATACTATCCCAGATAGCACAGGACGTCTTGAAGACGCCCACTTTACGTCCATTTTAGGTCGCAATGTCTCACGTCCTAAGAAGACGTCCTAAAGAGGTCTACCTCAGGACGTCGGTATAACGTCTGAAATAAGACGTTTTAAAGACGTCTTTTTCGGGACGTCGCGTCACGGTTCAACGTCTCAAATAAGACGTTCTAAAGACGTCTTCTTGAGGGTGTTTTTAAAACGTTTCATTTCAGACGTCTTATTTCACACTTCAATTTTTTGGAGATGTTATGACAGGGATCAGTTTGCTATGCAATTATTATAAAAAAATTTTATAAAAAAAAATTTAAACCGACTTCGAAAAAACGCACTAAAAAATGCACTAAAAAGTATGAAATAATTTCCATTTAATTTATGTGAATACACAGGAACTTAAATATTATACAATCTTTTCGGAGGCGGCGCAAAATTGAAAATATTCGATACTGGAAATTAGGGAAAGCCTTAAATTCTTCTACATGCTTTCACATATTAATTTATCTTCTCTTCCAATCTACTGATTGGACCAAGTCCACCATATTCCAATGAAATCATAATCAGCAACATCTGTCATTTGGAAAATTTTCAATTTTGCGCCGCCTCCGAAAAGATTGTATAATATTTAAGTTCGTGTGTATTCATATCAATTAAATGGAAATTATTTCATACTTTTTAGTGCGTTTTTTCGAAGTCGGTTTATATTTTTTTTTATAAAATTTTTTTTAGCATTCAAATATACATACAATATTTAGTTTACATTACGTAACAAATTTTTTTTTTAAATGAGCAGGAAATATGTATTTCATGTTACAAGAAAAATATTCTTTTCTAAATATAAAATGAATCTTTATTTAATATTAGAAATAGAATATTGTTTTAAATATGCAGGAAATACATATTTTGTTTATCATGGAAAAATATTTGTTCCAGAATATGCTGGAAGACACGCACACCTCTCATTACGAATGAAACATTGGTTTCAAATATAAAATAAATCTTTATTTAATATTGGGAGTAAAATGTTTACTTTTAATTGAATTTGAATTCGTGTTTGTCACTTAATCGACATACCTACATTTATACTATAAGAACATAAATTAATGTTCTTATTATGTGCGACAAAGTTGTTGCACGAAAAATAATCGTAGCTCTTACGTCTTACGCAATGTGATTGAACTGTAAGATTGAAAAGTTCGTCGTAAGTTGTGTACGAAAACTAATGAGCATCTTCCTCATAAAGGCCGGTTTCGAAATTATCGCGGGAACTATTAATTTTTTTGCTATGATACCCTAATAATTTCTTACGTAGAATGAACAGAGGAATCGTTAATTGTAAATTGTAACAAAAAATACGCACTTCTATTTAAAGAAATGATGCAATTGTTAATCGCACATGCACAGTTGCACCTTAAAAAATCGAAGGGCCCAGGAATATAGCGCTCTTTGTACCATTTATCACTCTCTTATGATATTTTTTCCTAATTAATAACGCATTTATGGCTTGAAACAATCGGATGAAACACCCTGTATGTACAGCAACTGGAACAGGCTGTACCTCCTAAACGGTTGGGAATAGAGGAAAATATTATAAGAAAAAGTTGATGAATGGCATCAGGCGGTGCATGTTACGCAACTAATTTTATGCACTTTTGTGCATCGGTGCATCAGAAAAATGCAACTGTACTTTTTTTTAAAAATGGAAACCTACATTTTTGACTGCACCAATCGATGCAGTTTGTTGTGCTCTACATAAAAGTACTAACATGCTTATGCCCTAAACTTATTCGTTAAGAAGTTATCGAAGCTAAAAGTTCACGGAATGATTTTGGTATCTCGGCAAAAGTATTCCGGAGTACCTACGTTATGTTCCATTATAATTCAGAGATCTTTTAGCTTCGATAACTTCATAACGAATAAGTTTAGGGCATGCGTATGTTAGTAGTTTTATGTAGAGCACAAGAAACTGCATCGATTGGTGCAGTTAAAAACATACATATACACGCTTCTATTGTCGTTGATATTCCAAACATCGCTGCAGCAACATCTTCGATCACCTTCTAACTGAAAATTCTGCAGAATTATTGAAAAGTATCTTAAGTAAAATGTCTTGTTTGAATTTTAAACGATACATTGTACATACGTACTAGTTTTCAACCGTGAGACGAAATTGATCGTAACGAGACCGCGGATCTTTATCGAAAAAAAGAATTTTCTTGACCGATTGTAAGAAATAGGATAAAAAGAGAAACGTGATTTTCATCGAGTTTCTGTGGTTTCGGTGGCTAACCTAACCTACATCGAACGAAATTGAGATTCTACATAAAAATCCGCAGTCTAGCGATTGTAATTTCTGTAAAAATTCGATCGCGCGATGTTTACACGAGTCTGTGTTGCCAAGCGAAGAACGGGTAGTCCGAACGAAGTCGCCTCTAACCGAGTGCATCTGTCGTTGTTCCAGGTGGGCGAGTGCAGGCCGCGCATCAGGCACCAAAAAGGCGGCACCCATTGCAGCAGATGCGGTCCAGGCTGGGGCGTGGTGAACCGATGCATCCGCGGAAGAGACACGGAATGCGGCAAATGCAATCCAGGCACCTACAGTCCTCACCACAGCATCCAACCCTGTTGGATCTGCTCGCGATGCGGTCCAGGATTGTACGAGGCGCATCCTTGCACTTCGAAAACGGACACCGTCTGCGATTCCTGCCACAGGCCAGCTCCGGATAATTCCGACTATCAGAGAAAGTGCAAGGGCCGAGCTAATCCGTTCTTAGCCCCCGAAGATGCACAGGACACTGGAGAGGAGAGCATTTTGGTCAACGAACCCGACGGCCAGGATTTGATAGAGGATGGGAAGGAGGTGCTCGAGAAAGATGCCGAGGCTGTTATTGGAGAGTTGAACTCGTTGGAGAGGCATTAGGTGGATAGAATTGACAATGTTCGGGGCCTGAACGAGACAACGCGAACAGAAGATTCCTCCGCAAGTTCCAGCCGCGTCTCTTTCGCAGAAGCAGCAGCGGAAGGACGAATGCAACCGAGTCCCGGAGGATCTTCAGACGTTCCTGGGTCCTGATGCGCTTCCATGAAATTGGAACGCGTTGCGTCGTCGCGTCGCGTCGCGTCGCGTCGCGTCGGTCTCCAGCCAAGGATCCTGCGGGATTTGCTCGAGCAGAGATGAGGATCCACCTAGATGGGTGTCTTAACGCGACGGAAATCGTTTCCCAAGGATATCGAATGCGATTCTAGACTGTGGATCTGGGTTTGTCCGCGTCGGATAGGGAGCTTTTTTCGGAGCATCGCGCTGTAAATGAGGTTTTCGGTTCGTCGACGAGGCGGAGAGAGCTGTTTTACGAATTCATGGGAACGCAGCGGATGGAAACAGCCCTGCGGAATCGGTTCCGCGTTTTAACATTTCAGCGGAAGGAAGATTGGACGACCTCTTTCGGATTCATAGAGCGCACAGAGATAGAGGATAGTTCGCGTGAAATATTAACTGTGGGGGTTAATCACTGTCCTTGGGATACGGGTAGGGTGGATTTTGGCTTGGATCGTGTATTTTCGTCGGGTAAGGTACTTACGGTGCGTATGCACGGGACTGAGAACTTTGAAAATCGATGGGGATTAGTATTTGATCCGATGCGATGTATGACCGGAGAAGGTCCGGAGAACTGTTTCAGAAGTACTTGTTAACTCTGGTGCTCGTTTTATTGACGTATGCGCGCGGGTTCGCGAGTCCGAGGACATTTGTTTGATTTAGGGCAATTAGCATGTGAAACTTTTAGGAATTCGGAGAGCAGTAAATAGTTGTATGTATACAGTTATCGATGCGCTGCAGGCTTGTGCGAGAACCCGAAATGTCGGGTTCGGGTCGGGTCGGGAATTCTCGGGCGAGAACTGTCGGGTTCCCGAACGTATGATACGCTTCGGTTTCCCGAAAGTATGCGGCTGCCTTCGGGTTCCTGTAAGTATCCTGTTGCTTGTCCCTTCGGGACGCCGAAGCTATCCGACTATATACGAACGTATCGAGATCGCGAGAAGGAGAGCGAGTATGTATCAACAAAAAGAGACGGCGCGGCGCGAAGGCAGCCGCATACATTCGGGAAACCGAAGCGTATCATAAGCGGCCCCTACACGGTCAATCGGAATGTCAATCTTCGACGTTAAAGACAATTTTTCGGCAAATAGCGACAATGGGTTAAATGGTAGGAGATCGCTATTGGCCGAAGAATTTTGAAGATTGACATTCCGATTGACCGTGTAGGGGCTGCTATACGGTCGGGAGCCCGACAGTTCTCGCCCGAGAATTCCCGACTCCCGACTCCCGACCCGACCCGAGCCGAGCGTCGGGTTTCCCGAGATTTCGGTGATTCTCGCACTCAAGCCTGATGCGCTGCGAAGACGTGAAGGTGTTCCGTTGTTGATCCGTTTCTCGATATACGAGAAATTCAATTGATTCTTAGATCGATGCTAAGAAGTATCGGAAACGAACGTTGATCGAAGCAATTGTCCTCCAGTGACTCGCGCATCGGTGTGCGTGCTCGCGTAATTTTCTCTCGTACGTTAAAAAAACCTTCGAAAAGAGGGTCGATCGACCGGTGCTCCTTGTCCTTCGATCCCCGATTGCTAGTCAGTTAGCCGATAAGTAGCCGTTACGTTGCGGTGTAATATACGATGTACGAGAGCGTTTCGTTTGCGGTGCGAATTCGATGCGATCGAACAAACGAGTATAAACGCGGTTTATTCCGAATATCGCGGTTACAATTATTATAGTGAAATAAGTGAATTCGAGTGGGAAAGCTGCTGAAACCGAAACCGAAACGGTCGACGCGTGCTACCATATGGGCTCTTTCTAATCTCACCGCTTCAATATTTTCTCAATGAAAAACAACTTTTGTTTTTTATTTTGCACGAGGTATGAGAATATCGCGAACTGGTCGTCGTCACTCGGTTACGAGGATTCGGTGGGATAATCAGAAAATTATACAAAATTATACGAGTTTTAATGTTCCGAGCAAGAAGACATGAAGCCGTGAGACTAGAAAAATTCCAGATCACAGACCAGCTATGTAGATCTCCGTAGAATACAGTCGAAGTGCATCCATTTGTGCACGTCCAAAGATCTCTTCGGCGGTCTCGGGGCGCGCAGTTTCCTTTCGAGAGTCGAGTTTATGTCTTGTCCGTTGGTTAACGGTTAACGGAAGGAAGTTGGTCGGAAGTAACGGGGAAAGCCGGAAAATGGGACGGCAGGAAAAGCCGCGAGTGGCCCCAAGGGAAATTTTTTGAAGATCGGCTGGAAAATTCAACGTTGCCTCTCCCCAAAAGCAGATTCCGAGCGCGTCCGCGCAGACTCCCGAGTTCTCTTCTCGCTCTCCTCGCTTCTCGCTGTCTCTCCGAACTCCGAAGAGAGATTCTCTCTCGACGCGACGCGACGCGACGCGACGCGACGCGACGTGGCAGGAGAGAGGTGCTTCAGACTTCGTGAACCACCGAGAGCACGCGATATCCACCGCGTACCTTGTAAATACACACGTCTGTACATAAATGTATGTAGAAAGAACGACGCTGCGATGTAAGTCGATACTGAAATCGATCGTCTGAAGTCGACTGGAATCGACTCGGGGATTTCCGTTTTCCGTAAAGCGGAATCCGCGCTTTACGTAGAACCTCGGGAACGTCTGCTATCGGTTTTTCAAAAGTCGCGCACGGTCGATTTTCGGCATTTGTTTAACCCTGCGGTATGTAGTACCCTGTAAGCAAATAATTATAATCTGCAAAACTTCGAAAAAACACTTCAACCTGTACGCTTCGAAACCACAAAGTTCAATTTCACAAAACCACCTAAAAAATCCCATATTTTGCAAGTACAAAGAAATTCCTGTGAAAAATAGATATGCTAAAACTAAATGAGTTAGTTTAAAATCAATTGCAATATTTGTACCGAACAAACAGACAAACAAGAAAGCGAGCTAATAAAAAGGTGGTAAAAATACAGAAAAATTTTCTAGGGTCTCTGGAGACCCTAGGTTGCCACTGCAGGGTTAAGAGAAGACTATAGTTTCCTATGGAAGCGAATAGAGAGAACTACAATATGTAGTCCGATCAGCAGACGTTGCCGCGCGCCGCGCCGCGCCGCGCCGCGGATGGAAATTCACCAAAGTACTTATAGTTGTAATGTTCTGTTTATTCGTTTTTATTATTTATTCACGTCATCACGTTCGTTCCGTCAATGGACGTAGCCTACTAATGACACAATAAAGTATACAGATATAATAATCTAAGATTCCGTTTATTACAACCCCTTCCTCTGATCACGCCCACGCGCGAAACGATAGAAAGAGAATAAATGTATATATTTATATTTATATTTATATTTATATATATATATGTATATGTATATATTAATACGGTTCTTCGATGCACATATACACGGTTCTTTTCTTTATCATAGCTACATACCAGCTCTCGGAGTTTCTCACCTATTGTCGCGTCTTCATGAAGTACACACGTATACCTGGCTCTCTTGTTACACGGTTTATTGTTTTTTACATTTTTATGTGTATGTTAAACATCTTTTCATAGACTTTTTAAATAGAATACTTTCTGAGAATGCGTTTCGTCTTTCCATGTTTGAAATTGCTTCTTGTTTTTGTTTCGCGACCGTTTGTCGCAAGCTGGGCGCAGGCGCTTCGCATCGAATCGATTGTTTAACAAACTCGTTTACACGTACACCGTGTGAAAGGAGACTCAGGCGTGCGTTTATTTATCAGGTAATTTACGTGATCCGTCAGGTATTTGTCGATACACATGGAACATCGCTATATACACGATGGCGCTACGATACAAATGTCAGCGATATTGTCGGAGGAAAATATAGAACGAGTACCAATAACCATTCCTCGATGCGGCTTCGATAAACAAAAGCATTCGTACACGAGATACAACCGGGTTGCGCGAACGGAAAATCTATGTATAAGGGAAGTGAGAAATATTGTGTGTTTCACCATTCCATAAACAATGCGAATTTCCTTTCACGTTTTTCAAAAATGGAAATCCAAAAATATATATAATCTGTAGCTTTACATTTATATTCGAACTTGAATATTCTTTTACCATATGGATCCGAAAAATGATAAACTTAATTCTTCAAGAGAATACAGTCCCGGACAAAAAGATTTTTCTCATTTGTTAGAATAAACTGAAGAAAATGAGTATTTTAATATGTCAACATATTCTGACATGCCTCTATGTATAATGTACTGAATATCATCGACAATATTTAATTCAACAGAATTCTAGAAATGAAAACGTAAATATTGTGGTTCGCAAGTGGGTCAAAATGATAGCACGTGTAGCAAATCTACACTTTCCAGTTACACTGAAGCTCGCGAATTGCGAACATCAACCTCGGAACATAGTTAATAAACTCCGTGATATTATCTAGTGTTGCATATTTCTTTAAAAAAGGCAAAATATTATGAAAAATGGGTTGCGGAAAGAGATTGAACGCGTGTGAAATAAACATTATAATAAAATTGGAAGAACAACAATATTCAGTGAAAAAAATAGCAAAAATTATGAATAGAAGTCGAAAAGTAATAATGAATTTCTTGAAAAATCCGGAAAACTATAGTAAAAAGAAGAGTTCTGGACGTCCGCAAAGTCTAAGTGCCCGGGAACGTCGCACAGTGGTAAATGTTTCGATTTTATGTGGACAAAATTATTTTTGAATAATTTATATCCTCTTGATATTTGATAATTACAATTATGATATTTATTTTTTTGTTATGATGGAATTGAACATAAAAATTATAACAAACATACTTATGTTGTTCTTATATTTCTATATTTCTGACTTACAGAAGGTAAAGTCTGTGAATATAAGAAAATGACTTTAATATGATTACTTTTTTGAAAATTGTAATTGCTGTAACTTAATTACATATAACATACCCAAAGGTCCCATCACAGCCTCATTTAAATATAATAATTTGTCACTAAGTAAGTAGCAGGTTGTAGCAGCTAATTTTTCTTCGACATTGTTAAGTAATTCATATAGATGAAATATACAAAAAAATTGCAGCTTTAGTATGCTTGAGTCAAAGTACAACCTTACTTTATTTACTCATGCATAAAACAACGCTTTTGATTATGGTTCATTTTATTTACTTCCTCCTTTTAGTTTTAAACTAAAACGAGAAAATATAAATTAGTTTCATATGTACTTACTTTCCATTTTTCAATGCACAACAATAAGAATTAGTGAAATTAGTCATTAACATATATACCGCAGTTTCGGAACATTCAACTAGTCGTTAATGGATAAAAAATGGAAATAATGAGATATAGAATTATGTGGTTCAATATGTCTAATAATACAATATATTTTCTCAATTGAATATGTTTTTCACTAATTGAGAAAAATGATTTTTGTCCACCTAAAATCGAAACATTTACCACTGTGCGTCGTACAATACTATGAGCAGCATCCAATTCTAAGTAAGATGACTACAAGGCAAATTGCTGAAAGTGTTGGCGTAGACACTAATATAAGGATGAATGCGAGACGTGTTTTACAAAAATGCAAATACATACAACGAAGAAAATTAAAGAAAAAGCCTTGGTTAACTGTGCATCATAAGAAGAATCGGTTACACTTTGCGGAAAAAAATATTCATATGCGAAAGAAATGGCGAAGAATAATATTTACGGATGAAAAGAGGTTGAACTTAGATTGACCTGATGGTCTGGGTTACTAATTTCACGATATGCGAAAAGAGGAACAGTTTTTGAGTCGTCGGCAAATGGGAGGTGGTAGTGTGATGATTTGTTGCGGTATCGGGTACTATGGTAAAGTGGAAATCAAATTTATAACAGGAAAAATGAATAGCAAAATGTATTTGGAAATGATTAAGGAACAAATAAACACGTACGCGATCAGAATTGCTGAAGAGAAGATTACTTTTCAGGAGGATAATGCCGCAGTACACACTGCAAAAATAGTAAAAGAGTACTTTTCTCGAGAAAAAATTCGCGTTCCAGATTGGCCGGCAAGATCACCCGACCTCAACATTATTGAAAATTGTTGGGGAAATCTTGCCAGAGCTGTATATAGAAATGGCAGACAATTTGGAAATATTGCCGAATTAAAAAAATGTATTCAAGATGAGTGGGAGCAATTAGAGCAAAAAAACCATGAAAAAACTCTATAAATCTTTGCCAAAGAGAACGATGGCTGTTATTAAATGTAAAGGAGGAGCCACAAAATATTAATCATTAATTATCATTCGTTGATTTACTGTTATACATAATTTTAAGTTAAATGTGCTATCATTTTGTCACACCATATTTCCTTAAAAATTCTTTTTTTTTCAATAAAATTGTATAGACCGGCGAAATTCAATTCAATTTCATTTGTGTCTGTTTATAGAGATATTTGGCAAGAATGTGTCAAAATAAAACCTTGGTTGTAATGTTAAATAAATAAATATTACGTTAATTTTAAAGTGTGCTATCTTACTGTCCCGGAGTGTAGCATAAAGGACTAATGTTTTGTACGGGTGTACGAGTGCTTTTGTTAACCACTACACAGAAGAGCATCGTATCTTCCCGGCTGTCTTTCTCTTGAGTTTCGTTACACACATCCATGAACGATACGCTTCAGCTAGAAATTAAAGTGGAGAACGAATCGACACGATGGTTTTCGCGATAACGTTTGAATGCGATGTTCTCGCTGCTACTTCGGTGCATTGCGTTGGCGGCCGTGAAAAACAGCTCCCGATAACTTCCCGAGCTACGATGGAGTTCGTTTTCGGCACTTCCGACAAAATGCATAGAAAACCGATAAGTACAAAACGGGTAGACAATGTTCACTCGCGAGGACATTCTTTTGTATTCTGTGCTGTTCCCTGTCCGCTGTCCGCTTAGCGTCGCTCGGCGATCGAAATGGTCGACCTGGGTCGCGGGTGGCCGTGTGGAAATCCTTTGGCCCCCAACAAATCGAAAGAAGCAGCAAAGTCCTTGAAACTTGCTCTTCTTTCATAATGGACTTGTTTGATTTCTCATGGTCGATATTTGTTGAACAGCGTTCATTTTAAATGAACGTATATGTATGTATTTCTGTGTTCCTAGATCAACCATTCAGACCGCCGCGCGCCGAACGCAATTCCCCATTCAGTTTTCGTTGAATGAACCAGTAGCAATGAAAATTCGTGATCTATTCATGATTGTATGGTCGATCGATGATATTCGCTACCTCGACGATTCGCTACAGTGACGATAATATTAACGCTCTCTATAAGTGATTTGAAACAACGTCGATATACTCTCGCACCGTAAAACCTAACTATAAAAATAAGTAGTCGCTGTAAAACATGCCGCGATAGGTGAAACACGATTAAAGATGATCCTCGCATTGCATCCGTTCAACTGCGTTAACTATCTATCGAATCTAGTGGTGACGGTAACCTCGGGCTACGTGTAGTCTTCTATCATTCTAAGGAACTTTGAGAGCAGATACAAAACGCTCGCCGTTCGGCTAACAGGATCAACTTGAAAAACTTTTTCTGGATTTTCCTTCGTGGAGATCGTCTAATATACGATTGTCACGATAATGGTAAAAATCGCACGATTCCCAGCCGAGTTTTGTCCAGAGAACTGTCGACGCCCTGCTTCGACGCAGTGCTGCATAACAATACGAAAAGCGGTTCTCTGCGTGCTTGCTCCAGTTACAGAACATAATGCACACGCGCACACATACTTTCACGCTGCTGCGAAAAATCTCTATCGCCACCGATCGGGAAAAACTTTCGAAAAACGTGGATCGATTCGAATCGGCGCGGCGCGGCGGGGCGCGACGCGGCGCGGCGGCGGTTAGGCTAATTTCACGCAACGTTCTCCATTCGCCCGGTTCGCCGCGCGCCGCGGCCGTCGTCTTCTACAGTAATGTCTGAATGTATGCGAAAGAGACGTGCACGATGTAAAGCGGCCCCTAGACGTTCAATAATATCGTCAATGTAGATTGACAATAATATTGAAGCTCCAGTCAATACGTTTCAATATAATCTCGTCAATCTAGCTATCAATACGACGACTGCGCATTTGTAACGACTGAACGACGCGACGTGGCGATTTTCAAATAGGGGTTCATTTTAACCACGGGGTAATCAGGTTTAAATTGCATCAATGTAGGATTTCTGGAAAAACGAGGGCACCGCCGCCAGCGGGAACCGAACTCGGGCCCCACTGAGTTCACTGGGCCCCACTGGTGGTAGCCGATCGACTATAACGCGCTCACCCACGGAACCCTCCCATTTTTCCCAATCTCCATACAGTATATTTTGATCTGGGGGGGCAGTGTGCCCAGACAGGAGACCTTTTTTCGCGCATGCGCGTCCAAAACAGTAACGTATCTATGATGAGGCGATGTTGTAGCAGAACCCTGAGGCACCTATATCGGTGGGAATGTACTGGTATAATTGACGGGAGGCACAGCGGTCCAAATCGACGACTTAGGAGTGCAAAAGTCAAAGAACCAAACATGGAGTAAGCTCCATGGAGATCATATCAATTTCTTAAAATTCTGCATGGCGCTCAAGGTGCCACATTTCCTCGAGATTTGTACTTTACTGAGGCTGAAAACGCCGCGCATGCGCGAAAAAGGGTGTCCCGTCCAGTGTAGCCAGACGGTGCGGCTCAAGCGGCCCCTTACGTCTCCGTCCCTCGCCTAGATGCATGCCTCCGCTATCCCCACTCTTACCACTACCGCTGGCGCGACCGAGTCGGTAGCATGCTACCGCTCTCATTCTAGCACTCGGTCGCGCCAGCGGTAGCGGTAAGAGTGGGGATAGCGGAGGCATGCATCTAGGCGAGGGACGGAGACGTAAGGGGCCGCTTGAGCCGCACCGTCTGGCTACACTGGTCCCGTCTGGGCACACTGCTGGGGGGTCCTGATCCCCACATCAATGCGAGAACTATTTTTTCATGGGCTATTTGTGTTTTGCTGTTGTTAAAATAATCTTTCGATTTTAGTTTCCACAGCTCTGGGCAGTCACGGTATAATGTGATAAGCATGCTAGTAGAATCTCGTTCCGCGTCGAAATCGTCTATAACAGGGATGAGCAACCCGCGGCCCGCCACACTTTCTCGTGCGGCCCTTCAAAGATTTTACATTTTTACTTTTAAAAATTCCTACAGTGTTCCGCTGTTCTACAAAAGACACATACAGTGGCTCACGAAAGTATTCGAACGCCCTTTGAAACAGAATAACTTTTTTATAATTGTACCAAACATGTGTTTATGAAACGATATGCAAAAAAGATTTTCCAAAAAATTATTATACTAATAAGACGTTACACAAGCAAGTAAACGCTAACGTCTTAGTTAGTCCGAGAGTAATGGTGTTTTAGAGTTATTTAAATTGAAATATCTCCTGAACTACTAACTTTTCGACATACATAGGTTAGTACTTTTTTATAACGTATGTCCAGCTGCATCGATTGATGTATTAAAGAATGCCTCATTCCATTTAAAAAAATGGAGGTGACCTTCAAATATCTAAAAAAAATTACATAAAAACAAAAATATTTTTGGTATCGTATGAGCCCCATTTTACCATTCAACTTTGTCCTTCAGACATTTGACGCATCTTCGAGAACAACAAAGATATTTGAGGCGGCAAAATTAGGTGACCCACCCTGTATATTTAGTAAAGTAAGAAAATGGGGTACCTTGAGCACCCCGCAGAATTTTAAAAAATTGGCACGATTTGATTCTGAAAAATGAAAGTATAACATGTGTATTTCTGTATATTTTGTAACTCGTAGGACATGTCCTGGAGTCCTTCTGTCCGGAACAGATTGTTTCGGTACATTCAGGTACATTCCTGCCAATAATTGCCTCAGAAATCTTGCACCACATCGCATCATTTTTTTCTAGTGAGACTGACGAAATATTGACAATAAACCTCCTAAACGTCAATGCGCGCATCAATATGGCTCCCGTCAATGCGCTTCAATCAAAATTTCTATCAATCTGCTTCAATATACAGGGTGCCCAAAATTCCATCAACAGCCGGAAATGGGAGGTTCCTGAGATCATTTGTAGCAACATTTTCCTTTGCAAAAATGTTATCCGCGGCTTTGTTTAGGAGTTATTAATGAAAAAGACAGACCAATCAGAGCGCGATCTACACGCGCGTTGGCACTGTCGGCCCGCCGCGCCGCGCCGCGACAACTGTCTATTGGCCGACAGTGCCAACGCGCGTGTAGATCGCGCTCTGATTGGTCTGTCTTTTTCATTAATAACTCCTAAACAAAGCCGCGGATAACATTTTTGCAAATGAAAATGTTGCTACAAATGATCTCAGGAACCTCCCATTTCCGGCTGTTGAAGGAATTTTGGGACACCCTGTATTGATCAATGCGTTTGAACCCCTTCTAAACGGTCAATATGCCGTTTCAATGCGCCTCGTCAATATTATTGATGGGCGTATTGACAATATTATTGAACGTCTAGGGGCCGCTTTTGACGTTAGCAGCGAGTGATCGAGGAATACTGTCTGTACAGGATACAAGTGACATTTCGGTCCCGAATTTAATTGTCACACGCATCGAGGCATTACCGTAATCGGTTACAATCGTGCACTCGCGTAAAATGGACCCCGTAGAATGTTTCCGTACTTTCAAATCGTAGACGGAACTGTGACTTGTCCACCTTTTGGCACTAACAATGAACTGCGATTGACCGGCTGCGAGAATTCATGCGATTTCTGAGAACTCTAAACGGCAAGATGGATTTCATGAAACATTAGATAAAAATGACCACGAGCTGGACAGATTAATAAGGAATGGACAAGCTTCCGAATGATGAAAGAGCTTTATCAACATATAATCGCACGAAGTTTCGCAGAACAGTGATGGTTAGTTAGACTGCCGATTTTCTGCATGTACGACAAAAATTAGTAGATCAAATTGCCTATTTAGCTCCGAGTTTCGTGCAAACGATGCGCAGAGAATTTTTAGTTTGCATAAAAATTTGTAGTCTAGTTATGACTTATTCAATTGCAAATCTATACAATTATGATAGAAGAGAAGCCATACTTGCAGTCAAAAATTATACAATTGATTCAATATAAATCTGTGCTCTATTAATAAACAAAAAGAGACACTGAACATAGCTGAATTTATTTATGTTAGGACATTGCATTTTGCATAAAAATCCGCAGACTATTTGTTACAATGATTTTTGGTGGTTTGGGTTCGATTATGCGAAGAACCAAACACCGATGGTTTTAATCGAACGAATGTATACATTTCTTGTAAAAGTCATTTTTGTGTCGTTCATTGTAGAAAATTTTTCAATTCATTAATTCTTGAATTTCTAAACTTTTTATTCGATTTTCTGAAAGTTCCACAAGTACGTAGAACTTGGGTCAAAACGATTTTCCGAAATTCAACGTACACAGAGACAGATTACACCGTAATAAACAATTCAATTATTCAATAGTCGCGCTTTTGGTCTTTCTATCGAATGATTCAATTATAATTCTGCACAATCTATACCTTGAACTTTGGACATTCGTATTAAATAAGCGAAACATCGCTTAATTGTCGTCGATTAGAACATCCGGACTGAAGCGATGATTACGATGGAAAATGATTACGTAGGATCGCGCAGATGTTGCATGATTTAAAACGTCGACAATTAATGAACAGCCGCGTTCGCTATCGCGCTCCTATCGAATTCCTATCGAATTCCTACATTAAATCCATTACACGAAGGTGTGAGAAAGCAGCGAGGAGAAACGACAAAGGATTTACCGGAATAAATCTCTGTAGCGTTTTAACATACGCGCCCCATTTCGTGGCAACACAATAGTCTAACAATCGCGTGTGTGCCGCCACGCGTATCCAATTTCTTCAATAATAATTCGTATATATACAGGGTGAATTCGATAAAGCAGGACACCTAAATATCTCCGTTACTTTTCGTTGTACGAAAAACTTTTTAGGACAAATTTACACTGTTTGATTTGCGATATTGTGTTGCCACGTGTATAGGGGGGCATATTGTGACATAAACATTTTCTGCGTGGGTGGAGGCAAGAGGACATTTCAAGGTCACCTTGATTTTTTTAACTGGAAACACCTACTTTCAGTATCATAAATCGATAGGCTGTCGAATTCTGAGTAAAAATCTATTGACCTCCATACGTCCTAAACCTGATAGTTTACGAGATATTATCGAAACAATTGTCTATATTCTTCGGATATTATCTCGTTAACCATTAGGTTTAGGTCATATGAAGGTCAATACTTTTATACTCAGACTTTGATACTCTATCGATCTATGGTATAAAAAATACATGATTCCATTTAAAAAAACATCAATGACCTTGAAATCTCATAAAAAATGACCTTGAAAATTTTTTCCCTTATACCGTTACATGTGGTCCTTCAAACAGTGTAACTTTGTCCTAAGAAGTTTTTCGTACAACGAAAAGTAACGGAGATATAATATTTAGGTGTCCTGCTTTATCGAATTCACCCTGTATATATATATATATATATATTTCTTATATGAATAATACACGGGCTGTACCTTTTATTCCTTTCCTCCCTAAAATCTCAACATTTTCCCCAATAAAAACATATTCATCCCAGTTAACAAAATCCTTCGATCCGGAACGGTTTCATTTCAAGGTTTCGAATTTCGTGTTCATCGACATATATTTTATTTATAATCAACAATGGTTTTCTGTCATCTATTGTTAGTTCAACGACATTTCACATCATGACCTTCAAACGACCTTGAAAGAAAGAATGCCGATGAGCTTGGAAACTCGAAGGAAAATGACCTTGAAAAGGAAAAGTATCACAATATTTGTTGTTCCAAGTCGAATCACTTTGCCACCTGGAACTGGGTATACAGGGTGGTCCGTTTAAATAAGTCCACCTAAATATCTCTCCAGATTATTGTGATGCAAAAAATATTTTTTACGTAATGTGCATAGTGTGAATGAACAAATATCTGGCAGAGAATATTTTTCTCCGAAGGTCATTTTTTTCGGAGTTGAAAAGGTCATCGATGTTTTTTGTTACATAACTTCATTTTTTTTATTGCATCGTGTAACTGACCGAAAAATACTTTCAGATATGTATAATAACATGACATTGACCTTGATCTGAAGGCAAAACTTTAATTTTCGAAGATCAAGTTCATTTCAAGGCCATGTTTTTATAAATATCTGAATGTATTTTTCGGTCAGTTACACGATGCAATAAAAAAAAGTGTAGTTACGTATCAAAAAACATCGATGACCTTGATAACTTCGAAAAAAATGACATTCGGAAAAAAATATTCTTGCCAGATATTTGGTCCATTCACACTATGCACATAACGTAACAAATATTTTTTGCATCACAATAACCTGAAGAGATATTTAGGTGGCCTTATTTAAACGGACCACCCTGTATACAGGATGGGGCATTTAAATGGGAACACCTAAAAAACTCGGGTATTATTAGTCGTACAAAACATCTCCACAGAATAAAGTTGTACTGTTCCAAGGGGCGAATTTGATGATGGTAAATATTTTTTGTGTCAAGGTCATTTTTTTACAAGATTTCAAGGTTATCAATATTTTTTTTAATGGAATGTCCTATTTTTATACCATAGATCGCTAGAGTATCAAATTCTGAGTATAAAAGTGTTGACCTTCATATGTCCTAAACCTAATAGTTAACGAGATATTATCGAAACAATTTTCTTTCTTCGTTGGATAATATCTCGTTAACCATTAGGTTTAGGACATATGAAGGTCAACACTTTTATACTCAGAATTTGAT
This sequence comes from Lasioglossum calceatum, assembly GCA_963966675.1. Lineage (NCBI taxonomy): Eukaryota > Metazoa > Arthropoda > Insecta > Hymenoptera > Halictidae > Lasioglossum > Lasioglossum calceatum. The sequence continues at coordinate 13,049,150 of OZ016551.1, read as the reverse complement.
GCTCTATCGATCTATGGTATAAAAAATAGGACATTCCATTAAAAAAATATCGGTGACCTTGGTATCTTGTAAACAAAATACCTTGAGAAAAAATTTTTACCATTATCAAATTCGCCCCTTGAAACAGTACAACTTTCTTCTGTGGAGATTTTTTGTACGGCTAATAATAACCGAGATATTTAGGTGTTTCCATTTAAATGCCCCACCCTGTAGTTTTATTTATTGGCAAAAATATTGAGGTTTTAATGAGTGCAAGATAACAGAGACACCCTGTATACTTTATTTAGATATATATATACGTATCCTCGCCCCGTAGATATACACATGTATGCGAGTCGCTCGAGCGTGTGAATCTAATCGGGCGAAACAACACGATTCACGTTCCCGTAATGATAAGCGTATACGCATATACAGACTCCCGTGATAGTGGTGTAGGATAAACGTGAACCTGGTCAGCCATTCCGAAACGTAAATCGCGCTAACAAATCCATGACTGGGGGCGATTCATTGTGTTCGAGGGGCAGGCTCGTGTTATGTATTTACATTATTATTGTTTCCGCGTCGAGTGTTCTTGCCTTTTTAGTGCCGAGAGCGTGCAAACAGAACACTTGCTAATACACACAGATACACACACGCACGCACGCACGCACACATATGTACAGGAAAATGAAATCGAATCTATAATATAAAACGGAGCAGTTGAAAAAATGTACGTAGGTCGTAGGGCGTAGGGCGAGTTAATGGTAACGTAAGAGACTTCATTTCGAATTAAATCTAAATCATTGAGCCTGTACAGATACGTAATTGTAATGGTCAGGATTCGGTGACCAACTTACGAAATAAGTCTATATGTAAATGTAGAGCCCTTATCGTTGGTCGAATTTATTAGTACTTGCGATTGCGACTCGAGTACTAGGATACAGAATCGATACAAAAACGAATATACTTGGATATTAATAATACTTAGATTCAAGTTCTTAATTTACTCAAACTATTTAGATTCAACCACTCAAGTATACAGGGTGGGTCACCTAATGTTGTCACCTCAAATATCTTTGTTGCTTTCAAAGATACGTCAGATGTCTGAAGGACAAAGTTGAATGGTAAAATGGGGCTCATACGATACAAACAAATTTTTGTTTTTATGTAATTTTTTTAGAGATATGAAGGTCACCTTCACTTTTTTAAATGGAATGGGGTATTTTCTAATACATCAATGCAGCTGGACATTCGTTATAAAAAAGTACAACCTATGTATGTCGAAAAGTTAGTAGTTCAGGAGATATTTCAATTTAAATAACTCTAAAACACCATTACTCTCGTACTAAGACGTTACAAAAGTAAGTAAACGCTAACGTCTTAGTACGACAGTAATGGTGTTTTAGAGTTATTTAAATTGAAATATCTCCTGAACTACTAACTTTTCGACATACATAGGTTAGTACTTTTTTTATAACGAATGTCCAGCTGCATCGATTCATGTATTAAAAAATACCTCATTCCATTTAAAAAAATGAAGGTGACCTTGAAATGTCCTCTACATATGCCTCCACGGACGCACAAAATGTTTGTGTCACAATATAGCCCCCTCTGCACCGTGCGAATATTGTTCACAACATTTTTCTATATTATTACAAATGACGAATATATTCAAGGTGGACATAGTTATTGCCCCACCCTGTATTCAAAACTTATGCGGTATAGAGGGGGGCATATTGTGACGTAAACATTTTCTGCGTGGGTGGAGGCATAGAGGATATTTCAAGGTCACCTTGAGTTTTTTTAAACAGAATCTCCTATTTTTTATACCATAGATCGCTAGAGTATCAAATTCTGAGTATAGAAGTGTTGACCTTCATATGTCCTAAACCTAATAGTAAAGAGATATTATCCAAAGAAGAAAGAAAATTGTTTCGATAATATCTCGTTAACTATTAGGTTTAGGACATATGAAGGTCAACACTTTTATACTCAGAATTTGATACTCTATCGATCTATGGTATAAAAAATAGGACATTCCATTTAAAAAAATATTGATGACCTTGAAATTTTGTAAAAAAATTGCCTTGAGAAAAAATTTTTACCATCATCAAATTCGCCCCTTGGAACAGTACAACTTTGTTCTGTGGAGATTTTTTGTACGACTAATAATAACCGAGATATGTAGGTGTTCCCATTCAAATGCCCCAGCCTGTATATACTCAAATAATTTAGATTAACAAATCAGGTACTCGATTAATTTACATCGAAAAATTCTGGTACTCGTTTAACTTGGATATAAATACACTTAGGTACTCATTTAAATTAGATACGAGTACTCGAGTACTTGCTTCATTTAGAAAAGGAGTACACGGGCACCCGCGTAAGAGCTCTACAATTCTACGACTACATCGACTCTCTTCAAGGAATGTTTCGTTCCCCCCTTTCTCTACAATAGAAAAAATCGCTTCGTTTCCAAGTAAAATCCAATTAAAAATCATCAATCGTCGCTAAAACTAGGTCGATTGGTCTTCGATAAAAGGCTGTTTCTCAAAATCAATCTTTCGGATGTAAAAAAACCGCATTCCACAAAAAAATCGGCTATATAAAAAAGGAGTTTTCTGTCTCTAAATGTCGACTAAAAAAGGAAGAATGTAGAAAATAGAAGAAAACAGCGCAGAATATCTTTTCAATTTTCCTTCTATTCAAGAAACCTTTGGTGTTCCTCGCGCGGTCCGATTCTTAATAAATCATTAAAATATATATATATATATATATATTAAACGCACGCAAAGTCTTTTGATTCGAAGATACTAAATAATTGTCATGCTCGATCCTCTCGATTCATGCAAACAGCCAAACGCAATTTCACGCGTGTATGTACGACGTGTATAATAATAATAAAAGTAAGAAACGAAAAGAATTACAGGTAGAATAAGGGAGAAGGCTTTCCAATATAAGTTTATGCTATACGAACATTAAAAAAACCAAATAATATACATCTCGTGTGTTCGCATGATAAAGAAAATACAAATGAAACAGCAGGAGGAGACTCAGATATAATATATAGATCGTAGATCCTCGCAGCCAGCAATCGTTGTCGGACTGTAGACTGTCTGGTGTGTGTCTCGATGCGGCGCGCAACGGCTACTTTATCAGCACATTTAATCAACGGTTAAGTTCTTATGTACAATTCAATTATTAGAGCTTTACAATTTGCATTTATAACAAAGAGATAGACACAAGGAGAGAGTAAATCGAAGAAGCATGGGGTTCGTCGCGATGCGAAACGCGCGGTTCAAGCGTTTCTTTCCCGCAGAGAGAGCTGCTCTATTATGTATTTCCATGATTTATTCCTTTTCTCAGGATTTTCCCTTTTTCCGTTTTCCGGGACGTCCCAAAGCACGTCGAAACACAAAATGAACGTTCGAACGCATCATCCGCGGATATATCATCTGTACAAGATATACTACGGAAATATACATCTCACACAAGACTCGTTAATTAGAAAAATGTTCGTTCGTTCGTACGTATATTCTTCTTCGTTTTTTCTTTTGCCAAGAAAATTCGCCTCGCTCCTCCTCGCGAGCCAAAACAATATGGTGACCAGCCATGGATTTATACACCAACATCTGAGGTAAAAATGAAAAATCTCTAGAACGGGATGGGGAGCACGGGGGAGGGGCAGGGGGGAGAACAAGCGGGAGAGGGGGGACCGGGACAGGAGCGATGACATCGAACCTACTAATTACAAGAGAAATTTTGAGCTCCGTTAAATACAAGGAAATCTACGATAAACAACTAATATCATACAGCTACTGTCATCGTGCCCAAATTTACTCTCGCCGACGCAATACGATAGTTCGTTATAATAATAATAGTAGTAATAATAATAATCTCATAAAACCGAAATCGCTACGAAACACGAAAAATAGATGGGTAGTCGCGAGCCACGAGAACGCAACTGCATAGTATTGCTCGAAATGATACAGATGTCTGTCTGTGTGTGTGTGTGTGTGTGTGTGTGTGGCGGGGGGATGTATGTATGTATGTAAACTGATTTACAAAAAAAGAAGAAACGAACTAGAAATCTCTTGTAAAAAATGCGTGTCGGTAATATCGGACGCTGTTCCCCCGAACATCGTTTGCTAATACTCTCGTGGCCATGAACATCTATATGTCATTTCGATTAACCATTCGCTTAAGGACTCGTTGATTTTTCAAACGAACAAAAAAGAGCAGAAGAGAGAACAAAGGTAATTCTTTTTTTGTATGCTCGTTACCTTCGCTCCCGAGGACCAAAACGAGTTGTGTCCACGCTTGTTTCACTTTTTTTTCTTTCTTTTCGTGGTCAATTTCATTCCTTGTTCGCTTCTCGTTTGCATTATTTCTTCTTCTTCTTCTTCTTCTTTTTTTTGTCGTTTTCGTTTTGCTTCACATGCACGCGCAATTATATGCGGTAATTATACGCGATAACGTTGATTGTGTATTATGTGTTTTTTGTGTGTACGTATGTGTTTTTTCCGGCAAGTTCCGTGCCTCTTAATTTTTGTTACTGTTTTTGTTCTTTTTTTCTCAGGATTATACGTATGGTAACAACGCTTCGTCTACACAATGGGTTTCAGTTCTTACGACCGCGCTGTGAGCGTAAGCTTGGGTACAACGAATATTCTCTTAACAAGTAATCATCAGTATCTTTCTCGAACGTCGAGAGACGACATCCTTTTATAATCACGATATGTCTTCCCACGGCGTTTCTCATGTATGTTTTCCTTTCCTTTCCTTTCGTTTTTTTTATAATGGTACCTTAGAATAGCTTTACGCCTGCTAGGCCGTTTAAAATTGGTCCACCAGCAGGTCACAGATCTCTACTGACATCGATTCCTTACTCGAGCGTACTGTCAGGCGGAACATCTGGAAAATTCAAATTCCAATACGTATTTTCGTATAATAGAAATATGAGGTCAATCGGAAAGTTCCGTCCATCTAGCGTCGAGTAGCCATAGCTCGAACTGTCGGTAACTATAACCTCTAAAATAAGGTTCACTTTTTAGTTTGAACATCTTTCAATAAAATTCAGTACATAATAATATACGCTTGCATCAATTAGGGTCGATTCATACCTCACCAGTAACGGACCGAGATTCTCACCCAGGTTTTAAGTGAAACAGTTTATATCTGAGCGGTAACGACGATTCGGCTACGATACTTTTCTTCGAGTCGATGAGGTTCTAGGAATCCCTGGGGCTAAGGTGGGAACCCATGGGGTTAGGGTAGCAAATGGCACGATCTTCGGCACTTGGCCTTTGTTCGAGCATCTCGAATTTTCTCTGGTTGCTGTAGAATCGGAACGATAAACTATGAACACGCAAGACCGATCCGATAATCGTTCCGCTGAGATATGAATCGACCCTAACATCGTTTTTTTTCTACATTGAAGATGTCGGAATTTGAGCCGAATAAGCGTCATTTGCGCGAAGTGTTAATCTTTTGTTTCAATTGAAAGAAAGCTACAGCTGAAGCTCATCGAATGATTGTTTTATGGCGATAATGCTGTTTCTGATAAAACATGTAGAGAGTGGTTCAGACGCTTTAAAAATAGTGATTTTACTGTGGAGGACAAAGAGCGTTCTGGACGGCCACGAGTATTCGAAGACGAAGAATTGCAGGCATTGGTGGTTGAAGATCAATGTCAAACGCAAAAACAAATTGCAGAAGCGTTAAATTGTGCTCAATCTGTCATTTCCGATCGTTTGAAAGCCTTGGGGAAGGTCTACAAGGAAGGAAAATGGGTCCCCCCATATGAACTCAAGCCAAGAGACATTGAAAGGCGGAAAACCATCTGCGAAATTCTGCTTACTAGGCGACAAAGAAAGGGGTTTCTCCATCGTCTCATCACTAGGGATGAAAAATGGATTTATTTTGACAATCCTAAACGTCGAAAAACCATTTTTGATCCCGGCCAACCCTTAACATCGACGCCAAAGCGGAATATCCACAGAAAGAAGGCTTTACTCTGTATTTGGTGGGATCAGAAAGATGTGGTGTACTATGAGCTGTTAAAATCTGGTCAAACAGTCACAGGGGATCTCTACCGACAACAAATTATCCGTTTGAGCTGAGCATTGCACGAAAAACGACCACAATATGAAACGGGACAGCATACGGTGATTTTGCTGCATGACAATGCTCGGCCTCACGTCACAAAAGTTGTCAAGGAAACGATAGAAGCACTTCGCTGGGAAGTACTACCACATGCGGCTTATTCACCAGACTGTGCCCCATCTGACTACCACTTGTTTCGGTCGATGGCACACGTACTTGCTGAAGAACGATTTAATTCGTACGAAGATGTCGAAAAATGAATCTCCGACTGGATAACCTCCAAAGATGGATCATTCTTTCGCCGCGGAATTCGTTTGCTGCCCGTAAGATGGGACAAAGTCATCGCTAACGATGGACAATATTTTGATTGACGTACTTTTTCATTTTGTTTCATAGATACTTTTCGTAAAAAAACGGACGGAACTTTCCGATTGACCTAATAATTGTATGTTCAACAACATATTAATGTGAATTACCTGCGCTTGTTTATTAGGTTCCAAACGCAGCAAACATCCTACTTGTTGTGCCCTCATGTGTACGATACCCGCGCAGACGAAATTATCGGGATTCGGGTCGATACCGTCGAGCAACTGCATTCCGAATCCTTGCAGTTTCGTGCGGACCTGCCCGAGATCTATTGGCTGCTGGGCCTTGAATATCTTCTGCGAACGCTGTTGATTAGCTCTGCAACAGAGATTCGATTAGTCGCATGCATACAATATTGAAGAATACTCGAAGAAAACAGTCAGACTCGTTAGATGCAAGCCGTTGAATTTTTTCAACGATCAATGGCTTTTTTTAAAATACTATAGTAGTGTAATTTTTTAGCTTTACACCCCTTCATACTAATTGTAAGTTATAGAAATATTTTCCTGAGAAATTTTTTAGTACACTTTTTTATTGGGGTACATACATGCTACCACAAAAATCCTTTTGAATAAATGAAATCCTATTATTATTGCAAAGGAATATAGGTTGATATAAGGGCATATAGAGGAATTTAGGGCTCGGTAATTCTACTTTTAAAGAAACGTTTCAACATACCCTCCAAGGTTCTTCCATCGCGCGAAGAACGACTCTCCGTTCATCTCCGTCGGTTCAAAGAACTTGTTGATCGTCAACGGTAGTTTCATCGTAATCTTCTGTGGCACGTTGTTGTAAATAAAAGATATGAGCATACTCGGCGCGTCTGCGAGGATGGAAAACAATTTAATAGCATGTCAGCAACGGTCAATTTGATTCGCGACTAACTTTAATCGTTCTTGGAACGTTAGTGTTATGCAACATGTTTTCCCGTACCATTGTAGTCGTCAATACATTCCCCGTTAATTATCTGTTGAATCTGAGCACCAGCCTCCAAGACTGGATCGACCGGCTTCACTTGCACGGCCAGTTTCGCTTGGTTCTCCTCCGTCCAGGAGAGTTGAGTTTGAAAACTGTGTAGAGCGTATTGAGTCTTGTTGCCGTAGAACAGACTGACGCGTCCCAAATTTTGTCTGAACTCTGACTTCACTCCGATTTGGATTAGATCGTTCTCGAATAGCACGCCGTTGTTTTTACAAACAAATCTGAAAAACGCAGAATTCAAATCAAATGGACTGGTAGGAGAACCCGGTCTGCGTAAAGGTTATTTCTTACTTTTTGGGATTGTACGTGTTTTGGGCTCCATTCGTAGCACCGACTTTGTTCGACATATTATAAATATCTCCCAACACATCGAGAAGAACCCCTGTATTGCTTGCCGGCTGGGAGGATGGCGGCGTGGAAAGCCCTAACAGATCTGCCGACGTGTTGTTAACAGTCGCAGCAGGAGCTGCAGGTGGTTCCGCATGATGATTAGCATTCGGCGCGGGACTTTTACTTTCCCTAATTTCGTTCTCAGGCACCCGGCCAGGTTTCTTCTTCTTCAACACGGCGAGAATCGAGGATTCTCTTTCTGGAAATGCGGGCATCTCTTCTAAAACGGTAGCCTTCAAGAAAAATTTAAACGATTAATCGTACGTTCTAAAACGCTACACCACTTTCATTTTACCAGGTATGTAAATATGAAACCGGAATTTGTCCATAGGTGGCTCTAGCTGTCAATGTAGTTACCGTTAAACCGCGTCATTGACGCCATTTTCTTGTTTGACAACTGATAAAGATTTTCAACACACAACCATACAAGTTTCATACAACAACATAGTTTTTAATAACGTTGAACATGTCGAATTTTGTGCCTGGAAACTACGATATGCGGACAGCATTGATTTTCTGTTTCCATTTGAAGAAATCTGCTGCAGAATCGCATCGAATGCTTGTCGAAGCTTACGGTGAGCATGCTCTTGGTAAATCACAGTGCTTTGAGTGGTTTAAAAAATTCACAAATGGCGATTTTGAAGTGACAAACGAAGAACGTGGAAGACCACCGAACAAGTTTGAAGACAGCGATTTGCAAGCATTGTTGGATAAGGATGACGCTCAAACGCAACAACAACTCACGGATCAATTAAATGTGATACGAGAAGCCGTCTCCATACGTTTGAAAGCCATGGGAAAGATTCAGAAGATGGGAAAATGGATTCCACATGAACTGAATGAAAGACAGCAGGAAAACCGAAAAACCACTTGTGAAATGCTGCTCGCCAGGTACAAAAGAAAGTCATTTCTCCATCGAATTGTGACTGGCGATGAGAAGTGGATATATTTCGAGAATCCTAAGCGTAAGAGATCATGAGTAACTTCAGGCGAACCATCGACATCGACTGCAAGGCCAAATCGCTGTGGACGGAAGACAATGCTCTGTATTTGGTGGGATCAGAAGGGTGTGATCTATTATGAGCTGCTAAAACCTGGCAAAACCGTTAATACTGAACGCTACCGACAACAAATGATCGATTTGAATCAAGCTTTGCGTGAAAAACGATCGGAATATCAAAAAAGGCAACACAAAGTGATTTTGCTTCATGATAGTGCACCATCGCACAGAGCAAAACCGGTCAAGGAAACGATTGAGGCATTTAGTTGGGAAATACTTTCGCATACAGCTTACTCACCAGACTTGGCTCCATCCGATTATTACTTATTTGCATCGATGGGACACGCACTTGCTGAGCAGCGCTTCACATCTTACGAACATGTACGAAAATGGCTCGATGACTGGTTTGCCTCAAAAGAGGAACAGTTTTTTTGGAGTGGCATCCACAAATTGTCAGAGAGATGGGAAAAATGTGTAGCTGCCGATGGGCAATACTTCGAATAAAATGTTTTGTATCATTGTCATACAATAAACCTGTATTTTCTATACAAAAATTCCGGTTTCATATTTACATACCTGGTAGAAGATTGTTCTTACCAAAACCTCGCTGGATGCGATAATACTTAGTTGCAGATACTCCGAAGCCCTCTGCTGCAATTCCGCGTCCGCGCTGCGTAAATTGTTGTGTTGTCGAAACACATCTTGTATTTGGCTTCTCATTTCGGGGAACAAGTTAATGAATTTGATATACGTCGATAACAACAATGCTCGAGTCATCGGGGAGCATAAGTGATACTGAAAATTGCGTTAATGTTAGTACGTGTAACACGATGACGAGAGTAAGGAAAACATTGAAAATTTACTTTGGAATGTAATAGCTGAAATTGCACGGCTGGGGACGAGCGTTGATCGCCAGCAATGAGATTTCCAAATTCGCCGAGTATATAGCCACCGACTTTGACCATGTTTGCGTGGCAAGCTGGCGCCTGCAAGGCCTAGAAAAGAAAAACGAACATGTCGGTAAATCACTCTGATCGATAGCGACAAGTAAGAGCCCCGATGAATTTATATTTCTGAAGAATTACCTCGAACACGGTTTTGGCGGCGTATCCCTGCACGTCGTCTCTGTTGATGACTATCTGGATGACTCTGTACCAAACCTCTTCCGATACGTAGTCACCAGCTATCCTAATGAGATTCAATATAACGTCAACGTACCAAGTGTAATCGGTCGCGTACTTTTCAGCCAAAATTGCAACCTTTAGAACCATCTCCTCCCGAATCGAATAGTCGGCCGTTTCGAGATAGTTCAACATCTCCTGCACTATTTCCTCGGCGTTGCTCTTGTCGCACAGAGCGTACAGAAGGTCGACCGCCTGTTGCCTGACGGACACGTCCTTCTCCATTTTCATCGACAGTATAACGACCTCTTGATGCTTTTTCACAGCGTCGTGCGACAGCTCGGACCTGGCCAAATGACACATGGACTCCAGGGCCAAGTAGCGAAGATTGGTCTCGCGGTTCGACAGAAATTGGCCGAGTTGGTTGCACGCCCTGACCGACAATGGCAGCTCGCTGTCATTGTGTATAATTAAACTAATCGCCTCGAACAGCACCGCGTTCTTCGCGTTCGAGTGCTGCACTTTCTTCGATTTCGGCGGCTCCTGCGCTTTGTTCAATATGGTCTCTAAACACTCGTTTAATCTGCCCCTCACACCCGGATCCTCGGCTGTCGAAATGTCAATCGTTCAAGTTTAAATTGCTTCGCAACGATGGCGCACGGCGGGCTATTTCGTCCGGAAAAGAATAGTTTGTTTCCGGTTTCACGGGCGAAATAGCCCACTATGCGGCGATCCGTTAAGTACCTAAATAGAAAGCTATCGATATCCGTACAAGTAGATCGAAATTTCGCAACGACTAGGAAGATTTTAGCGAATCGCGGTAATCGTTCTCATTTCCGTTTAGGTGCTTAGTTAAAAAGAATGAAATCAAGATAATATACCAGGCGGAGTGTAATTCTGTAGTAATCGCAGTAATTTAATGGACAACCATGGTGCTGGCACAAAATAATATGTATAATCCTGTAGGTCTGTGTAGCTCGATGTCACAATCTAATGAGATAGAGCAAATATCAAAGAGCTATCCTTCAGCCGTCTCTATCTGGAGTTAAGAAACAAATTTGCCATACCCTGCTCAGTCTTGAGACTGCCAAGCTAACGCATCCCTTATACTCGTCCGGGTTTCTTTTTACAAGCGCATCGATCAGAGACGCTGCCGCAGTGACAACGCCAAGATGCTGGTCGTTCAACAAATGAACTATACGTGAAGTCCATTCTCCTCCAGGAACAACATCTGGCGCTGTACGCAATAATCTTAACAAGCACAGTGCTGCGCTTTGTTTCACTACGTCCATAGTGTCTCTATAAATGCAGAATAAGACAAATGTTAAATCAGGTACAGCGTGATCGCTGATACTAGGTCTACGGAGCACCGAAACAGACTATTGTTGCAAAAACCTACCCGGAAACAAGCAGTTTTGGTATCTCGTTACCAAAAGCCTCAGCCATTTCCTTGCTGCCGATATTGGCAATGCATTGAAGAGCAAGATTAACGTGAATCGGATTACGGGATCCAAGATCATTCTTTATACTTTGAATGATCAGCTTAATGAGGTCGCTATTCGTATTTACTAAGACTGATATGAAAAGGTATCCCTGAAACGAACAGAATAATTATATTTAATTCTCTTCAATGATAATATAATAAAGTACTTTGAAAGAATCGATACTTACAATTTGTTTTTCTGAGTACTTGTTGGACGAAAGTAAATTGACAGCCTCCATATGGCCGAAGTCAATGTCGTGACCAAGGAGAAAAATGAAAAGGAGCTTGCATACATACTTCTTCTTTTGGTAACCGTCTAACGGTTTGTCTCCTTTAAATTTACTCCGAATATTTGCCAATTCTTTGTTTATTCTCTTGATCTCTGCTTCTTTACTTTTGCCTGGTGGAACCAACGTTCATGTATTTTATATTTCAGAATTTACATTTATTGCACAAGTTACTAATCCATACAAAATACATAGAAATATTTCGTATGTATACACATTGTATATACAAATGAACATTTGTCATAGTTTTCATAGGAAAGTATAATGGCTGCATGCCACTTGGACTGGCATCAAAGTATGCATGTATTGATTTGCTCTACATAGATTTTTTATTCTAAAGATTTATTCTCTGTATCGACGCGTAATTATTTTTATAAAAATTTCTTCGGGGAATGCAGAGCATTAGCCGTGATAGATGTTTATTACATTACGCCAAGTATTACATATTAGTGTACAAAAGACAAGCCATAATCACATACAGATATGACTATATCAGAGCTCCGCCCCCTGCCTCCTACTCTCTGCTGCCTCAAAATACTTTGCGTGTCGCATTAGTTTCAATGGCATCGTATCTCTGAATGGATAGAAGACGGCGAAAAATTTCAATGAACCGAATACAAACTTCTGTTCCCGGTTATCTAATGCTGTAACTTAGCTTACGAACGTGGCGCTCTTATAATCCGATACAATATAAACTATGCAAAATAGCCTTGTATTGGGTATGGGAATAAGTTTCCACCCTTTTTTCTCGAGAAGGAGCTCTTTATTCAGAAATTCAAATGGAAAGTAAATTCATTCGAAGTATGCTCCATCGGCATCTACAACCTTCTTCCACCGTTCAGGTAATAAACGAATTCCTCAAAGAAAAAAATCTGGTTGTTCTGATGCAATCCATTCATCGAGCCAATTTCGGATACTTTCATAGGAAGTGAACTGCTCTCCAGATAGGCCCGACTGCATGGATCGGAACAAGTGGAAATCTGAAGGAGCAATGTCCAGCGAATATGGCGGGTGGGGAAAAATTTCCCAGTTCACTCCTTCCAAGTATTTCTTGACAGGTTTTGCGACATGTGGCCTAGCGTTGTCATGTAACAGAATCAGCTTATCGTGCCTGTTGCCCCATTCCAGGCTTTTTTCTTGTAATGCTCGCTTCAAACGTAATAGTTATTACGACTAGTAATAGTTCTTCAAGTGTTCGACGTGTATTTTCATCAAGTAATGCTCGTAAAACTGTATCTTCAAATTTTTTTGGTGCACCATCGCGATCTTTGTGCCTTACATCAAAATCATGGTTTTTAAACCGCCGAAACCATTTTCTACAACTTGTATTTGATGGAGCATCGTCCCCATAAATACCCACCAGCAAACGATGCGTTTTGGCGGCACCTTCTTTACTTGGAACAAAAGACGACATTTCCGACGCGAAAAATTGACTGCTATTCATGCTCCAAATAATTAGCACTAACTGCGTTTCAAAGAATAGACACACACCTTTCAAAAACATGTACTACGTTCCATGAAATAGGCGATTGGTACTTTAGTACAACAACATCTGTCAAAAGGGTAGAAACTTATTCCCATACCCAATACAAAAGGTATATCCGTTAAACATTGTATGTATACTGAATTCAACTCACAATTCCTGATATCGGAAATGAACACAGCCAGTCCACGCATTCCATCTCCTCTCACAGCCGGCATTTTGTCCTCTTCTTAGAAACCACCTGTGAAGCAAAGCGCGTTGAAAGGTACCTGTGCGATACTGCACATTTATTAACGATTCAACGGTCGATCTTTCGCAACAGCTGCGTAAAGCCATGTACCGAATGTAATTACATCGACAAGGTTTAATGTATAAAATTTGGAAAATTAGTAGAGCAACATACAATATGAAATTTGGAAAATTAATCGAATTTGGAAAATGTTCTCGAATACATTGAATTGTTTCTACTTGCGGTATCGTGTGATATAGCAGTGTTTCGAGTCGGAAATTTCGTGCACGTTATTTCGTCGGTGACAGTGCACGATCGTTTAATGACACACGGTCGCCCGTACGAGGGGGACGGGGCTCAAAAAAAGCGGCCCGAGCGCGATTCGTTTGATTAAGAGTGCTCTCGAGGCGACGAGCCCTTCGGTGACGAGAGCAACTTTGAAAAATCGTTCCGGTGCATCGGTGTACCGAGGCGGCGAATATCGGTGGTGTTCGATAGCCAGCACGAAAGAGAGAGACAGAGAAAATCGTGGAAGATAAGGCGGGCACTAAACCGAACAGAATACCGAGAGACGCTGAAAGGAAAATCGAGCGATTAAGCCGGTGCCGCGTCCTAGATTCCGCTTGCCAAACACTTTTTGACAGCAGTGCCGTGCGAACGTTGATAGTGGCACTCGTTACGTGAAAAGTTTCGGGACAGTTTCGGCAGCGGCGCGGACCGTGGCAACGACCGTCGTGATGTATCGAGGAGATCGTGGTGCATCGATCGTGCGAGCGAAACCACGGTTCCGAAGATGAGAGAGGACAACTGGTGTCTTTTTATCTGGCCCGCAAAAAGAGCTGTCGTGTACAAGAGAGGCCAAGAGAGTGGCCACCAAGCGCGACTATGTAGTATGTATATGGTTTTCGCTGGCCGAGAGGTTATACGGTCTCCGCGCGCCGATTATACGATCTGTTTCGGGTACATACCGATCGGAGTTAGGGTAACTTTCACGCACGGCTCGATCACGCAGCACTCGGTAGGCGTGAAACTATTCGCGAGTCGGTGCCAGAGATTTCGTGGCTGTCGCCATTTGCAACCGCTGACTAGCTGACGGCTGCCCGTCAAATGCCATTGCGCCTGCGCCCTGCCCGTTGCGCAGCCAAATTCATATTTCGAATCGCGGAAAATCGCATCGATTCTTCACATTTTTATCATTACCGTGCCCATCGTTGTCCACTCTCAATTCGAAACGGAACAATGCCGTTTGTTACTTTCATTGTTTCGGATCCGGAGAAACTATGTATGCAACACGGTGATGCGTCAATGGATTTTGTACGACCCGTTGAATGTCAACCGATTTTCCTACGCTTCGACTTCGACCGCGACTAGTGTAATGGTAAAATATCTTCAATTATTTAATTGAGCAGCGTTAGCAATCTTTGCTCGTTTATTTCGCTGACTTTATTAGCGATGCTAAACTGTTTAAGAACTTTGCTAATCAATCGAATCAATGTGTTGATCGAATACCCCCGACATACGGGTATAATAGGCTATAATCGCCGGTCACCGGTCACCAGTCACCAGTCACTCCCACAGCGCTACCGGCTAATCTAGTGTCGGTCACCGGAGACCTCCATGAAATTCGTCTTAATTAAATATACCGATGCAATAAACATCACCGTTGCCTTTCGTCGATGATTTATCGCCACCAGTATATTAAGCGACAAAATCACCGTCGGTCACCGGTGACCGTCGCGAGTCACGTCACGACGCACAGGGACGGGCTGTATGCCCGATTTCAGCGGCCACAGCTAGTTCAAAATTCGCACAATATTGAAACTGCTGTAACGTTGCTAACATTCATCCAAATTTGATGAAAGAACAACCATTTTGAAGCTTGAGATTTCTACTTTTTGTGCTATATACCGTTTCTACTAAAATAGATGTTTTGAGTGCAAAATCTGTCCATAAAGAGGAGCGTATCAGATTGTAAAGTTTGTAGCTATTTTTCAATCAAGTACTGCGGATTATAATCAATATTTTAACGTTATTCGTCTATTTTATGTACACTATCGAAAAGTGTAATCATTTTCAATTAAAATATCTTTTTAAAATAGTTATTGCAACGAATAATCAATATTGTTACGTTATTCGTCTATTTTATGTACACTATCGAAAAGTATAATCATTTACATTTAAAATATCTTATTAAAATACTTATTACAAAGATTGCTGTTTTTTAAATATACAAGGTGAGTCACCTAACGTTTGCACCTCAAATATATCTTTGTTGTTTCTAAAGATACGTAAAATATGGTAAGGACAAAGATGAATGGTACAATGGGGCTGACACGATGCCAAAAAAATTTTGCTTTTATGTCATTTTTTCAGAGATATCAAGGTCACCTTAACTTTTTTAAATGGTATGTCCTATTTTTTATATCATAGATCGATAGAGTATCAAAATCTATAAAAGTGTTGACCTTCATATGACCTAAACCTAATATAGTTAACGATATAATATCCAAAGAATATATATGTATATAGAAAATTGCTTGGATAATATCTCGTAAACTATATTAAATTTAGGACATATGGAGGTCAATACATTTTTACTCAGAATTCGGCAGTCTATCGATTTATGATACAGAAAGTAGGTGTTTCCAGTAAAAAAATCAAGGTGACCTTGAAATGCCCTCTATGCCTCCACCCACGCAGAAAATGTTTATTTTTCCTCACTGAAATTAAATATTTTCATTAAGTGATATACACTAACGAGCATAACTGATTCAACACACTTTAAATCAGAATAACTTTTTTATGAATTGACCAAACGACTTCACTTTCTCAGTAAGACTAGAAGAATTAGTTTAGTAAACGACGTCTAAAAGATATTTTGAAAACATGCATTTGGTCGGAATTGCGAAAAAATAGTAAAAATTGAATTTTACTACTTTTTTAGCTGGGCCAATTACGGAAATTTAAATGATGTATTTGGTCAACTCGTATAAATTATATACGCTCTGAAAATTTCATTGAAATTGGTTAATTGGTTTACGAGTTATAAACGATCAAACGGAGTAGCGCCTAGTAGCAGCCTTTTTTTCTTGCATCTTAATCAGAAAACTTCAAAGAACACAATGGCACAGAAATGAACACCCGATCGCACCCGAAGGTATAACAAAGTCATTACCAAAGTCTTAGAATCATAAAGAAAGTGACTGAATCGTTGGTTATCTTTAAATATTAATAACTAAAAAAATGTATATAGTACAAAACTGAATTTCTCTTAAAAGTATACCTTATACTTAGCTAAAGAAACTTCTATAAAAGAAAAATCTGTTAGTGTATGTAAATAAGGTAACAATTACTAATAGATGAATTCGTTGAAAAATCAATGCGTGTTAACAGAATTTCAAACTTCCGACTTTCAGTGCTTTATGGATACATGAATGGGAAAACATATGATGGGAGATTGTTCCTCAGATATTCAACTAACTCGAGCCACAAAAATTTTATAATTTATGTAAACTTTTAAAAATTGAATTTTGACCGCTAAAATCGGGCGTACAGCCCGCTGTACGACGCGACGCGTCTCTAAATCTATGAATGTGTCAAACAGTATAATTGTCAATCACCGATGACACCAAGGCAGCCGTCGGCAAATTAAGCGATGGTCACCGGTGACCCCCATGACATTTATGGTAATTGAATCCAGCGATGCCACCCGGTGTACCAAACATATGAAATAATTTCGAATTTAAAAATTAGATTAACACTAACGTACAATGGAATTGCATCGAGGCTCTTACGAAGGAAGAATTTGTAGAATATGGGTCTGTAATACAATTTATGTTTCCAAAAGAATGCTTTTTTATTGAACATTCGTGTCAACATATATGTACAAAAGAAACGAATTAATAACAAACGCGTATATCTCGAATCTTCGTTAGTTGGATACCTGCTGCTGTATTTTTTCTAGTAACATTTCCATCCTGTCTTTCATCACAGGTTGTCCCTTCTTAGTCTTCTTCGAAAGTCTCTTATAAGTTTGCATTCTCTTTTCTTTATATTTGTTGAGCGCTTCTTCTTTTTCTGACTTTACTCTCGTAGCCTCCTCTTTTCTTTTCCTCTTCTCGTCCTTCTTGCGCAGGAATTCTCTCTTGGCTTTATGAAATGCACTCATTTTCCTCGTCTCTGTCCTATGAAAAATACATTGAATTACAACAATGTTGTCATTAATCATAATGAGAGGAAGAATTGTGAAATACATACGGTTGATCGTTTTCATTCTGATCACCAATTTTCAATGAAACTGTCTGTTTTGGGTCGTCGCGTTGGCTCTTGTCAAGCTCTTTGTAATAACCTCGTAAAATCGCCTTCTTCCTGCGCTCCTCCCATTGATTAACTGCCAAAATATCGTAGTAATCAGAAACAGTGCAATGATCCCACGACAAACATCGTTACAATCTAACCTATACAAGTGTGACATAGCGTGTTACACGGTCAAAGACATACTTTTGTATTTGTTGCTGTACTTTTGCGCTCGGTATTTCTTTTTGTCGAACGGTTTCTTCGTGTTCGTTCGATTTTCAACGCCGCTTTTCGAAGGTTGCTCGACGTTCGGTGTTGTTTTCACGTGTCCCTTCATGATCTCGTTGACAACATTGACAAACTTCGCAATTCGCAAAGATATTCGTTTAGTACTGATGGCAAACGCAAGGGGGACTTAAGAGCAATCAACCAGCGCGACAAGTGACGGCAATTCAAATGGAATTCTGCCTTCCCTCATTCAATCGAACGATAAGCTGCGTTACACAATTGTTATTTACACCGTCAATGGTTTAAATGTTTTAACACCTTGACTGGAACAAGAAATAATTGTAGGACATTGATCAATTACAATACAATATTTCATTTGATCGATATATGTTCTGGTATTTTAATTGGGGAAGAAAACGATTTATGCCAATTTATGATAATTTATTGATCGGCGTTGAATATATTGTTTGGTTATTTTGATGTTTATAAAATAAGCGGTGGAACAGGGAAGTTGTGTAAAAATCAACAGGGTATTTATAAACAATTAGTGTTTCCTTGTTGGCAGGTGTACACGTAGCAATGTCAGGTACCGCGTGGTGAGTGCTGTATATTAAATAAAGCGGACCATAAAAGAATATCACTTGCACAATCAGTTCAATTTACCACGGACGCTTGTTGACGCGTTACGTATTCTTGGTTTATTCGTGGCAGTGACATTGGCCACTTATGCGTGTAACGGCATCTTTTCATGCGCACCGAAGATAAAGGATGATAACCAACTGCTACCAGACATAACGGACAACTTGGTTCCTCCGTTTACCATGCTGTAAACAACTAGCGACTTCGTTTTACATCCTCGGTACAAACATCTTGCTTCTGCTATGGAACGCGAATTCTTAGCAAACTTTCCAGAAACAATTTTACCAAGACGAGCTAAAATATATCAGTTAACCAGCAACCAGTTTGGTTTATTCATGGTGTCTCCTTAGTATGACGAGTAAATACACGCTTGTCCGCTATAGGCACGAGTACGATTTTCGTGGCCCCTCGTTTCGAGGTTATATTTGTGTTCTTGGGTTTATTTCCAGAAAAAATGTATATATAACATGGTGTCAAATCGGCCTGGTTTAGCCGGCAAAGTAGTTTTTATAAACCTGCAAATATCTTGGAAACTATGCGAAATATGGGAAAATATCAACAGACCTTTTTTGTAGAAAATTAAACCAAACTATCCAAACTAAACAAAACTAAACCAAACTAAACCAAACTAAACTAAAAATAAAATGATTTTTTTGAAATTACTACTACATTACCCCTGTATTTTCGTATGTGTGGGCGAGCCATAACTCACTCTGTTCACATAATCTTCCCTTGTAGATTTCATCCAGAATTTGATCTTTTCAGAACGGAGTCTTTACGTTCCCCCAACCATTATTTCGGGGGAGAGGCAGTTGTTCTGCAAATTCACCGAAATATTTTACTCGGAAACTGCGCAGCTAATAGAAAAATGTCATACGACATAAATTGTTGAAAATTTAATTTCCTACAAAAAAGGTCTCTTTATATTTTCCCATATTTCGCATAGTTACTGACATATTTGCAGATTTATAAAAAAAAAGAAATCTATACTTTACCGGCTAAACCAGGCTGATTCGACACCATGTTATATATACATTTTTTTCTTAAAATAACCCCAACAACACAAATATAACCTCAAAACGAGGGGCCACGGAAATCGTACTATCCCCGTGGTCGCAAACCAGATCACATTGCGAACCCACGTACCGCGAATGTTCCAACAAACCGGTTCCATCGGTTCGGTGGTAGTTTCGTGAAATCTGAAATTTGATGGAACGAACGTTGAACGAATAATTAACCTTTGGCGCCGGACAATTTGATGGCAGCCATAACTGGATCGGAATCTCAGCAGCTTTTACAACGAGAAATCTTTTAGTATGAATGAAGGACAGTCTCCGATTCCGGAGGGATTGCTAAAGGTAAAAATGATAAGTAAAATTGGTTATGCAAGTGTGGACCCGAGGCCAGTATTTTGGTAGAAGTCGACTGGCAAAGTACACATTATAGAAAGTGGACATTATGATATCAGACAATGACATCACGGCGCGTTAACCTCAAGCCCCATTTGCACTCAAGTCAGCGATACCGATGCGAAGTCGTCGCACGACGACAACGACTCGTGCTCCTCATTCAATCGTTCTAAGTAAGCCAAGTACAAATGACTATTAAGTGCTCATTGTCTGCTTGGTAGCGAAACATTGAATGTAATCATCTTTTATTGCTCCAGTGTCTGTCCTGCCCTGCCGACGCATTAATGGCGAAAATCATCCAAATCCATCCTCGAAATTCGTACTTTTAACTCTAATAGGAATTGACACAATACTTTCGGAATCAAATATTCTAGATAGAAAAAAAAACGCGAAATCGTTTGAGAAATTGGTCGAGGAAAGCAGAATAGAATATCCGTTCGAGTCACTGATCGGCATTGCGGACATTAAATCTATTTTCACCAAGCCCCGCGAAGGAAGAGATGATTCGATTTTATTGTTCTCCGGACGCGTGTAGTTGAAGGAAGTTGGCGCAGCATGAGAGGTCGCGAAAATCGTGCTACTTCGGACCGTACCCTCGACATTGAATCGTTCAGGAATGACAGTCGAAAGGGTCGAATGCTGAAAGAATTCCTTCGGTCGAATCTGGCCTCGGCTGCTATAGCACTCTCGGACTTTGTCGGCTATTAATAGTCGATGGCGTGTACCGAGGAGATCTACTATCTTTTCAGCAGACTCAAGTTTAATTGTTTTTATTCGGCGTGCTCTGTATACCGATTGTAATTGCTCGACGAATTGACTCTTCCGTCGCGTCGCGTCGTCAAAATCATTGGAATTCAATTAATACCTACATAGAATAGCTAAGAATACCTAGACTTAATGAAAATTCATAAGAATAATTTTTTACAGATTGAAAATCAGAATAAATCCTTGAAGAGAGAGTTACAAAGTGTTGAAAAGATTTACAGGAAACTGCGAAGGATTAAAGAGCGTTAAAGAGAATTACAGAGAGCTGCAGGGAGTCTTACAATGAGGCAATTACGGAGAGTTATAAAGAGAATTAAAGAGAGTTGAGAGTGGACGAGAGTGAGAAAGCTAAAGATTGAAAGAATGAAAAAGTGATCGACTAGAAGTCGCGCCACGCAGATATAGCTCCCGCATCCCGTAGAGGATTTGCAGGTCGGAAAATGATCATTCTTGCGACCAGTTGCCTTCTAAGTGCATTTCTTGGGTGACCAAGAGATATCTCTGAAAAAGGAACCTCGTCGGAAAAGAAGAAACATATGTAGCAGGCAAACCCGTGCTACGTAATGAGCGTGAGCCCGATCCATATTAGGGACCATTGTGACGCGTTTTATCGATCACTAAAACCCCCACAAAGGTGACGTCATTCTGCCAACGTTCTCCCACGCAAAGAGCCGGGACACAGAAACTTAAGGATTCCGTGCTCGTTTCAGAAACACACGGACCAGAAACGAATCCGTTCTCGGCCAGAGTTCAAGACACTGTCTAGAGACACTCGGGGAGTACATACATAGTTTGACATTGACATACTTTATCAACGATCTCGATCTTCGTCCTCATCGTTTCTATTTTGCAGTCGCGTAACTGTAAAACTGCCGAAACAATTCAACAAGAAGAAAATGTATCAGGGTTCCAAGAATTTCCTTTTTTTAATGAAAGATTTTGACTGATTGATTGATCCCGTATCAGAAGCAAAAATCGCCTACCCATCGAGAAGTTTCGGGCTGATTACGCATCGGAGCACTACGCTCGCGGGAATAAACGAGACGATATATGGTACATATGTAGAGCTCAGCTGTTATTCATCATAGCTGATGGTGAGGAGGGTGATTCAGCCCCTGTTGGCATCCGCCACCCCCGATCGTATCCTGACACAGTTCTCGAGGAAGCATTCCGCGTGGTTTGATTCACCGGAAATCGTAGACGACGCGATGCGACGCCGACGCCACCGCACCAGGACTATTTATGAACAATAAGGAGGCGTCGGGCATCGCGTCGCATCGTGACGCGGCGCTTCATTCAGTTCGGCGCACGGTGACGCTGCAGCCGTCGAAAATAGCGTCGGCATCATTTGCAGCTTGATTTAATGCGCCGACAGAGACAGAAAGAGAAAAAGAAAAAGGAAAAGAAAAAGAGCTACGCGCCCCGGCATAACGCGCGGCCTTCGCGCTTCTTCGAGCCGAATTAGAACACCTAAAGAAGCGGGTTCGAGACAGATCCACCGTGATTCGCGTTGAAAAATCGATTTTTTATGATTATTACACGCGATCGCAACCGAAAGCACCTACACTCCGGAACAAAAAGATAGCACACTTTAAAATTAACCTAACATTTATTTATTTAACATTACAACCAAGGTTTTATTTTTACACATTCTTGCAAAATACCTCTATAAACAGACACAAATGAAATTGAATTGAATTTCGCCGGTCTATATACAATTTTATTGAAAAAAAAAGAATTTTTAAGGAAATATGGTGTGACAAAATGATAGCACATTTAACTTAAAATTATGTATGACAGTAAATCAACGAATGATAATTAATGCTTAATATTTTGCGGCTCCTCCTTTACATTTAATAACAACCATCATTCTCTTTGGCAAAGATTTATAGAGTTTTTTCATGGTTTTTTTGCTCTAATTGCTCCCACTCATCTTGAATACATTTTTTTAATTCGGCAATATTTCCAAATTGTCTGCCATTTCTATATACGGCTCGGGCAAGATTTCCCCAATAATTTTCAATAATGTTGAGGTCGGGTGATCTTGCCGGCCAATCTAGAGCGCGAATTTTTTCTCGAGAAAAGTACTCTTTCACTACTTTTGCAGTGTGTACTGCGGCATTATCCTCCTGAAAAGTAATCAGCAATTCTGGTCGCGTACGTGTTTATTTGTTCGTGAATCATTTCCAAATACATTTTGCTATTCATTTTTCCTGTTATAAATTTGATTTCCATTTTACCATAGTACCCGATACCGCATCAAATCATCACACTACCATCTCCTATTTGCCGACAACTCAAAAACTGTTCCTCTTTTCGCATATCGTGAAATTAGTAACCCAGACCATTAGGTCCATCTGAGTTAAACCTCTTTTCATCCGTAAATATTATTCTTCGCCATTTCTTTCGCATATGAATATTCTTTTCCGCAAAGTGTAACCGATTTTTCTTATGTTGCTCAGAGTTAACCAAGGCTTTTTCTTTAATTTTCTTTGTTGTATGTATGTATTTGCATTTTTGTTAAACAAGTCTCACATTCCTTATACAATTAGTGTCTACACCAAAACTTTGAGCAATTTGCCTTGCAGTCATTGGATGCTGCTCTTAGTATTGCACAACGTTCCCGGGCACTTAGGTAGACTTTGCGGACGTCCAGAACTCTTCTTTTTACTATAGTTTTCCGGATTTTTCACGGAATTCATTATTTCTTTTCGACTTCTATTCATAATTTTTGCTATTTTTGTCACTGAATATTGTTATTCTTCCAATTTTATTAGGTCAATCGGAAAGTTCCGTCCGTTTAGCATCGAGTAGCCGTAGCTCGAACTGTCGTTAACTATAATGTCTAAAGTAAGGTTAACTTTTTAGTTTGAACATCTTTCAATAAAATACAGTACATAACAATATACGCTTGCATCAATGACATCGTTTTTTTTCTACATTGAAGATGTCGGAATTTGAGCTGAATAAGCGTCATTTGCATGAAGCGTTAATCTTTTGTTTCAATTGGAAGAAAACTGCACCCGAAGCTCATCGAATGATTGTAGACGTTTATGGCGATAATGCTGTTTCCGATAAAACATGTGGAGAGTGGTTTCGACGCTTTAAAAATGGTGATTTTACTGTGGAGGACAAAGAGCGTTCTGGACGGCCACGAGTACTCGAAGACGAAGAATTGCAGGCATTGGTGGATGAAGATCCATGTCAAACGCAAAAACAGATTGCAGAAGCGTTAAATTGTGCTCAATCAGTCGTTTCCGATCGTTTAAAAGCCTTGGGGAAGGTCTACAAGGAAGGAAAATGGGTCCCCCCATATGAACTCAAGCCAAGAGACATTGAAAGGCGGAAAACCATCTGCGAAATTCTGCTTACTAGGCAACAAAGAAAGGGGTTTCTCCATCGTCTCATCACTGGAGATGAAAAATGGATTTATTTTGACAATCCTAAACGTCGAAAAACCATTTTTGATCCCGGCCAACCCTTAACATCGACGCCAAAGCGGAATATCCACGGAAAGAAGGCTGTATTTGGTGGGATCAGAAAGGTGTGGTGTACTATGAGCTGTTAAAATCTGGTCAAACAGTCACAGGGGATCTCTACCGACAACAAATTATCCGTTTGAGCTGAGCATTGCACGAAAAACGACCACAATATGAAACGGGACAGCATACGGTGATTTTGCTGCATGACAATGCTCGGCCTCACGTCACAAAAGTTGTCAAGGAAACGATAGAAGCACTTCGCTGGGAAGTACTACCACATGCGGCTTATTCACCAGACTGTGCCCCATCTGACTATCACTTGTTTCGGTCGATGGCACACGCACTTGCTGAAAAATGATTTAATTCTTACGAAGATGTCGGAAAATGGATCTCTGACTGGATAACCTCCAAAGATGACTCGTTGTTTCGTCACGGAATTCGCTTGCTGCCCGAAAGATGGGGAAAAGTCATCGCTAACGATGGACAATATTTTGAATAATGTACTTTTTCATTTTGTTTCTTAAATAAATCTCTACTTTTTGTAAAAAAAAACGGACGGTACTTTCCGATTGATCGAATATTATAGTGTTTATTTCAGACGTGTTCAATCTCCTTCCGCGACCCATTTTTGATAACATTTTGCCTTTCTTAAATAAATATACAACACCAGATAATATCACGGAGTTTATTAACTATGTTCTGAGGTTGATGTTCGCAATTCGCGAGCTACAGTGTAACTGGAAAGCGTAGATTTACTACACGTGCTATCATTTTGTCCCACTTGCGAACCACAATATTTACGTTTTCATTTCTAAAATTCTGTTGCAGTAAATATTGTCGATGATATTCGGTACATTATACATAGAGGCATGTCAGTATATGTTGACATATTAAAAAAAAATACTCATTTTCTTCAGTTTATTCCACCAAATGAGAAAAAATAGACGATGTGCTATCTTTTTGTCCGGGAGTGTTAACACGTTCGTTACTAGCGTCACATTTCCACGCGAATCACGTTTCACAATGAATTTTCATTTCGAATGTTTGACCATTTTAGATCATTCCGGAAAATGAGACGCATAAAACCCGCACTCGTGCAATTAGTCATACACTTATGGAAATTGTTCGGAAGTGTACGTAAGCCTGCAAACATCCTAGATAAATAAATGATCTAACGAGAAGAATTCGTGGGCGTAGGAGGGTTACGTTTCACAGCGACTAGGAAGCATTGTGTTTTACGCGGGAAACGATGACTAATACGACCACGCGATCATTTCCTTATTGATTGTCTCCCACGAAGATGTACGCGGACGTATGTAAGCATGCAACAAAGATGTTGTTTCTCTTGCCCCAAAAAATGAGTTTACACAATTTTTATTGTACTGTGGAATCACCTATGAAAACAGGAGCTTGTGTAATGATCTGTTTATATAATTACTACTGATCAAACGGTTATAGCTAGCGCTGTTTTTCGCACTGTTCCCGCTAACAAGCCATAATCATGGCCAATCCGATTTTCACGATATCAATTGGTGAATTAGATTATACGGTACATCAAGGGTTTTCTGAAGTCGACAAAGAAGCAGCAGGACCTCGATTACCGTGGTGACCCAGTTGCCGACGACAGAGGTCTTCGTTATGTTTTATTATGGTCTGCGCAAATGCTATTCTGAAAGTTTTCCTGTGACGCAATCATCAATTTTATAAAGTGAAGTCTTCGTTATTTGCCACAATAGAATATTTTGCACTATGTATTTATGCCAGAATTATAATAAACATGACGCATGACTCATTATGCATTGAAAAGAAATGTCTCAGTCAACATACGTTAAAAAATAACATCTGACTCATTATACACACTATAACGCGTTACAGTCTTGTTATAAATAAACACGTCTCCACCGCAGCATATTTTTATCTGTTCACTATTACAATATAAACGTCGATCAAGCTAATAAGTGTCCTGAAAATCCATTAACGTATGCAATTAATTAAAAGCATGAATCAAAGAAGGACTCCGATTCAATTTTCCCCAAAGTCAACCCAAAGATTAATATTTCCAATCAACGTGTTCCCCGATGAACGATATAGGTATATACTATTTACGGATTTGAAATTGCCAGGTACATTCGACGCAATCAATTATCTCGATTACCGTCTTTAATCAACGATTTGAAATCGCAATCAACGGTGGATCGATCGAGTTTAAAATTTGTAATCGATTAAAACGAGCAACACTCTGCTTTTGGTCAGGTATTCGGGGATTCTCGCGGTGCGCCGGACCGCGTGCACGGCGTCGAGGATTACCGAGCGCCGCCGAGGATTGCCGAGCTCCCACGAGCGGCTCGGCGATTGCGCCGGGCCTATTTAAGGGGCAGTCTGTGAGCCGCGCTCATTCTTAGGCGAGGCAGCGCGCAGTACGGTTGACAAGTGGCTTCTAACAATTCGCTATTCGTAAGAAACGATTGTTCGCGAGTCGAGAGAAACAGAATAGGGGGAAGAGAGAAAGAAGAGAGAGAGCAATCAGTGCTTGATTAGTCTACCTCTTCATTAAGTGGCTTTTGGTGAACTAGAGAACACAAGTGCGGTCGCAAGGGAAAGGAATCATGGCTGACAGTGGTATCAAGCGTAATATTCCCATCAAGATCGGTGACTTCAGCGTGATCGACACCGAGTTTTCGAACATACGGGAACGGTTCGACGCCGAGATGAGAAAGATGGAGGACGAGATGTCACGGTTCCGCAGCGAGCTGATGAACCGCGAGAGCAACAACTTCTTTAAGAGCACCACCAGGTATGTTGGTGTACCGGCGCGGCGTACGTTGCCCGAAACGCACACCTAACCTTTTTACACACATCTACCCGCCACGATTCTACCTTCGATTATTGCGCTCGCGACGGATTAACTTTGATCCCGCCTTTATCTATACGATCTTTCTCTAATTAGTCGATTACTTCACGAGCAGACTGCGGATTTTTATGCAAAATACTTATCTGTTTCGATAGCAACGAAAAGACAATTATTACTACAGGCTGACAAGAAATAACGGAGTTAAACATTTCTTATTATAATTCTGTCAAATTGACGAATTTTGAAAAACCAAATAATAACAACAATAACATAGATGTTTAAATAGTATTAATATATTGAAGATGTTTCGAAGTGGCCACCTTTTGCGGCGATACAGAGGCTCAAACGTGTTTTGAAATTTTCGGCAATGGGCCGCAGTTCTTCTGGCGTCATTCGGTCACACTCCCGGTGCAGACATTTTTTTAATAACCCCAAATTTTTATGGGGCCGAGCACAGGCCCTGGCCTCCAAAATCGACCACAGGCTGTAGTCCATCGGGGTGAGATCCGGTGAGGCACACGGAGCAAACGAACAATTTCGCATTGCCGTTTACCTAGTCGAGACAGCTCCAAAATAGCAGCGCGTTTGTTTGACATTATAAGCCAGATACAAATTAAACTATAAGAAAACAGAAAATTTATCACTAATACAAAAACGCACAGCAAATTCGATGCGATAAAAATTATTTAGCTCCACGTGTGTACTTTCGTGTAAAGAGACGCCAAACTTCAACTCCGTTATTTCTCGTCACCCTCTATATACAGTATTATATTCTTTAGTAAATTCAATCGAACTAGAAATCGGTCGTCATTACTCGGTGAACTTATTTGAATAATGTATTCGCGGTATTCACGTAGTACATTGGACCAAATTATAGCTTGCTCGCTATCGTTCCGCGTATATATTTGCTTGAATAATGCATTCTATGCTCTACATTAGTCAATGTTATTCAAGTTTGAATAACGCGCGCGCGTGTAGTATTTTCCGTATTGTTCGAAATTAAAATTCGAGACTGCTGTCGGTAATAGATGATCGAACACAGCAAATTTAGTAAATTAAATGAAATTTAATACTTGAGTTAATCGGATCAAGTTGTACGTACCAGTGGCGGATCTAACGGTAAGCGGACTAAGCGGCCGCGTGGGGCCCCGGGATACCATAGGGCCCCGAATTTTAAATTTAAAAATTTTTTTAATGTGTAACGATATGATATTTTTCATTACTTTTCTTTTTTGTTAATAAGTTTATGAGAGTTTTCTTGCAACTTCTATTTCTAACTTGAGTTTGAGGGCCCCAAAATTTATACCGCTTGGGGCCTCTACTTGACTAGTGCCGCCACTGGTACGTAGACTGTTAGGTATTCAACGAACAATGTTCTAAAATCAAAGATCGTTTGTCGCGTTTCGATCAATTTATTGTACGAAAAATATGAATAAAAATTCCTTTGGTTTCGTCGTACGTGCGCGTTCGAATGCGTCTTTTACGCGTAACTTTGTCATAATTCGGCAAGGATAAATGAGAAAGAAAATAAAAGGAAATATGTACGTGTTACGAGTGTGTAGTATGTTTGGGCTCGTTGTGTGCCTCGTTTGTTATGAACAATCAAGGTCTCCGGTGTGCCGAGTCTGTTTCATCGGAGTCCTAGCACGGTTTGTTTACGTGTCGTATGGAAATGTCGCGTTCGTTCCAGAGTAGAGGCAAATAATATGTATGTGTACATAGAATTGTACAGAGAAAAATACGTCGCGGACGCAAGCGAAGGAGAATCGACGAGTAACGTGTTACTACATACTGAAGTATAGGCTGATATTTTAACGCTGCTAAACTAAGAAGCGCCTGTGGTTTTACTATAACTTGTTTTTGATTATTGTCTACGGTCGTTTACCTTGACGCCGAGACTCGATCTTTGTGTTTATCGATATGGATTTAGGGACACTGATCGATGCTGCGCTATTGGGATTCGAAATGTATTTCGTCGCCATATTGGAGCTGGGGTGTTGGATCACTAATAATTATTTCTGACCGAATAAATATTGAAAATTTAATTTAATTGTTTTCGGCGCAACTGTTTCGATCACTTATTAAATCTAGCAATTTTATTATTATTATTTATTATTATTATTATTATATACGGACCGAGGTCCTTTTATACATGGGTTTACAGACGTTTTGTATGACTGCTAAAAACAAATAGAAAATAACAAAAATATACAAAAAGAACATAGAAAAAAAAAGAGAAAAAAAGTTTTTTCTTAACCTAAAATTTTTACATTCGATGGGACAAGCGCAGAACTCCGCAAATACAAATTTTGCAATAAACTTATTTTCTTTCCTAACGTTTCGGTTCAGTTTTGAACCTTTTTCAAAGGAAAAAATTGCATCTGCAATAAAATATACAGGGTGTCCCAGACCACCCGTACCACCCATTTGTAATCTAGAAAGTAGGTTATTTTCAAAAAGTCAAAGCGTTTCTTTTATAAATCAGGTGCGCTCTATCAAATGGTGATATTTTTAACTTCCGGTTTCGGCTGGAAATAGGTGATTTAGACCGGAAGTTACATTCTTCAAATGGAACATGGTATGTTTTTTTTACGGATTCGGATTCTATGCAGAAAAAAACAAGAAACTTTTCTCTGAAACATTTTTTCAAAAAATGTCATTTTACGTCCTTCAAGTAACCTTCAAAATGATTCTTGGCGAAATAATATTTTCACTATCTGCTCTTGGCATAACCCAGACAGATGCCAGAAAGATGGCAAAAGATCATCGCACAAAGTGGAAAATATTTTATTGATTAAGGTTCATTGCTTGAATAAAAAAAATGGGACATACATATTACACAGATAGTGGAAACATTATTTCGCCAAGACTCATTTTGAAGGTTACTTAAAGATCGTAAAATGACATTTTTTGCTAAAATGTTTCAGACAAAAGTTTCTTGTTTTTCTGCGTAGAATCCGAATACGTAATAAAAAACACCATGTCCCATTTGAAAAATGTAACTTTCGGTCCAAATTACCTATTTCCAGCCGAAATCGGAAGTTAAAAATATCACCATTTGATAGAGCGCACCTGATTTATAAAAGAAACGCTTCGACTTTTTGAAAATAACCTATTTTCTAGATTATAAATGGGTGGTACGGTGGTCTGGGACACCCTGTATATAATACAATAAATAGGGTAGGTAAATTGAAATTGAAACAAACAGGATGTAAATACATACTTGCTATAATAACTTTCGTTATGTAAATTGAGCATTGAAAAACTGATTTGTGCACGTTGAAGTTAAATATTGAAGTATATTCTTGTGAATTATATGTATAGTAACGAATGTACTTTGAAGTTCAATGAATTGTACTTTGGGGGTAGAAGAAATATTATAATTTTATCGTGGTTTCATAGCGTTTTACTTGGCTGTTACGATAAAGTTACATCTTGGCCGGAAACTGTTGGCAAGCACTCTATGTATACATATGTCTAAACCGATACAATTCTACCGAGGAACTGTGTTAAAATTAAATCCAGATCAACGAAACGGTCAATTACATATAATTACGTACACAGCGATTGCATAAAATTGCGCTCGCTCTCTTTCTTTGCGTCGCGTGATTCCGGCCACGGTAGAAACGAAACGAACGCGGAAAGTAAATTATCGATCGTTTAAAATGAATTTTGTAATCGTCCATACACGCGTAGGTATGATGTATGATGCATGTGTGCAATACACGCTGATACAATAAAGGAATTGTACATGGAAGGGGCACAGCAGGGAATCCAACGCGTGTAACTCATTTCTGCTGTGTCGCTTATGCAACAGTTGTTGATTTTTTAACGGCAATTAGTATAACGGTACGTCAGCCGACAGGTGTAAATACTGAACTCGTTTTGTCGAGCTGGGATCGATTAGTAATTGGTGATTCTTAGGATTTCGATTCACTGAACTGAAATTTCAAACCCGTTCTTCCATATCGTCTGCGGGTTCTGAGAAATTTCACTTCGATCGAAAAAGTTGAATTTTCAAGTTCGGCAATTTTTTGAGCGGTAACTATGTATGTATGTATGTATGTATATGTATTTTTTGTTACACAAAACTTTTCTTCGGACTGTCCCAAATACGCGAATCATTTGATTTAACTAAAAACAATTTAAACATTGGAAACTCTTTCGAAATAGATGATTCAACGAATTTTTCTATCCCGTATAGCGTCCCAAAGAAAATAAATGTTATCCATTAAACAAAATCTCGCATAAACGCGTGTAAGTCTCTGAGGGAGACGGTGAATGCGCAAACATTCGCAGACAAGTAACAACAAGCATCTCTGAAATACCACTGTGGGGGAGATCGGTGCGAAAACGTTCCGAGTTGTTTAGGCGAATTGCAGGAAACGTTTCGCGCGGTTAGAAGCCGCGCCGGGGAACGGACGGATACGAAAAAGAGCGGCACGCGAAACATTCGCGCCGACGCGACGCGACGCGACGCACAGTGGGCGAAATCCGGACAAAAATCGATTTTTAACTTTTGTTTAAATAACCGAAATCAATCATTTTACGTCTTTAACAATACCCTAAAGTTTATGAAAAACTACATAGTAAAATGAGTTAAAAGTTATTAAGTATAAGTTGATATTTATATTTAAGTATTGTCGTTAACGCTCATCCCTCTAATTTCATAATATTCTTGTCTGTTCAAACTCGTACACAGCTAGAGTTGCATGTAAAACTATACAAAAATTTGCTTATATAGCTCTTTATACATTGTATCGATAAAAATTTTTTTATATTTCTTTGAAATATGTTTAATAATCATTTTCAAGTTTATTAATTGACAAGCGTATTAACTCGATTTTGAATAAAAAAAGTAATTTCCGATGCACAATTTAATAAGACGGCCGGCCTCATTATGCCTGAACGAGACTAGGATAAATCTTTTTCTTAAAGTATCCTTAAAGTTATGAAACAAACCCCGTTTGCCTATTTTTGCCTATTGAAAAGATGTTAATAATATAATACTGTATGTATTTTCATGCAGACAGTTAAGTGCGAACACCCAGAATCAAGAAAGGCTATTTATGTGAATCTGTTGTAAAAAAATAGCTCGAATTAATATTGATAACAAATTGTTATTAACAAATAAATATATTTAAAAATAATTAATTAATATATCATATATATTATATATATATTATACAATTATGTATATTATAATTAATATATATTACTAATGTATATATATACATATTGTCTTCATGAAATGTCTTCCATACTAGATTCACCATTGTTAATTTTACAATTTTAATTTGAAATTCGAAATAAGCGACCCCAAAAACACACATTAGACTAGGATTATTTAAATAATTTCATTCAGTATTCAATGAATTATCGATTTTTGTACACATTTTCCGGATTCCACCAGGTTGCATCAGCGATTTTGAATTACATAATTTCGAATACAAATTCAAAATCAGCATCCCCAACAACTCATATATATCAATTTTCAAAAAAATCCATTCAGTTTTGATTTTCCGGTCTGCCATATTGAATCGACAATTTTGAATTTGATCGTTTTGATTAAAAATTTGAAATCTACGCCCAAAACAACCTAGAGATGCCAATCTTCTAAAAATTTACTGCAGAATTCACTAGATTATCGAATTTTGTCTATTTCAACCGGATTTCGCCCACTGTGCGACGCGACGTATTTATCATCCGAAGATAATGAAAATCGTTGCTCGATCTCCTCCCTGGCCGTGTGTAAATTAAGGTCGCGTTTCTGTCGAGTACTTTTTCTTCTCTTTTTTTTTTCGTTGCTCGTTCACGCGTGCATGCACACACGCGTGCGAGTGTGTAGATTCGTTTCACGTATTTCAGCGACGTACTATTTATAGAGCCTTCGTCAGTGCGTACAGTACCAGCCCCCTCGTACTCTTTCGTTGCTTGCTCTCTTGCTAGGGTGTAGATGAAAAACAAACTATGTATGTATTGCGAGACGAAAATTCGCACCTGCTACTCTGAAGACCCGTCCTGGCCGCCATTTTGAGCCCTCAGAGTCTTAGAGGTTCGCTAGAAGTTCCTTTCCGAGGGAGATTTGTTACTACCGCTTTAGTAGAAATTCTTTTGCGATGGAATATACAGGGTGAGTCATCAAACGTTTGTACCTCAAATATCTTTGTTGTTTCTAAAGATACGTAAAATATGGTAAGGATAAAGTTGAACGGTACAATGGGGCTGACACGATGCCAAAAAAATTTTGTTTTTATGTCATTTTTTTTAGAGATATCAAGGTCACCTTCATTTTTTTAAATGGAATGAGGTACTTTTTAATACATCAATCGACGCAGCTGGACATTCGTTATAAAAAAAGTACTAACCTATGTATGTCGAAAAGTTAGTAGTTCAGGAGATATTTCAATTTAAATAACTCTAAAATACCATTGCGGTCGTACTAATTGTAAGACGTTAGCGTTTACTTACTTGTGTAACGTCTTGGTACGACCGCAATGGTATTTTAGAGTTATTTAAATTGAAATATCTCCTGAACTACTAACTTTTCGACATACATAGGTTAGTACTTTTTTAATAACATGTCCAGCTGCATTGATGTATGTATTAGAAAATATCCCATTCCATTTAAAAAAATGAAGGTGACCTTGATATCTCTAAAAAAATGACATAAAAACAAAATTTTTTTGGCATCGTGTCAGCCCCATTGTACCATTCAACTTTGTCCTTACCATATTTTACGTATCTTTAGAAACAACAAAGATATTTGAGGTACAAACATTTGGTGACTCACCCTGTATATTGAATATGTATTTTTTTATTATTATTATTATATACGGACCGAGGTCCTTTTATACAAGAGCTTACAGACGTTTTGTAGCACTGATAAAAACAAATAGAAAATAACAAAAAAAAATCTTAACCTAAAATTTACATTCGAAGGGAATTTTGTTTCGAGGGGGAATTTATTTATCTTGTATGGTATATTATATTTTCTATTGGCTTGTTTCGGCACAATAGTGAACTAGTAGATTTAGGATTTTGACGTGTCTGTGTTACACGCGTGAATTTTGAAGATTAATCGATACGACAGAATAAACATTCTCGAATGTCTAAATTCTTCGCTGAAAGCAATTTAGCGAGTCGATTTCATCTCGCGTCGGATAAAAGGAACGAATGCGTGCCATGTGCCTCGGTTTTTGCATACCAGCGCCGAAAACCCAACAGTCGTGTTATTTTAATAGGTGGTCTGTTTGAACGAGGATGATATCGTTGCTCGCCATCCCTCGGTAACAACTAATTATAGAGTCTCGCAGCGTTCTACATTTAATACTCTCTCGCCGATTCGAAAAGTTCGAGACCAACGGAGCACGTTTCCTCGGGATCTCTCGTTTCAAGCGAAGAAAAATCGCAGTTTCCTCCCTCTGCCAGGAATTCTTAGTTTGGTCATCTAGCCAGGGGGGATTGCTCGATAAATTTCTTCGCCGATAAATTTCATGAAAGCGTCTTTCGCGACAGGCTCGACCGATTTTCGGCTGTTTCTTGGCAATCGCGAATTCGGGCCACGCGAAATTTATGAGGAATTTCGCAACCACGGGGTGGTCTATCGACCGCGACACCAAATCGAAAGTATCGATCAATCTAAAAACTATACATAGCGAGCTTCAAACCAGGGACCCTAACTGTTGTAACCAAAATGAAAAAAAGTCATGGAATAACAAATATTGATGAGAGAAATTTATTTCGATCGCTCATAACAGGTATTGATAAAGGAAATTTGTAATAGTTATTATTAAATAGTGCAACTTTCAAATGGTAGACAATCAATTATTTCATAAATTGTTTATTCATAAAATGAATTGCCGCAATCAAAATTTAATGTAACAAACATGAGTTTTTCCAAATTTTCTCCTGACAAATTACACCGCAAATCATCTAGCGTTAATTTTAGAGCAGAAAAGGCTCGTTCAACGCTAACCTGAGTTGCTGGCACAGCATGAATTTTGCACGCTAGTTTTGATAAATATGGGAGTCTAAATTTCTGATTTTCCCAGTACATAATCTATAATATTTTCGTCTATATCCATACGTTTTTCCCGGTAGTTGTCAATTTCAACGGATGCCTTACTAATTTCGGGACAACTCATATTGATCAATTCATCGTCCGAGGAGGCTGAATCCACTTCCATTGCTCTTATAGAATTTTGCAGGGAAATGTGAGCAGTCGCGGGGAGTATTCCGTCATTTTGTAAAAAATTAAGTGGATTTGATTCCTCTTGCTCCCTCAACTCTTGAATTGCATCTCTGTGTTTCTGTTACCGTCCTACAGAAAATTTATGTTGTGAAATTCTTAGTGAAATATATAACACTGGTTTACAAAATGAAATTGATTTCATATACATTTGATGAGTTTTCTTATGGACTTTTCTTAGAGACTTTTCTTATGGTTTTTCTTTCGCTGAATTCGAAAATGAAGGTTAAAATTTTTTTTAAAATCTGGATTATTTTCGGCAATATCTTTCGAACCTCTTAACCAATTAAAGTACCCATTATACATATTTATTCATCATTTCAATCTCTTTCATCTGGTACCAAGAACGACCAAATCGGACCCATCCAGCTCCAGATATGGTTTTTAAAGTGAAAAGAGGTAAAAACATTGAAAAAATCACGAAATCTTAGAAACTGTTTCATAAATAAAATTTTAACCTTGATTTTTTCGAATTCAGCGGGAGAAAATCAATAAGAAAAGTTACCTCTTATCAAATGTACATGAAACCAATTTCATTTTGTAAACTAGTGATAATTAGAGAAAAAATTATATTATTAGAATATGCAGTACTGAATGCTGACAGTAGCCAGAGTCAGTTAGAGTAACTACTCTAAAATCATCGCAGAAACATACCAATATTAACGAATCAATCATAGGATTTTTGACATTTTAACCATTTTGTTCTTCGATGTTTTTTCTTTATATCTTGTGTAGATTATCTTAAATATGAGTAATAATCAACTTTTTATTAATGATTTTTATCGTGGAAAATTTTAGAACAACTGTTATTTTTGGTCCCTGCTTCGAACCGTTTGGGAATCCTCACTTGAAACATGCAAAGCTCATGATACATACTCGCGTTCCGCTGGGAGATTGATCAACGGACCGAAACTAATCCATCAGAGACTCTTTGGTTCGAGGAAAATCTTGCGGATGATGCGATGACGTACCCGATGCATCCGAGATGCATCCGAGATGCATCCGAGATGCATCCGAGATTGCGGGAAGAAGCGTGTGCTTTGTCGGCGCAACAAGTCGCGTTAAACGGCACTTGATTATGCAACCTATCGTTCCGAAGTCTATGTATGACAGGCGTCGAACACATTTCCATAATGATGGACTCGCGGCACGATAAACTGCTGCTCCGCGATCCGATGAACGATTAGTTTCGGCACCGTGGAATTGCGGCGGGCAATTTCCTATTAGCGGCTGCCGCATGCCGTTAGCCGTGCAATTTACAATTTCGCTGCCGAATTACTGTTCGTTGGAACTCGTTTGCCCTGTCTGCGCTCCCAAAGGTGTGAACTACACTCCGGGACAAAAAGATAGCACACTTTAAAATTAACGTAATATTATTTATTTAACATTACAACCAAGGTTTTATTTTTACACAGTCTTGCAAAATATCTCTATAAACAGACATAAATGAAATTGAATTGAATTTCGCCAGTCTATACAATTTTATTAAAAAAAAAGAATTTTCAAGGAAATTTGGTGTGACAAAATGATAGCACATTTAACTTAAAATTATGTATAACAGTCAATCAACGAATGATAACTAATGCTTAATATTTTCTGGCTCCTCCTTTACATTTAATAACAACCATCATTCTCTTTGGCAAAGATTTATAGAGTTTTTTGCTCTAATTGCTCCCACTCATCTTGAATACATTTTTTTAATTCGGCAATATTTCCAAATTGTCTGCCATTTCTATATACAGCTCGGGCAAGATTTCCCCAACAATTTTCAATAATGTTGAGGTCGGGTGATCATCTTGCCGGCCAATCTAGAACGCGAATTTTTTCTCGAGAAAAGTACTCTTTTACTATTTTTGCAGTGTGTACAGCGGCATTATCCTCCTGAAAAGTAATCAGCAATTCTGGTCGCGTACGTGTTTATTTGTTCGTGAATCATTTCCAAATACATTTTGCTATTCATTTTTCCTGTTATAAATTTGATTTCCATTTTACCATAGTACCCGATACCGCATCAAATCATCACACTACCATCTCCTATTTGCCGACAACTCAAAAACTGTTCCTCTTTTCGCATATCGTGAAATTAGTAACCCAGACCATTAGGTCCATCTGAGTTAAACCTCTTTTCATCCGTAAATATTATTCTTCGCCATTTCTTTCGCATACGAATATTCTTTTTCGCAAAGTGTAACCGATTGTTCTTATGTTGCACAGTTACCCAAGGCTTTTTCTTTAATTTTCTTCGTTGCATGTATTTGCATTTTTGTAAAACACGTCTCACATTCCTTATATTAGCGTCTACACCAACACTTTGAGCAATTTGCCTCGCAGTCATCTTAAAATTGGATGCTGCTCTTAGTATTGCACGACGCGGCGTTCCCGGGCACTTAGACCTTGCGGACGCGTCCGGAACTCTTCTTTTTACTATAGTTTTCGGGATTTTTCAAGAAATTCATTATTACTTTTCGACTTCTGTTCATAATTTTTGCTGTTTTTGTCACTGAATATTGTTCTTCTTCCAATTTTATTACAGTGTTAATTTCACACGCGTTCAATCTCTTTCCGCGACCCATTTTTGATAATACTTTGCCTTTTTTAAACAAATATACAACACGAGATAATATCACAGACTTTATTAACTATGTTCCGAGGTTGATGTTCGCAATTCGCGAGCTTCAGTATAACTGGGAAGCGTAGATTTACTACACGTGCTATCATTTTGTCCCACTTGCGAACCACAATATGTGTTTACGTTTTCATTTGTAGAATTCTGTTGAAGTAAGTATTGTCGATGATATTCAGTACATTATACATAGAGGCATGTCAGAATACGTTTACATCATAAAATACTAATTTTCTTCAGTTTATTCTACCAAATGAGAGAAAATAGACGATGTGCTATCTTTTTATTCGGGAGTGTACGCTCGTTAACGCCAAATTCAAAGCTGGAAGATTGTACTTCATGATAGGTCCGTCTAACTTTCAATGAGAATTTCAAACGAAAGAGCAGCCACGAAATCGTCGAAAGCACATTGTACCTTGCAAGATCGAGAATCATTGGAAACGAACAATGCGATCGAAAACGGTAATTTGACGTAACACTGTGCAATCGGTTGGAAAGTCCATCGGCAACGGTTGCGCGTCAGCGGATAGATAGAGGCATAAACGCCTGTTGCGTCAACGATCGCATCCTTGACAGTGACTCCATGCAACCCCCCACTCGGAATCCTGCACTAAATTGCAATCGGCGACGCGCGGAAAAGGTGAGGAGGATGCCCGCGTTGATCCCGCCTCGTTTTACGCAGTAATTTTTCCGTCACGTTGAAAGCAACACGGAAACACGGCCCCCCCGGCGCCGACGGCGCAGTGTTCCGCATGGATCGATCGAGGCTTCGTTCGATCTTCGGCGATCGGCTGGATCTTTTTCGCAACGGAGAAAACATGTTCGTCGACAGGGACTTTTATCCGGCGGATCATAAAACGGTGATCAAGCTACGGTAGGTGTAGACCCTACAACGAGATGATCCACGATGATTTCTCGTATCGGTTTGGCTGCGATCCAGACCGCAAGCAACAAACGATCGCGGACGATGACAAGTGCGCGCGCTCGGACGGTGTACTTATGGCAAGCGATCGGTTTCTGGGACTGATCGATCATCTCTCGTTCATTGAAACGAGAGGAATCGTGATCGTTTTCCGTCTGCCGGCAAATATTGTAATCATTCTTCTGTGGAAATATCGAGGATAACGAAGTTGCGTCACTGTTTATTCGAAATGTATTTCCCTAGCGTTAAAAAACTCGGGTATTTTTGATTTCATGGGAGATAAACTCGCCGCGTAACGCTTGTTCGTAAGCGACGCACGAACTAGCCGCGAAGAAACTTGTCTGTCAAGGTCTTGGTTGTGTAAAAGTTATAAATTATTCGCGCGGCGTCTAGATCGAGTTCTCGTTTTAGACAAGAACACAGGAGCAGCAGAAATAGAGCCCTCCTCCCTCGTTTGAATCGAATCGAATCCAATCCAATCCAGGTGAAATTTGAGCTCGTCTCGTGTTACGGCGCGGCGCGCGAATTTCTGCACGTACAATCTCGGGTCCAGAGATCTGCTCGATCATATCGCGCATCGATCATAGAATTTTCATCTTCGTAGAACTGCGGAATTTTTCTTCTTTCTGATATTACTATACATACATCTGCTTTTTATTCTCTTTTACTACGTTTCATTCGGTTTTACTACGTTTTTTTAGCTATTAAGGGTGTTTTACGAAAATGTCTGAACCTAAATCATCACGCAGAAAAGGTGTGGTCCACTTCCAATCAGAGTTGTGCTAATTCAATTACATTGTAATTTAATTATGTTGTAAGTGAATTTCTATATATGTAATTGAAATACAATGTAATTCAATTACGTCGTAAGTGAATTACTATATAATTGAAATACAATGTAATTCAATTACTAAGTATTTTAATCAGATGTGTAATTGAAATACGATTTATAATTGAAATAGAATATATAATTGAAATACGATGTATGATTGAAATAGAATATATTGTAATTGAAATAGAATATAATTGAAATACAATATAATTAAAATACAGCTCTCCAAATTATAGCCCAGAACTTTGAAGAAGTACGATATATTTTTATGTTTTTCTTTCATATACTTGTTTGCTTTATGGTTGAAATTTAAAAAATGTGTAACGCAGAAGTTATTTCTGTTCAGATATTATTTTATAAATAATAAATCCCTTCTGTATGCAACGTACACATGGATTTTTTAACCTCTTCTTACCTATTACTTTATCATTCTTTAATTTTTAATTTTAATTTAATTACATCGTAATTCGTAATTAATGTAATTTAATTACGAAGCATTTTAAAATTGTACTGTAATTGCAATTACGAATTACATTGTAATTCAATCACAATATATTTTATAATTGAATGCAGTTGCAATTACGAATTACATTGTAATTTAATTTATGAAGATCTGAATTATAAATTACAATATAACTGAATTACAACGTATTTTATAATCGTGCTCCATTGCAATTACGAATTACGTTGTAATTTAATTGAATGAAGATCTGAATTATAAATTACAATATAATGGAATTACATTGTACTCCGTTGCAATTACGAATTACATTGTAATTTAATTGAATGAAGATCTGAATTATAAATTACAATGTAATTCGATTACTTTATAATTATAATTCCTGGAGTAATTCAATTGAAATTCTGCACAACTCTGCACAACTCTGCTTCGAATTCGCGTTTGCAAAGTGTCCAGGTGTCTTGTAGTCGATCACAGATCGTTGGTTTACCCGTGGGTGGTGAATATGGACCATTACGAGGTCCGAGGACTCATGGCTGGCGGTGACGCAATCGTTGCTGCTCAGGGACGGCTCGCCGCAAATAGACAAGTATCGTTCGAAATAAATGCTCTCCGGCGAGAGCTTCTTTCGAAAATGTTTTCTAGCTTGCCCGTCGATGAGTCAGGCAAAAGCACCGCGCCGCGCCGCGCCGCGCCGCGCGAATCATTCCCAATGTCCTCTCTTTCACCTAACCCCTCTTTCGGTTTTCATCGGGACGAGTAAACACAGCGCAACCGTCTCGGATTCGCGCGAGAGAATCTCATTTCGAGATCCGTTGGAAACCGAGACGAGATCCGATTTTAATCAATGATAGAGGCGCGTTGGGTTTCGCGGATGTATTTATAGCGATGATCGGAGCATTCGGTCCCGGGGACGCATAGTGTAACTGTGAAAATGATTTTCAGCTGATTGCGGAATCTGTTGCGCAATCTTCGCGGTATTCACCCCCAAACTAAAATTATACGACTTAGGGCTGAAGCAAGAAGAATTCTTGAACCTAAAAATTGTCTGCTTCATTGAAAATTGAAATTCATCAAAATTGAAGACAAGAAATTCTGCAGAATCGCGTAGAATGTACCCTACTGTCTAAAAGGCACAGGTTTGAATTTTCTCGAACAATGTTATTTTCCTTCCTAGTTTCGCAATGCTTCGTCGCGTCGGATGGAAATGAATCGCGTGCAACACGTTGCATTCGGTGTACGAGTAGACGCGGAATCGATGCTCGAAACTTGAGGAACGTGCAGCCGCTGTCGTCGTCCACAGCTGAGATTTATGCCCTCTCTCAGCTAACAATAAGGCTGTGGCAGTATGGCGTGCCGAAGAATGATTAGCGCAGCGTTTCATACTCTCGCGCTGCTCGATTCGATTCGAACGATCGCGGTAGCCTGTCGATGTATGAGAAAACTTGCAAATGTCGCTTGTATCGTGTGCAGACACTATTTCTTTCCAGCAAGATTTGTTACCATTGGAATCGACCGAAAGGAAAATGGTATTGCAAAGCGTGATTTTCCTTTCCTTTTAGACCCCCGTCCTCCGTCTTCAAGGCCAGGGACCTCGTCGCGTTTACTATTCATAGATTTAAGCTCGAATGCAAAGGAAGACAATGGCTCTTCAACCCCTTGGAAAGCGGACGCTTTTGAAAATTGTGCGAAAGTCAAGTCCATTTGTGTGCTCATTCTTCTAGCTTTTTTCCTACATCGTTTCATGGGTACTTTACCAATCTTTTGAACATTGCTTTAAGGACACGTTATCTAGAGTTGGTCATCTTCTGATTGTAAGGTGTATAAAAGAATTTGTTTCAACATAGCCGAGAGCACTTGGTATTAAACAATACATTGTTTACCGATATGATATGACGACCGTCGCACAGTGGTCTGGAGACCCCGTTTTCTTGGCCAAAATTCAATT
Source organism: Lasioglossum calceatum (assembly GCA_963966675.1). Taxonomy (NCBI): domain Eukaryota; kingdom Metazoa; phylum Arthropoda; class Insecta; order Hymenoptera; family Halictidae; genus Lasioglossum; species Lasioglossum calceatum. Next base: position 13,007,020 of record OZ016551.1, on the reverse strand, counting down.
TTTCAACTTTAATATATTGAAACATTTTTTTTTCCTATAAAGTAACAACCCTTCAAAGCTCCCAAATCCAAAATATTATTCATTTTAGATAATTCTGTGGTGAGATACAGCGTTCTGAAGGCAAAGTCGGAAAACTCAAAGTAAAATAAAACGTTTTAGATTTCAATCATCAAATATCAGAAAACAGATTTTAATGATGGTTTTATATATGTTAATAAGCGCATTTCAAATATTTAATCCAGTTTTAAGCATTGTTTAGTCCATACGCGAATAGCGTAAATTTAAAATAGCATTTTAAACTTTGAAAAGAATTATACAAAAACGCTTAAGAGCGCTAAACATCGGACTTGCTTTATATGAAAGCTTGAACATTTACCAAGAAGTGCATGTAAATTTTAACTGCATACTCCCGCAATCTTGAACTATAAACGGATTTTAACAAATACGGGCCCGCGGTTATTCGACGCCTGGATACACAGTTCCGCACAGTGTTACCAGATGGGGGAAATCAAAGATATATGATGTACCCCCTCTCTGATGACCAGAGCGCGACGGGGCATACGCAACGTGTCGGTGGAATAGGGAAGCTGAATAGTGGAAGGGGAAAAGGAGGAGAGATTTCCGAGAATTTGGGTACCGATACTACCGATCGGTTCCGCATAGCAGCTTAGAATTACAATGTGTGTATATTTTTTCAGAGACCCCGAAAACCTCTTATTACTAGATTTTGCATAATTCCTATGAAGAATTCAATCTTGGCTACTTTCCCGCGATTTCTACATAGACAATAGGCAGTGTGAGAATTGTTAACACGATTTTTCAAATATTTCCGATGATCTGAGAAAAAAATGTTTCCAACGAAAGTCAATCAGTATTTACTTTTCTACAAACTTCAATACAAAAAGTTAAAGAAAAATCTATTTCTCTATAAAAAATCAAGGTCACCTCAATTTTTTAAATATCAACATGTATTTTTTACTTCAAAACATTCTAACTGGTATCAAGGCGAATCCAACGACCTATAATAATATTGAACCTTAAAATAACGCTATAATAGTTTCGGCCACAAAAAGCGAGCTACCAGATCACTGTGCGTCGCATCGGGAATGCGGGAGATTTGAATTACATGTACGTATATCCATTTCGTAAGCCAAACAAAGTACATAGCTTTAATGCCCGCGATCTACGATCTACGATCTGCGATACACACACGGTGGATCGTGTATCTACAATGTGCGCTCTCGCATAGGCTCGGGCAGGCTATGTTGCCGCTTGACCTATTCTCTGTGATTGAATTAAGCGATTGACTCGTCGTTAACCATTCATAATGCGTAACAAGAAAATAGAATTACGTCAATTGTTCGATAGCCGAGATCGCATCGCCATCGAGTTCTTCGAAAACGACAATTTCTTGGTACACTCAAATCCGTAATTGCTCCAACTTTCCCGCGCCTCTTCTCTCAACATCTTCGAGATCGCGAATTTTCGAGAACGTCACGGAGTCCGTGCGTGTAGACCCCGGTGTAAAGCGAGCCGGCTCTCATTCAGTAGCTCGAACAAAGAGTACAAAGAAGGGGCGTGTTTCCGCAAACATCCGTTTAAAGCAAGAAAAAACGAAGAAGAGGGTGAGGAGAGTAATCGTGTGCAGGAAGAAGCAGCGTCTTTGGTTCGGCTACAATTGGTCATCCCCAGAAGAAGAAGGAGAAGAAGAAGAAGAAGAAGAAGAAGAAGAAGAAGAAGAAGAAGAAGAAGAGGAAGAGGAAGAAGAGGATAGAAGAAAGAAGAAAGAAGAAGAGAGGCAGTGAAATTAAAAGAGGTCTCTTTTCTGTTTAGGACGGCCCCTTTCACACGGCACAAAGGCCAAGCCATATCGAGTGGATCGCGATCTGTCTGTCAAAATGTCTTTTAGAGTAAAACGAGCGGGAAGAGCATGAGAGAGACTCAGACAACGATTATTCTCGGCAGGAGAAAGGTCCTAGGCTGGTGTCTCGGCAGAAACAGCTAGGAGAGGTCAACCGTGCCGAGCAGGATCTCTCTCCCGAGGAATGAATCGTCGAGAAAGGCCACACGATATTTTATCATCCAACTCTCTAGACTCTAGACGATTATGCTATTTCGTGACTAGGACTAGGCTCCTTGTGCCACGGCGCGGCGCGGCGACTAGAATGTGGCAAGCGGAATTTCGGAGGGAAAATGGACGGGCCTCCGACACGGAAGCGTGTAATCCACTCTAACTGTTCTAACGAGCTTGAAGTTTCACCCTTGCAAAGTGAATACGAATTTCGAGGAAAATCTAATTGCAATTCTCTTTTAAGGATTTCTGTACCTACGTCTTTGAATATTTATTTATTTCATTTAACATGCACTGGCTCTATTAACGACTCTATTGTTGGTCTCTTGAGATGTTAATCTCGCGTTCGGACTGTTATAGATGTCCTCTCGAGTACAAAGTTATTATGTATTTCCATCTGCACAGTTCGAAAGTTGTTCGACAAGCGTAAAGATAGACGCAGAACTTCCAATTTCCCTCTGGCAGACTGTCAACGTATAATTTATAAACATCGCGCATAAACATAGCGTCTACGGCGTTCGGCCGAGGCGTACTTGACCTAGAAAGACGGCTCGAGAAAAATCGATGACTGACACACGGTCACGACAATGGGTTGACCGATGATCGCCCTTCGATTCACCGGGCTGCGAGCTTTTCCTCGTCTGCATTCCTAGGAGTCCGCTGCGCTGGTACAATAGAGGTCCACGCGCACGGACTGCATTTTCTCGAACGAAAATTTTAAATGTATCCAGGATGATCTATGTATTCATTTTTAGAAATGCTCATTTCCTGGAAACGTAAATCCCTCCGTACAGAATCAACGTAATCACCTCCTCTAAGCAATCGAAGACTTAATTCAAGAATTTCAACTTACATCGATCTTTTTATACGCATCTTAATAATTAAGGAACGTGGACTGTCTCGATTCTGTCGTCTCGCCTTCGTTTTTGCTGCCAGCAGAAAAACTAATCTCTTCCTCTCTCCGAGGATAATGACCGTGCATTCTATTTAGAACTATCGACACATATCTCTGGGATCACCGTCTTCGTTTTTATCGTTCTACTTCTCTCCTGTCGGTTCGTTCCTAGCTATTCATTTCTTTTTACGATCGCAACGGATAAAATGGAGCGTGCGGACACGTTAGGTCGCGTGACGGGATATACGGACCACGATTGCCTCGTCGAAATTGTCCCATTCGGTGCAATTTGCGATGACAACGAATATTTGTCGGCGAAACGTTTCACGGGAAATAATGTCTTCCGTTTGCGGCCCATTAGACAGTCGATCGAACCTTTTGTCGTTTCGGAGACTCGATTATGTTCGCTGGTTTTATTACCAAACTGATCTTCGTGCAAATTCAATCTTCGATTCGAGCAGTTCACGAATAATTTCCCAAAGTCATCTCGAACTATGTCGGTGACATTTTCAAATATTTTTCTACAGCGAGTTTTATTTGAAACTGTTGGAAATCTTGTTCTGCGTGGCATTCTATATCGAGCATTCAATTATGGAAGTTTCTAGAAATAGTGCTATAAAAATCAGTGTTGTTAGCGCAACCTGACGGGTTTATGGGATGTCCGGAGCATCCCCATGCCCAGGATCATCCCCCATGGGACGCGAAACGTGAAAGTAAATCACAAGTCCCGTGATCGCATGGTAACAGCTGTTTTTCTCCGTTACGAGCAGAACTAGGACGACAAGGGATTATCGAATTCCTTAAAATAGCCGAGTTCTCTGTGGAAGGACAGAGAAAACGAGCCAGGGGGTTAATATCGAGCCATGACACCGCGTCGCAGCTGGTGCACTATTTTAGTATCCTCCAGGTCGGCGGCCTCCTCGAAGAGGACGCGTCGCCACTTCCGGTTATCGGTTTTATGGAGCCTATATCTGTTTTTCTATAAATAACCTGGGCTGGTTCGCTGACAAATTAATTCGCGACCATCCCCTGACGATCCCAACACGCCTATTTAGCAAATCTGACCCTCTTCTGATAGAACTTTAACTATGCCCAAATAGTATCTTTAACTTGTGTAAATTGATTAGAAACCATGTCTATCGTACACTAATGGGTTGTTAAGGGTTAATGGAAACAATTTAGCGCAGCATCGATCGATACATGTCCCACAATAGGGACGATCTCGCTTATGGCATTAATCAGCACCGTGTGCGACGTGTTTCGAGTCGAGGCAGTACCAACCGATTTCCTGATTTTGGAAGAGAATGCGAACAGGTATGATCAGTTTAATCGCCGTCACCAGGGATGTGATCAAGTTCAATATGTACTCACGAATCCGAGTCAAGTTCGATAACCAAGTTTCATTTCATGGGTTTCGATTACTACCTAAAAGCAATAAAAGTTTCAATGATTATACTTGAAAAAGTATTCATTGTATACAAGTAGTTATCGAACCTCGGAATGAGTACTTACAAGTTTCGAAAAGATACTTATAAGTAGGTACTTCGATGTTGAAAGTAATTGAAACTTCCACAAGTAGTACTCGAATCTTGGAAATCAGAACTGCATATATGTATGTATGTAGTAGGTTTTAAGCACTTTCTTTATTAAATTCGTAACTATTTAAGAATAGTATTTCATTTACAATACTTGGTTTTATCCTATTTCTTTTTTTACCCATGATATTCCCTGCTTTTGAAACAACTATTTCTGAAGGTACAGTAGTGGCCATTATACAAAGATAGTCACGTGCAATTTTTGATAAAATGGGCTACTTGATTGAATTTTCACGCCAAAATAATAACGGGTCTTCTTTGCGTTCTAAATATTGTGATTTTAGATAATTTTATATAAGCTTGCAACAGAGATGGGAATTAATCGATTAAAATTTTAATTATGATTGATTGATTAATGTGTACGATTAAAAAAAAATCGTCGATAAATCAGCGATTGATTCAATCGATTGAAGTTTCTTTTGTTTTTATTAGTAACATCTTAGACCACTATTGGCCCATAGATACATATATTCATACATATATTCATACATATTGTTATACAAAAATTACAAAAATACAGTACTCTCTTATAAGATTGATGAAGTTAATTGTCAATCGTTGATTAAATGAAGAAACCGTCGAAAAATCGGCGATTGATTCAATCGATTGATGAAGTTAATCGTCAATCGTTGATTAAAAAAAGAAATCATCGAAAAAAAACATAAAAGCATAAAAGTAAACAGAGATTATATCGTATACAGTGTTGGGCAAATTTTATTTTAAATAATAAATAAACGTGTGATTTTTATATATATAATTGTGCAAATAATTAAACTTTTTATTTAAATAAAAATAATTTATATAATTCTAAAGTTGATCTATTTGTTATTTCTTATTTGCAAATAAAAGATTATTTATTATTTGGATTGAGGTGGAAATCAAATAAATAGTTTTTGGTCTTCTCTTATTTCTTGTATTTTGTATACAGGGTGTCCCAAAATTCCTTCAACAGCCGGAAATGGGAGGTTCCTGAGATCACTTGAAGCAACATTTTCCTTTGCAAAAATGTTATCCGCGGCTTTGTTTAGGAGTTATTAACGAAAAACACGGACCAATCAGAGCGCGACCTAGACGCGAGTTGGCACAGTCGGCCAATAGACAGTTGGCGCGCCGGACCGACTTTTCCAACTCGCGTCTCGCGTCTAGGTCGCGCTCTGATTGGTCCGTGTTTTTCGTTAATAACTCCTAAACAAAGGCGCGGATAACATTTTTGTAAAGGAAAATGTTGCTTCAAATGATCTCAGGAACCTCCCATTTCCGGCTGTTGAAGGAATTTTGGGACAACCTGTATACATATTGTAAGGAGGCTCGACACGTCACGATCCTTTGCTCGCTCGACGGGAACTGTTTATTTAACAAAAACTCAACGTAACATACATTTGTTAACAAAACGTTAACGCAACGCATAAGTCAATAAAATTATATAATATTATATATAACAGCATAAATCAATAAAACTATATGTATACAACAGGTAAACATATATGAGTGAAACAATCAGTCATTAGTCATCCATACGGTGGTATAAACATTCTTACAATATGTACAATGAACACGTGCGCGTTTTTTGTCTGCTATAGCAACCTTTTCAGGTATACCGGGTCGCCGCGGTCGGGCCCGTCCGGAGGGCTTAGCTGCCTATAAAAAAATACAATTAACTTTATTATTTTAAATAATTCATTTAGAATTGCACAAATAATAAATAATTATTTTTGCTTTTTATTTGAATATCCAAATAACGAAATACTTGTTATTTAAATAAATTTATTTATTGCCCAACACTGATTATGTATAGACCAAATGACAATACACCTAAATTCAGTTTACATTTTTTCAGTATTCATACAGTTTTGATTGCGTATTTTTTCATTTCGAAATTTCAGCAGTTAATCATTACTCAATTATCCGATTGACGATTAATAATCGTTAACCGCAATTAACGATTAGTAAGTATTTAATTGTTAACCGCAATTAACGACTAAACTAGGAGATTAATTGTTAATTGCGATTAACGATTGAAGTAGAAATTTAGTCGTCAATCGTTGATTAAATTGCCCAACTCTGGCTTGCAAGAATACGGAAATTCGTAACGATATTCATAAAAATTTCGAAAGTTTCGAAACTGTTCGACCAAGGTTCGAGTATACTTGCAAGTATTATTTACGTTTACCACAGTACTTGTAAAGGGTTCGAAACTGTCTGGCAGAGGTTCGAGTATTCTTGGGAGTATGTACTATTTTTTTTCTCGAAGTACTTATAGAGAGTTCGAATTCCATCAATCAAGGTTCGAACCTGTTTGCGAGGTACTTGATCCCATCCCTAGTCGTCACTGTGGCCTGTATCCTGTAAACGTGAACGAAATGCAATTTTCGGATCTTGAAACAATCCTAACCCTTTAGTTCACGTTTTCCCGGATCGGTAGCACAGTGGGTCGTTGTTTGGCTTTGCAGTGATCGAAATAGCTAATCCTGTCCAGCAGACAGGCGTGATCGATGTCTAACGCTTAGGCTCGCGGAACGTCTCTTGACAATTATGGTCTTCTTAATCGCAGCGTTATTATATTCTACTCACTGTATGAAGTTAGTTTACGTTTTCAGTAAGTTAGAGAAACGACTATTTATCTGCGTTTCGATATTATCGATATACATATTCTGTACAGTGCAATTCGAGTCTAAGTCTATGCAATCACTTTAATTCGTGCGGCTGATTGGCATGATACGGACAGTTGGTTTTAGCCTGCCTAATTGTTGAATTGCCGAGTGATCTAATGCTGGATGACGCGAACGCTGAAGATACCTATAGTATAATAATTATTTTCATGAGTGTGCTATACCTAAAAGAAGCTTAACAATTTCCTTTGAAACAATAATTTTAAACAAACTTATTAATGCAGATCCTTATGCGAGATAACAATTTTCAAAGTTCATTTTAAAACATACAGTGATTCCCACTAATATTCGGACCAGGGCTGCCATATGAGGCCCCTTAATTACGTTTCCGTCCCTCGCCTAGATGCTCCGTAAAGCCTGCCTTAGCTTCTCCCACTCTTACCACTACCGCTGCCGCGACCGAGTCGGTAGCATGCTTCACGCGGTACGCGGCAGGCGGTAGTGGTAAGAGTGGGAGAAGCGAAGGCAAACTTGACAGAGCATCTTGGCGAGAGACGGAAACGTAAGGGGCCTGGCGGGGCGCGCATATGGCAAGCCTGATTCGGACACTCTTAAAAAGACCATAACTTTTTAAATATTGGAATATACGACTTGACATTTTTGGAGAAGTTAGAACAATTGGTTAGCTACCCAACGTGACAAACATTTTTGAAAAAAACTGCAAGTTGTCGGAATTGCAGAGAAAATACTAACAGTTGTATTTTTCAACTTTTTTATGTGGACTTATATGGAAAATTTAGAAAACACGTTTCATAGATCTGTATCAATTAAACATATTCTGAAAATTTCATAAAAATCGGTCGATGTTGTAATGAACTACGAACGTTTAAAGATGGTAAATATTGCAGTTTTTCACGATTTTCGGCCTAAAACTGCAATCAATCTAAGGATCTTTCAATGCCTGTCGTTTTGTCCCGCATCAACCGATTTCTATGAAACTTTCACAGTGCATATAATTGACACAGATCTACAAAACGTATTTTTGAAAATTTCAATAAAGGCCCGCATAACCAGACGAAATCCAATTTTTGAAAAAATTTCTTTCCACATTCTGTAGTAAACTAATTGCTCTAGCTTCCCAAAAAAGTTCAAATCGCATAGTCCAATATTAACAAACTAATCGTTTTTTTTTAGAGCGTTCGAATATTAATGGGAGTCACTGTAGAAATTAGAGAAGAATGAATGCGCAACGATAAGATGAAAATGTTAAAACGTACATTGCTCGGCAATCCGACCATCATACGGAAAGCACAGAGGCTCTATAAACAAGAGTGCCGTGTACAAACGCGCGTTTTTCAAATAATAATGATGGGGATGAAGCTTCCGGTGCTCTATAATACTTTACACTTCTCTCTTTCTCTCTCGCACACTTGTAAATACGGAGGAAACCGTCTAATTCTATCCTGGGAATGGATCTTTTTTGGAACACCTCTTGTACGCAAAGTTTCTTGGCGATGAACCTGTCGTCCATTTCCTGTCACTGTTAACACAGTCACTGCGAAATCACCACTGAGAAACACGAAATTAAAATAATTTGTTCAATTGGACCGAGAAAGCTGGAACGAATTCTAAAGAATAATCGTGGTACGATCGTGGTTTGTCGTCAGGGAACGATAGAAATGTTCGTAAAGAGTGTTAGCGATTTTGTCGAAGTAACATTTGAATCGCTGAAACGAAAAGTAAAAAAAAGGATAAGAGGATTATGATAATATAAAAACGGAAGCGATTCGAGAAATAAAAAGCTAACCAACCAACCGAGAATTTTAACAAAAATAATAATGCCCCCCGTTTCCCCCCTGCTCGACTTCTGTCTCGCCTTCTGATTGGCTCTCTCTGCATTGGCACGTTGGTGACTAACTTGAAGTCGACATCACACGAGCTCCAGCGAACACCGTACGTCGACGTCCTCGAAGACCGAAGGTTGGGACAAGGTCGACCCTGCCGCACCGCCAAAGCGGTCCGCATTCGACAGCTTCAAAAGGTGACACCACTGTAAACAAAAACACGCACAGAAAAAACAATAAACAAACGAACAATCGCCGCCAACGAAAAACGTGTTCCGGGTTTCCGGGACACGCCTTCATTTTAGCCGACTGCAGCGTATTGCATCACCGCACCGGCGCGGCGCGGCGCGGCGCACAGTGTGCCAGAAACCGATCTTTTTGGACAAAAATCTGCCGACAACTCAGTTTTTCATCGATCCAATTGGAATTTTTTAAAATGTTCGTGAAGGACTATACTTTGATGACGTACTGCGCGAAAATCGTTAACTCTCACAATCCAGAATCCTTATCTACAAAGCCCAATAACTCCGATACTTCATCCGCCCATACCATAAATTTGCATATCCCAGCTGAGTTGCCGACACTTCTCAACCCTAAACCCTAAACCGCAATATTTTAAACTGTAAATCTGGCCTTGAGAATTACCAATTGAATAGAATTACATTCGGCACTTATTAGGCTTGCCATTAATTTATTGATCCAACAGCAGCGTTTTCGCTTCTTGAGAAAGAACTTTCTTGTGCTTGCCATCCTTTCATACTGACCAGTTTGCATCTAAACGGATGCACGGTGCTCCCCTACTTACCCCTTCCACTATCCTATTCCAGCCATGCGCACACTCCAACGCCCCCCACTAAGATCGTAGACTGGTCGCGCAGTCGCGCAATTGTTCTGGTCATCAGAGAGGGGGTACACATTTTTGCGTGACTCCCCTCATCTGGGCACACTGCATCCTTTATTCTTTGAGAGCTTATAAGTGGATCGGATGATAATAACATATGTCATATAGTATCTATATTTATCTTTTTGCGGCAACACATTCGGGAGTTTTCAACTCGTGATTTCCTAAAGACTTTATTATTTGCCTCTCTGTAGATAAGGATTCTTGATTGTGACAGTTAACGATTTTCGCGCAGCACGTCATCAAAGTTTAGTCCTTCACGAACATTTTAACAAAAATTCCAATTGAATCGATGAAAAACTGAGTTGTCGGCAGATTTTTGTCCAAAAAGATCGGGTTCTGGCCCACTGCGCGGCGCGGCGCGCATCGACCACAATCTCAAAATCTTTCAGAGCTCTCGAAACAAAGATAAAATTCAGACGAGCTTTTTTCAAGCCAATTTTCAAAATGTTTATTATTTTTCTATTTCTATTTGAAACTCTTGAACACTTGAAAATGTGGTCGGTGCTAAAATTGTGCAAACCACTGTAGATGAAGACTTCCGCCATCTTGTTTGTCATCCTGCACAGCTCGTCAAGTCATGTAAATCGTGTGAACGTTACTGAAAGTCGATGGGACTCCTCAATCTTCCAACTACATATATAAATAATATAAACACTAAGCGAACGCTGTTAAGGATGTTCTGGAGGTACAATGGGAGACAAAAGTACCAGAAATTCGAAATCCATCAATATATTGGCAATGAAAGCCATTCACGAGTATATTTTTCATTAAACTTTTGCAAATACTGTACAGTGTACCCTCTGTAGCTATACAGAGTGTCCCAAAATTCCTTCAACAGCCGGAAATGGGAGGTTCCTAAGATCATTCCTTTGTAAAAATGTTGCTTCAAATGATCTCAGGAACCTCCCATTTCCGGCTGTTGAAGGAATTTTGGGACACCCTGTATTCAGTGGTCTACACTTGTCGCGCTTCCATGCTAGTGAGAGACAACACGATTTTGAACAGTTTTGTAACAGTTTATCATTTTTTTGCTCAGTAACTGTTTAGTGAATAATTTTTACTACATATAAAAAAAACTGGAGTTTCTAGTTGCGTTTTTTCAAGGTTTAAATAGGGTTTGGAGAGGAATTTTCTGGATTCTCCATAAGAAGACGTGTTAAAATGCGCAAACTTTAAGTTGCTATAATTCTTAAACGGTGCAGTGAATCGAACCCAAACCACAGACGAGATATAGGAATAGACCTGACACCCAATGTATTTTGGTGTCCGTCGGTATTGGTGCGCTAACGCCCCAGGATACTCCCATCGAGTCCGATTACCATTCAGTGTCAACACCTTTATAGAATTAAAAGGATGTATTATTATTATTTCTAGGAGCACAATATTTGTAGCCAGTTTAATCGCAAATTATGGATACAATTGAAAGAAAATTATTGCTTTCACTGGCATTTTAAGGTGTCGGTACTACAGATTCCTATGGACACCAAGTCCCATAAGGTGTCAGGTCTATTCCTATATCTCGTCTGTGCCCAAACTTTGGTAATTGCATTAGTTTAGTAAGAGTTATATCTTGACAAATTTTCAAAAATGTTGTTGCGTGCCTCCGGAACATCCTTAAATTGAACGAACAGTGCCATCGATTCAGTCGTTGACACGAAGACTGACAGTCCCGTAGTCGATCAGCATCTCACCATAGAGCTCGCACAGAGGTAATGGGGCCACGCATTGTTCACGTTTCAGCGACCTAACTCCACGCCTCGCGATTAACCCAACGCATACGCAACGCAACGCAACGCAACCCAGCACAGTAGCGAACGTAGCAGAGCTTTGGTGTGTGATTTGGTTTTTTTTCCGTGAATTTTCTTGTCGGAGCATTTTCACCCTCGGAGCTTTGACCCACGAAAGTGCACTATAATTTGCGCACGATACGCCTCCATTCGTGACCAGTCTCTCTATGTTGTTTTTCCTATACGTTTGCAATAGTTAGCATCATCACCGCCTAGGTAAGGGTTTGCAGCCGAGCCGAGACACGTCTCTGCCCCGTGAGAGAGTACATATGTATAACTCCTCTCATCCGGGTCTCATCCAGCCGTCGAAGCATATTATACTTTGTTTTTCGTTCATCGTTCGAGCGCACTTGTCCCCCGCACTTATTTGTATTATAGATGTACGTATCATCAAACGAGGATACGGTGAATATAATCGAGATTTTGTTATAAATTACAGCACGACCACCCAGAGCACTCAGAACAGCTCTCTCAGCCCGCAACAGGACTCCGCATGGCTCGACGGACTCAACAGCCCGCTCATCCAGGACGAAGGTGACAGCAAGATGCTGAAACTGAGATTCGACGTCTCCCAGTACACCCCTGAAGAGATCGTTGTCAAGACTGTGGACAACAAGTTGCTGGTGAGTCATCAGATTCGTCAACTTTAGAGTGAACTGACAAGAGTAGAAAATCGTAGAGGGTATAGCCGGATAAGGTAGTCAGAGATGCCCTTGAACCGAATTGTATCGACGATGGGTCATTCGATAGGACACCAAGAAAAAACATATTGTGCAAAGTTTCAACCCTGTATCTCGATCCGGAGGGTAGTTATGGGGTAAAATAAAAAAATCAGTTTTTAGCCTATTTTCCCAAGTTAATGATGTTTAACGCATTTTTTTTTTAAACAACATTTTTATTCATGGCCAACAATTACATTTTTAAGGTTATACAAAATGTGTAAAAGTATAAACGCTTTTTTTTGTATAAAATCTAGAGTCATACAGCTAATGTGCTTCAAACAGACTTTGTTATATTGCACTAATTGTAAGTATTATTGCGAGAGAGGTATGCTAACCTTCTTGTTCTTTGGTATGTTATTGATTTATGAATTTATTTATGCGCCCAAAACGTATTAAATTGGCCGGTGGGAAATGACGTCATTCAAACTAACGCATTGAGCCAACTGAGCTGTTGTTGGAAACGTGATTAATATTTCTAGATTTAATGTTTAAACTGTAGAATTATTAATCAAGTTGATTTCATTTTTTAATTACTTCTGTACAATGTTCAAGGTTTATCAGCGCCTGATAGACTTACAGAATAAATAGAACGTAATAATTTTAAGGTCAGCTTAGTTCTTCGCGGAATAAACGTCGAAAAAATCGGTTTTTATTTTTTTTAACAACGGCACACCAAACCAAAAAATCTGAAAAAATTCGTGAACAATACTTAGAACAATATATCGCTACTGTCAAAATATAAATGATGTCACTCTAGAACTTCCATGTGAAATCTGCATTTTTTCGATTTTTTTGAGGTATTTGATGTTTTACAAGTAGGATTTTCGCTTCAAAAATCTGAAACCAATTGCAAAGTATGTATTTGGGTTCTCGACATGTGTCAGATTTTTTTCAGAATTTCTAAACATCATTAACTAGGGAAAATAGGCCAATAACGGATTTTTCGATTTTACCCCATAACTACCCTCCGGATCGAGACACAGGGTTGAAATTTTGCACAGTCTGTTTTTTCTTGGTGCCCTACCAAATGACCCATCGTCGGTACAATTCGGTTCAAGGGCATCTTTGACTATCTTATCCGGCTATACCCTTTAAATGAAAGATGGGGATGAAGGATAGGGCTGGGTTTTAGGGAGCGAACCGATGCGCGCGATGATGAGAATCGCCTATTTCCGTGGACGTGGAAATCGCTGCCAAGTGCGCTCGCGATTTGCCGGGTCGATTTCGCGACGCTTTTATCGGCCGACCGCGGGCACGGGCGTCACTTAATTGGAACGGGAAGACAATTGGCTTGCTACTTTCTTCTTTGAGACCGCGACTACCGACGCGACGCCCCGTCGCGCGACAAATGCGAAATTATTACGCCTGACTCATCGAGCGCATATTTCGCAGCGAACCAACCGACTGTTGCGCAACTTGGCACCGGCCGAAACTGGCCCATCTTTTTACGCAATCCGCTTTGACCACCGTTAACGTACCATCAAAGCTTTTCGATTACATTCTCGTGAACCTATTTGCCTATTTCTGTCCGTTCCGTGCTTCTTATTTTGACCCACTGGAAAAAGAACAAAAATTGCGCCGTTACATGGAGTGTTCTACAGGGTGTCCCAAAACTCCTTCAAGTCCGGGAAATGGGAGGTTCCTTAGGTCATTTGAAGCGACATTTTCCTTTGCAAAAATGGCCGCAGCGGCTTTGTTTAGGAGTTATTAGCGAAAAACACAGACCAATCTCACCAATCAGAGCGCGACCTAGACGCGGGCTGGCACTGTCGGCCCGGCCCGGCGCGGCGCGCCAACTGTCTATTGGCCGACTGTGCCAAGTCGTGCTCTCATTGGTCCGTGTTTTTCGTTAATAACTCCTAAACAAATCCGCTGCGGTCGTTTTTGCAAAGGAAAATGTCGCTTCAAATCACCTAAGGAACCTCCCATTTCCCGGACTTGAAGGAGTTTTGGCACACCCTGTATAGCATTTGTGGAGGATTCCGTGAAAGCTAAAAATCAAGCTCGGCATCCCGTTGGAGAACGTGTACGGTGCATCTCGCGCCGTGCTTAATTACGAAGACGCGCTCTCGAGTAACGAGAATTGCCCTTTCGCGAGTTACACACGGTGGAGTCGACTTCCTGCCGGGAAGTGACGCAACAAGACCAATTAGAACGTTCTACATCGCTCGTGAGGAGCCTCGGAGAGCCGTGATGGCAAAGCGGCGGAAAATTCTGAACCTCCGCTTCCTGGTCGCTCCAGGCGATCGTAAATCTTTCGATATGCTCGTACAGGCAACATTTAATCTCTCTAGTCCTCGAATAGACCGGCGCGGCACTGTGCTTTCTTCAAACTTCTTATAGTTACTGGCAATTCGTTCTTCAATGTCTGAACTATTTTTAGATACATGAAACGTATGAATGCATTCAACAATTATCTTCTAATCCAAAGAATCGATCAACGAAGTTGAAGTTGCATTTGTTCAACAAAGAATCGTTCCGATCCAAAGTTTTGGTGGAAGGGCCAATTCCCGCAGGAAGTGGGAACCAGAATTTTCGGCGAAGCGTGCTCTCGCGTTCAAGTTTCTTCTCCGGTCGTGGTCGGCGTGTTCCGTCGACGGAAATAGCCGTCGACGAAAATAAGTTCACGGCGCTCGTCACACCGCGACGGCTTAGAATAATGTTCGGCCATTGTGAAGCTCATAAACGCGAATCTGGCAGCGCCGAGATTCTTCCGAGCCTCTTCGTTCTCCAATCGGTTTGTCTTCTGAACTCTTCACGCGTCGCGTCGCTGCGGATTTCTCCGAACATCTGAAAACAAAATAGCAAAAACTTGGCTGGCGCCGCGCGCCGACGACAATTGTGAAAACTAGGGGTGTGCGAGATCCCGTCGGGACGGGAATTTCTCGCGAGATCATCGGGACAAAATCTCGAAAATATCCGGGTTCTCCCAAAATTTTCTCGAGAAATTTCTCGGGAATCTCGATAATTTCTCGAGACATTCCCGTCCCGATGGGATCTCGCACACCTCTAGTGAAAACTGTTCTCCTTTGGCGCGAGGAGCGCTGCACTCGACGAATCGAATTTTCATTACTTCATTTTGACATGAATTCGATCGCGGACGATCATTTCGAACTAACCTATAGATTTGCGGATTACGTTATTTTTTTTCGTGAAACGATTTTTACATCGTTTCGACACTTTTGACTGTCGCGACAGAAAAATACAATGCGTCGGTGCAAGAGGGAAGAGGAGAACAAGAGGTCGTTGCACCGCGATAGTGCACTCTCTCGGTGCAATGGAGGAAAGATCAAAGCGGAGAAGGATCTTGCGCGTCCACGAACGGGCGCCGCTTTATTTCGATTTCCTTGGTCAAACGACCGCTGATGAACCTTCGTCGTCCCTTTGTGAAGATACCGCTCCATCGAATCGTACAAAAAGCTTATCATCTAGACAAAATTTATCACTGAAACAATTCTTGCTATTCAAATGTGATTCAATATTATAGACAATCTGATTGCTTACAGTGAACGGGAAAAGTGTAAACACACTTGGTTTGTTTTACATAAAACGTGATAATACAAGATATTTTTCAATTGAATGATAAAGATTCGGCAATAATAATTATATAGTGAATGTGATAAACAAAACATAACAGTTTATAACGAATAATAATGTTCTTATCTGATGCGCTGAAAACATTATTATTAGTTATTAACAAATTGTCGCGATCGAGATCAAGGAAACAGTTTATGTTCCATAATATTAATAATATATAGAATATTTTACAAAAATAAGGATCGGTAGCAATGTTTACAGTTTTCCACGCATCATCAGAAACGAATAAGATTGTACTGTTACGAGCCAGGGCCAGGGCCGCGAGCAGCACGAGTGGCCGGCGAAGTGTTGTTGCACTAGGAATATGGTATCAGTTTGTTAGTTAAAGGTCCCCGGGACGAACCCAATGCGAAATCGGGGAGCCGCCAGGAGGTTGGATAAAAGCACAGACGAACCTGATGCGAAATCAGGGAGCTGTTAGGATAGAGTTAGTAAGCCTCGTAACTAGTATAATTTAATGATACAATCCGAGCGGTAAGATTGTATCGTGTGGGGACGTTCAATTACTCGATTAGGATATTGGACGATAATTATGGGTTTAATGAATTTGCGTTAATTATCAAAGAACACAGATATATATTCTGATTATAAGAATTAGTGTTACAATTGTGTAATTGTCGCGAATGAATTGAATTTGGAATAGAAAGAATTGAAAGAAGATGTGTATTACCTAAACTAGATGCACGGTGTTGACGCACTGGCAAAGCGGGGGTCTCGGAGCAACCTTATCACTGCCTAATAGATTTTACACCGAACTCGCGGAATCTATACGGTTAACTTTTGATTCGAAGGGGAACTTTAACCCGATCTCACTGGTAGTTGACTTCCGAGATGCAGCACGACGCGACATGATTCGTGATTACGATAATACATACTAGCCCCCGATAGTAGAAATGCAAGGGCAATATTGTATACCCATGCAATGACGGGTGGTACTTGTCAGTACCCTTTGAGTGAACATTCGTATTTTGTCAACGACCAGTTGGCCGTGCGTATGTTTCGGCCCTAAACTAAACTAAACAGCTATGTAGATTTATCTAGGGTGGCTCTGTTCGTTTATCTAGGACGGTTCCTGCCAGAGATGATATTGAACACCTGTTCGTCATCCGTAACAGTACACATATGCTAGGGAAATAAAATTGTCAAGAAATACTGATAGCCAACTGTCGTAAGACGCGTTTAGACTAGTGTTTACGTAGTTATTCTTCAGTGTGAAAGTTATTTGATTCGCGAGAGGCAAGATGAAACCACTTAGTGCAGACAAGAGGAACAGTATAATTTCATTATGCGATAAAGGTTTTTCACTACGACAAATTGCAGTCAAATGTGGTGTAAGGCATACGATAGTTGCAAAAATTAAGAAAACCTATGGTAGTCCTTCAACTTCTTCAAGAAACGGTAGATCGCGACTGGTTTCTGACAGAGCTGCACGTGAAATTGCACATCGTCTTCGGTCTGAAAGTCACAAAACTCCAAAAATCGCGGCTCAAGACATTGGAGTAAGTGCAAGTGAATGGACATTCGCCGTTCCTTAAAGAGAATCGGGTTGAAAGCAAAAGAAAAGAAACGCAAACCAGCTCTTTCAGTCAAAAATATTAAACCACGACAATTTGCTCATACATACAAAGAGTGGACAACAGAAGACTGGAAAAGGGTTATATGGTCTGACGAAACAAAAATTAATAGTTTTGAATCTGATGGAAGGTCCTGGTACTGGACTTGATCCGAAAATAGTAATCAAGCAAGTAGCATAATACAAATTATGAAGTTCGGGGGTAGTTCAATTTTGTGTCGGGGTTGTTTTACTCATAAGGGTGTTGGTCCTTTAGTTCGGATAGAAGGTATCATGTGCAAAGAGCATTATTTAAATATTTTGCAAAATAATTTACCTTCTGTTGTTGATTCTATTGAATTTGCCGAAGATGAAGTAGTATTTGAACAAGACGGGGATCCTAAACATACTGCAGAGATAGTAAAAAACTGGCTAGGAAATTAAAAATTTTCTGTGATGAAGTGGCCAGCACAAAGTCCGGATATGAACCCAATCGAAAATTTGTGGTCAATTGTGAAAAGAAGGCTAGCAAAATATGACAATCCACCTTCAGGTGTTTATGAATGCCACGCAGGCTAGAGGCAGTACAAAAAACTAAAGGAAAATGGACAAAATATTAATTTAAAGCTTTATTTCGACGTGCACAAATAAAGTGCAAAACTCTAAACATTGCTACAAATCCTTATTTTTGTAAAATATTCTATATATTGTTAATATTATCGAACATAAACTATTATGTTTTGTTTATCACATTCACCATATAATTATTATTACCTAATCTTTATCATTCAATTGGAAAATAGCTTGCATTATCACGTTTTATGTAAAACAAACGAAGTGTGCTTACACTTTTGCTCGTCACTGTATATACGCCAGTTGATTTCGCATTCTCGAAAAGTTGCCTGGAAAATTACACAAAGGACAGGAGATTCTATAAACAATTGAGCGGAGCATTTCGCGAACAATTAGTCACGCGACGGTGCAGAACCAGCTAAAGAACGACCACCGCGCCGAGCCGACCACCTCGGAACAGGTTGTCCCGGTGTAATCGTGGTCAAGGTCCGTCTCGAATCGGGGTCGAGCTCTCGCTGGTCGTCGCCTGGTCCTTAAAGGGCTGGCCCAAGGACGCGTTCCGAAGGATGAGTAGGGTACCAGACGAAGCGAAGAATGCGAGAGAGTTCGCTGACGTCACGCTCCCGCTCGATAAAGCACACGCGGCCCGGATAAATAGGAGCATGGACCGGTTTTATTCAAACACCACGCGCGCCGCTCCGCGTTGCGTTGCGTTGCGAAATATCTCGTCTCGTTCGTCGCCGTATAGTCCTCTCGTTAGTTCGCGCCCATTTAGGGCAACTGGGTCGCGAACGCCTCCCTCGATTCAGCTCGAATCGATTTTTAATGGGCGCCGCTGATAACACCTTGATCTAATGGTCTTGTACGTCTGGGACCGCTACAGGTGTCTGTTGGCTCGATCCTCGGACACCTAGTGTCCTAGAAAGTGCACTCAAGTGATGCACATATGTAGTTGCTTTTGTAGGAGAAGTTATCTTGCATTGTTATGCACATATATGTACAAAAGTCGAGACCGAAGTGTCGCAGATAAAATTTCACACGTTCGGGCCGCGTAGAGTGTAGAGCATGCTCTCGGGAACACGTGTCCGGGCATTCGAAAGTCAATTAAAAGCGTCGGCGTAACGCGAGACTCTTTTCCGGACTGTCTAATGGCGTATACTCTCCTTGACCGAAAAAGGAAAGCCCGCGACGGCGACGCCGCGTCGTGCCACGTGTTTTCATAACAGCTTCATCACCCGCGACCTAAATTTTAACGCCAAACAAGGTAATAGCCCCGCGCCTTTTAAAAAACACTCCATTCAGTTTTATAGAGTGGACGTTGTACCGTGATCGGGCTCGTTTTTGCCGGGAGAACGTCACGAACGCGATCATAAAAATTTCGCGAAGAAATCATTACGAGTAAAAAAGTGATGTCAGTTTTTCGGAAAGATTGCGGGGACAGATTTCATTGTTTCGGGGTAAAATGCGAGTTCCGAGGATTCCGATGCCAGCAAATTGATGATCGGATGTCGTCGGGTAGTCGGTTCCACGGTTTGCGTAATCCCCGCGGTCCGGTAAGACGATATCGAGCCGGAAAGCTTAGATTCTCGCGAGAGAGTTGAGTTACCAGTTACCCAGGGGCTCGTCCACCGGTGGCTCCCTTTTGCTCTCCGCGATTTCCCTCCGTTTCCCTCCGTTTCCCTCCGTGTCTAGGGTTACCTGGGCCGCTGCTCCGGTTGCTTGCCTCGCTTGCCTCGCTTGCCTCGCTTGCTCGGCCGCTTTTCGTCTTTTACGGCCAGCACCGATCGATATCGCGAACAGACAGACAGTGCGCTGTGAACGGAGCTGAACGGCGCGGCGTGGCGCGGAGAGCCCCAAAAGAGAAAGAGGGAAACGGACTCGCAGACGCTCGACTGCTCGACGAATTTACAGCGCCTCGTTCTATTTCTCTCTGTCTCTCTCAAATGGGCGACGATCTTTGCGTTTCTTCCGATTGTCAGTGCCATGTTAAGTTGTCGGGTTATGAGGAGGGGTCTCGTGCATTTAAGTTTCCGTTTACGTTTACGTTTACAGCGGAGCGTAACGCAATCCGCCGCGCCGCTTAAAAAGACCGTTCTCAGACGGTGAAACGGGTCCCGCGATCTCTACACCGCAACACGATTCTACCCGAGCAGAAAACCCGCGATTCTCCGGTTGCTTAACCCCAACCGCCACCTTTCTAATCGTCTTCTTTGCCGGAACGATCCACCGGATCGTTGATCTCGATGGAACTTTGCCACAGTTCGTTTTCTGTTGATAACTCGTTAATAAAGCCCCGGAGAAGATTTTCGCAAAGGAAAAAGTTACCTCGAATCACCTCGAGAACGACCCCTTTCGAGTACAACATATTTGGGACACCCCGAATAACCGTGGACGTAAGGCCAGAGGCCTCGCCGGCGATCTACGAGTTCGCGCGGAAAGGGAGCATTAAAATAATCCCGTGGACGACGAGCTGGCTGAATCGCACCCTGCTCGCTGCTAGTCAAACGTTGGATGTTTTTCTACGGCGAGCTGCTGCACTTCCGGCGAACGATGCACTCGATGAGTTGCGAAACGGCACGAGCCATGCTCTCGCTGAAATTGCCCAATTTGTAGCGTTAAGGGGGTAGGATACCTAGCTTACCGGCAAATTGTAACTAGAAAGGAACTAGAATCTTACTAGATTTTGGGTCGAAAAAATGGGTTTGCGAACCATGGCTTTTTGTCCTTATTTCAGCAGATTTTGGGCTGGGTGTGGGCTCATTCTAAAGAGGAAAGTTCAATGCGGCGCGCTCTGGTCATGATGCTAACGAGATTATGTTTATATCTAATAATACGATTGTCCAAAGTAGAGGAAAAATCGAGAAAAAATACCCGCAGATTCCAATGTATTTTTCTCCCACTAAAGACTTTTTTGACTGCTGTAATAACCAGAGCGCGCCGCATTGAACTGTCCTCTGTAGAATGAGCCCACACCCAGCCCAAAATCTGCTCAAATAAGGACAAAAAGCCGTGGCCCGCAAACCCATTTTTTCGATCCAACATCTAGTAATCTAGACTGTAACAAGAAAGGAACTAAAATCTTACTAGTTCCTAGATCCTACCCTCCAGATCGAGATACACGGTTGAATCTTTGCACAGTACATATGTTCTTTCTTGGTTCCTATCGAATGACACATCGTCGATACAATTTGGTTCAACGGCATTTTTAACTATCTTATCCGGCTATACCCTTTGAACAAAATCCGAAATTTTACTTAAAAAACTGTCCGTTTTCGCGTGGAATGACCCTATTATAAGGGATTTGCGTCACCCGGTACACGCTTGCTTGAACGCGGATACGCATGTGTCGGTAAATTGTAACATTTGGGAGGCCACATTCCAGAATATTTCTCGAAAGGATGATGCGATATTGTTTCTTGGCGTAGACGCAGTGGCTCACGTCTAGACGCAGTTCGGATGTGAAGTATGACGAATGGAGTATAAATGGCGCTGGAGAAGCAAAACGCGCAAAAGAGATCCCACCTTTAGTCCTGAATTTCTTAATCCTTCCAAGACCATTTAGATTTTCATGTTTGCAAATTTCGTATCGTTGGTTTACCGTTTTGAACGATTACATAAACTTCGTACGATGGATTGTACAGTTCGATTCGTTCCGCGATTTCCCGCAAGGTGAAGGCCAGGCTATTTGGTTCGTTGGCAAGGAACGAACGCGCGCGGACAGATCGGTCGAAACTGGTCCAAGAACGAGAATTCCTCGCGTCGCGTCGCGTCGCGTCGCGTCGCGTCGAGTCGCGTTGCTTCTCGTCTGCATACTCGAGGAGAGGACACCGAAACGCAGCTCTCATTAGCGTCGTTTGCGTAACGCAATTAGCGCGACGAGCCTCGCCCACCCTCGCCCGCTAACGCGGATCAGCCTCGCTGCCTTTTCACGCGTCTGCCTCTGGGTGCGGTCCAAACGGATTTTTACACCTGCATTTTTTACTGACGAATCTACCTGGACACGCTTGATCCGTTCGCCATCGCTATTAGCGTGCCGATACGTCGATTTCGTTGCCTGGGTCGAAATGCAGAACAGATTCGTAACAGCATACGATAGGAATCGACAAGACTAGCATTCTGCAAGTGTTAATGATATGCAGGAAACGTTAGCAAACTGGTAGAAAGTCCCGTTTGCCGTTTCTCCGCGGTTTCTCGAAGCTGCGGTTCGTAAAATCGGCCAGCACCTAGACCGACTTACGCCTGCAGGCGCATTAAAAATAGAGATTGCATCACTCGCGTACAGCCAGTATCGAGTATCCATTCGATGCCATGCAAATATCACGGCGCTCCGGCCACTGTCTTACGGGATTTCGTATAAATGAATCTCATTAGCGAGCAGCGAGAGTTACGTCACGGCGCGATTAGCGGAGACCGATCGGCAGCACTGTCTGTGGTGTCATCGACGTATTTAGCAATCGCGTGGCCATACAGTTCTGTCAACTTGTTATCGTATCGGGGACCTTGGCGTATCCATTTCTCCATAAAATTGTATTACATATTGTAAGAGATGGCCAACAGTTAAACGATAACGAATTACATAATTTTATTTCAACGTCTCGCAGTGACGGGCTTGACAAGACTGCTGTTCGCTTCTTGCTCGTCGTTCGATCGTTTTCGATGTTTTCTTGTCGTTGATAACGTAAATAGCACAATATATCGGGTGACGCAATATAGTTTTCGCAATATATTAGGTTGGGGAAAAAGTAATCGATTATTTTTACCTTTATTTCAAGACTTTATTT
The DNA here is from genome assembly GCA_963966675.1 of Lasioglossum calceatum. NCBI lineage: Eukaryota > Metazoa > Arthropoda > Insecta > Hymenoptera > Halictidae > Lasioglossum > Lasioglossum calceatum. Next base: position 12,984,090 of record OZ016551.1, on the reverse strand, counting down.
AACTTGGTTCGGATTGTCCGATTTGGGTCAAATATGCGCCGTTCTGTTCGACAATTTGTTGCCATTTTAAAGGTAATTTCATAATGCCTCTCTCATGGAAGCCCTGGTCCCTATTGGCGAAAAACTCAACTAAGCGATTTTCACAATCTTCTCTTGATGCCAATTTCTTATCACTAAGGAAGTTTGGTAAGGATAAAAAAAGATGATAAAAATCGCTTGGTGCCAGATCCGGGCTATAAGGTGGATGCGTCAAAACTTCCCAACCAAGCTCCCGGAGTTTCTGGCGAGTCACTGTAGACGTGTGTGGCCTGGCGTTGTCCTGATGGAACACGACACCTCTCCTGTTGGCCAATTCTGGCCGCTTCTGGTCAATCGCTACCTTCAACCGGTCCAATTGTTGACAGTAGAGGTCCGAATTTAATGTTTGGCCATATGGAAGCAGCTCATAGTGGATGATTCCTTTCCAGTCCCACCATAAGCAGAGCAAAACCTTCCTGGCCGTAAGTCTTGGTTTGGCCACCGTTTGAGACGCTTCACCGCGCCACGACCAGGATCGTTTTCGCACGATATTGTCGTATGTGACCCATTTTTCGTACCCAGTCACCATCCGTTTAAGAAATGGTTCGATTTCGTTCCGTTTGGCCAATGCTTCGCAGATGGATATTCGATACATCAGGTTTTTCTGCGTTAATTCGTGTGGCACCCAGACATCGAGCTTCTTTTTTAATCCAGCTTTATGCAGGTGGTTTAAAACTGTTTTATGGTCGATCTTTAGCTCCTGGGCGATGCCACGACTGCTAACATGCCGGTCTACTTCGATCATTTCCATGATTTTATCGACATTTTCGACGACGGGCCTACCTGTGCGAGGTGCATCTTTAACATCGAAATTCCCGGAACGGAATCGACGGAACCAAAATTGCGCGCGATTAGCTGTGACTGTATCCGGACCATAAACTCCATTCACAGTTTCAGCCGCCTGCCTTGCATTTTCGCCTTTATCAAAGCAAAATTGTAAAATGTACCGAATTTTCTCTTTGTTAACCTGCATCTTTTATAACCTATAACTCTCAACTGAATCGACCAATAACAAAACTGTTGAAGAATTTATTCTAGTACGGAATGTCACTTTTCCAACGAGCACAAGCCTGAAGTTGTCCGACCAATACTTTACGAGATATATATCACTAAAGCCATCTAACGAAGAAATAATGGATTACTTTTTCCCCAACCTAATAGCTTACAATATATTCAAGCATAATATTCGACTACTCTCACGGCTGCGGTAAACAATGAAATTGATTGAATAGTTTGAAAAACACATGTAAGGAAATTAAAGAGTGCAGTGTAAAAGAAGGGGTGATTAAATTACAGTATAAATCAATTAGCGTGTCCAAACAACTTACCTCGACTGTCGACGCTTCTCCGCTTTTATTATACAATTGTTCTTAGGCTTAACGATGCATTTCCTCGCATCCCGACTCCCCACGGTCTCTCGTTATCGTGCTCTATTCTTGTTTTGTACGTGTATTCAGTGTTTCACACATGCGTGCAGATTCTCATTTGCAATTTAGAGTCTATCTAGATTGATCATTCCCTGCCGCGTGTTTCGTCGGTGCTCGTAATCGCGGAAATTGCAGTTGCGACAAGGTGTATCGCTGATTGAGGGAGATAATCCTAATGACTGATTCCTGACACATTCGCGCACCCGAGGGACCGAATTCGTTGATGATGTCAGCGAAGAGAAACAGCCTCGAATCAATCAATTCCAACGAAATTATTTTATGCGTGGAGTGTTCGCGTAACGGAAGTTTTATCGTACCAGGAAGTGGAACGACTTCAAATTTTGATTTCTTGTTGCCTGATTAGAGCCATACTCCTTCGAGGATCGATTCCTCGCCGACTCCGCGTCGACTCCGCGTCGACTCCGCGTCGACTGTAAACTTTCATCGTCCCAGAAACGTCCGTCAGGATAATCGTGCTTTTGTTTGCTCGCGTGCGCGTCCCATCGATCGCCATTTTCCTGGACGTCGTATCCTTCGTCGTCCTTTTCTTCCTACTCGCTTATCAACTGCACGTTATCGCCACTTCCAGACGAGACGGGTCGAATTATTAACCCTTACTCTGAAAATATTGTTTACATATTTCAATACAGTATTATACCAATTTCGTATCCATAAAATTTCAAAAATCACAGGGAATGGAAGTATTCTAGCGAGGAAGAAATATCTCCGAGTGCCAGAGTTGTGCAGAATTACGATTGAATTACTCCAGGAATTATAATTACAAAGTAATTGAATTACATTCTAATTCAGATATATTGCAATTTATAATTCAGATCTTCATTCAATTAAATTGCAATGTAATTCGTAATTGCAATGGAGTACAATTATAAAATACATTGTAATTGAATTATATTGTAATTCATTTCTATTGTAATTTACAATTCAGATCTTCATTCAATTAAATTACTACGTAATTCGTAATTGCAACTGTGTGCAATTATAAAATACATTGTAATTAAATTACAATGTAATTCGTAATTGCAATTACAGTACAATTTTAAAATAGTTCGTAATTAAATTACATTAATTACGAATTACGATGTAATTAAATTAAAATTAAAAATTAAAGTATGATAAAGTAATAGGTAAGAAGTGGTTGAAAAATCCACGTGTAGGTTTCAAACAGAAGGAATTTATTCTTTATTTTTTTTTTCTAAATTTATAATATCTGAACAGGAATAACTTCTGCGTACACATTTTTTAAATTTCAACCATAAAGCAAACAAGTATATGAAAGAAAAACAAAAATATATCGTACTTTTTCAAAGTCCTGGGCTATAATTTGGAGAGCTGTCTTTTAATTATATTGTATTTCAATTATACATTGTATTTCAATTATACAGGGTGTCCCAAAATTCCTTCAACAGCCGGAAATGGGAGGTACCTCAGATCATTTGATGCAACATTTTCCTTTGCAAAAATGTTATCCGCGGCTTTGTTTAGGAGTTATTAACGAAAAAGTCGCGTCTAGGTCGCGCTTTGATTGGTCCGTGTTTTTCGTTAATAACTCCTAAACAAAGCCGCGGATAACATTTTTGCAAAGGAAAATGTCGCTTCAAATGACATCAGGAACCTCCCATTTCCGGCTGTGGAAGGAATTTTTTGACACCCTGTATTGTATTTCAATTATATTGTATTTCAATTATATTGCATTTTAATTACACATCTGATTAGAATACTTAGTAATTGAATTTCAATGTAATTGAATTAGCACAACTCTGCCGAATGCAAAGGGTTAATAATTATGGGGCATTTGCGTACCATTGATCGGCCTGCTACGAGTCCGCGTTCGTGGAACGTTGCGTGAGCGTTTCTTTGTTAGTCGTTACACTTGGAGGATCGCTTTTCTGATAGAATCGGCGATCTGGGGTCCCTTGATCTACAGGGTGTCTCGTTTGAACCGACCCCTGAGAATATGGAAGTTAATTATAATTATTAGCAGACTGCGGATTTTACGCATTTTACTTGTTTTGTTATTCTATGTATATTGAACTGTTTTGGAGCGCTCGGGTAACATCAAAGTAGAATTATTATAGTAATCGGCCACCTGTTACGATTAGTCGTCGACACTGTTGCCAAACGATCTTATTCGCAGCGACCTCATCCTCTATGCCAACAGAGTTTCATCATCGAATTGGCAACCGGGCCAGAGATTCCTCTTTGCGTAGACGATACCTGATACCTGTGTGAATTTTGGAAATCCTCATCGATCATTAGTCGATCAGTGCCGAATCGTCTGCTGTCGGTGATCGAGGCAGATCTCTTAATATTTTCTTATATATTATTTCATCTCAATTAAATTTTACAAAGACATTTCCGCATCGTAAACAAATTTTTCCAGGGCTAGCACCGTTTCATTGAAGTTTGAACGAATACTGTGCCGCCAGAATTAAGCCGGTTTCCACGTCACGTTAGCTGCTTTTAGACGAAGGTTTATTGCTCCATTAATTTTGCACAATAGCGTATTTGTTAGAAACACAAAATTGCACGCGGCGGAACATAGTTGAGTTACCGATTTAGCTGCTGGTAAACATTTATAGATACATGTGTTCGTAACCACGCGAAATATTGGGCCAAGCATCTGTAATATGAGATTCTTGGTGCGCAAAACTGGACAAGCATATTTTCTAGAAAAATTATTGATTGTTCGCTGCAAGAATTTTAAGAACAATGCTAATTACGAGTAGAACTTGAGATTTTCTTGGAAGAAAACGGAACTGGAGCGACAGCGATCTCTTTTTGAGATATCGATTCGGTCCAGGGACGCGACGCCGCGCCATGGGGTCGTCGCCGAATCTGTGGCGTCCCTCGGTCGCCATTTTCCTCGTCTTATTACCTCGATTTCCTTGTATGTACCACCCGCGTGCACGTTTTCTCCGTCGTCGAAAAGGTAGTAAAACATCCTCGGGTTACGCAGCGTTATAGCTGTCTCCCCTAACCTAGTTACCTAGCGTGTTTGCGTCGCTTTACGAGCTATGCTCATCCCCCATCCTCTTCCTGCAGCGACTATTCACCCTATTTCCAGGGAATTTACTGGCTGCGAAACACTATTTCCCATCCTGATCCACATTTTCGCGTGCCTCGTGCTAGACACTCGAGATATCGCGTTGACTAGCAGATTTAATATTAGCAGCATCGATAACCCGTTTTCCAGGGAAATTTCGCAATTTCCACGTAGACAAGGCCACGAAATCAGGCCAGCAGGTTCGATTAAGCAGCCGTATTAATAAATCAGCTGGGACAGGCTCGTTTCTGCGATCACGCGACCGCTGAAAGTCGATCGTGGCTCGTAGTGGTCAAGGGGTGCGATAGCGTATTGGGGTCGGTTTAGTGTTGCTGCGGTATGTCTTTCATTCGGACGAATCACCGCCGTTTTTATCGCACCTTGGCCACGACTCGAACCTATTTATTTCACGAAAATATTTCCAGTATCGAGGTAAAAGGAGCGCCGTTTTATCGTAATATAGGGTTAAAACGAAAGTTTCTTCCGTGTTCCAATGGCGTTGCTTCATGCGGGAGACTTGTAATTCAGTTTGCTTTAATTCTAGTTCGATTAGGGTGTTCTGGGAAAATGGTATTTAGTGACTGGGGAGCTTGGGAAATTGGGGAGAGTTTGGAACTTTGCGCTAATTTAGATAGTGTAATTGTGTAATCCAGTGGCGCACCCAGGATGTAATTTTGGGGGGGGGCGAGTTGAACCCTGCCCTAGGTTTTGCGTGACTTTTTTTTTTAGTTAAAATATCTGTCAATGGTACCCAGGGCTATTCCGCGATTTTAATTTTGGAAGCTAAACATTTTTTTCTTGGGGGGGGGGGACATGGACCCCTGGCCCCCCCCCCTCCCCGGGTGCGTCACTGTAGCTAGTCAATGTACCTAGTAATGGAAGAATATTTATATATTTTACCGGAGAATGATATGCTAGGGATGGAAATATTTTTTCTGGAGTGTTGGGATAACGAGGTTGGGAGATCAAATATAACTGTATAAATTTAGTGTTTATTCAAAACTCCACGACACAATGAAATAGACGTCTACCAGTTGTGAATTACAATAGTATGTACTGTTCGCATATAACACAATATGATACTTTATAACTTTACATTGAAATGGAACTATTGACGGTTAGAAACAATTAGATGCTGTGAGAGGTGTTACTAGCTCGGTAGGCTGGCTCGGACCAGTGTTACCAGCAAAGATATATGATGTACCCTCTCTGATGACCAGAGCGCGACGGGGCATACGCAACGTGTCGGTGGAATTGGGAAGGTGAATAGTGGAAGGGGAAAAGCAGGAGAGATTTCCGAGAATTTGGGTACCGATCGGTACCCATATGGCATCACTGGCTCGGACTGACTTGGCCATTCCTTCTTAGGTCCTGTAGTGCGCAAAAATGGCGACGCTTGAGGTTGTAATAAACGGCAGGTCAAAAGGGACCTTTCCTCCTCCGCATGTTCCGTGCATTTCGGTGTATATACTCCAACATGGAGAAATCTGTAATAGTTTATTATCTATTGGGTTGTAAGTTCGTAGGGTTTTTCTATCAATCCTTTTTATTGAATACTGCAACAATTATAACAATAGATTTATCAATTATGTATTCTCCGTCATTGTTTATGACCTCCTCCCATCACTCGACCAGTTTTTGATGGCGTATTGCCAAATTTCCGGGCCTCGACTGAAAGAAGTTGTTGAACCAGTTTTTGAGGTCTTCATTGTTGTCGAAAGTAACTCCCCTAATTTGTGTTTTGATAGCGAGCGGAAAAGGTGGTACATAGTCGGTTGGCACAACATCCGGACAGTACACGGTGGATACGGAAGAACCTCCCAATCGAGTTCTTGGAGGGCGGTTTCGAGGCAGTGTGAGGTCGCGCGTTGTCATCAAGCAAGATGATTTGTCCCTTTCTACCGTGTCTTTTCTGCAGGATAGCCTCGTTTACTTTTGCAACTGGGCTAGATAGAGGTTCTTGTCGACCGTCTTGTTGTCTTCTAGCATTTGCCAGTGCACTATACCCTTCCAATCCCACCAAACGCGGATCATACTCTTCTTGGGATGGAGGTCTTACTTAACTCTAGGCTTTGGTCTTTCTCCCATGGCCCCACCCACTCCTTCCTCTTCTTCATGTTGACATAGAGGCACCACTTCTCGTCTCCCGTGACGATTCTATGGAGGAACCGATCCTTGTGACCGCGTGTCGCTCGATCAGACGCTTTTCGTTATTGTCTGCGCTGAGTTCATGTGGCACCCAAGCTTCAAGTTTTCGAGCAAATCCCATTGTTTGAAGGCAGCGAGAGATTGTCATAGCAGTATTGCCCATCCTCTTGGCCAGCTCCCTGCACGTTTGACGGCCGTCCTCCTTCAAAAGTGTCTGAAAACGGCCCTCGTCGCACTTGGGAGGTCGACCGAAGCGTGGCGTGTCTTCCAGGCAAAGATTGCCATTTTTGAAATTGGCAAACCATTTCTGTGCGGTAGATCCTCCTATGACCCCCTCTCCATACACGGCGCAGATATTTCTAACTGGTTCGATGGCGTTCTGGCCTTGATAAAATGCGAAAAATAATAGATGTCGAAAGTGGTGATTTTTGCCGCCCGAAAGTTCCATTTTAGGTTATGTTATGCTACCCAAGACTACGTTATCCAAGAGAACGATTGGAACACGCTCGTAGAGCGGAGAAAGAACTTTAAAATGGTGTACAGAATTTTTTAAAAAAGTCGGTAAATTGATTCAGAACAAAAGCGAAAATAAGACCTCTACGAACTTACGTGTTACAACCCAATATGTATATGGCTGTTGCCAGGACATGCGAGACAAGGAAGAGACGGTACCTCGCTGACTGTAAACCTGTAAACCGAGCAACACGCACACTTTATACACAACTTTTCCAGGAAGCCCTACAATCTGATGTATCTTGTTTGTTGCAGGTCCACGCGAAGCACGAGGAGAAGACAGAGAGCAAATCGGTGTACCGGGAGTACAATCGCGAGTTCCTGCTGCCGAAGGGAACCAACCCCGAGAGCATCAAGTCCTCGTTGAGCAAGGATGGCGTCCTGACCGTGGAAGCTCCTCTTCCAGCGATCGGCTCCGGCGAAAAATTAATCCCCATCGCGCAACAGTAAAAGCCTCTATTAAAAACCGTCGCGAACGCGCAAGAACGAACCCCCCCTGAGATTCCATCATCCGATGCGCGTCCGTGATATCAGATCGCTGCTTCCTCCTGTCCTGTTCCCCGTGAAAAATCCTCTTCGAAGTAAGTCCCGACAACCCTCTAACCTTCTCTATTCTCTAATATCCAATTTGTCTCTCTTGATCTTCTTTCGAGCCACCGTGATCTTTCATTTCCCACGATAAACAATCGTTTAAAAATCTCCCCACGATTTGGACTCCCTGCCCGACAAAGGAAAACGCGTTCGAACGAAAAAGAAGGATTTCTCGCAAGGTTTTCAGTCAAGATCAAGATCAAACTGTACGATTTGAACGATCCTCTTCGAGGACAACAGGGAAACGACAGAAAACCATTTTGTACTTTTTAAAGATCAAGGATCGTCGACCGGTCTTTTTTTTACAGAGATTTTAACGGATCGAGCTTTAGAGAAGGGCGCGGGAACGTTCGTTCGAATCGCCTAATTTTGTATGATGAATTCGATGATAAGTGTGTTTGATACGCAGCTCCTTCTTCGATGGTTATTCAGGCGTTTATGTTAGGCGACTTTGTTTATTCGATCAATTGAGGACGAAGTGGAGGGACTGTCTCTGATTAGAGGTATCAGAAAACGTTTTTACTTTTAGTGGTTCACTGTGTGGACACGGATAGACACGGATACATTTCAACAATTTAGTACTTTACTTTCGTTTATTAAGTAGTAATACTTAAGGAACTTTAATGATTGTGTTTTGTATGGAAAAAAAATTAATATTGATCGATTAAAGGTAATGTTTACAAAGGTCGCCTAATTTAGGCGTTCTCGGGGATCGAATGGCGGAACAGAGCAAGACCAGTCGGTTTCTCGACGTAAAATCAAACAAAGTGAACGATATCACGATCGTTTAGGCGCGACAGCGTCAGAGTATAATTATAGGAGAATGTTTGATAAATTATTCTTGATTTTTTGGTACGAGCAGCTTTTTTGACGCTTTGATACTATATAATATGTACTTCCTTTTTAGAAGTAACGGAAAACTTTTTCAGAAACACGCATTGCCTTTGAAAGTCGAACAAAATGAAACAAAGTAAAACGAGAACTATTAATAGAATTAATTCTGTATCTTTGGATGTTGTTTCGTGGGGGAAACACGAGCAGAAACAAACAACAACAACAACAACAAATAATTCAAATATTAGTGTCGTGTGCAATCGAACGCGAACGGAAGAGAGATCTTCCGTTGAACGATAACTTATGTATGTGTTAGTTTTAGGTACTACGTTAAAAGACTATAACACGAGAATGCTTAGAGTATGTAAGCATTGCTATGATGATGATGATGAGGATGATGAGAATGAGGATGATGATATGATGATTACTATTATTATTTATGAATATTTTACTATTGTCGAGATACGTACAATGTTTAAAAGGTAATGCGAACAATGTGGAAGTTTAAATAAAAATAAACCTTCAAGGTGTTACATGCTTTTCCAAAATTCAATCATTCCATTCCATCTACCTAGACCTTTCCAAGACCTTTTATAGCAGGGAAGAGCAACCCGCGGCCCGCCACACTTTCTCGTAAGCGGCCCTTCAAACATTTTACATTTTGACTTTTAAACATTTCTACAGTGCCCCGTTGTTCTACAAAAGACACATACATTAGCGGACAAAAGTTCAAGACCGCTCTAAAAAACACGATAACTATTTTAATATTGTACTATACGATTTGAACTTTTTTAGGAAGCTAGAGCAATTAGTTTACTACAGAATGTGAAAAGAAATTTTTTAACTTCCCGATTTTATAGGGAAGTTACTGTAATTACCCCGAAAATCGAAAATCGATTTTTTAGCAGATCTTCACGTTTCATGGTCATTGCAGTCATTTTAGACTATTTTCAGCAAAATGTTCGTATATGTGTGTGTGTGTGTGTGTGTGTGTGTGTGTGTGTGTGCGTATGGCCGTTTGTATGTTATCAAATTTTTCGTTAACGTTTTCGGAAAAAGTAACAACGCGATCAGAATGATGAATGATGCAATCGATGTGTCCCGCTGTAACTTAGAGCTGATTAGATTTTGGTCCACTTTGGACCAGTAGTTTTTTAGTTTTTTTAGTTTTTTTAGTTTTTTTCGAAAGAAGTTCATTCAACAATGCAATTTATACGAGAGGATGGACATTTTCCACCGAATAAACAAACGTAATCATATATATTTCATTTTTAATTTTTTTTTTTTAATTAAAAAAATTTTTTTTTTCAATTATGCAACTAATGCTAACGAATCGGGAAGTTCTTTGTGTGACTCTCCAAGAGTCACACACCAAATATAAAACATTAATAGCTGTAGACCCTACTAGCCATGAGTACTAATAACCCTCTCGCAAGAGCAGTCGTACCCGCGAACCGCGAACTCGCGAAGCGAGTGAGCCACAATAACCTCACTCGCGAGCGAGCGGAGCGAGCGAGCAACAATATCCCTCTAGTTTAAAAATTGCAATTGATCGGAATTGTTGAAAAATGCTAAAACTTTGTTTTTTAACTTTTTTATGTGGGCCTATATTGAAAATTTAAAAAATACGTTTTGTAGATCTGTGTCAATTCAACATATTCTGAAAATTTCGTCAAAATCGGTCGACGTTGCAATGAGCTATAAATGTTTAAAGATGGTAAAAATTGCAGATTTTCACGATTTTCGGTCTCTAACTGCAATAAATCTAAGGATTCTTACATCTTTCAATGCTTGTCGTTTTGTCCGGCATCAACCGATTTCGATGAAACTTTCACAGTGCATATACTTGACACAGACCAAGTCGTGTTTTTTAAATTTTCAATATAGGCCCACATAAAATAGTTAAAAATTCAACTTTTAGCATTTTTTCAATTCAGTTCAACTGCAATTTTTGAGAAAATTTCTTTTCTCATCCTGTAGTGAACTAATTGCTCTGGCTTCCCAAAAAAGTTCAAATCGTATAGTACAATGTTAAAATAGTTATCGTATTTTTTAGAACGGTCTTAACCTTTTGTCCGCTACTGTATATATTATATTTCGCCGTTTTTTTAATAGTATTTCTATTAATGAGTGTTTTATGTCTGTAATTTTTATACTAGGTTTATTGCGTTAATAAAGAGATAATTTGATTTCATCATTCAGTCCTTGTATTATCATAAGTTTCTTATATGCTGCCCGCACAACATTTTTAAATTTGTAGCTGGCGCGTTGTAAAAAAAGGTTGCTCAACCCTGTTGTATAGGTTTCCAGCTTCCAGCGTGTGGGAAGCGCTGATCAACTTCCCAAGAAAAAAGAAAATCAAAAATGTCATTGTTTGTTTTTCACGGATTATCACAGTTTATTGATTCATTATTGCAATCGTTTATTAACAAAATATTATATCTGCTTATGTATGTACATATCGTGTGTAGATAGGTCGCGCGAACTCGGTTACACTGTTCAAAACATGGTCGCGTTAACGCTTCACGGAATTTTGCAACAGACCGGAAATTGACGAAACGAAACGGGAACGCCAACGGACCGCAAAGCGTCCAAGATATTTATACATCAAACAACGAATCGCATACGAGCGGGAATTTTTTTTAACAATTGAACGCAATTGCGCTCGAACCAAGTTCATATAAATTCAAAAATAATAATCTTCAACGAAATCCGATCACTTCGATTTACGATTGCCTTCGAGTATAAAAAATATACGACGATTAACACGCAATATTCAATTTAAAAGCAATTATGTACACAGAAGAATCTCGGAAACTCGTTTTGTTCGCTTCGATCATTCTCGCCAGTTACAGTCGACGACAGAAGTCTGAATATATTTAACAGGCATCGGACAATGAAAAAACGATTCTACACATTTTACTAACATGTTCCCAAGATGTGTAAAACGTTGCTTTTCAATTGTCTAAAATGGATCACAGTGTTTAGAAAATTACTCGAAAATGCTGCCCATCCGTGTCAAATTTCAAAATAGCACACCGACTTTTGCGACCGACTGTCCTAATCGCCCTAACGTCGCAATTAGAATTACAACGTAAATACAAACGGCGTGTCTAACGCTTAAACTACTCGTTTACTGATTTGGTAGAATAACATACTGACTGGATATCATCGTGTCAAAAGGCGATAAAAAGCATCGACGCGATAGACTGTTAATAAATACGATATAAAACAGGCTCCGAGGTTTCGAGACTGATGCTCGCCGATTCGCAGAGGATCTTCAAAATGTGAAACCTCCTCTCCCCGTGCGTTCGATCCGTTTTGTGTAATGGTTCCGAGGTAACATCGTTTTGTTCGTTTTCTACAGGTTACATCGCCTTAATAGAACCCCGAAGGTCCATTAAACTTCGGCTCTCCTCCTTCCCACAGATTGTTTACAAAGATTCGTATCAAAGTTTATTGTTGCGCGGAAAGTCTCGAGAATAAAATTAACGCTCCCCTACTTCTGTGGAGCACTGTTTTGGTTCTTTGTTCTCCGATCACGGTAAACAAGTTACTTCTCAGATTTTCATAAGCTGGATGCGAATCTGAAACCATTTTTCGTTGTGATACTCGTTGGCGTTGAGAAAGTTAAAATACGGCTACCCTAAGCTACCCTAATTCTGTCATCCTTATAAAAGTTCATGCTGCAATCATTCGAATATTCACATTGTTAGAAAATATACCATTATACTTGGGAGAGTCTTCCACAGTTAAATCTAAAAAAACGACTTCAGAATGTAATTGTAAAAAATCGAGGATGAGCAAAATGCTTTCCAGATTCGCTTCCAGCGGAAAAATCCGTCCTCCCGTTGTTTACCAGAATTGTTTAACGTCGCACAGCTAGCTATCGTTTCAGTTGTTAATCACTGTGGCTCCCGCACTCGCGTGGCTCCGGCGGCATTTGCTCCAAAGCGTTGCCCCAGGGGGCACAGAGCTCCTGTCGCCCTCTCTGTTCTATATTCCCGGTATCTCCGCAGAGAAAAGTGGCGCGTCGGACGCTGTGAACGTTGGCGATTTTCCTTCTCTGGCAATGCGAAGCGCTTGGTGAACGGACACGGTGTCCAGCTCCTTTTGATTAGGTTTCTCGTTATCCAAACAGATATCAGCTGCTCTTTTACCGAAGGGCTCTAAGACCTTCACTCTGTAATCGACAATAGTGGACACGGGATTACCGGTGAGCCTCAAATTCTCCAAACAAGGCAGGTGTCCTATATTCTTCACCTCTTCGATCTTCTCTATCCGATTACAGCTGACATCCAAGCCCTCCAGCGAATACAACTTCGAGAAGCTCGACAACGATGTCAGCTTGTTCTGCGACAAGTCAATGTACACGATGTAACCCAGCTTCGTGTGCAGGTTATCCGGCAACATTGTGAAATTGTTTGACGCCAGGTACAGGTGCGAGAGTCTCGGTAACAAGGTTACGTTTGAAATCTCTGATAGAAGGTTGTTGTTCAAAGTCAGACATTCTATGTGAGGCAGCAACTTGATCGCCTCGTCTATCACCTCGATTCGGTTTTCGCTGAGGTCTAGGTGGGTCACTTTTAACCAGACGTGGGAGTCGTTCGCGTTCTCGATGCCCTTGTGCACTTCTTCGCACATAGCGAACTCGACGATGTTCTTCAGCTTCGTATGGTTCACCGTTAGTCTGACGACGGTGTCCCTGAGATTGCCCATGTTGTAGATCTTCTCCACAGGGTACCGATCGATCATTAGGTCCTCTATGTTCTTGAAGGTAGAGAGTTCTATCGAGAGCATCGACGTGTCGATGTTGCTGACTTTGTGGGGCTCCGAGCTGCCTTCGATTACGAGGCCGGTTAAGTGGGAATTGAAGTCTAGGACGTGGCTAAAGTCGTACTTCTTGTCTACGACCTCCAGCGTTGGACAGGGGTGCTTCAATCTCTCGCTGATCGCGTACAACTGGAAACAGGTGATTTCGTTGGGCTTGCAATCGAGAAAAGCATCGAGGTTTCATCGAACTTACCTGCAGAGGATTAAATTTATAGGTCTTGGACTTTTGCAGGATACTCTCGCCTTCCGTGAAGAACCCCAAAGCCATGCTCTGTAGTAAGAAAAATATATCATAGACGTGCAGATCTAGAAACACAGCCAATTCTCTGGGCATCGCTTTCTTTAAATAGTGGTAGACCGCAGCAAGGTAGACCTCCAGGCTGGTTCTTCGCTTCTCCACGAAGGCTTCGCACTTATTGCCTATCAGTTTCTTGGGTGGCAATATGTCCTTCTCGACGCAGTGCTCCGTGACCAGCTTTTCGTGAAGCTCTGCAAAGTCGTTGTATCTGTAACGGATAAAGTAAAGCAATTCAACAACGAATATATTAACGTTACAAGAAGCCGTGTTGCTTGGTCGTGCCACGACAATTTATTAACGAGTAGACTGCGGATCTTTATGCATTTATGAAGAAATTGGTTGGGCGAAATCTAGAAAAGTGAAAGATTTAAACAGTTCAAGAATGTTGTAATGTTGCTTTTAATGTAACAAAGTCGTTACCAGATGAAATCAATTTGTATGTTATTCCTGCTTCCCGTAATCAATGCGAAACATTTCTATTTTGCTCAAAGATCCACAGTCTATAAGTATATCGATGTCGCAACAGCTTAGGAGTCCTCGAAGAGCTTCGTACCATAGTATCGAGTCAAATGTAGCTTCAGGAATCACCTGAGGAACCGCCAAGGAACTTGATGAAAGTCAATGTACCAACGGACCGAGTGTCCTTGAAAAAATCTGAAGTGATCGTAATATATCTTCGAGGACAATCAGATATGCATAACATGTAGGCCATTGTGTCGCAAAGACTGCTCACCTGTGTCTCACAGTCCATTTGATCGAAGCGATCCCAACCTCGATGCAATAATAGGTGACACCGTCGACGGTGTCCGTCGACGGTATTTTGATCCGAACGTCGTCCTGGTTCAATAGAAGACACGCCATCCTGCGGAGGAGAGGTCCGGGCGATCGTGTCAGGCTTGGACGTGGCAATAAATAGTTGTCACTGTTTTTCGATCGGGCCGAGAGGTTATCCTGGATCGCAGGCAGGAGAGGCTGGCTGACAATATCGGCTGTTTTGCATCAGAGAGAGGGACGAGCGTTATCCGTACGGTGCATCGTACTCTGTTGTTTCTACGGGCGCGCCTTTTTCCCGGATCCTTCTCTCGCTACGTAGCGCAATTTCATCGGAGCGTACATCTTTGACAGCGACAGAACGACTCGCGATACTCGAATACGTACGGCTTACGGTGACATTATCTGCGCAGCGATCTGCTTTATCGACCGATCGGTGAGGCGTCAGATTTGAATTCTCCGTTGACCGCAGCACCGACGAGATACTATTAAAGACTGCCAGCCTTACGGGAGTTGGCGTGGCACGAATATTTCGGTGTTCTCTTACGCCCTCTAGGATAGATTCTGACTGGAGTGCGAACTAGAAGGCCACCGACGGCATTTAATCGGTGCAGCAGACCACTGTTTCGTGTTACGTTCTTCAACGAACGTGTTCGAGATAAACTGATATTTCAGACGATGTTATGGTGTTTATTTTTTAGGTTTAAAATATTAGCATCACAAAACTAATATCAAAGACAAAAAATTCCTTGAAATATCCTATGTAAGTGCATTATTTTAGGAAAATGAACAATTCCTACTTCAAATTTTATATGAGATACCTAAATTTGTAATATCGAAAAATTGGGTTGAAACGAAAGTTCGTAGCGTTTTTAAATTAAAACTCCAACATGAAATTATGATGTTTATACATAGATTTGTTCAATAACTAACATATTTTCCATTCTCTTCTATTACTTGTTGCCATTTTATAAGTGACTTACCATGTTATTCAATAAACCTATGAATACACATCTTAATTTTATCTTTGAATTTTGATTTAAAAAGGCTACGAACTTTCGTTCCAACTTAATATTTCATAAACGGGCATTATTTCCTTACACTTTTTATACATAATTGTTCCAAGAATCGATCTGTGGGAACAGAAACAAGCAAAAAAACGGAATAACTTTTATTTGACGCATGCTGTTTCGAATAATAAAGAGTTCGACTAAAAGAATTAAGTGGATTAATTAATATGTAGGATGGGTGGCTAGTGGATCGGTGATTAAGCTGGGAAAAAGAGGTTTAACGACGAAATCCAAAAGTATTATGTGATGGAACATACATAGGGTGAACATTATAAAGCGTTACAGACGAATATCTCGGAAAATATTGATTATACGCAAAAATGTTTGAGATAAAAGTTGTTCAGTAGCGAGGGGGACATCATATGGTGGGATTTTTATTTTTCCCGATGAACATTCCAAGGTGAGGAGAAGGTCACCTTGATTTTTTTAAATGAAAAGACCTACTTTCTGCATCATGAATCGATTGACTATCGAATTCTGAGTAAAAATGTATTGACCTTCACATGTCCTAAATCTAGTAGTTAACGAGATATTATCGAAAAAATTTTCTTTCTTCTTTGGATAATATCTCGTTAACTATTAGGTTTAGGATATATGAAGGTCAACACTTTGATATTCAGAATTTGATACTCTCTCGATTTATGGTATGAGAAATAGGACATTCTATTTAAAAAAAGAAAGTTGACCTTCACTTCACCTTGGAGTGTCCACCGGTAAAAATAAAAGCCCCAACGAATGATGCCCACCTCGGTACTGAACAACTTCCATCTTAAACATTCTTGCGTATAATCAATATTTTTGAGATATTCGTCTGTAACGCTTTATAATGTTCACCCTGTATTTCTATGTATAAGTCGGATTGAGATCGGATTGGCTGGCCTCGGTCTCATCGAGTTAAAAACGTCTTTTGGAAAAAATGGGGGGCGGGGGTTCCACGTGGACGTGCCAAAGCTTGTTCCTGCATTTCGCTTCGCTTAGCCTCTTCGCGAGGAAAAGTATACAGCCGTCCCCTCGCGAAGAGCGTAAGTGTTGGAACGTCTCGAAATTAGAATCGCTTACAAATTTTTATTGAATTGAAAATTTCAAATAGCGAATGAATGATAAAAAAATTATTTACTACGCGTTAAATAAAAATAATGATGGTCTCTTTTCGACGCATGACGAATAATTTTTTATTCAAAGAGCGCATCGCGAGCCGCTCGCCAGCTCATGAGCCGAAACTCGGCTCGGATGTATGGAAAGGGAACCCACGAACAATAAGTGTGTCAGTTTAGCACACATTCACACGCACACTGTTGCAGTTGTCCCTAATATGTATGTACCAGCCAGCGCAGGAGCCAGCTCACGAGCTGAAGCGAAATCTTGCGCTTTACGCATCGCCAGCCGTCGAGTTGGGCGTTGGGCATGCCTCTAACTTATCTGATTTGTGGCGTGTTTAGACTTGTTTTCATCAGCGAACCATTAACAATCGATTGATAACGTTTCCATGGCAGAATTATGAATCGTAACAAACATTTTATTGCTATTAATAAGTGATGGCGTAATGCTTACATTGTTGTTTCTAGGAGGCACACGACGCGACGTTCGATACGGTCGTGATTCAGCATCAGAGGCAACAATGTAACGCACAGCGTATTGGCAATTACTAACTGAAGCCAATATTACTTAATATGAACGTTATCATAATGATATCATCACCTATCGGTTGAAAATGTTTTCCCGATCAAAATAAGCTCAAACACGGCATAAATCGGATAATAATACAGCCAGGTTGCACTAAAAAATATCAGGCGAAGCAGTCATGCTTCGGGCGTACGAATCGTCAAGTCGGGGCACTGACGGACTCGAGGCTGTGAGGCTCGAGCAGGCTCGAGCCGGGTGCAGGGTTGCCAAGTTGCCATATTCTACTATACGCCAGGCCCCTTACCCTTCCGCCTCTCGCCGAGTATCGCATCGTAGCTTGCCTTTGCACTCTTCCTACTAACGCTGGCGTACGAAGCACAGGCGGGCTACGCTGCGAAGATAGCGAGAGGCGGAAGGGTAAGGGGCCTGGCGAGAGAAGAATCGGGTGCGCGATACATCAGACACATCGGGCGGATGACTCGAACAAGATCGCGCGAGCGAGTTATCACGATACTCGAGAATCAACTCTCCGTTCTTATGAAATAGATAATTATAATAATGGTATGTATTTGTTACATAACTTATAATGTGATTTTTAATACATGTACTGGGATTTTTTTTATAACTACATTAGGTATATTCGGCGCACATGTACATGGTCATTATTTATAATAAAATTTTAAAATAATGCACGTTTCACGCGAAAAAATTAGATGACAATATTTACAATGTGATAATAAGTTATAACAACTTTTTAGTGGGCGATGTTTTTATTAACTGTTATGTAACCTACTTAATTATCATTAATCTCACACAAATTCTTAAAAGATAATATATAATATACAATATAAAATAAAATAAAAATTCACTTAAAATAAAATCATATAAAATAACAAATTATGTAGAGCCTGTAGATAATACAGAATAAAATATAAATACGAAATATAATATGTATAATGTTTATTTTTATATTTCGTTTTTAATTATTGCCATAATTTACCATATTGTTATACCTTCTAGGTGTATATATCGATACATATTTATGTTCATTCGGAGCAAATTCGTTAAAAAGCCAGAAATATTGTCTTTCAAGTTTTTCACGTGAAACGTGCATTATTTCAATTTTTAATACAAATAAAGAGCAGGCACACGTTTGCCGAATATACCTAATGTAGTTATAAAAAACCAAGCATATTAAAAATCACGTTATAAGTTAAGAAAGAAAACCATTATTACCATTATCTATTTCACAAGAACGCAGAGTACATATTTGAATCTCGGATATCGAACTTGATCGATTCTTTTCGAACCCGCCCGACGAATTCGGAGTCGAATCGACGCGACGGGCCGCCTGACTTTCTGCGACCCGACCCGGCCCGAACTCGAACATCGGGTGGTCCGCACATCCCTAATATTTTATATTAAATATTTTATGGTATATTAAATAACCTATTATAATAACTTGTATCATAGCGAGTTATGATCACACTTTAAATAAGTAAATATGGCTCAAATTATGACATATTTAGACTCATTTTAATTAGAAGAATCTCACAAATACGTTGGTGGTTCCGTAAAAAAAGAATGAAAAATAAAAAACTGTCCTATGTACCTCAGTCCCTCTTTGTCGTTTACGCGCTGTCGTAACAAAAGTTCTGATATGTAGCTGGTCTAAAAATATGATCAATGCTATTTTTCAATTTCTCTAAAAAACCTGCATTTGTCGAATTTTTGCCTGTTTTTCACTTTGTGTAAATAACATTTTAACCAAAAGATCGGGAAAAATCTCAAGTATCAATTTCAATTAAATGCAATTATTCCAAATGGTAATATTCCAATATTTCACTATCATTTTAAATATTTCAAGTACTATTAAAAACTATTAATGAGCTTCAACAACAAAATATTTTAAATAGAAAACTAAATTTTGACAAATAAAATAAGATTATAGCAAGCTTGCTATAAATGTCGAAAACTCGAGTCTGGCCAGAGACATCAAATTTTCAGGAGACACTATTCTGTGATGTCCTGTCGGAGAAAACAGAGAAAAAAAAAACGGAGAAAAGGGAAAGGAGTCTCGAGGGCTTCAGTGATTCAGTCGCCGTGGACTGTGGAGTGAAACATTGTAATATGATACGGGTCGGGTCGGGTATATCGGTATGAGACTACTAATCAAAAACAACAAAACTTAATTATTTATAATTATTTTTTATAGGATTCTTCTGAACATATTTGGTGAATTTTGTTTTTTTTATGAAAATGATACCAAATATGATATCGTTCCGATGATATTTGCTTATGCAATGAACTACGTAAGTTTCGGACACAAAGAAGGACAGCGTCGGGAAAAAAGGAGACGCGGAGAGTCCTTATTCTTTAAATATTTCGACTTTGACTTCGACTGCTAGCTCTTCGCCTCGTCGCACAATGTGCTGATAAGTGAATCATGTTTCAGGAAGTGGTTCAGTTCAGAATTAAATAAAATCATGTTACACGCACTTTTTAAACAGCGTCATGTTGCAAGAAATTTTCATATAGAGTCAAATAGAATTATTTTTTGAGAATATCTTTGTACGAAATACTGCCTCTAAATAACATTGTATGGATAGGAGCCGTCGAAAATTAGTTTAATTAGTTAATAGTTTTATCTTGTTACTACCTCTACTTTAATAATTGCAGTCAATGCTGTCGAGCATTGCAATAAGTATCGGATAAATAAGTAAAAAAATTAATTTTCTGTTTCCTACTAAGGATTTCAATAAGAACAATTGAATTTCGTCATTGCATAACATAACAGAATATTGGCAATTGTTGACAAAAGGTCTGCGTCCGCTGATTTTCAAGAAATTTTAATATGTTATGCAGCAACACATTTTGAACAACTTTTTCCTTTACCAATATAGGGCGGTCGCTTTTAGTTTTCGAGATATTTGCAAAAAATTATCGCTAATACTGTATTGAATTTTTCGTATTTCTGCACGCTCTGCGGCAAGGTAAGGCTGTCCCGGTCCCGGTCCCGGCTTTGCTTCTAAACACGCTGTGGAGATGACAGAGAAAATAGGGTCTCACTCTCATAATATATTATTATATAACGAGAAAATTCAGAAGTAGTCTTTTTAAATTGGAAGCTCACCCTATATACATATGTATGCCTAGATTGAGACCCTGTTTACTCTCTCATCTCCACGGCGTCAAAATGTAAACAAACGCTGCACCGGGACAGGGTTACGTTGCCACGGAGCGTGGAGCAATACGAAAAATTCAATACAGTATTAGCGATAGTTTTTTGCAAATATCTGGAAAACTAAAAGCGACCCCCCTATATTGGAAAATGAAAAAGTTGTTCAAAATATCGAAATCTATAACATATTAAAATTTCATCAAAATCGGAGGACGCAGACCTTTTGTCAACAATTACCGAATATTTTTTAAGAATCACTATTTTATATATAATGCAATAATGTTCAAATTACTTTTAAATTCTGATACATTTGTAGAATATTACGTATAGTAATTACTTTCATTTTTCCTACATCTATAAACTATCGATTATATTGTAAAACAATTATTACAATGGTGATACTAAGAAAAATATGAATGCAATAAGAGAATTATATATAGTTAATACTACATAATTCACCGACGAGATAAGGCAATTACAGAATGGGTAATGTCAGCATTCTACTATATCATTCTTCTTCTACTTGACGAATATCTCGTCGGTGGTGGAACTTTTAGCGATGTGGTACATCAGATCACTGTAACTTCCACGTTATCCCCGCGCCCGGTCGCGCCCGGTTACCTGCCACGCTGAATAGCACAGGCGCTGGCAGTCTTTAATAGTATCTCGTCGGTGACCGCAGCACCGACGAGATAATAGTATCTCGTCGGTGACCGCAGCTGACCACCACTAACTGCCACACTCTCTGCTGCCACTAACCGACACCACCGACGAGATACTATTTACTATTAATATTACGGGAGTTGGTGTGGCACAGTGTGGCACGAATTTTCGGTGTTCTCTTACGCCCTCTAGGACATATTCTGGCTCCAGCCAGAGAAACAGAAGGCCACCGACGGCATTTCGTCGGTGAAGAAGACCACTGAGGAGATTCTAATCGCGACGAATCGGTGAGAAGGCGAATTATCACGAAACCATATGGATTATTATTAAATGTTACGTTCTCCGCCATATTTCAGACGATGTTTTGGCACTATTTTGGCACTATTTAGAACTTTTAGCGATGTGGTATTTCAGATCACTGTAAGTTCCACGTTATCCCCGCGCCCGTCGCGCCCGGTTACCTGCCACGCTGAATAGCACAGGCGCTGGCAGTAGTATCTCGTCGGTGCCGACACCACCGACGAGATACTATTAAAGACTGCCAGCCTTACGGGAGTTGGCGTGGCACGAATATTTCGGTGTTCTCTTACGCCCTCTAGGATAGATTCTGACTGGAGTGCGAACTAGAAGGCCACCGACGGCATTTCATCGGTGCAGCAGACCACTGTTTCGTGTTACGTTCTTCAACGAACGTGTTCGAGATAAACTGATATTTCAGACGATGTTATGGTGTTTATTTTTTAGGTTTAAAATATTAGCATCACAAAACTAATATCAAAGACAAAAAATTCCTTGAAATATCCTATGTAAGTGCATTATTTTAGGAAAATGAACAATTCCTACTTCAAATTTTATATGAGATACCTAAATTTGTAATATCGAAAAATTGGGTTGAAACGAAAGTTCGTAGCGTTTTTAAATTAAAACTCCAACATGAAATTATGATGTTTATACATAGATTTGTTCAATAACTAACATATTTTCCATTCTCTTCTATTACTTGTTGCCATTTTATAAGTGACTTACCATGTTATTCAATAAACCTATGAATACACATCTTAATTTTATCTTTGAATTTTGATTTAAAAAGGCTACGAACTTTCGTTCCAACTTAATATTTCATAAACGGGCATTATTTCCTTACACTTTTTTATACATAATTGTTCCAAGAATCGATCTGTGGGAACAGAAACAAGCAAAAAAACAGAATAACTTTTATTTGACGCATGCTGTTCCGAATAATAAAGAGTTCGACTAAAAGAATTAAGTGGATTAATTAATATGTAGGATGGGTGGCTAGTGGATCGGTGATCAAGCTGGGAAAAAGAGGTTTAACGACGAAATCCAAAAGTATTATGTGATGGAATATACAGGGTGAACATTATAAAGCGTTACAGACGAATATCTCGGAAAATATTGATTATACGCAAAAATGTTTGAGATAAAAGTTGTTCAGTAGCGAGGGGGACATCATATGGTGGGATTTTTATTTTTCCCGATGAACACTCCAAGGTGAGGAGAAGGTCACCTTGATTTTTTTAAATGGAAAGACCTACTTTCTGCATCATGAATCGATTGACTATCGAATTCTGAGTAAAAATGTATTGACCTCCACATGTCCTAAATCTAGTAGTTAACGAGATATTATCGAAAAAATTTTCTTTCTTCTTTGGAGAATATCTCGTTAACTATTAGGTTTAGGATATATGAAGGTCAACACTTTGATATTCAGAATTTGATACTCTCTCGACTTATGGTATGAGAAATAGGACATTCTATTTAAAAAAAGAAAGTTGACCTTCACTTCACC
The DNA here is from genome assembly GCA_963966675.1 of Lasioglossum calceatum. Classification (NCBI taxonomy): domain Eukaryota; kingdom Metazoa; phylum Arthropoda; class Insecta; order Hymenoptera; family Halictidae; genus Lasioglossum; species Lasioglossum calceatum. The sequence continues at coordinate 12,961,186 of OZ016551.1, read as the reverse complement.
TTGGAGTGTCCACCGGTAAAAATAAAAGCCCCAACGAATGATGCCCCCCTCGGTACTGAACAACTTCCATCTTAAACATTCTTGCGTATAATCAATATTTTTTGAGATATTCGTCTGTAACGCTTTATAATGTTCACCCTGTATTTCTATGTATAAGTCGGATTGAGATCGGATTGACTGGCCTCGGTCTCATCGAGTTAAAAACGTCTTTTGGAAAAAATGGGGGGCGGGGGTTCCACGTGGACGTGCCAAAGCTTGTTCCTGCATTTCGTTTCGCTTAGCCTCTTCGCGAGGAAAAGTATACAGCCGTCCCCTCGCGAAGAGCGTAAGTGTTGGAACGTCTCGAAATTAGAATCGCTTACAAATTTTTATTGAATTGAAAATTTCAAATAGCGAATGAATGATAAAAAAATTATTTACCACGCGTTAAATAAAAATAATGATGGTCTCTTTTCGACGCATGACGAATAATTTTTTATTCAAAGAGCCCCTCGCGAGCCGCTCGCCAGCTCATGAGCCGAAACTCGGCTCGGATGTATGGAAAGGGAACCCACGAACAATAAGAGTGTCAGTGCAGCACACATTCACACGCACACTGTTGCAGTTGTCCCTAGTATGTATGTACCAGCCAGCGCAGGAGCCGGCTCACGAGCTGAAGCGAAATCTTGCGCTTTACGCATCGCCAGCCGTCGAGTTGGGCGTTGGGCATGCCTCTAACTTATCTGATTTGTGGCGTGTTTAGACTTGTTTTCATCAGCGAACCATTAACAATCGATTGATAACGTTTCCATGGCAGAATTATGAATCGTAACAAACATTTTATTGCTATTAATAAGTGATGGCGAAATGCTTACATTGTTGTTTCTAGGAGGCACACGACGCGACGTTCGATGCGGTCGTGGATTCAGCATCAGAGGCAACATTGTAACGCACAGCGTATTGGCAATTACTAACTGAAACCAATATTACTTAATATGAACGTTATCATAATGATATCATCACCTATCGGTTGAAAATGTTTTCGCGATCAAAATAAGCTCAAACACGGCATAAATCGGATAATAATACAGCCAGGTTGCACTAAAAAATATCAGGCGAAGCAGTCATGCTTCGGGCGTACGAAAGTACGAATCGTCAAGTCGGGGCACTGACGGACTCGAGGCTCGAGGCTCGAGGCTGTGAGGCTCGAGTCGGGTGCAGCGTTGCCAAGTTGCCATATTCTACTATACGCCAGGCCCGTTACCCTTCCGCCTCTCGCCGAGTATCGCACCGTAGCTTGCCTTTGCACTCTTCCTACTAACGCTGGCGTACGAAGCACAGGTGGGCTACGCTGCGAAGATAGCGAGAGGCGGAAGGGTAAGGGGCAGGGTTGCCATATTTTATCCCCTCCGGCCCCTTACCCTTCCGTCCCTCGCCAAGATGCTGCCTCCGCTATCCCCACTCTTACCACTACCGCTGGCGCGACCGAGTGCTAGAATGAGAGCGGTAGCATGCTACCGACTCGGTCGCGCCAGCGGTAGTGGTAAGAGTGGGGATAGCGGAGGCACCATCTTGGCGAGGGACGGAAGGGTAAGGGGCCGGAGGGGATAAAATATGGCAACCCTGGTAAGGGGCCTGGCGAGAGAAGAATCGGGTGCGCGATACATCAGACACATCGGGCGGATGACTCGAACAAGATCGCGCGAGCGAGCTATCACGATACTCGAGAATCAACTCTCCGTTGTTATGAAATAGATAATTATAATAATGGTATATATTTGTTACATAACTTATAATGTGATTTTTAATACATGTACTGGGATTTTTTTTATAACTACATTAGGTATATTCGGCGCACATGTGCATGGTCATTATTTATAGTAAAATTTTAAAATAATGCACGTTTCACGCGAAAAAATTAAATGACAATATTTACAATGTGATAATAAGTTATAACAACTTTTTAGTGGGCGATGTTTTTATTAACTGTTATGTAACCTACTTAACTATCATTAACCTTACACAAATTCTTAAAAGGTAATATATAATATACAATATAAAATAAAATCAAAATTCACTTAAAATAAAATCATATAAAATAAAAAATTATGTAGAGCCTATAGATAATACAGAATAAAATATAAATACGAAATATAATATGTATAATGTTTATTTTTATATTTCGTTTTTAATTATTGCCATAATTTACCATATTGTTATACCTTCTCGGTGTATATATCGATACATATTTATGTTCATTCGGAGCAAATTCGTTAAAAAGCCAGAAATATTAATTGTCTTTTAAGTTTTTCACGTGAAACGTACATTATTTCAATTTTTAATACAAATAAAGAGCAGGCACACGATTGCCGAATATACCTAATGTAGTTATAAAAAACCAAGTATATTAAAAATCACGTTATAAGTTAAGAAAGAAAACCATTATTACCATTGTCTATTTCATAAGAACGCAGAGTACATATTTGAATCTCGGATATCGAACTTGATCGATTCTTTTCGAACCCGCCCGACGAATTCGGAGTCGAATCGACGCGACGGGCCGCCTGACTTTCTGCTACCCGACCCGGCCCGAACCCGAACATCGGGTGGTCCGCACATCCCTAATATTTTATATTAAATATTTTATGGTATATTAAATAACCTATTATAATAACTTGTATCATAGCGAGTTATGATCACACTTTAAATAAGTAAATATGGCTCAAATTATGACGTATTTAGACTCATTTTAATTAGAAGAATCTCACAAATACGTTGGTAGTTCCGTAAAAAAAGAATGAAAAATAAAAAACTGTCCTATGTACATTGACGTAATCGGCCTTTTGAACTTTGTCGGGTGAGTCGTACCTCAGTCCCTCTTTGTCGTTTACGCGCTGTCGTGACAAAAGTTCTGATATGTTGCTGGTCTAAAAATATGATCAATGCTATTTTTCAATTTCTCTAAAAAACCTGCATTTGTCGAATTTTTGCCTGTTTTTCACTTTGTGTAAATAACATTTTAACCAAAAGATCGGGAAAAAATTTCAAGTATCAATTTCCATTAAATGCAATTATATGATTAAATTAATGCAAGTAAATGAGGAAAATTGACCGAAAATCGAATGGCGTAACGGCTGTTTAAATATTTCGAAGGTCATTTTTGTCTACCTCGTTCAGCTAGGCCCTTCATTCCAAATTGTAATATTCCAATATTTCACTATCATTTTAAATATTTCAAGTACTATTTAAAACTATTAATGAGTTTCAACAACAAAATATTTTAAATAGAAAACTAAATTTTGACAAATAAAATAAGATTATAGCAAGCTTGCTATAAATGTCGAAAACTCGAGTCTGGCCAGAGACATTCAATTTTCAGGAGACACTATTCTGTGATGTCCTGTCGGAGAAAACAGAGAAAAAAAACGGAGAAAAGGGAAAGGAGTCTCGAGGGCTTCAGTGATTCAGTCGCCGTGGACTGTGGAGTGAAACATTGTAATATGATACGGGTCGGGTCGGGTATATCGGTGTGAGTCTACTAATCAAAAACAACAAAACTTAATTATTTATAATTATTTTTTATAGGATTCTTCTGAACATATTTGGTGAATATTTTTTTTTTATGAAAATGATACCAAATATGATATAATTCCGATGATATTTGCTTGAGCAATGAACTACGTAAGTTTCGGACACAAAGAAGGACAGCGTCGGGAAAAAAGGAGACGCGGAGGGTCCTTATTCTTTAAAGATTTCGACTTCGACTTCGACTGCTAGCTCTTCGCCTCGTCGCACAATGTGCTGATAAGTGAATCATGTTTCAGGAAGTGGTTCAGTTCAGAATTAAATAAAATCATGTTACACGCACTTTTTAAACAGCGTCATGTTGCAAGAAATTTTCATATAGAGTCAAATAGAATTATTTTTTGAGAATATCTTTGTACGAAATACTGCCTCTAAATAACATTGTATGGATAGGAGCCGTCGAAAATTAGTTTAATTAGTTAATAGTTTTATCTTGTTAATACCTCTACTTTAATAATTGCAGTCAATGCTGTCGAGCATTCCAATAAGTATCGGATAAATAAGTAAAAAAATTAATTTTCTGTTTCCTACTAAGGATTTCAATAAGAACGATTGAATTTCGTCATTGCATAACATAACAAAATATTGGTAATTGTTGACAAAAGGTCTGCGTCCTCTGATTTTTATTAAAATTTTAATATGTTATGCAGCAACACATTTTGAACAACTTTTTCCTTTACCAATATAGGGGGGTCGCTTTTAGTTTTCGAGATATTTGCAAAAAACTATCGCTAATACTGTATTGAATTTTTCGTATTTCTGCACGCTCTGAAGCAACGTAAGGCTGTCCCGGCGCGGCGTTTGTTTACATTTTGCTTCTAAACACGCTGTGGAGACGACAGAGAAAATAGGGTCTCACTCTCATAATATATTATTATATAACGAGAAAATTCAGAAGTAGTCTTTTTAAATTGGAAGCTCACCCTATATACATATGTATGACTAGATTGAGACCCTGTTTACTCTCTCATCTCCAAACCGTCAAAATGTAAACAAACGCCGCACCAGGACAGGGTTACGTTGCCACGGAGCGTGGAGCAATAAGAAAAATTCAATACAGTATTAGCGATAGTTTTTTGCAAATATTTCGAAAACTAAAAGCGACCCCCCTATATTGGAAAATGAAAAAGTTGTTCAAAATATCGAAATCTATAACATATTAAAATTTCATCAAAATCGGAGGACGCAGACCTTTTGTCAACAATTACCGAATATTTTTTAAGAATCACTATTTTATATATAATGCAATAATGTTCAAATTACTTTTAAATTCTGATACATTTGTAGAATATTACGCATAGTAATTACTTTCATTTTTCCTACATCTATAAACTATCGATTATATTGTAAAACAATTATTACAATGGTGATACTAAGAAAAATAAGAATGCAATAAGAGAATTATATATAGTATTATCACAGACGAGATAAGGCAATTACAGAATGGGTAATGTCAGCATTCTACTATATCATTCTTCTTCTACTTGACGAATATCTCGTCGGTGGTGGAACTTTTAGCGATGTGGTATATCAGATCACTGTAACTTCCACGTTATCCCCGCGCCCGTTTCGCCCGGTTACCTGCCACGCTGAATAGCACAGGCGCTGGCAGTCTTTAATAGTATCTCGTCGGTGCCGACACTAACCGTCGACCATCAAGGCATCAAGGCACATCAAGGGCAATCGGCGATCATCGGTGACAGTCGCCAATCATCGGTAACACTCGGTTGAAAGTTACTCTCTGGTTGCAAGGACCGTAAGGACCACGGCACGGGGGTTCATTTCAATTTTCAATCACGAAAGACGATAGTCATAGCGAACGCACGTAAATATGTACGTGTAGGTGCGTTTCGTCGTCTCCGAATCACCCTCCGTTACATGGTATGTACCGTTTCCGCGTTTCGTCATTATTCGATAGAAATTAAGATTATTTACCCTAATTTTTTATCAAATTAATTCTGTATTCAAGCGAACTATTTAGTTTTTATTGATTTAAACTTATTCTTGAATCGTGTTGCCATCTCGCGATAATCTACTCTTGTGTCGCGACGATCGTTTGTATATTTGAATTTGTGTCATGGGATAGAAATCAAGGTTATCTAATTTCCGTTAAAATTAATTTCGATTTTATGTTCAAATTGAATTGTATATTTACTATTAATTCTTATTTAGTTTCTGACTTTTGTCAATTGTAATGAATGAATTTGTTCTTCTTGTTACAGATTCCGCGGGAAAAGGATATCAATCGTTTGAAAGAGCATCTTGGTAGCAAGATCGATGCTTTCGAGAATCGAATCGTGACGTAGCATCATGGCGGACTTTCTTGAAGCAGGAGAGGACACGAGCGTAAGTACAAATGACATTTCCAATTATACTGTTTATTGAACATCTTTTTTCATAATATCAATGAAGGATTAATAAATACTGAACTTGAATTATTTATTTCCTATTAATTTGGATTTACTTGTGTGTGGCGAGTCACAACTTAATTGTGACGATCAACGGTACTGTATTTGAATTCGTGTCGTGTTCATTAAACATAAATCACAAAAATTAATTCTGTATTCAAGCGAACTATTTAGTTTTTATTGATTTAAACTTATTCTTGAATCGTGTTGCCATCTCGCGATAATCTACTCTTGTGTCGTGGGACAGAAATCAAGGTTATTTATTTTCCGTTGAAATTAATTTTGATTTTATATTCAAATTGGATTATTTATTTATTATTAATTCGGATTTTGGCTTTGACTGTTGGTCAATTGAAATTAATGAATATATGTTCTTTCTGTTACAGATTCGTTCCAAAGACGTACATATATTGCTAGCCGAGATCGATCCTACATATATTCGACAATCGAGATCGAGACGCATTGCGCCGTTCTTTCTTCAAGCAGGAGAGGACGAGAACGTGAGTACAAATTATATTTCCAATTATACTATGTTACCCAATATCTTTTTCAAACCATTAATGAATAATTAATAAATACCTATTCAATTTTAATTATTTATTTCCTATTAGTTCGCGGATTTACTCTTGTGTCGTGACGATCAATTGTATTTGAATTCGTGTCGTGCTATAGAAATCGAGTTTATTTAATTTCCGTTCACATTAATTTTGCTTTAATATTCAAATTGAATTATTTATTTACTATCAACTAGGTGGCTCCGCCCCCTGTTCGTTTCGCTCACCAAACCCCCGGCGCCTGCCTCTCTCTCTCTCTCTCTCTCTCTCTCTCTCTCTCTCTCTCTCTCTCTCTCTCTCTATCGCTCGCTCTCGCTCTTTCTCTCTCTTTCTGAAAAATACACACTGTCACGGCGCTGAATTTTCAGTTCCCCTTCGGAAGGCAACCCGCTTCTCAATTTTCGGTTCCCCTTCAGAAGGCAACCCGTTCGGCGTTTTGGGGCTACAGAAATCACAAAAATATTTTATATAATGGAAAGATTCTGATTTAATCTCTAACTGTTGGTCGATTGATATTAATGAATTTGTTGTTTCTGTTACAGATCCCGAGGAAAAAAAATTGATGGATACTACTCGATGCTACTCGGTGCTTTCTTCAAACAGGAGAGGACACGAGCGTAAGTACAATTAATAAATAATAACAATGTGGCGGCTAACTTCCTACACCCGCCACAAGATGGACAGATATTCAAAGACCTTTCCCGCTACTAGCTGATCCGTCATCAATCCCTATTGTATACAGGGTGTGTCCGTTAAGTTATGTCACCATTTTTTAGGCATTTCCGGTAGTGTAATTAAAAAATGTTTTAGACAAAAGTTTCTCAGTACCTGGTGAGCTACATGTTCGCATATTCTTAAATCTGAAAAAATGCTTTTTACGTAAAAAAGTAAAGGTCACCTTGACTTTTTTAAATGGCACCATATGTTTTGGACGTGATAGGATTATTGCTGATGTCGAGACGAATTCAACAGTGTATTATACTATGACCTTGGGATGACTCATGATGACATTTTTAGCATGTGTATTACTAACATAGATCTACAAAACATATATTTTAAATTTTCTTTAAGGGCCCTAATAAAAAATTTAGAAAAATGCCTTTTTTATTTTTGCATGTAACCTTGTAAATTATAATTTCTTGGAAAATCTTTTTTGGATATCATTTCATAAACCAATGTTTCTAATTGATTATAAAAAATCAGGTCGTTTGGTACAATTATAAAAAAGTTATTCTGTTTCAAAGGGCGTTCGAATACTTTCGTGAGCCACTGTATGTGTCTTTTGTAGAACAGCGGGACATTCTAGGAATTTTTAAAAGTGAAAATGTAAAATCTTTGAAGGGCCGCACGGGAAAGTGTGGCGGGCCGCGGGTTGCTCATCCCTGGTTCAGAGTGTAGTGTTGCGAATGAAATAGTCGCGATTCAGGTTGCATTTCATTTTGTTCGCTGCTTGAAACAACATTTAAAAAATAGCAATTTTACAAGAGTTTAAAGTTCGTATCGTTGTGTTGCAGAAAGTTTAAAGTAGTCTTTTTGGATCCTCTGTTCTTTGAATTAGCGTTGCGGAGCAAAAAAGTATCGCGTTTGCGTTCGAGTCTTTCGACATTTCAGGCGCCTATGCTCCAGCTGCAACGATCCACTGTAAAAGTCGAAAGAAATATAACAATTTGATCTATAACAATTTCCTCTACATAAGTCCAACTGCTTAAGAGGTACATCCTGTTCCAGATGCGTGGGTCACCCTGTATAAAACCCCTTCTGAAACGAGCCTGAACAAGGAAATCGATAAAGCAGGACGCTTTTATTTTCCCAACATTTACGCAACACCGTCGAACAAGGATTTCCGAAAGGACCAAGCAGAGCAGACATCCAGGTAAATAGAAGCAGGTGCGGTGCTGCTCAATGAGTCCCTAGTTCGAATCGTCCCTGTACAACAGGTAGCCTTCATTGTTCTCGAACGGTGGAAGATCCATCGCATCGGTCCGGCAGTGGCGTAGATCAGTGAACGAGCTGATGTCGCACACAGAATTTTTTTTACTGTTTCGCAAGGAAAGAATGTGTACGAAAAAGCTGTGTCGAGGAGGAGGAGGAATCGCCTATCGTCCGCGGGTATTCGCGAACTCCAGCTGACGCGGCCATTAACGCTTTTATTCGGTCGTTTTGTGGATACTCTCGAGGATCCTTGCCTTGGGCATTATCCGAGCACAAAAGGTACGCGAGGGGCGCTTAACGGGAAATGAAAGTATCCGCACAATGCTCTTTCTGTGTTTCCCTTTGATACGGTTCAATGGTTAATAACTCAGTTTCGGTGTAGACGCGCCTGCCGCGCCGCGCCGCGCCGCCCGCAAAGCGAACCGGTGCGGTCGCACGCTCGTTTTCTGTGTGCGATTTTATTTTTAACTTTTGTCACTGGCGAGGATTTCTTCGCTCGGAAAACGTGCTACTATAATATCAAACATAGTACGCGGAAACGTTATTCCTTGAACTCTTGTCGAACGTAGCGTCGGAAGTAGATTCTGGATTGCAACTATGACAAATTATTACATATTACATTCTACAAGGCAAATTGTGACATGAAAATTTTACATAGCCGTCTGACGTTATCGAGCAACTGTAGTTTCGTTTTGCAGCTATCTCGCATCAAAGTTATTACATGATAAGAGTCGATTTGGTGTAATCCAATGCAAACTCGACACGAGTGAAATCGTTTGATAGCGGGGAGCCTGGACATGGTCGGTCAGGATCGGTCCGGATCGAAGAAGTTGGTGTCATTTACTTATTGTTAGATAAAAAGTCAACTTTCTCATATCGATTTCTAACAAATTTGTATTGCTTCCTAAATGTCGATCAACCTCGAAAATGAAAAAATTAATGCAGTTTACCAAGTATTCTAATTAGGACGAATACTTAAAGGTAGACATTTAGAGATAGTACTTTCCACCAAGAAAATTGCTTCATTTCTTCGAGGTGCCCTGATCACACCACTTAATATTTCTTTTTTTTTGTTTACGATAAAGTGCACTCTTTTGTGTTACAAAATTAACATCGAAACTAAAAATTATCGTTCACAGTATGTTAAAAATTAATATTCAATGAAATAAAAAAATTGGCCAAATTTTTTACATTTGACAAGGAATATCTAGAGAACCCCGAAAAGTCTCGTTTTCTAACAAATTAGATCATTTTCAGCATTCTTTCCCGTATATAATCATGCAAGAATATTGTCCAACTGCCTCCGACTTTGCAAGTTATCATTGTTCAGAGCCGTCAATGTTACTTCGCGACGAGTTTCGGATGCGTAAAACAGGCTCGTATGAATGATCAAATGTCTTCTAAATACGAACGTTTTTGCAATAACATTATAAGAGATAAATAGAGTAAAGGTATATATTTGAATTAACTTCGATAGTCACTTTTATTTAAAATAATATAACGAAACGAATGATGAGAGTTTCCTAGCATTCTCGCTGCATTTATTTCTATCTTTGGAACCTTGTGCAGCGTTCGAAAACTCTTTGAGATTATTGTTAACATCTGACCCGTACATGTCACAATTACAGTCAGCGGCAATATTAAATTGACACCCTTAAAAATCGCATAACATTTTAAAAATTGCTTGAAAGGACTTGAATTTTTGAAAGATGTTAGACCGGCTAGTTCGCTAGAGAATAAGTAAACAAAACTTTATTAAGATTGCAATCGGTAGGAATCATACAAAATTTTAAAAATTATATTTTGTCAACTTTTTTATCTGAGCCTGTAACAATAATTTAAAAAATGTGTTTTGTAGGGAGAGAGAGAGAGAGAGAGAGAGAGAGATTTCGGTAACTTATATACATATTGAAAATTTCATCGAAATCGGTCAACATTGCAATGAGTTACAAACGTTTAAAGATGATCACGTAAGGGCGGAATGCCCTGGCAAGGTTGAAAATCTGCGACTTTCACTCCATCTTTAAACGTTTGTAGCTCATTGCAATGTTGACCGATTTCGATGAAATTTTCAGTATGCATATAAGTTACCGAAATCTACGAAACGCATTTTTTAAATTATCGTTACTAGGCTCACATAAAAAAGTTGACAAAATATAATTTTCTAAATTTTGTATGATTCCTACCAATTGCAATCTTAATAAATTTTTGTTTACTTATTCTCTAGCGAGACTAGTCGGTCTAACATCTTTAAAAAATTCAAGTCGTTTGGACCAATTTTATTGTCCACTTAATATTGCCGCTGACTGTAAGATTAACATGTAAAAGCAATCATAAAATACTGAATCCTGAGGCAGTAGAGTTATTAATTAACTAATGTTCATAACGATGATCATCATAGATCATCACGAAAGACAAATTATGGTATGTTTATTTTATTAGCTTACTTTTTTATTTGTGTGGTAATATTGACTAAATACAATATTAGTACTATTTTATTCGCAATATGTATTTAAAATATTTCTTTTTTTTACACAGGAAAGCATTCTGTTATGTGTTAAAGATTAAGACCAACACTAAAAATTATTGTTCACAACAGGTCAAAAAAGGTTGAATAACTGCATTTGAACAATTCATTTTTTAATAAAAAATATGAATGAAAAGTTAGTAAAAATTATTGTTTAACAAATGCAAAAAAAATTTAATTATCTCTAGGTAAGGATTACTATTTTTTAAATATTTTTGGTGAAAATTTCATTGCGATATCTCTAATATTTCAAAAGTTATAACAAAATGACACGAACTTGTTCGATCCGGACCACTGTGGATCGTGGCGCTGGCGTTTACGCCACTGCAAATCGGTGGATGCTGCGTCAGGAGCAGCAATGGCGGCACTGGCTTACCTGGCGAGTATACCTACCTTTACCTATCCTCTCTCCCCTCCTGTTCTCACTGTGGTCACGTTCCTCAGGGCAACCCGACGAACCTGTTGCCCGTTCTCATCCAGTGTCGTGTCGCTTTCACGGCGGTCGTGCGCGATTCATCGCCGCTCTTGTTCCTCTTCAACGTTCTTCCACGGATAATCGATCGCCACAGATCATCGAAATCCTTCGGATCATTCATCGCTCTTACAACAGCCTCGGCAATTCAACGTGAAACAACTCCTGTACGTGTGACCATCGAAAAGCATAATCGAAAACCGTTATCGGTGGAATTTATCGGTGTTGGATCTCGGCTGCCAGCTCCTAGAAGACGTAAGAGCAAGTTTGATAGATCGCTAATCTTCGGTGATCCTCGAAAATGACCTCGACAACTACAGACCGGTCCCAGAGACACGACGGGACCGCCTCGTTCGACCGCGTACGTGGAGATCTCGAGGATCGTGTCGCAATTCCGACTCCGATCGAGGAGATCGGCGTCCCTCGACCGACGCTGGCATGCTAGATCCATCTCCCGAACCTCGTTTCAATTACTCGAACCTCCACGATCGATTTCTTCAAGCTCCGTTCGGACCTGTGAGAATCTCTCGAAACTGCTCTAGTACTCTGAGAACGATCTCTGAGCTCGACACCGATCTTTCCCTTTGGGGAACGAAAAGGAGGCGCTATCCGTTGAACTCCGAGGATTCCGATGGTGCTAACGCATCCGTTGGAAACCGTGGGAAAATTTATTCCAGCGATCCCGTCGATTTTCTGCTCGATCTTCGGTATCAATGGATTCCAGAGAGGGTGGCCGACGTTGAGATGGTTGGTTAACGTGTGTGTGTACAGCTGGGAGTTTGGGATTGCTGCTGGGAAAGGGAACTCGCGATTTCTCGGGTTTTGCGGTGACGCGATCGACGGACGTCTCGACGAGGCCGCGGACGAGAGAGAGAGAGAGAGAGAGAGAGAGAGAGAGAGAGAGAGAGAGAGAGAGAGAGAGAGAGAGAGAGAAAAGGATTGTTCCTGTAAGAGCGAAACGCTCTCTCAAGAGAGAAGCGGGTTCTCTTCGGGTTGGTTGGTTTGTGTTCGTGGTTGTTTTGCTGTGTGCCTGTGTGTTCCGCGCGAGGTGCAGTGAAGTAAAATCCAGTGAGTCGTGTGTACCGTTTCCGGACGTCCATTACGGCTCGCTTCGGCCTACAGCGATCTTCGGCTACGGTGAGCTTCTTCTTTGTAGGATCCTTCGTTCGCATAATTAATAAAGAATGAATTTACATTATTCTTTGTTTGGCGTAACTTTGTTGTAGCAAGTCGTTTTAATTTGCGTACTTTTATGGTTTTACAACGAGTTACCGGAATTGCGTGGTGTTTTTGTACTCGTTTTAACCAGGAAAAAGTAGTTCAAGATAGAATACTTCAGGCAACGGATTAAGAATCCTTACAATTTCGATTTATGAAAAGTCGGAGAGCATCGACGAATCGGAAAAACTAATTCCGTTTTGATGAACGAACGAACGAACGAAAGAACGCGGAGGCTGCGCCGCGCCGCACAGTGGGGTATTTGCCCGATTTTACATGAATTGGAAAATTTTTGTGGCTTGAATTAGATGAATATCTGAGGAACAATCTCCCACCATTCGTTTTCACATTCATGTATCCATTAAGCACTGAAATTTGTCGGAAGCTTGAAGTTCTGGTAACCCGCTTCCATTTCCCAACGAATTCCCCTATTAATAATTTTTAGTTATTTTGTTTTTTTAGTTTTTTAGCTAAGCATAGCGTATACTTTTAAGAGATATTCACTATTGTACTATATACATTTTTGTACTTACTAATATTTAAAGATAACCAACGATACAGTCACCTTTTTTATGATTCTAAGACTTTGGTAATGAATTTGTTATACTTCCGGGTGAGTCCCGGTGTTCATTTCTGTGCCATTGTATTCTTTGAAGTTTGGTTCCGACTATGACTGACTCCGTATTTTATAGTTGATTTACGAAAAAATGGCCATCGCGCGCGCGAAAATCGCAGCATTTCTCACATCCTGCGTATTAACTTAAGTAAATACTAAATAATAATAATAATAAACACACAATATACACTAAAATAAGAAAACAGTATACACATGAAATTTAAATAATATACAGGGTGGGGCAATAACTATGTCCACTTTGAATATTGCCGTTATTTGTAATAATATGAAGAAATGTGATAAACAAAATTTGCACGGTATAGAGGGGGACATGTTGTGACATAAACATTTTCTGCGTGGGTGGAGGCACAGAGGAGATTTCAAGGTCATCTTGATTTTTTTTAATGGGAAGACCTACTTTTTGTATCATGAATCGATAGACTATCGAATTCTGAGTAAAAATGTATTGACCTCCATGTGTCTTAAATCTAATAGTTAACGGGATATTACCGAAATAATTTTCTTTCTTCTATGGATAATATCTCGGTAACTATTAGATTTAGGGCATACGAAGGTCAACACTTTTATCCTCAGAATTTGATACTCTATCGATCTATGGTATAAAAAAAGGACATTCTGTTTAAAAAAATCAAGGTGACCTTGAAATCTCCTCTATGCCTCCACCCACGCAGAAAATGTTTGTGCCACGACATGTACCCCTCTGTACCGTGCAAATTTTGTTCATAACATTTTTCCGTACCATTACAAATAACGGAGATTATTCTTTGTAATAACTATTTTAAAAAGATATTGTAATTATAAATTATTACACTTTTCGATAGTGTAGGTACATAATATAGACGAATAACGATAAAATATTGATTATAATCCGCAGTACTTGATTGAAAAATAGCTACAACTTCGTAGTATAATATACTTGATTGAAAAATAGAAAAACAACTTTACAATCTGATGCGCTCCTCTTTATGGACAAATTTTCCACTGAAAACATCCGTTACAGTGAAAACGGTATACAGTACAAAAAGTAGAATTCTTAAGCTTTAAAATGGTTGTTTTTTCATCAAATTTGGATAAATTTTAGCAAAATTACAGCAGTTTCAATATTGAGCGAATGTCGAACTAGCTGTGGCCGCTGAAATCGGGCAAACATCCTTGTTATTATGCAATGTTGTCACTGGAGGGTTCTTAAGATTACACAAAAATTAAATTGCCCCCAGCTGCCCGACAATAAAAACAATCTCTTTCAGATTCTGAGCAATCTATTACTAATAAATCTATCTTCGAGATATGGTTTTCAAGCAACCACGAGGAAAGAAAAACCAAGGTTTTTACTGTAATTCGAACTGTTTTTGAGCCTGCTGATGACGTTGAAGGCATACATTTGTAAAAAAATAATACTGACCGGATACTGAATGATACTGTTATGATTTTTGTCCGAAAATCCCATTGACTCAACGCACTGTGCGCCGCACAGTGATCGATTCCTCAATTCTAGGTGGACAAAATTCAAATTTTTGTGTTCTCTTGTAGTAATAATAACGCTTTATTTGTCAGAAATCATGACAAGTGTATGAAAACTACATGAACTTAAAAGAATTATGTATATCATTTCTTTAAAATGGACAATTAAAACAATTAATTGTAAAGTTTGTGAAAGTAATCATAGTAATAAATTAAATATTTTATAGTTTTTGTTTAAATACGCGAATAAACAATACACAAAATGAAAAGAATTAATCTTAACTTATATTTAAAAATTAGATAAAGTTCTACAAAAATATAATGTAAAACTACAAAATTATAATAAGGAATGTGCATGACAAAGGTGGATATTCTAAATTATTATAAATTATAATCTTTTTTAAGGTGATTTGAGTAAACTTTTTGCCTCTGCTGCTAATTATTCAGAACATTTTTTAGTAATTTTCCTCTTACTAAAAAATGATATAAATGACGAACGGGCAAAAACGGGCAAGCGATATTTAGTATCATTACTTTGAAATAAGTATTTTTCAAAACTATCAAAGAACGAAGTCCGGCCGAGTCCGGGAAAAGAAGTTATACAATTTGATCTCTTCTTAAATAGTATTATTAGTTAACCTGTTTTATATGATTTACACGGCAAAATAAAATTATACCGATATGTAAAAACCAGATACTTACCTTCGCTTACACGCTCCATTTTTTAGATAATAATCTAAACAACAAACAAACAAGTTATACGATGAAGAAGAATTAGCTTATTTATAGTATTTCGCACAGGCAAAACTTTAACGCCGTATTACGTCGTAATAACCACGTGCAGTCGAAATATTAGGTTATATATCGAACGAATAAATGTTCGTAAACAAAATAGAACGGCAGCGAAGATATCTGAAGTTGATAAAATTTACCATTTTGTCCACCTAGAATCGGGAAATCGATCACTGCGCGCCGCCGCGATCAAGGGTGGAAGGAACGCGTGATGCGTGACAAAATGTCTCGGGATATTTGGTAAAGCGTGCGACAACACGGCCTCGTGACTCATAACCTCGAAGCGAACTGCACGGGCAGGTAGGAGGCATTTGAATGGTGGGCGGCCTCTCGAATTCTTGTCGTGTCGTTAGCACTCGGCCGGGAACGCTCGAGCCTCGAGCTCGTTGGGGAAACGATCGTTCAACCGTCGATTAAATAAAGAAGCAAAGCCGTCTTTTTGCTCCGAGCCTATTCTACGCCATTGTGCAACGCGTTTTCGGTGACTTTTACGGCTGGCCGGCTCCGCGACCAGGTAATGAAGGAATTAGTTGGCTCTCGAATCTGTACCGGGTGTCCCGCAACAACCGTAACATTCTACAATATACAGTAAAAGCTCCTTCGTTGTCCAAAGGCCGGGGGTTTGAGCGGACAACGACCGTGCCCGGACACTATTTTTCATTTATGACTGCGTCTTTAGTGAAACGGCTAGTTAAATGACAAAGAAAAGCATTCGCAGTCAAAAGCGGTCAACTGTCTGGCTTTAAAAAACTCCTTATTTCCTTGCCATATTCCTTTCCTATTGTTCTCCGTTCTGCGCGGGTCTATACAGTCCTGGGACACATCTGGCGACCAGATCCGCGCAGGCCTAATCCTCTCGTTGACAGGCAGTGGAGTGGGTAGGCACTGGACAACGATCGTGCCCACGATTCAGGACAACGAACGAGCGATTACTGTAATTGTAAAAAAGCACAGAAATATGATTGCGTCCGAATACGAATTGATTGTACATCGAGCGAAGTATTGGATGCGGTGTCCAACGCTGCGATTAGCAAACGTTATAGATTATGTCGATGAGCGATGGCGACTCTAATCGGAGAACAATTTGTCGCAGGGCAAAGTCTCCGATTACGTGCACACGCAGCAGAAACTGGCGGGAGGAGATAAACGAAGAGTGGAGAACGCGAAGAAGCTGAAACCGCAACCAGAGGTGAGTGTCCGCTCTCTTCTCCTTGGAATGTTGCGTTTGCTCCTCGCGTTCCTACCGAGCCATCAACTTCATCGATACTCTTTCAGGGGTCCACGTTTCTCCAAGAGCATTCGTTTATTCCTTGTGATTTTTACCCACCCGCCTGGTCGCGTCGACTCCGAATCAAATACAAATTAAAACTGTAGCCGCGTCAGAAATCGTGTTTCGAATTATATTCGCAAGGCGCGATCGTTTGGCATGAAACGACTCCCATCGAGGAAGAAAGGACGTTGGTCCTCGTTCACCCTCCTGTTCAGACAAATCGTCGACCAACTCGTGGGAAACTCTGCAGATTTTTCGAATGTAATCGCTTTTTACCGGAACAAGTGGGTCGACGTGGGTTTATTCGAGGAACAACAGCAGATAGAAAGGTGATGATAGAGTGGAACACTGGGTCAGCCTGCGAGCGATCGGTCGCGCTCATGTCGGAGAGTTTGTGTTGTTGATTAGGTCAACTTGTGGTCTAATCTCGTCCGAAACAATATAAAGATACCGATGTGATCGATATTATTTGAAAATTGTTGAAATGGTAAAAATACTAATTGTTGGCCGGCATTGCAAATTACAATACCTAATCCCAGAGAATCGAAGATCGCCAGGCCTCCGGTAAACTCGCTTTAATTAGTGTCAACTGGACCGTGACAAACGTCTGTCGCATTCTTTCAGCATGATAGTCACCCCCGCATCGATAACGCGTATCGCGATCTCTTTTCTTCGGCAAGCGTTGCGATTCGAATTAGAACAGCGCGCAACGCTGTAGGAATTCTACGCGGAATTCGATAATGCGTCCGATACGAAGAAACAATATAGATTTAGCGTGGCTCGCAGCGAATCGGGAACAATGTCACGCGTTGCATCGTGATCAGGATGCACGATGCGCTGCGGGAAACCGGTGTACACAGGCGAAAATCTTGTTGCAGGGTTGTTTAAGTATTTAGAACTCGTGTCGCGGGGATTCGAATTCGATGTTGCTCTCTGGAAGCCCCTTAGACTCGAGGCTAAACACTCGCGAAATTATTTATTGGCTGCTGATTCGTCGCGTACAATGCGTTTCATTGCAAGCATACTCTTTCTTGATACTATTGTATAGAGCAGGGATGAGCAACCTTTTTCTACAACGGGCCAGTTACAAATTTAAAAATGTTGTGCGGGCCGCATGTAAGAAACTTGTGACAATACAAACACTGAATGATGAAATCAAATTAAGGCGAAGTGCCCTAAGTGTGGACAATTCAAAAGTGATACCTAAATCTGGACAATATATATTGAATTTTCATAGTAAAATCAATAATTAAGAGATTAAATATAGTTATATTATATATTCTGAGGCCTTAGCTACAAGTAGGTGTGAATATTATTTCATTAAGACATCAATTGAATTTTAAAAATAAATTCAAAGTTCATCTGAAAACAGTATACAAAATAGTCTATTTACATGCGAATCATGTGCATTTATAGTTTGTACTTTTACTAGAAAAAAAGATATAATTTAAGCATTTAGACAAAAAATAATTATCACGCATGATAATATGGATATTTTAAAATAAATTGGCAACAAAACATAACTCAGATAATAATTATTAATTCAAATATTAGATGTCCAAGTTAAGGACTGCTGTGAAATATAAGTACTCCATACTGGGACGCGATTGCAGTAGCTGGTCCAACTATAAGCTTATATTCAAATCAACCCGTAGTTTGCAAATTATTATTAGCTTAAACAAATTACTATTGGCTTGTATAACGTATATAGAAAATGTGTTCTGGCTGTGACGTTAATAATACTTAATTTTTATGCCATAAATCTATCAGTATTAATACCTAACCTCAAAAATTAATTATTCATGTCGATATAATACTTAACAAAACGTTTTCCATCGCTAGAAATAAAACTTTTGATGCCAGTCGAAAGAAGTAATTAATAAGTATCATAAAAAACAAATTAAAAGTAACAGCAAGCCAAAAGTGTACATAAAATCTAAGAATATTATTAAAAATGCCAGATAGAAGGAAAATAGAAGATTGTATAAAAATAAAAAATTGAACAGAAATCAAGAATCTCATTCTGTTGAATCCATCGTACAAGTACACAAGCTCTCAATACGGTGGGCCAATTTAAGATTCCAAAAGGCACGCATTCTAGAATGAAAAATTTAAGTTCGATGGATGCTAACAAGGGACCACCAACTGTACTGTCGAAGACAGAAGAAAGATCTTGAAAAAAGGAGCAAGAAAAAAAATTGTAGAAGAAGAACATTTGTCAAAAAAGCAGGAAAAATAGAGAAACAAAATTAAAAAAGAACAAGAAATCAATAATAATTTACACGAAAGAAAAAATATAATTACACAACAAATTAAAGATATAAAGTTAAAAATCAATGATAAATCTAAAAAAATAAGGTGTGAAGCAACTAATGATAATAAAGATGAAATTATAGAAGAGAAAGCAAAATTATGCACTCAATTAGAGAATTTGGAGAAAGAAGTATTGTCCCTTGAAATGCTTGCTTTGCAACAGAAAATGTGCATTAAACAGGGCAGAATTTAATACACAATAATAATATATTCATGTGTGCATCATTAAAAATTTAATAAAGTTCGGTGTTATAGATCAGGCATGGGCTTTTTGCTCGATCGGAGGCATTCTTAAGGAATACCCCCACTCCTCCCGGCCGCGCGTCTCGCTCCCCGTGGTGGCCGTAGTGCATGGAGCACTATAGTGTCTGTTGCAGATTATATGTAAATTCAATTTGTCCCGGTGTAGGCTTTACTTCTGTCCAGGTACTAGTTTAGATTGGATTTAATATGTCCAATTACAGGTTTGAATTATTCTTGCTCTAATACAATTAAAATATTAATCTAAACAATGATTTTTTCATTTCAAATTACTTTACAAAATCTGAATTTTATGTTAAAACTCTTAAAAAATTATTTTTGTTTATCTAAACTGATAAAATTAAAGCAAAAAATGCTGTCCAGGCTTAGGGAATTTCACCTTACCTCTTTATTAACACAATAAACCTAGTATAAAAAATTACAGAAATACTCATTAACACTCATTAATAGAAATACTATTAAAAGAACGGCGAAAGTGATGTCTTTTGTAGGACAGCGGGACACTGTAGGAATTTTTAAAAGTCAAAATGTAAAATCTTTGAAGGGCCGCACAAGAAAGTGTGGCGGGCCGCGAGTTGCTCATCTCTGGTGTAGAGACAATTTTTATTGTTACAAATTCGCAATCTAACAGTAATCTATTTTATTCGGTGAAGCGCAACGGAATCTCGGTTATACGCGCGGACGAAAATGAAAAATTATGGAACGACGACCAGTTTGCGTTGGGTTAATTTTCAAGTTCGTTCTCGGTGCTTCATCTCCCTGCCATAACTTTCGTATGTCGAATTGAACGCGTTTGTTGGCTCGCTCGCTCATTTGCGGCCGGACGGCTCGCCATCTCGTTTCACTTTGATGTTGTGACCGCGCCGCATTCCACGTCTCTTCATTTTTATCTCTCTCTCTCTCTCTCCCCCTCTCTCTCGTTCTTTGTCGAATGTTGGCGGGGCCCGTTTGCACGCTTTCTTGTCGAGCTCGGTCTCCGAACTCATCTGTTGCTATAGCGATTCATGCCGACGCGCGAAATTTTAATGTGGATTGTATTGGATGATAATTTGTTGATTTCTAAATAATTGAAAAATCAACAATTTCAATCTGTGATGCACCTTTAATTTCGCGCATCGGTGTATGTATATAAGACAAAGATTCAACGAAATAATGTCGTTTTCGGAACGTGTCTGTCCGTAATCTACAGCGAACGGTCCATTCTCCGAAGAACCTAATCGCGCCTAGACCGGAAGAATCGTGAGTCAGGACTCGTCGCTTCTTTCGCCGTCGAGGACGGAAGAAACAGAGCCGATAATTAAATTCGCTGGCTGTTTTTCTAGGAAGCTGTATCGACCGCGGGTTGCGAATACGAAATGAACGTTGCACGTTCGCGAATTAATTCCCCGGAGTGCAGCGAGTCCCGTTGCACGTCCGCGACTGGTTCCTATTCCTACCAGCTTTATGGAATGCAACTGCCCTCTTCTAGCACCATCCTCGCATTCGGCTGGCCTCTAATCGTTTCTCCATTTGGTTGAAATTTTTCTCTCGATTGAAAAGTATGTCTGCGCTTCTATCGATCCAGTGTTTCAACAAGTTTCATAGTTAACGAAGAGTTAGAGTTCGGAGTATGTATCCTCTTTGCAACCAACTCTTCAAAATCGCTGTACGATTTTTCGTTGCGAAAATATTAGAGAGAGAATCGTTCGAGTCTACTAGCCGATTGGCCTGCAGCGAATGCAACGGAGTGCACCGATGCAAACCGCACACCTCTAGAGCCCTCGACGCTCTTATCTCCACTTATCCCAGAATCTCGTTGATGCTCTAGTAGAGCCGAGAGATCTCGTCGCGTGCTATAACGCGTACTACATACATACATACAACGAACTCTGTTTCCCTCTCGCAGCGAAGGTGAACGTAACGCAGCAGCGCTGCACAACTGCACAACTGCAAAGATATGCGCGCACAAGCGTAAGTAGAATGAATGCAGGCAACAGCAGCAACGGCGGAGAAAGCGAACGAGTGTAATGGACGTTTCGCCGAGAGAAGGCGGCCACTCGGGAAAATTCGCCGGGCGACCGTAACACAGAATCAAATTGTACCTTTATCCTAGACGTCCTACCTTCTTCTTCAAGATCCTGGCCACTCGCGCTTCCTTGCCTCCGCTCGTAGTCTGACCTTATGTCGATGCGCAACATTTCCGGGGACGTTTTACGCGGTCCCGAATCGCAGATGTATCTTGCGTAAATTTTAATCCGAGATTACGCGTAGACATTTTTAAAGAATTACCAGGTATGTAAATATGAAACCTTGACGCCATTTTCTTGTTTTGACATCTGGTAAAGATTTTCAACTCACAACTATACAAGTTTCATACAACAGCATCGTTTTTAATAACGTTGAACATGTCGAATTTTCTGCTTAGAAACTACGATATGCGGACAGCATCGATTTTCTGTTTCCATTTCAAGAAAACTGCTGCAGAATCGCATCGAATGCTTGTCGAAGCTTACGGTGAGCATGCTCTTGGTAAATCACAGTGCTTTGAGTGGTTTAAAAAATTCACAAATGGCGATTTTGATGTGACAAACGAAGAACGTGGAAGACCACCGAACAAGTTTGAAGACAGCGATTTGCAAGCATTGTTGGATAAGGATGACGCTCAAACGCAACAACAACTCACGGATCAATTAAATGTGATACGAGAAGCCGTCTCCATACGTTTGAAAGCCATGGGAAAGATTCAGAAGATGGGAAAATGGATTCCACATGAACCGAATGAAAGACAGCAGGAAAACCGAAAAACCACTTGTGAAATGCTGCTCGCCAGGTACAAAAGAAAGTGATTTCTCCATCGACTTGTGACTGGCGATGAGAAGTGGATATATTTCGAGAATCCTAAGCGTAAGAGATGATGGGTAACTCCAGGCGAACCATCGACATCGACTGCAAGGCCAAATCGCTGTGGACGGAAGACAATGCTCTGTGTTTGGTGGGATCAGAAGGGTGTGATCTATTATGAGCTGCTAAAACCTGGCGATACCGTTAATACTGAACGCTACCGACAACAAATGATCGAATTGAATCAAACTTTGCGTGAAAAATGACTGGAATATCAAAAAAGGTAGCACAAAGTGATTTTGCTTCATGATAATGCACCATCGCGCACAGCAAAACTGGTAAAGGAAACGAGTCAGGCGTTTAGTTGGGAAATACTTTCGCATACGGCTTACTCACCAGACTTGGCTCCATCCGATTATTACTTATTTGCATCGATGGGACACGCACTTGCTGAGCAGCGCTTCACATCTTACGAAAATGTACGAAAATGGCTCGATGACTGGTTTGCCTCAAAAGAGGAACGGTTTTTTGGCGTGGCATTCACACAAATTGTCAGAGAGATGGGAAAAATGTGTAGCTACCGATGGGCAATACTTCGAATAAAATGTTTTGTATCATTGTCATACAATAAACGTGTATTTTCGATAGAAAAATTCCGGTTTCATATTTACATACCTGGTAAACAACAAAAATTACAATACCAGAGGATTTCTCAAGTTCAAAGGATTTCCAGAAACGACCGTTTTGCTTGAGAATGGCGATCGATCGATTGTGTTGAGGAAAGAGGGGGTCGCAATATTTAGGATCCGTAACTCTATTTCAATTTTCATTTAGCATCGCTGCTGGAAAGTCCACCGTTCTCCGCAGAGCTCGGATTCAATCTAACCTAAACCAATATGGCTTATGGTATCCGACTGTGCGGTTTAACTCCCATCTCCGGCGGCGCGGCGTGCGGCACGGTCTTGGAACGGTTTCAATCCGCGATCCTTTGAATCCCAGGAAATCCGTGATCCCTGGCCAACAAGTCGCGAAAAAATCGTCGAACGTTATCGCCGGGCCGAATCAGGACCGCGCACCGCCACGCCGCGCCGCGCCGCGCCGCCGACGATTTTTCCTAGATCAACCGAGAACAAGATTGCCAACTTTCCACCATCCGATCGGGAATTTGCTCTTTGTGACGATATTTCAGGACTTTCATACGGAAACGGAAACATTTACAGCGCAATCGAACGAGAATACTGTACACGTTGGAAAGCAGCTTCGTCTTTCTATTCATCGTTTATATACTAAAAAAATTGTACAGATATTAATTGTGTCTTCGGTAAATCAGTTCTACGTAAATTAGCATCTATCGGTATCGAAGGACGCAGGTTTCTCGAATAAAAAGAAAATGCAAGACAGCAGGATTGCTTCTCGTAAAGAAAATTCGTGGAATTCGATTATCGATTCGGGCACAAATTGGAATTCCTTATTTTCCACAGACGAGGACACACTTTCTTCGATCACTGCTTCTCTCCGTTGGTATCGTACGTTTCAGTAAGCGCTGATAAATGCGGATCAAATTTCATTTCATGCAAAATCAAAATGAAACAGCGAAAGGAATAGGATTTGACTAAAAATCTATTGCTTGGAAATTTTCGACAAGTTTAATCTCCCGTGAAAATACCTTTAACTTATCGTTAGAAAAGTGCTCAAAAATCATTTCGACTGCAAGAATTTCCAGCAAGATTTAACAAATGCAAAAGCACGAGCAGGCCGTTCATGTTTCGAGCGAACAAAACTGCAAACGTCGCGACCATAGTCTCGTAACTGTGTCTGTATTATTAACTGGAGCATACATCTAAAAAAATGATTTCGACTGCAAGAATTTCCAGCCGGAATCTAAAAAATGCGAATCCACGTGTGGACCATTCTCGTTTGAACCGAACAAAGTTCCAACTATCACGAAATACCCAACTAAAAATGATTTGGACTGCAAAAATCTCCGGGGAAAATTTGAAAAATGCAAACTCACGTGCAGTTCTTTCGCGTTTCAAGCGAATAAAGTCGCCGGCGCGGCGCGGCGCGGCGCGGCGCGGCGTCACGACCATAGTGCTCCAACTGCTCTTAAATTATTAACCGGGGCAAACCCTGTAGCCCAGGAACATTCGGAGCCCCTAGGAAAATTGGGAAACCATTTAGCTAAGGAGTTACAAGCTGCCTGGCGAGTCACGTTCGCTCGGGAGTCAAGAGAGTAAGGAAAGAGGGAAAAAGCAGTCTCGTTTGCGCGGGTTACAGCTTTCGTCGGGTATTTTGAACCGTCTCTCTTTCTCTCACTTGGTATAGGTATAGGTATCCTGTCCCGTGCACAGTTCAATTGCACCGAGCTCCGAAGAACCGGGGACGGGAAAAAAACGTGCCGCGAAAGAAGAAACGGCTTGTTGCAGGAAGTCCGACCCTATCGGAAGCCGTATTACAACCGCGGAGAGGTCTTCCCTTCACCGCAGCTTACATTAAGACTTTGTCTCCCCACTCTACCATCCCCTTTTGCGACGCGCTATTCGTGTCACGTGACCAATACGGTGCCGGCAGAGAGAGGGTAACTTTTTTCCCCTCGATTCGCGTCGATTCCCCTGATCCGGCGACTATGCCGTTTACGGCAAACTACGGCAAACTGACTTTGCCTTATCCTTTGCTCCGCGTCTTCCAGTAAGCTCCTCTTTCTCTCGCGAACGGGAGAAGACGCATTTTTCGGTGAAGCCGCACCGTGTCGCCTCGAATCCTCGCCTTCATCCTTCTTTTATTGATTTTTAAACTCCACTCAAACATTTCTCCCTGCGAATAATAATAACGGCGTAAATCGAGGTGGTAATATCCGGCGAACCATTCCTGCATAAAATCGCAGTATCTTGTAGAGTTGAAATTATGTTAAAGTATGCAGAACGTCGTTGTCAATGGAACAGCATCCGCATCAGAGAG
This sequence comes from Lasioglossum calceatum, assembly GCA_963966675.1. NCBI lineage: Eukaryota > Metazoa > Arthropoda > Insecta > Hymenoptera > Halictidae > Lasioglossum > Lasioglossum calceatum. Next base: position 12,935,999 of record OZ016551.1, on the reverse strand, counting down.
TATCTTTCGTTCTGTAACGAGGGATCCCATTACATGCTTTCGTTCGCAACGACCCGAAGCCTAAAAACCATACCCGGATCGACGAAGAGCGTGAGACCGCGAGATTCTGGCGGGCATCTGTGCATTTCAGATTTTAGATTCGACGTTGCAACAGAGATATTAATTCGCTGACTCTGCACAGTGACCAACTGGCAAAGGAAAAGGACCGTAACTCGTGGAAAAGTGCATAATTCACTGGCGCATCCGTTTCAAAGAGAAGGAACGCGTCGCGTCGCTGAGAACGGATAGAAAGCCAATCGAAAATCGGTTGAACCGCGGCGCGGTCGCGATAATACATCGACGGCAATATCAACCTGTTTCGCATGAAATACGAAAGCCGCGCTGTCGCTGCATCCCTGTAGATGTTCGATATTGCCAGCCGAGGCTGTGAGTTACGAGATCGTTGTCATTTTGAACGGCGCTCATTGAATATACGGACACGAGACCGTATTTGTTCGATCGCTCGGCTGCTCGCTTTTCCGCTCTGGCTTCCCTCGTCGATGTCGATACCTAATTCCGGTCTTGACTCATCTTCGATCAATTTCATCCTTTCTCGGGCCGACAGCTTTAAATAGAACTCGCCGATAAATTCGATCGGATCGTAATCGAAAATACGAGACTGGAACTGAGTTTATTATGTTAGAACAGTCCATCTGTCTCGCTATCAATCAGGTTTCGGGAGCTTTATTACGCGTCGGGAGAGCTTCATTATACACCGCAAAGCGGATAACGACACGACGGTAATTTTGGACCTGATTTCACCATGCTCCTTCTGCGTCGCTCTCGAAAATCACGCCGAGGAGCCTGCAGGCTGCCTCGCTGCCGCCGCGCCGCGCCGCGCCGAGCCGCTCCGACACCCCGAAAACTAATTTTAACGGCCTTTGATCCATCGATCGTGTCTATCGATCGAACGTCGCGTCTGGGACATCGCATGCAACTCATTCGAATCATCGAAGGATGGAAGACTGACGCAGAACATTTTTATTTTCCACGAAATAAAATTCTTTAAATTGACTGAAACACTTAAAACGATACGAACTACAGCGAATAATGATTTCAGCGCACTGGTTCGATCTGATGCTACTGCTTAAGCAATTTTGCAAATTACCACAAAATTTTCAACGTTTCGGTAAAAAATTTAGACCATTTTCAAGAAAAATTTTCATATAATTGCGTCTGTAAAAATTATTGAATAATATAAAAAACCGAAAGTTTTAAGCAAAAAACCAAAAGCATACTTGCTATGTGACAAAATTATTTTAAACTCTTGACAACTTTAGAACACACGTTGATTCCTATTTCCCCTGTGATTGCAAATTTGGTGATGGAAGAGTTAGAGAAAGTTTGGATTTTTTTCTAAATTACCTTTCGAGTTAATTTTCTACAAAAGGTACGTTGATGATATTATTACTTGTATAAAACCTGAACAGTGGCAAATTGTATTGCACAGCTTTAATAGCTTTCATGAAAGAGTTGAAGAAAGAAAGGTCTCAATTTACTCGTGAAGTTGAAGTTAACTCAACGTTGAATTTCTTGACACTAGTGTAATTAAAGCAAGAAACAAATTTAAAAGCAATTGGTTCCATAAATCTATTGTAGTTGGTCAGGGAGATACATTAATTCCTACTCCTCCCACCCTATACAACACAAAGTGGGTTTAATCAAAGGTCTTATCGATCGTGCAATCCTACTATCTGATCCTGAATTTAGATCTGACAATTTGTTATTGATTAGAGATGTTTTGAAACGTAATGGTTATCCTGTCTCGCTTACATCCAAGATTATTAAGGAACGTGTGTTCGAGACTTACCACCCTTGGTATGTTGAAATACAAAAAGAAAAAAGATTTTTGAAGACAGGACCAATAAATAGGAAAAATACCGTAGTTATTCCTTACTTTCAAAATATGTATTTCTAACAATATTAAGAGAATATTCAGAAAGGTAGGAATTCACACAGTTGTTCAAAATACCACATTATTTAAGGGAATTTTTCCCCGCGATCAAAGATAAAGTAGCATTGGTAAAAAACTGCAATGTAGTTTATTCTATACCATGTAAGGGTTGTAACCAACTATACATAGGACAAACATCTAGACTTTTGGAAACTCGGATCAGAGAACATAGACATAACATATTTTTACCTCCAGCACAACACACTGCACTGACGAGACAATCAATTGAGTTCGACCATGCTTTTGATTTTGAAAATGTAAAAATAGTAGAAAGAGAAGACAATTTACACCAAAGGATTTTATTAGAAACAATTTACATGATTAAACAGCAGAGCGTAAATCTTAGGTATGAAACTCCTAAGATACATGACTATTACGCAACATTACTGAATCAGTAATGTTTCATGATGAATTTTTCTAACAAATAAAATCGATTAAAGGCTTAAAATACATCAAAAGTAGATTGAATGTCAATTAATAAATTACCACAACTTCGTTTGGTATACAAACAGTGAAACTTGTTGCTTGGATTTTTCACGGTTCATATTTACCGCCAAATATTGATTGACCAATGGGTCGATCGATGTTCTCTGATTCAGTACCTCTTCGAATTCTAACGTTTCTCCTCAGTCAGTATATCAGTATGTATATCACAGGCATGGAATCAACATGTGTTCTAAAGTTGTCAAGAGTTTAAAATAATTTTGTCACATAGCAAGTATGTTTTTGGTTTTTTGCTTAAAACTTTCGGTTTTTTGTACGGAATGCAACACAAATTATATTTTATATTAATTCAATCATTTTTACAGACGCAATTATACAGGGTGGGGCACTAACTATGTCCACCTTGAATGTCTCCGTTATTTGTAATAATATGGCAAAATGTTATAAACAAAATTTGCACGGTATAGAGGGGGCCATGTTGTGACATAAACATTTTCTGCGTGGGTGGAGGCATAGTGGGGATTTCAAGATCATCTTGATTTTTTAAAATGGAAACACTTACTTTCTGTATCATGAATCGATAGACTGTCGAATTCTGAGTAAAAATGTATTGACCTCCATATGTCCTAGATCTAATAGTTTACGAGATATTATCGAAACAATTTGCTTTCTTCTTTGGCTAATATCTCGTTAACTATTAGGTTTAGGACATACGAAGGTCAACACTATTACACTCACTCAGAATTTGATACTCTATCGATCTATTGTATCCAAAAATAGGATATTCTATTTAAAAAAATCAAGATGACCTTGAAATGTCCTCTATGCCTCTACCCACGCAGAAAATATTTGTATCACAATATGGCCCACTCTGTACCGTGCAAATTTTGTTCATAACATTTTGCCATATTATTACAAATAACGGAGACACTCAAGGTGGGCATAGTTAGTGCCCCACCCCGTATGAAAATTTTTCTTGAAAATGGTCCAAATTTTTGACCGAAGCGTTGAAAATTATGTAATAATTTGCAAAATTGCCTAAGTAGATCGAACCAGTGCGCTGAAATCATTATTATTCGTTATTAACAAATTGTCGATGGAGATCAGAGAAACAGATAGGGACTACTTTGGAAGAAAATAGAAACGAAATTGGAAGATGCAAAGTGTACAGGGGGAGAAATCAAATCAAGCGATTAACCTGCGGATGTTTACGCAATTATGCGAAGTTCTACCAGTTCATTCGTGCATCCTGCACATTTTCAACGACATCGCACGCGAAGCATAGTCCTCGGAGAGGCAAAAGAAGCTCGGGCTCGTCCGGTTGTTGATCCGGCCGCGCCGCGCCGCGTCTGGAGTGCACAGAAACGCACTCGTCGAGTGTGCTGATGAACGTTCTTGCACTCGTATGCACTCGGATGCGATCCGCATGTGTCCCGGACATTGGCGTAGCAGCCTGTCATAACCGCACATGCGAATACCTTCTCTGCGTTCCTCGAGCTTTCGCGTGCGATGACCCTCGAATAGATCACAATTCGCAAATGCATTCGCTCGATATGTACCTCAATCGTCGATGCGGTTATTCAACATGCTAAAGCATGAAATTCGATCGAATTACGTAGAATTTTTAATTACATATTCTGGATTTACGCTGGTTGTTCCATCGATTTACGTTGATGCTGTTACGTCCTAAGGTGGACGTATTATAGATTGTTTAATTTAATTGATAGATTTTGATAGAGAATAAAATGCAGTTTTGAACCTACCTGCATTCACCGGCTTCGGTTCGGGTAATTGAGGATTTGTTAAATTCTAAGTGGCTTTGATCGTGGAACTGGAACGAAGAAATCGAAGTTGGATAAACTCTTTTAAAAATGATTTGAAATCTTGATTTTGTATAAAATTTAACAAGAATATATTCTGTTGAACAAATTTAGGGTACATAATATTTTCGAAATCTTATTATAAATTGTTAGCAATTACCGATACGCAGTTTTCGCTTTTGAAGCCTCAATACAGTCGCTTCGGCACGCTTTAGAATAATGTTGATAACGTGGTTATACCTTTGGAGTTGTTGGAGATGGTTGTTCTCCAGCAAGTGTACACGTTTCTTCACTTTATTGACCACACACAATATTGTTCCTGCGGGTTAACTCGCTTTCTTGATTTTGAACTGATTTGCACTGTATCATGACGATTGACTGCCCTAGTAGCATTCACGGTTGGCCAACGGTGGACAACGGTTGGGATTTTGTTGGGGAATGGTTAGTAGTTTGCCGACAGATCTCCAACGTAGGGCCAACGACGAAAAATTATGTAAATTTGCCGACGAATACCCAACGTTGGGCCTACAGATAATTATAGTCGGTTAAGTAACGCGAAATTTACAACGATTGTACATACTACATTGGCCCAACGAAAATCTTCCAACATTTAAATATGTATATATCGTCTAACAGCCAGCAACCAAAAATAAGTTATATTCCAAATTGATTTTTTTCGTATTTCTAAATATACTTAAAATTTTTAATTTTTGCGCGATGGTTGATCCACTAAAGTTTTATTGTGAGCAGCCTTGGAATTTTTCATTTATTTAATTTTATCCATTTTCCAAGGGAAAGGCAAGGGGGGTGTTCATGTAGTATAAGAAGACCCTTTTGGATTTCTTCAAAATGAGTCTTCCTTTTTTAGGTACTTTAATTTTAATTTGTTGACGTATCTAGTAGCCCTAATCATAGCATCTATGAACAAGAATCATCTGTAGGTTCAGCGATAGGGCATGTACTTATTACGCAAGCGAGTTCGGGTTCAAGTCCGACGTGGGTAGAGTGGGTAGGTTATTATTTTAGTTTTTTCCTTTTTTCCCAAAATTTTACCGTGAAAATACATTTTTAATATGTATATTATTTATGATATACCATAAAAAGAGAAAATCAGAATGTGGGCTCTCTGTGGTTTCAAAAAAGAGCGACATTTCCAACGGTTGCCCAACGGATCCGCCAACGGAGGCCCAACAAAACGCCAACCATAAATGCTACTGGGGTGAACTGTTGACCGTTGACTGTGCACTGAACGTAATTAATGAATTTGATATGTAGACTGAACTGTGACTGTGAAATGTGTATTGTTAACTGATTCCTCATGGTGACTGACTAACCGAACGTATTTCATGAAAATCTCGACTGTTAACTGAGCTTCTGTTGAGGAGCCATCCCTTTTATAGATCGATCAATCCATTGTTCTCATAGGTGAGTGCGTCTTCACCAATTCCGTTTAATCGTTTTCTTCTTAGTCTCTTTCTTCTTAATCGTATACATTGCATCTTTTATCTTTTATTCTTCTCCTAAATCAGGGGAACACACCATTTTCTTAGACTTATTCGTCATGAGATGGCTACATCATCACCAATTCTTTTTAATCGTTTTCTTCTTAATTGGTTTCTACTTATTGTTAGTCACTTTCTTCTAAATCGTGCACATTGCATCTTTTTCTTTGCCTAGATCATATTATTTCGCACATCTCATCGATCGGAGAACAATCCATTGCTCATCAATTCTTCCGAAAATCTTCATACTCTTCAGTGATGAACAGTGAACAGGCTTCAGCGAATATTCGCTCACGATTTATATTTAGAACTGACACAATACAATAAATCTCGCTATATTCTTAATTTGTTCAATGAAGATTTCAACTAAAAATGTGTTTTCTTAATTCTATCGCACGCAGTGTGGTATAATACACGATAGTTTGACATTAATTATAATATTTGATATTTGATTTCTCGTACAACATGATTGGAGCAAGTATAAAGAGAAATTGAGAAAATATATGTCATGCTTGATTTGATCAATTATATTATTATCGGCTAAACCACTGGACGTGACAATGCACAGATTTGTCTGAATTCCAGAAATTCATAGCTTGCAGTTGCAGAAAGATCCCGAGTCCGGCGATGAGCAGAACCTCGTAATTGTAAACATCGTTAGCAAGGCCCTGTGCATCAAGTTCTCGAACCGGAAACGAAGAGAGTTGCGGCAGGCAGCGCCCACCTGTAATTTGAGTGCTCGGCCGCGGAATTTTTCGACTGTTGGCATTCGTGTTTGATCCTCGTCTTGTGCCCGTGTGCCTAAGACGTCAAGGAGAACCGAACTCGCTTCTTCGAGATCGAGAACGCTCTTTTTCCTACCCGAGGTTCTGCCTAATGCGCAAACAAGTTGCTCTCGCAGCCTTCTGGGAAACGCTCCGGTTGAAGAAGCGTCGACCATCCCGCGAAATTATCTCGTTTAGGAGCGAGCTACGAACGTTCCTGTTGCTTTTCGAGGAAGAAACGCAGCGCCGATGCCGATGCGCGATGGGAGCGCCCATTGATCTCGTCCACTGCGAATCGCGTTGAAACGAGGCGGGAAAAGTTCGTTCTTCAACAATTAATGTAGAGAAACTTGTATAATATATGTACACAGATAAAGAAGTTCTAAAATGCGACCTTCGTTTTTCTCTTCGAAATTCCGAGGAGTAGCAATTTCTGAAGAAATCTCAAATCGTTCAATTTGAAGAAAGTGATTAGTAGACTGCGGATGTTTCTGCAAAATTGTCTGCATCGATTGACAAGAAATAGAAACTAAATTGAATGTTATTTCTAGACTGCGGATCTTTATGCATTTATAATATGTCGAAATATGTAAAATATATGCAAGATGTATGCAAGGTATATGCGAAATATATGTATAGGGAATGTATGTACAGATCTGTAAAATAGAAATTATTTTATTGTTTTATTTATTATAATTTAAATTACAATATACAACAATAGTTTTTTCTATAGTGTTGACTGTAAATCGATGCCTCTTGTCTGTTAAAATTAATTTATACGCTGAAAACGAGCGTTCTACATCACATGATGTTATAGGGGCATATTTAAATTTACCCCAATGATGTGCCAGAACCTCTTGTGGTCCTTCAACGTGTTCACCCTTCAAAATCATGCTCATTTTTAATAATACATTAAAGTGTACATTTCGTTTTAATACAGATTCCATTTAATGTGTAACCTTTTCTCCATAATCACCGGGTATAATTTTTAAATTTTCTATAACTGTAGTTATATACAGGGTGTCCCAAAATTCCTTCAACAGCCGGAAATGGGAGGTTCCTGAGATCATTTGAAGCAACATTTTCCTTTGCAAAAATGTTATCCGCGGCTTTGTTTAGGAGTTATTAACGAAAAACACGGACCAATCAGAACGCGACCTAGACGCGAGTTGACACAGTCGGCCAATAGACAGTTGATGCGCCGGGCCGGCTGTGACAACTCGCGTCTAGGTCGCGCTCTGATTGGTCCGTATTTTTCGTTAATAACTCCTAAACAAAGCCGCGGCGGCCAATTTTGCAAAGGAAAATGTCGCTTCAAATGACGTCAGGAACCTTTCATTTCCGGCCGTTGAAGGAATTTTGGGACACCCTGTATATACCAAATGTATACATTCCGTTAGAGGTAATCCTATTGTTTCCAGTTTCTTCATGGCTCCTCGTAATCGTAATAGCTACTGAGTTACTTGATCAATGGAGATTAACTGCGGCGTGACTCCGTCTGTTTACACATCATACCATCGTCCTTCTTTTGTCTCTCATTGATTTTCAATACGGTACCAGTGTTACCATATTTTTCTCTCGCCAGGCTCCTCAGTGGCGCGGCGAGAGGCGGAAGGATAAGGGGCCTGGCGAGAGAAAAATATGGTAACACTGTACAGTATGTACTTACCAACTCGAAATTAGAACACGTTGTGGATCGTAGCTGCTCAATCTTTTAGGCACATCTACCTTATGTACTCTGGCGTAGCATTAAATAGTCGAATATTTATGCAAGAAATATGCACTTATGCAAAACATATGCAATATGCAAAATAAAAATTATATTTTTAAAATCCTCTAATGACAAAACAAATTTCTGTTTAGGTCTCAGCTTTCTATCTTTTTTCGATAAAAATATGCATTTGCATAAACATCCGCAGTCTAGTTATTTCTTTCCTTAATGATTTTATTAGAGGAGAAATCATACATTGACGTCTTCAATTTTGTAATTTCTCCAACAATTTTGAATTTCATCCCCTCAATTTTGTTATGAATGCATAAAGATCTGCAGTCTAGTTGTTAGTTTTCAAAGGGTGTCCACGTCCATTGAATCTTGTCTCCGGACTGTAAGTCTCGAAACGTCTTCGGCAGACGGATTCGCGGACACGTGTGTGTCTCTCCACTTCTCTTCTCTTCTGTTCTGTTCAGTTCAGTTCTGTTCTTCTCTCTCTCTCTCTCTCTCTCTCTCTCTCTCTCTCTCTCTCTCTTTCTTCTCTTCCCATTTATCCGCCGGCTGGTTGATTCCGAGCGCGAAGTCCTGGCCGGTTAGTACCGTTCCAAACAGCCGGCGTGAAAGAACTCGATGACCCGCCAATGCGTGCGCTCTCTAATTGGAATTCGTTTCGCGGAAAACAGTCCCGATTTTACGCGGTGGCGATCGCCCATAAAATTTCGCGCTCCCGCCAATTCGGTGATCCGTGGGACGCTCGTTGTCCGATTCTCTTGCCGCGGGGGAAATTCGCGACGTCGAGAACCGTAAGCGTTTAGGACGCACGTTCGCGATACGTTCGTGCTGGATCTACGACAGAAGTTTCAACAGTGAGAACCAGATCATCTTTGTGCAAAACAAACCCTGAATTTGCTACTAACCGGAGCAATAAAAATCGATTTCCTTTCTGAATGGGAAGACTGCGGGTTTCATGCATTTATGAGCAAAATTAATGGGTGAGATACGGAACCGTGGAGACATTAACAGTAGGCTTACGGTGCACTAAAAATTAGATTGAACGATTTGGGAATAGCAGGTTGACGATCATCGATTCTTTTAGTGTTTCCAAACGCGTAAAATTCGTCTGTCGACGCACAGTGGGGTATTTGCACGAGAAAACTGGCCAAAAGTCGATTTCAAACATTTTGCGCAAGCTGTACAAATTTTGTTGTTCGAGATAGTTGAATGTCCAAGGAACAATGTATGTATCAGCATTCTTTTTTAATTTTAAAATTCATGAAGCACAGCATATCTCATCGAGGGTTAAGAGATTTTATAGCACATTTTTCGCTCTTAACCATTCTCTGAAACATCGTTCGCTTATTACTGATTATCAGGTATTTTAGGGAAATCGTGTAAATGTTTTCGCTGTAGAAATATTTCTGCTAGGTATGTACAGCATTTTCGAACAGGTTTCAGTTCTTCATTATCCAAATTAGTATAGTTATTAATATTTGCAAATAACCAATAATTTGGAAACACTATTTTCGCCTATGATACTTCGTTAACGGGTTTGTTATACTTCCCGATGAGTCCCGATGTTCTTTCCCGTCTCGTTACATTTGGTAAAGGTTTGTGATCACAGTCCAAAAAGAATTGGTTCCGGATTCGTCCGGTTTGAAATTTTATAGCTAATTTAAGTAAAAATGACACTCCATTAGTACTACAGTCAAAGAAAAGTTGTACAGGGAAATGGTAGGAACACAATTTTTAACTTTGGGACTTTGATTGGACTAGTTGGGAGGTAAACATACTAAAAGTCCCCACTCCTAGGAGGTGAGCAGGGTGCAGGGGGGCACGTAGAAGGTCCCCTTTTTCGGTTTTCCGCTTATACATATCTCGGAAACTATGTTTCCTAGCGATAAGACCATTCTATACAAAATTAAAGCTGACAAAATGTGCCACAAGATTGACTGCATTCAGTTTTTCCCTATCTCGCATAGTTTTCGAGATATCCGCGCTCAAAGTTCACTAATTGTGAACAAAAAATGTTTGCCTCACGTTTTTTGCCTACACGCCTTATTCGACTAGCTACCATAACTCTTCAGCACAATTAGTGAACTTTGAGCGCGGATATCTCGGAAAGTATGCGAGGTAGCGAAAAACTGAATGCAGTCAATCTTGTGGCACATTTTGTCAGCTTTAATTTTTAATTTTACTTTTTTCAGATTCAAAATCAGCGACCCCAAAAACCCTTATATACCAAGTTTAAAAAACATTACACCTTTCAATTTTAGAGGAACAAGAATCTAATTCAAGTAAATGGTAGAGACAAAGAAGTAACATGTAATATGTTAAAATAAAATTATAAATTTGTTTGCAAAGTTTCTATCCTGCACATTTTTTTGAATTGCAGAATATAATTATTTCATTATTTCATTCACAAGAACTCTTGGCGTAATAAAAACAAATAAAATAATTTTGTTTAAAAAAATGGTTCCAACAAAAGTTGAACAGTGTTCCGACATCTACAAACTTCGATATATAAAATTTTGAAAATATTCTATTTAAAACAATTAATCAAGGTCACTTTGACTTTTTAAATGTTAAAATGTATTTTTTATTTCATAATGTTGTAGCTGATCTTAAGACGAATTCAACGATATACAGGGTGTCCCAAAATTCCTTCAACATTCGGAAATGGGAGGTTCCTGACGTCATTTGGAGCAACATTTTCCTTTGCAAAAATGTTATCCGCGACTTTGTTTAGGAACTATTAACGAAAAACACTGACCAATCAGAGCGCGACCTAGACGCAAGTTGGCACAGTCGGCCCGGCGCGGCGCGGCGCGGCGCGCCAACTGTCTATTGGCCGACTTTCTATTGGACGGTTGAAGGAATTTTAGGACACCCTGTATAATATTATGACCTTGGGATAATAAATAACGTTGCAATAGTTTTCGCCAGCTTTTTGGGCCAAATACTCCATTGTGCGACGCTTTACCTGTCGAAAGCCTATTATGTAATAGGATTTTCAATAATTGTGCTGTACCAAAAGAAAGTAGAAATTTTCTTCTACGTTACAATCTTAAATGAAAGTACATATTAGATGACGTTATTGACCGTTCACAATGAAAATTGCTGTCACTGTTGAAGGTTCCATTGAAAAGTGTTTAGCCATGAACCATAGATTTTTCAACATAATGAAATAATCACCGGTCGGTAACGCGCTACAAATAACAGTTGTAATCCAGTAATAGTGTTGGGAAAGGTCCAGCTATTCAAGGGACGATCGATAGACGTTAATGGTTCCCGTTCCTCGGACAAACAGAGATCGATTATCGCGTTCCAACGATTCGGCCGCGATTCCAGCCACGATCGAAATTCGCGGAGGCACGAGGTCTCTCCGCTGTACACGATCGGATAACGAACAATGTTGCTCGAGAAGGACCGGTTAGGTTGCGTGGCCGGCACTCGTCGCGCATTTCAAGCACGTACACCGTGTATATACGTAGAACACCGTCCCTCTCGGACGCGCTATGTACAACTTTTGTTCTTCTTCTTATTCCCTCTCCTCTGAGCACCGTCTTCGATAATTGTCCGACGATTCTTAATATTCAAGCAACGCGTGCCGAGCTGATTCAATTATGCATCGTGCGCGTGACGGTGGCATGACGGCTCGCCATAGTTTTTCGAGTCGAGCAGTTCGTAGAGGACTCCTGAAAAATTCAGTCTCCCTCCGATCGATCATCGCATTTTTATTTGGTGGACGAATTTTGCCAGTTTTAATTTTATATGTATTTTAATCCCGATATCTTTTAAACTAGGCCTGGCCAACCGAAATGGTTTCGCGGGCCACTTTAATGACGCGCAACGTTACAGCGGGCCGCACTTTAGGTAAACATGCTTCTCAAATATGTAATACAAATACAAAATTAATAAAACTGTACTGTTATACTATGATTCCATATAATTAACACTTGAGTCTTAATTAATGAGACATTATTGTTTATCCTTTCTTTCACTTAATTTTTGTAAATCTATATTTACTACATGTTCGACGTTGCACATCTTAGCTGGTTTTCTAAATTGGCATCGGTTAATGAAGCACGTGATGAACTCATTGTAAATGTCATCTTTGAAAAAAATGTTTCCCCTCGTTGTGCTCGTTGTGCAAAATATCTTAAGTTGGAATATCTCTCGGATGTAATGTAAGTATTGTAAAAATTAATTTTTGATGTGGACGCAAAAATTTGTTTCGTTTCATTGTTTCACTGTAACTCAATTATATCAAAGATATTAAATATAGAACTGGAGTTCGTAGTCGCACTTGCGCATTATAACAATGATACATGCTAATTTTCATTTATTTAATATTTCTCGTACACATACAACGAAAAATGTAAAATCGTCCGGCGGGCCGCACAATTTAACGTGGCGGGCCGCGCGTTGGCCAGGCTTGTTTTAAACGTATACACTGATTTAAATGGTACGTTGACCCATTCTTGTCACAAATGCATAAAATCCGCAAAGTAGAAAAGATTCGGAATCTGCGGGTCGCGTCGCGATGCACAGTTATCCAATCACCGATTCATTAAAGAATGATACATAACCGAGGATTCGGGAAACGTAGAAAAGAGTCGAAAGAACCGTGCAGTGGGATTTCCGGGGACAGAACGCGGGCAAATCCGGTCCCAGCGGACGTGTGGCTCAGCGGAACGAACGATAGCAAGGATAAAGAAAGAAGAAATAAAGGAGAAGCACGGCGAGACGCGAGTTTAAAGGACACGTAGAATTCCTGGAGGAGCGGAAACCGGATAAGTGTCCCGAAAAGAGTGCAATGTCGAACTGCTGCGGCTGCATCCGCGGCCGTACGTCGGACACTTATCAGCCGCTCAGCTCGCAAATCTCTTTTGCAAGCACCGTCAAGCTCCCAAAAGATGGCAGGGAAGCTCTCAGAAGCCCGAGGAATCATCGGAGAAAGCCGAGCATCCGTTACGACGCTGTCAGACCTGCCGGGGCTGCAAGGTTAATTGCCAAACGCGTTCAGAACGATTATTATTAATAGTCTGCAGAATTACATTTTCTCCGATACACACGTTTCCGGTTGAATTTCATGTGCGTAATCCAACAAATTATTCCTCTGATTTCTGTTGCAGGTGAGTCCACCGCAATATGTATTCGACAACCATAACTTCCGAAGAAGAAGGATATAAAAGGTCCCACGCTAATTCGTGAGTCGGTACAACTCTGCTACTAACTTCTCGAATAGCAATCGCTTTCGGTCGAAAGGGGCATATAAAATCGCGGAAAGGCAATTTCTCGCAAGTTTGATAGGTTTCCGGGACGGGGACGGGGACGGGGACGGGGACGGGGACGGGGACGGGGACGGGGACGGGGACGGGAACGGGTACGGGGCGGGGAGGAAGGGCAATCGATGTTGAGGTTCGTGTCCGTTCACCCCCATATCTCACGGATCTGAAATATTTTTCAGTAATACGCGTGCAGCCCCTGCGGTTTTTCGGCGATCGTTCATCCGGTGCCTCGACTGGCGCACTGTGCTTGTCGGGTCAGAGGCTGTTAGCGACGTTTTATCCAAAAAGTCACTTGCAGAAGAAAACACTGGAAATGTTCGTATCCGAAAAAATGTACAATCTCCAGTGGTTTCCAAGTTGTCAAAAAAATTCATAAAGTGAAAATAGAGTAGGAATCGAATCGATTCATGTTCAACAGTTTATGTCGACATTAATTATTTCTTTCGCATACGGGCGCAAAGCTGTTATCTTTTAGCAATTTTCAGTAGAAATTCCACGTCGATACGACTTACGGTTCGAAAGGACACTCCGGGACAAAAAGATAGCACACTTTAAAATTAACGTAATATTTATTTATTTAACATTACAACCAAGGTTTTATTTTGACACAGTCTTGCAAAATATCTCCATAAACAGACACAAATGAAATTGAATTGAATTTCGCCAGTCTATACAATTTTATTTAAAAAGAAGAATTTTCAAGGAAATATGGTGTGACAAAATGATAGCACATTTAACTTAAAATTATGTATAACAGTCAATCAACGAATGATAATTAATGCTTAATATTTTGTGGCTCCTCCTTTACATTTAATAACAGCCATTATTCTCTTTCGCAAAGACTTATAGAGTTTTTTAATGGTTTTTTGCTCTAATTGCTCCCACTCATCTTGAATACATCTTTTTGATTCCGCAATATTTCCAAATTGTCTGCCATTTCTATTTACAGCTCGGGCAAGATTTCCCCAACAATTTTCAATATTGTTGAGGTCGGGTGGTCTTGCTGGCCAATCTAAAACGCCAATTTTTTCTCGAGAAAAGTACACTTTTACTACTTTTGCAGTGTGTATGTACTGCGGCATTATCTTGCTGAAAAGTATGGTTCTCTCCAGCAATTCCGGTTGCGTACGTGTTTATTTGTTCCTTAATCATTTCCAAATACATTTTGCTATTCATTTTTTCTGTTATAAATTTGATTACCATTTTACCATAGTTCCCGACACCGCACCAAATCATCACACTATGTACCACCTCTCATTTGCCGACGACGCAAAAACTGGTCCTCTTTTCGCATATCGTGAAAATAGTAACTCAGACCATCAGGTCCATCTAATTGTAAGTTAAACTTCTTTTCATCCGTAAATATTATTCTTCGCCATTTCTTTCGGATACGAATATTCTTTTCCGCGAAGTGTAACCGATTGTTCTTATGTTGCTCAGTTCACCAAGGCTTTTTCTTTAATCTTCTTCGTTGTATGTATTTGCATTTTTGTAAAACACCTCTCACATTCCTTATATTAGTGTCTACACCAACACTTTGAGCAATTTGCCTTGCAGTCTTCTTAGAATTGGATGCTGCCCTTAGTACTATTGCACGACGCACAGTGGTCCGAGAACGCGATTTTACTGGCCAAAAGTCAAAATGTCATTGGATATTTATAAAAGTTGGTAACTAATCAGATGTTTTTGAGGTCACTGATAAGTAATCTGACATAAAAAACTAAAAATTCATATCGACATTTTTCAACGTAATAAATGTGTATATAATTATATTTCCGATGTTTAAAGTATCCAAATACTTCAACATCGGTAATTCGAATTTCTCTTCATCTGAATCTGCTTCATCATCAGTTGATTCCGTATCACGCCAAAATACCGCGAGCTTTTATTTCTTAATTATCGTATAAACTACAAGGCTGCACCTAAAATTTATATGCTCTTAATCGAAATTGTTTAAACTTTCATATAAAACAAGTCTGATGCTTAACACTCTTATACATTTTTTTAAAAACCTTCCCAAAGTTTAAATTGTGAATAATACTACAGCATTTGTGTGTACATGCATTAAATAATGCTGGGAAACTAATTAAATAATGAAAACACGCCTATTAATATACAGGGTGGTCTTTTTATCTGAAGACATTGAAATATCTCGAGAACTATGCATCGGATCAAAACAAGTGGGTAATGAAAGTTGTTTGTCGCGAAGGGGGACATCCAATGATACCAAACACGACCCCCCACCGCCACCCCCTGGGGGTGGGGGTGGGGGAAGATTCAAAACTTAAATGGGAACCCCCATTTTTCATTGCAGATTTGGATTCTACAGAAAAAAATACACAAATTTGACCTATGAGTTTTTGCATTTTGGTTCACAGATGGAGCTGTAATGGACAAAAATCAAAATGGGTAAAAAATCGTTGACAATTGGGGATATCTCGAGAAATACACATCAGATCAGAAAAATGAAAGTAGACGTATTTGATATTTTTAAAAATTCTATTCAATAACACCATGACCCCCCACCCCCACCTTTTGAGGGTGGGAGAGGGAATTATTTGAAAATCTTCAATGGGAAACTTTTTTTTACAGCAAATCTTGGTTGTTCCTGGGTAAAGCTAAAAGTAGTTTTTGATTAATTGATAAACAAATCGATGAATTTTTCCAACTGCTTTCGATTGCAGCGACATCTGTGAAAGAAATTACACCAATAATATCAAATCAATGGAGAACCAAGATTTGCTATAAAAAAGGGTTTCCAATTGAAGATTTTGAAATAATTCCCTCTCCTACCCTCGGGAGGTGGGAGTGGGTGGTCAATTATGGTGCTATTGAATAGAATTTTTAAAAATATCAAATACGTCTACTTTCATTTTTCTGATCCGATGTGTATTTCTCGAGATATCCCCAATTTTCAACGATTTTTTACCCATTTTGATTTTTGTCCATTACAGCGCCATCTGTGAACCAAAATGCAAAAACTCCTACGTCAAATTTGTGTATTTTTTTTCTGGAGAATCCAAATCTGCATGGAAAAATGGGGGTTCCCATTTAAGTTTTTTATCTTCTCCCACCCCCACCCCCAGGGGGTGGCGGTGGGGGGTCCAGTTTGGTATCGTTGGATGTCCCCCTACGCGACGAACAACTTTCATTGCCCACTTGTTTTGATCCGATACATAGTTCTCGAGATATTTCAATGTCTTCAGATAAAAAGACCACCCTGTATATAATACATTTATTCGAACCTGTTATATAATGCTCTACATTACTGTATAATGAGTTCTTAGAATAATTAGTTTCACTTTGAATTTCATAATTTTGTCTTTAGAACGTTAACCCCGAAATTCATTATTACTTTTCAACTTCTATTCATAATTTTTGCTATTTTTGTCACTGAATATTGTTCTTCTTCCAATTTTATTACAGTGTTAATTTCACACGCGTTCGATCTCTTTCCGCGACCCATTGTTGATAATACTTTGCCTTTTTTAAACAAATATACAACACGAGATAATATCACAGACTTTATTAACTATGTTCCGAGATTGATGTTCGCAATTCGCGAGCTTCAGTGCAACTGGGAAGCGTAGATTTACTACACGTGCTATCATTTTGTCCCACTTGCGAACCACACCATTTACGTTTTCATTTCTAGAATTCTGTTGAAGTAAATATTGTCGATGATATTCAGTACATTATACATACAGGCATGCCAGAATATGTTGACATCATAAAATACTAATTTTCTTCAGTTCATTCTACCAAATGAGAAAAAATAGACGATGTGCTATCTTTTTGTCCGGGAGCGTAACATGAAAATGTGTTCGAACGCGTAGATTAGGGGCCGATGCATCTGGGTGCATCGCGTTGCAGCAGCGGGGTTGCATTCGGTCACGTGAGCGCCGCGCACCCCAGCGGTGGGGGGATACGCTGGTGATTTTCGAGGATCGTACGAGCCAAGAGCCGGCCAGTTCCGCAGGAACTCTCGCGCGACTCGGACGTTCGCGAGTCTGTCTCTCTTTCTCTCTCTCTCTCTCTCTCTCTCTCTCTCTCTCTTTATCATTCTCTCGATCCTCGATCGCGATCTTCCCAGCGTGTGAGTGCGTGCTTCTACGTGCGTGCTCTCTTGCGTGATCGTTCGCTGCTTGTTTCCGGCATCCAGTTGCAAATTGTTTTACCTCGGAACAACCTGTTCTCGGCCTGTTTCATTCGAGATACTATTTAGGTACAATCGATTCACGAGTCTGCCTCGCATAATCGTCATAGAATTTCTGTACTGTGACTTTTAAAGTGAAATTGCGTTAAATCCGAAACTTTTCGGGTTGCCGATGAGTTTAACGTGAACGTATTATTATAATTCTACTGTTTTCAATTTAATTCTGTCAAGCGGGACGCGTTTTTAAGTCTTGCCTGAAGTCATCGCGGATGCTTTCACAATCGTGGAAAGTTCCGATGCATGTGTGGTAAGGTAACCTACGTTTATCTGTCGCGGGACAGATTCCGAAAGCGTGACACAATTTCCAGCAGATGTAAATTTACCGAAACCCATCGCGAAAACAGTATTCATACGATCGGTGCACGTTGATTGGTCAGTTCCACCGCGGATCAGTGAATCATTAAACGACGTGTTTCGGCTGGGAGAGCTTGCGATACTGTTATGGACTCCAGTAGCATGTTTCGACTCCTAAATCTTCCGCACTTTTATTTCGTTTATATCGTGCACCGTTTGGAATCGACCGCGTGTCATAAAACGCGCTGATTCATGTGCTCGCTGCGAGATCTAAAAAAAAAATATTAATTGATCTCTGAAAGGAGATACGAGCAGAAAAACCTGATCTCTTAAAAACCAAGCGAAAATACAAACTCCTAAAGAAAGATGATCGATATTTTCCCGCAGAAATAAAAAGAAAATTCGCTCGCATTTTTTCGAGTGGCAAAACGAACCCCGCGACTTTAAGAAATATCGGCGAACCCCATGGAAATTCTGCTCGACCGAACCATAGCTCGTTCGTGAATGGCTCCATTATTATACCGAGGCGAGGCGAGGGTTCGATGAACCGTGTTCGAGGCTCGTCGCCGGTTTTCCAGCGCGCGACGCACCGGGGCGCGCGATGGAAATCATGCTTTCAAGCTCCGGCGTTTCACTTGTCGCGGTTTTTCTCGCTTTGCCGATTCCCTGGGCTCTGAATCGTGCAAATAACGCGAGAGACGAGACCACCGCCGGAATAAATGAAATTGCCGTCAAGCGAACCGCCGAACCCTCTGCCACCGGCCTCCGAACCACTCTGATTAATGTCGGCGCATTCTGCAACTATCTCCGGGTCCGCGACCTAGCCCATCGCCCCGGCCGACAAAGCGATTTTGATTATGCTTGCTCTCCGATTCTCTCGACCCGCCTCCGACCGAGTCCCGCTGGAATTCACACACCCTCTGCAAATTAACCGCGCACACGCCCCACTAATCGTTGGATTTGTCGAGAATTGGACGTTTCTCACTGTTTTTACGATTTTTAAAAAATTTATAGAAGACGATCTGAAATATTCTCGAAAAACGCAGAGCGCACAACCCATTAAAAAGATCACTCTCGGCAAGATCACGAACCCGTTGCATCTGTTTGAACTACATTCGAAAATCCTTGAATCTCCATTTTGCTATCCGAAGAACACGATTTTCCCTTCGAGGGGCACATAAACGCGTTAAACATAGTTTGTTTCGGTATGCAAACGATTCTTGGCTGGTCGAACGACGTCGAAATAATTCCGCGGAGGTTGCAGTGGGTCGCATTCGATTATGCGAGGCCGAGCTTTTAAATATTCAGTTGATCCCAACACTCCCATCGGTGTCTCCGGCACAGTAGGGAATCGTGATAGAGGAATCCCGTTAGGGAAATTCTCGAGGATGTTTCGGTGTTGCTAACGAGCCGCGCTGTTTGCAGCGTCGCGCGTCGCGTCGCGTCTTTGCCGGCTTTGCTGGCTTTGTCGGTACGGAGTGAGAGTGAAAGTGAATTTGAAGAGGTGTCGTCGCCACTGGCTGCCCCTCGAATAGGCTACACGCGATACTACGCTGCATACACGATACACGGGACAGATCGAGCGCAGTCGATCTACCCCCTCGTCGTACGCTGGATATCACGCTGAGGTATGCATTGTTTTCTTGAGAGACGCGACCTTCGCGTCATTCGCACGTCATTAGAAACGTTATTTCGTTCGACGAGAGAGGGAATTTGGTATCCCGTCTCGAGGAGAAATTTTTCACGGTGCAAAAAGACTGTGCACTTATGAATTTACAGTGACGAGCAAAAGTGTAAACACACTTCGTTTGTTTTACATAAAACGGGATAATACAAGCTATTTTCCAATTGAATGATAAAGATTAGGCAATAATAATTATATGGCGAATGTGATAAACAAAACATAACAGTTTATGTTCGATAATATTAACAATATATAGAATATTTTACAAAAATAAGGATTTGGAGCAATGTTTACTGTTCTGCACCAGGGTTGCCATATTTTATCCCCTCCGGCCCCTTACCCTTCCGCCTTCTCGCCCAGTTTCGCAGCGTACCTCTTCCCACTAACGCAGGCGACAGTGGCGACACGCGACGAGTGGGAAGAGTGGGAGCAGGTAAGGAAAATAACGGGTGTACTTTTGTTCCACGCGACGCTACGGACGGCTTGGCTTGAGTGAAGTGGTTTTCGAATTCAGTTTACAGCAGTTTACAGACTTTGGTGTGCAATCTAGCAAGAATCAAAGTTTTAGAGTGCCGTTTGCAGTATTTTATACTACGCATTATTTAAAATTATTGAGAAAGCAGATTACATAACCTGAAATTCAATGTATACATTACCTGCTTTCTCAATAATTTTAAATAATGCGTAGTATAAAATACTGCAAACGGCACTCTAAAACATTGATTCTTGCTAGATTGCACACCAAAGTCTGTAAACTGCTGTAAACTGAATTCGAAAACCACTTCACTCAAGCCAAGCCGTCCGTAGCGTCGCGTGGAACAAAAGTACACCCGTTATTTTCCTTACCTGCTCCCACTCTTCCCACTCGTCGCGTGTCGCCACTGTCGCCTGCGTTAGTGGGAAGAGGTACGCTGCGAAACTGGGCGAGAAGGCGGAAGGGTAAGGGGCCGGAGGGGATAAAATATGGCAACCCTGTTCTGCACTTTAATTGTGCACGTCGAAATAAAGCTTTGAATTAATATTTTGTCCATTTTTCTTTACTTTTTTGTACTACCTCTAGTCTGCGTGGCATACTATCTATTCAATTTTCAATAATTTTCGGCTCAATAGTGTACCATTCTTGTTCTGTTCTTTCCACAATTCATAAACACCTGAAGATGGATTGTCATATTTTGCTAGCCTTCTTTTCACAATTGACCACAAATTTTCGATTGGGCTCATATCCGGATTTTGTGCTGGCCATTTCATCACAGAAAATTTTTGAATTCCTAGCCAGTTTTTTACTATCTTTGCAGTATGTTTAGGATCCCCGTCTTGTTGAAATACTACTTCATCTTCGGGAAATTCTATAGAATCAAGAACAGAAGGCAACTTGTTTTTCAAAATATTTAAACATTGCTCTTCGCACATGATATCTTCTATCCGAACTAATGGACCAACACCCTTATGAGTAAAACAACCCCGACACAAAATTGAACTACCCCCGAACTTCATAATTTGTATTATGCTACTTGCTTGATTATGTACTATTTTCGGATGAAGTCCAGTACCAGGACCTTCCATTAGATTCAAATAAATTAATTTTTGTTTCGTCAGACCATATAACCCTTTTCCAGTCTTCTGTTGTCCACTCTTTGTATGTATGAGCAAATTTTTGTCGTGATTTAATATTTTTGACTGAAAGAGCTGGTTTGCGTTTCTTTTCTTTCGCTTTCAACCCGATTCTCTTTAAGGAACGGCGAATGTCCATTCACTCGCATTTACTCCAATGTCTTGAGCCGCGATTTTTGGAGTTTTATGACTTTCAGACCGAAGACGATGTAAAATTTCACGTGCAGCTCTGTTAGAAACCAGTCGCGGTCTACCGCGTCTTGAAGAAGTTGACGCACTACCATAGGTTTTCTTAATTTTTGCAACTATCGTATGACTTACACCACATTTGACTGCAATTTGCCGTAGTGAAAAACCTTTATCGCACAATTAAATAATACTGTTCCTCTTGTCTGCACTAAGTGGTTTCATCTTGCCTCTCGCGAGTCAAGTAACTTTCACACTGAAGAATAACTACGTAAACACTAGTCTAAACGTATCTTACGACAGTTGGCTATCAGTATTTCTTGACAATTTCATTTCCTTAGGATATGTGTACAATCTTATTCGTTTCTACTGATACGTGCAAAACTGTAAACATTTTGCTACCGATCCTTATTTTTGTAAAATATTCTATATATTCTTAATATTGTCGAACATAAACTGTTATGTTTTGTTTATCACATTCACCACATAATTATTATTACCGAATCTTTATCATTCAATTGAAAAATATCTTGTATTATCACATTTTATGTAAAACAAACGAAGTGTGTTTACACTTTTGCTCGTCACTGTATATCTTGGAAACTACATTCATCGGACCAAGTTGAATCTTTTTGGGTTTCCACTAGAGATCACGAGTTTGAACGTG
Source organism: Lasioglossum calceatum (assembly GCA_963966675.1). NCBI lineage: Eukaryota > Metazoa > Arthropoda > Insecta > Hymenoptera > Halictidae > Lasioglossum > Lasioglossum calceatum. The sequence continues at coordinate 12,913,816 of OZ016551.1, read as the reverse complement.
TATTGAATATTCACGTGCACACGTGTACACGTCTAACGAATATTATACGTGTTTGAGTTCGTGTAATGTTTAATACACGTGTACACGTGTACACGTGTATTTTTATACACGGATACACGTATATTTTACCCAGATAGCACACGATGTCTTTTAGACGTCGTTTTCACGTCTGTACGTCTTACGTTCCAAAAAGACGCCTTTTAGCCGTACAAAAGACACCTTTTTGGAGATGTCGTTTTTACGGCTGCAGGAAGTCGCCTTTTAGACGTCTCATTTCTGCCGTAAGAACGACGTCTCCAAAGTGGCGTCTTGTAGACGTCTCAAAGGCGGAAAACGGCGATAAAAACGGCGTGAAAACGACGTCTAAAAGACGTCGTGTGCTATCTGGGCAAAATATACGTGTATCCGTGTATCGAAACACACGTGTAAGTAAACAATACACGAACTTGAACACGAATATCCGCACTACGCGTGTACACGTGTATTTCAGGTACACGTGAAATCGAGATCTCTAGTTTCCACCATTAAGGTAGAGACTGCTTCAGAAAATTTTTGTCTGATTAAAAAATGAATTTCGTTTCACGAGGGAATTTAGTATCCCGCTTTCAGTTTAGAACCTGCCAGTCCTGGGGCTTCTGAAAGGGCAGCTGCCTTCTCGGTGGCCCTTTAGCAAAAGCCCCCGGATAGCAGCACTCGTCGACTTCGTTCGGTAGCCGTTTTTCGAGTGGCAGTCGTTTATATATAATACTTTACAAGAAATCGAGTCAAAGGCGGTGAAGTTGGAGAAAAAGACAGCGAGAGAGGGTTTCGGCGAAGTTTTCTCGTTTTCCAGAGTTGCTCGATGTTTCAGAAGCGGTGGCACTCGTCCGATGTAATTTAAAACACGAGCATTCAGCTAGTCTCTTAATGCTCACCGTGGCGTCGCGTCGCGTCGCGTCGCGTCGCGTCGGGAAAGGATAAACAGCGTCCGAGTGCGAAACTACGTCCGCGAAAGACAGTCGAGAGGAATATTATGAAGCTGAACGATGCTCCGCGCGTGATTCTCGTTGTAAATGTTGCTCGAGCACGACATTCTTCCGGCTAATTAGCCCGCATTGTTGTTCATACTTCGCGCGCAGCGACAATGGCCTTGCATAGTGTTTTCGAACAGTAATTTAGTTTGCAAATGAAATGTGTTACTGAATCTAAAGATAAAGGAGGATTTTTGTCGATCGAAATAAGTTTAAACTAAAGTTGGAATGTTGTTATCGGCGCAAGGTTCGATCATATACTACACACTATACAGGGTGTCCCAAAATTCCTTCAACAACCGGAAATGGAAGGTTCCTGAGATCACTTGAAGCAACATTCTCCTTTTCAAAAATGTTTTCGGCGGCTTTGTTTAGGAGTTATTACCGAAAAACACGGACCAATCATCGCGAGTTGACACAGTCGGCCAATAGACAGTTAGCGCGCCAGGCCGGCTGTGCGAACTCGCGTCTAGGTCGCGCTCTGATTGGTCCGTGTTATTGGAAAATGTTGCTTCAAATAATCTCAGGAACCTCCCATTTCCGGCTGTTGGAAGAATTTTGGGACACCCTGTATAGCTATATTTGTAGACAACTCAAACGTTCGATTCGGATGTGTTATCTGTTACGTCATAAGACCACGTTTGCTATAGAAAGTATTCTATTAGAGAAAAAAAGGAAAGGTGGTGTTTCGTCCTAGACCCGCTAGCCTTACTGATGAGTCCTCTAGCGGGTCTAGGACGAAACACCACCTTTCCTTTTTTTCTCTAATACAATACTTTCTATAGCAAACGTGGTCTTATGACGTAACAGATTCACATCCGAATCGAACGTTTGAGTTGTCTACAAATATAGCTATATAGTGTGTAGTATATGATCGAACCTTGCGCCGATAACAATATTCCAACTTTAGTTTGAAACTAAAGAGCTTAAAAACGGATTCTGACCACGTTCGACACGGTGTATCGCAAAGATAGACGTTCCACTATCATTCGGCGTTCCGTTCTACGAGGTTTTTCTTCTATTTCGAACGGGACTTGTCCCAATTGCATTGCCGAGCCTGTATTTAGCACGGAAACCGGGTCGCGAGATAAAAGGAAGCGACGCGACGCGACGCGACGACGCGGACCTGGAAGGCGGCACCACCACTCCCAAAGGCAGGACGAAAATTCCAAAAGGGGGTGAATTAATAGGTCTGAGGATGACGCCTCCTGACATTTCCGCGGCGATGGTTTTTTAAACATCCGTCGGCCCGCTCGGGATCGGGGTCGGGGGATAGGAAAAAATCGGCGCAGGAGAGATAAAGGCGGCGCGGATGAATGCGCAACGTGTTCCTTTTCACGAGATGAAGGCTCAGGGTCGCGGTTATTTGAAAAGCCGAACCAAGGAAACTGGCACGATTCTTCCGCACAACTTTTTCGCACTGCCTCGCAGCTTTTTTTCGCGCGCCACTCGTTAATTTCGCTCGTTTCTGCGAGTTTCCACTGTGACGAATCATTCTCCTGAAACTACGGCCCCTGCGTGACGGAAGCATTTCGCCGTGTATTCTTTGGAAATGCAGCGGTGAGAAAATTTGAGCTAATGAACATTTTGAAATTTTTGTCATAAACGCAGAAAATTAGCAGTCTGGTGTTATAACGATAGAGGACAGGTTCTAAATGTTGTACGTGTCTCCGAGTTTCCCCTAAATATTTCAAGCACAAGTTTCGTCAAAATCGTGTCGCACAAAGTTGCACTGTTGCCTCGTTAACTGCGAACAAGAGAGGCAGAGCTCGACAGTGAGAAAGAGAAACCTGTTTCAAACGGTTCAAGCGGTTTCAGCGGTGAACCTCTCGCATGTCCGGCTCACCTTTTCGCCGGATTAGGCTCGGTCCACCGGGATTTAACTAATTTCGCCGTCTTCTCATTCTCGCGGCGCGGCGCAGCGGCGGCCAACCTGGAACTTTATCGTTTAGCGGCGCACTGCAGCAGTGCTGCATCTCTTCTTTTCTGCATTTGTCCGATGGTCAGCCGGCTCTGGAACTTTTAATGACTGTCGTACTAATGCAATTTGCAGAACCTCCCTCTTCGCGACGATGTATCCTACGCGAACCAAATTATTACAGTTCGCTAGCGAATAGCGGTGATTCGAAATTTTTTTAAATATCCCTAGTAGCACAAAAATATTGGATAAATATCTTTCAAATATTGGAAAAATATTTTTTAAGCCACACTTTTTCATATGAGAAAAATATTGGATCTGAATATTGTATATACATATATACAAGAAATGTAAATTGAAGGTTTAGAAAATGTAAGCTAAATATTCAGACAATATAAATTAGATATTTAAGAAATATGAAGTAAATATTTAAAAAATGTGAAACTAATATTTAAATAACATTCAATTAAATCGTCAGATTTAAGAAAAAGTTATAACAAAAATTAGAAACTATATTGTAATACTACTTTCTGTGCTCTGCTTGAGGGAAATATTCAACTTTGTCTTCGAAAGGAGCTTATTAAAATTCCGAAATTTTTATGCAGATGTTGGCGGGATTCGAACTCGGGGACCTCCGCTTACGTGATGATATTGGGAATCTCCTATCCATAGTAGGTATATATATCAGTGGGCAGAACCTTCGCACGTATCACTCACGTCCGTCCCTTTACAATCTTGCTCTACTGCGATAGCTTTCCCAATAACCAAAACGCTCTTCACTGCAGCGTAGCCAAAACCGTTCTGCCGCTCGTGGTCACGTTCAACAAGGTCCCAGTCCCTTTTCTTTTCGGGACCCTATCTCGCGTCTCTACTTGCGCCAGCACGGAGAGGGATGCAGGTAAATGAGAAACATTTTATTGCTCTTTCGCTGAGCAGTTACAAAGGTACGCCCATGCATTTGGCTGTCAGCTGTTTGACGGTAAACGTGCAAACCAGATGTCTAAATCCTTACTTTAAAAATAGACTTAATCTTTACACAGGCGTGTAAAATTCCAAAGGACAATATGACCGTCTTGTACGCGGCGGATAAACGTTACGCGTCGTTGCTAACGGGTTGCGTCACTGTCGTCGCGCCCCGACATACACATATATAATATATTATATTTGAAAACGATATTTGATTCGTAATATGAAAGGTGTGTATGTTTTCCAGCATATTCGGGAACAAATATTTTTCCATGATAAACAAAATATTTCCTGCATATTTAAAAAAATATTCTATTTCTAATATTACATGAAGATTCATTTTATAATGACAAAAAAATATTTTTTCATAATATGAAATAAATATTATGTGTATATTAGAGGAAAAAATATTCTATTTCTAGTATGAAATAAAGATTCATTTTATATTTAGAAAAAAATATTTTTCTCGTAACTTGAAATAGATATTTACTGCATATTTAAAAAAGATATTTGCTACTTAATGTAAAATAAATATTGTATGTATATTTGAATATTAAAAACAGATTGAATCTCTTTTTAATATCATATGAATATGTATACAATATTTTGTGCTACATGTTTTACCGTTTCAGATCGTATGTACGAATTTCCGGTATAAATATGGACAACTTGTAGTCCAATGTTAATCGTATTTGCACAGCGGCCTTTCAACGATCATCGTTTCGAAATTCACGAAGTCGGAATTGCGATTGCGTAATCGATCTGAAACCAACGAGATGTAATCCCCGCGATGTCGCGGAATTAGTCGCGATAAAATCAGTAGTCGCAGCCAGGAGTAATTAAATTAATCTCCGACTCTCTACTGCGGAGTTAATCGCAATGTCCGCGACAAAATTGGTTTCACCGATCCAAGTTAAACGGAATTAGCTGATCTTGCTTCCGCAATTACTCCTCGTAGCTTTCAGTGCTAACTCGTTGGATCGGTAAAGAACGGATTCGCGAGTATAAACGGGAAAGCGATTACCTACGAATGCTTTCTTGGAAAGTCCGAAATACTTGTGCGGAAAGCGTCCTCGAAAAATCATGTAACAGCGAGGCAAGTCGGTATAGTTCGGTAGATGTGCAGGATTTATTTGTTTGTCCCATGAACGGAACAGCAAATCCTAGAACCGCGAGACTTCACGAGAACGTAATGTAGCGTCGCGTAAATCAGAGACACGCGTGGAAACAACGAACTGTGCAGTGGCAAAGATAGCTGCTAGAAAGAATAGAGAAGTATACATACAGACATACGTGTGTGTGCAACAGACACGGAAAACGGAAACCAGAATCTGTTGGAAATCTGTGCGTCCCACGGACTCCGGGAAGTCGACTAAAACGAAGAAGAATGCCTTGCAAAAAGCCTGACATTGTTATGAATATCGTTGACCGGTTTTAGGTGTTTCTATTCACCGTGGTGTGTTCGCGTTGCAGCCAGATAAAAAGTGAATAACAATCCCCCGCTGTCCGGCCCGGCAGAAATTAACGAGCTGCTCGTTGCTTCAGTTCCGAGACCGAGGAAAATATTGTACTTTCGTCGGCGAAGTTCTTCTGGGTCGTTGGAGATCGGACGAAGATTTCGAAGGTATTAATTGAAATCGGAATTCATTGAAATCGTTGTAAAAATCCATCAAGATTACACTGTCCAACAAATTTCAACTTTTTAAATGATTTCAATATACTGCTGGGTCCTTCTTATAGAGTTTTTCCTTATAGAGAATCTGTCCTTAATTTTTCTCCTATACGCGCAGTTTTTGAAAAACACGGCTTTGAAAAAAAACATATTTTTCAATTTTAAACAAATATTGTGGTGTTATTATAAAAGATATTGAATTGTTCTTTACAGCAAAAGATTCTGTAGACTTTCCCGAATCCAGTGATATATAATATTAATACATTATGATTGTTTAAACGTGTTTAAACGATCATTAAAGACGGGGAGACACCACTTTTGCAACAATTTTTGAGGATATTTTTCAATTTATCTCAAAAAGTAAGGGTACAGAGGAAAATCGAACTATACCACGCGATATAGCAGACTTTTATCTTGGAAAACTCCCCTTGGAAGTTTGCAGCATCGACGTTTTTACCGCACCAGAAAGCAAAATATCTTCGCCCGACATGCGTTGACGCCAGTGGCGCTCGGGACGGGATACGGCGCGGCGCGCAGCGACGGGATACGAAGCGGCGAACGACCGTTCCAGTGGTGAGCGCCACTGGCGTCAACGCATGTCGGGCGAAGATATTTATTTGCTTTCTGGCACAGTGTGCCCAGACGGGACACCTTTTTTCGCGCATGCGCGGCGTTTTCAGCCTCAGTAAAGTACGCTTCTCGAGGAAACGTGGCACCTTGAGCGCCATGCAGAATTTTAAGAAATTGATATGATCTCCATGGAGCCTACTCCATGTTTGGTTCTTTGACTTTTGCACTCCTAAGTCGTCCATTTGGACCACTGTGCGTCCCCTCAATTATACCAGTACCAACCAGTACATTCCTGCCGATATAGGATATAGGTGCCTCAGGGCTCTGCTACAACATCGCCTCATCATAGATACGTTACTGTTTTGGACGCGCATGCGCGAAAAAAGGTGTCCCGTCTGGGCATACTGTTCTGGCAGGGCCGTTCCTACCAGGCGTGCAGTGCGTGCCCGCACGCAGGCGGCCGATTTTAGGGGGGCGGCCGACTGCGGTCGATATATCAATTTCAAAAGATATAGATGGAGTAGAGCTATATACTGAATGTTTATCGTTCAAGGCATGATTTAATTCTGAGGTTTATAAATGTAAGGATATATTGGAAAAAATTGTTTTTACGTATTTGGTTCACTTGTTTCCTAATTTGGCAACAGCAATTAGATTGTATTTGACGTTGCCAGTAACAGTTGCAAGTGGAGAAAGATCATTTTCAAAACTGAAAAGTGTAAAAAATTATTTAAGGTCAACTATGACACAGGAGCGCTAATCTGATTTAGCTCTTTTATCAATAGAGCACGACATATGTGAGAAAAAATTGATTATGCTAAAGTCGTAGACGAGTTTTCTGCGAAAAAAGCTCGTAAAGCGCCACTCTAAAATTTTATATTAGGAATTGCGAATGCGATATATGTTTATAAAATGCGTTAATACAACAAATTCAGTGTATTCTGAATTTCTCATTATAAATTTGAATAAAGCACTTATGTTTACTGGTTTAAATATTTTTTCTCATTGTCAAGGTGAGGGTGGGGGGCGGCGAAAAAATGCTCAGCACGCAGGCGGCTGTACACCTAGGAACGGCCCTGCTTTCTGGTGCGGTAAAATCGTCGATGCTGCAAACTTCCAACGGGGGTTTTTCAAGATAAAAGTTTGCTATATCGCGCGGTATAGTTCGATTTTCCGCTGGAACCTTATTTTTTGAGATATTATAAATTGAAAAATATCCTCAAAAATTGGTGCAAAAGTGGTCTCTCTCCGTCTTTAATGATCGTTTAAACATGTTTAAACAATCATAATGTATTAATATTATATATCACTGGATTCGGGAAAGTCTACAGAATCCTTTGCTGTAAAGAACAATTCAATACCTTTTATAATAATATCACAATATTTGTTTAAAGTTGAAAACTATATTTTTTTTCAAAGCCATGTTTTTCAAAAACTGTGCGTATAGGAGAAAAATTAAGGCCAGATTCGGAATCAGCGCAAAAAAGTCTATAAGAAGGACCCAACAGTATATTGAAATCAAATTTGGTGTTGGACAGTGTTATTAGTCCAAATGGAACACGTCGTGTTTTCCAACGAAACGTTGAACCTCCTTCAACGAAAGATTTTTACACATTTCCACGTGAAAGCTCGCACATCAAATAAACCATGAAAATTACGCTCTGGTGTAATAGCAAGTTTTGTTTTGGGAGACCGCCCGCAAGCGCCGATTTTCGTCAGGGCGAACGAGAGAACGTTGTTACGGAAATATTTTCTACCCGTGCGCAGAAAGAACGCATAACAGCGTCTGATTATAGTCGTCCCCAGCGAGCGGCCGGATTAAAACATGCAAGTTGTTGCAATGAACGCGACGCGCGTAGTATCGAGCCCGTATATTTTCGCGATTTTTCGATATCGTCGCGGGTTTTCGAGCCAAGGTCGAACGATAACTCTTGCTTAACGACTCGCTCGTTTCTCGTAATTGCCTCGGAAGCCTCCTGCCGATATTTCCCTGCAATTCCGCCTCGAACTTTTCTACGACGAACCGTTGGCATCGCTCGTCCAGTCGAATTCACCTAGAAACATGAATAAATCGGGGGACCGAGAACGAATCTCCGAACGAGATCTCATCCGAAACAATCTCACTCTGTGCAAAATAGATGTCACGCGAACAAGACCAGGAAGATATGTATACTCTTGCACGGAATTTTTTGGAATAATGGTGCTAGACAACGATCAGATAGCACAAAGACGTCGTAAAGAGGTCTTAAAAACGTCTGGTGTCGAACATTCGAGACGTCCTACAGATGTCTTGAATGTCCTACGAACGTTTTCCGAACGCCCTCCGACCGTCTTCTGAACGGCTTATGTTACAAAACTGTACGTCATAAAAACATCTTAAGCATGCCCATTAGACGTCTAAAAAACACCTTTCAGACGACTTTCAGATGTACGGTTTTGTAACAAAAGCCGTTCAGAAGACGTTCATAGGCCGTTCGGAAGACATACGTAGGACATTCAAGACAAAGTTAAGAAAAAAATTAGAATCTGTATGTAATACTACTACTTTCATGTTTCATCCACTGCTTGAGGGAATACCTCACTTTGTGAAATAATTATACACTGAAGTTCACTGTGATAAAAGGAGATGTTGAGCCCCTGATAGGATTAGAAACATGCAGAAAGCTTACTGAAGCATACTACAGTAATCGCTCGTTCGTTGTCCTGAATCGTGGGCACGATCGTTGTCCAGTGCCTACCCACTCCACTGCCTGTCAACGAGAGGATTAGGCCTGCGTGGATCTGGTCGCCAGATGTGTCCCAGGACTGTCTAGACCCGCGCAGAACGGAGAACAATAGGAAAGGAATATGGCAAGGAAATAAGGAGATTTTTAAAGCCAGACAGTTGACTGCTTTTGACTGCGAATGCTTTTTTTGTCATTTAACTAGCCGTTTCACTAAAGACGCAGTCATAAATGAAAAATAGTGTCCGGGCACGGTCGTTGTCCGCTCAAACCCCCGGCCTTTGGACAACGAAGGAGCTTTTACTGTATTAGTACTCGTATATTAACGACTAAGAGATATACATATTTCCTTAAGTACTTCAATCGTACGTAAGCTTAGAAACACATACAATATATTTGCTAAATAAACAAAAACATTTTATTGTGAAAAACATGTATTGTTACAATACACAGGGTGTTTCATGCAATTGTTTCAAGCCATAACTCCGTTATTAATTACGAAAAAATATTATAAGAGAGAGACAAATGGTTCGAAGAGCGCTACATTCCTAGGCCCGTAGATTTTTTAAAGGTGCAACTGTGCATGTGCGATTAACAATTGCATCATTTCTTTAAATAGAAGTGCATATTTTTTGTTACAATTTACAATAACCGATTCCTCTGTTCATTCTACGTAAAAAATTATTAGGGTATCATAGCAAAAAAATTAATAGTTCCCGCGATATTTCCAAAACCGGCCTTTATTAAAGAAGATGCTCATTGGTTTTCGTACACAACTTACATCTACAACGAACTTTTTAATCTTACAGTTCGATCACATTGCGTAAGACGTAAGAGCTACGATTATTTTTCGTGCAACAACTTTGTCGCACATAATAAGAATATTAATGAATGTTCTTATATTATAAGTGTATTTCGATTAAGTAACAAACACGAATTCGAAGTAAATTAAAAATAAACATTTTACTTCCAATATTTTTTTGTGCTATGTTACGAGCCAGGGCCGCGAGTAGCAACGAGTGGCCGGCGAAGGGTTGTCACCCTAGGAATATGGTATCAGTTTGTTAGTTAAGGTGCGCGGACGAACCCAATGCGAAATTGGGGAGCCGCTGGGATTATAGACTGCGAGGACGAACCTGATGCGAAATCAGGGAGCCTCTAGGAATGGAGTCAGACGCAGACGAACCTGATGCGAAATCAGGGAGCTGCTAGGAAGGTGAAACTTCGTGAACGAACCCAATGCGAAATTGGGGAGTCACTAGGAAAGACGCGCAGACGAACCCGATGCGAAATCGGGGAGCTGCTAGGAGGTTGTAGAACAGCGCGGACGAACCCAATGCGAAATTGGGGAGCCGCTGGGAGGTCGGATAAGAGCACAGACGAACCTGATGCGAAATCAGGGAGCTGTTAGGATGCGGACGAACCTGATGCGAAATCAGGGAGCCGCTAGGATGGTATAGTTTTCGTGGACGAACCCAATGCGAAATTGGGGAGCCACTAGGTAGGAAAAATCTCTATTTGGACAAATGGTAAGTAGCGAACGAACCTGATGCGAAATCAGGGAGTCGCTAGGACAGTTAGTAGGCCTCGTAACTAATATAATCTAATTGATACAACCCGAGCGGTAAGGTTGTATCGTGTGGGAACGTTCAATTACTAGATTAGGATATTGGACGATAATAATGGGTTTAATAAATTTGCTCTAATTACCAAAGAACACAAATATATTCTAGTTATAAGTATCTGTGATACAATTGTGTAATTGTCGCGAATGAAATGAACTAAATGGAATAGATAATAAAAAGAAGAATTACCTAACAAGATGCACGGTTTTGACGCACTGGCAATGCGGGGGACTCGGAAAGAACTTTAACACTGCCTAATAGATTTTACACCGAACTCGCGGAATCTATACGGTTAACTTTGATACGAAAGGTACTCTAGCCCGATCTCACTAACAGTTGACTTTCCGAAATACAGCACGACGTGACTCGATACGTGTCTACCGAAGTACTAGCCCGCGAGAGTGAGAATCTAAGGGTTTATATACCCCTACAATGAATGAAATGCTCTGTTCATAATCTAATCGTGCTTAGGGCTTAGGGCCAGACTAATAACTCTAGTTTTTTGTCACTGTCAATTAAATCGGGCCAGAGCTCGGTTTTCGTTAAAAAGGTTACTGCGATATGAAAGGTTATCTAGGACGCTTCCTGCCAGAGACGATCTAGAAGAGATTCCTGTGAAAAACCGAACGGAATATATTCTCTATCCGTAACAGCTACTAGGGTCCCAAGCAGCACAGGGCTTATCCTATGTACATCCAGAGAACGTCCGTTTCGGACATTCCGGACATCCACAGAATATCCTGCATATCCTAATCAGGTGCTAGGAGGAGCCTGGCAAGAGCCTGACAAGGTACCATTTACGAAGAGGGACGTCTTGAACACGTACTGTGGGGACATTCCTAGAACGTGTTCTCTGGACATTCTCAGAATGTTTTTCGAATGTCGAAAGTAACGTCCTATGGACATTTTGTGAAGGTTTAAAGAAGTTACAACTTTTATTTAAAAATTCATTTTTACTATATAATTTTATTTCATTTCTATTCAACAATTTGTACATATTTAAGAATAATGATTTATATACTTATAATTATTTTTATAATTGTTTATAATTATATTATTTTTTTAAAACGCTAGAACAAGATTTTCAGGATATTCTTATTAGCGACCGCTGCAACTCTTTCGCTCGTCTTCCTCCTGTCTCCTTTCAGACTCTCTGGGTCTGTTTAGAGTTTAGAGTCAGCGATTCCTCGCTGGTGGCAGCGACTGAAAATAAAATGTTTTTATGAAAAAAGATATACTAATTACAGTAAGAGGATGGGATTTACAGCTATGAAAATGTAATAATTTAATGTTCTATATGTAGAGCGATATTTTTTTGTATCTACATACCAATCTTGCTACAACTTCTCCGCTCCTTTCTGACAGGAATTTCTGCAATTCATAAAACTGCTTAATGTTGCTGTTCTATTAAGGTTTTGCAATAGTTTTCTAGTCTGGTGCTTTTATTGTCCAGTTGAGACGTCTCTTGGTTTTCTGAAAATTTAGATTTGGTAGGTTTCAGCTGATGTACAGTTATAAATGTAACATTTAATGTTCTATATCGTAAGACACTGCTTCCTTTTGTATTTACATACCAATTGTGCTGGAACTTCTGCGCTCCTCTTTCTGCTGCCTTCTTTCAATCTCTCTGGGTCTGTCTAAAGTCAGCGATACTTCGCTGGTGGCAGCGACTGAAAATAAAATATATTTTGAAGAAAAAAGATATACTAATTACAGTAAGAGGATGAGATGTACAGCTATGAATGTAATATTTAATGTTCCGTACGTAGGGCGCTTCTTTCTGCATTTACATACCAATGTTGGTTATCTTCTCCAATCTTGGAGGAGTGGGTAAAATTGTCTTTTCTGCCCCACACAATACGGATTTCCTCCGTTTTGACCTCTTCGCCGCTTGCGTATGATCACAGCTCGTTACAGACGAGTACACTACTCATCTTGGATTTCCAGGATTCACCGTTTACTTTGCCGATATTCTGCGCGCCGCGCGCCGTGTATTACCGCCATTGTTTCTTCTTCGGCAATGACCACGTTTTCACTTTATAGGTTAGGAAAGAAACGGACTAAGAAACGGAAATTCTTACAACGTCCAAAATTCAAAACCTAAGGACATTCGTAAAACCTAAGAAACGGACATTCTTATAACGTCCAAAAATTCAAATCCTAAGGACATTCGTAAAACCTAAGAAACGGACATTCTTATAACGTCCAAAATCCAAGTCTTAGGGACATTCGTAAAACCTGAAAAACGGACATTCCTCGAACATCCAAAAATTCAGGTCATAGGGACATTCATAGGACCTCAAAATCGGACATTCCTAAAACGTCCAAAAATTCAGATCCTAGAGACATCCATACAATGTTCAGAATGGACGTATTTAGGGCCGTAGGACGTTTGGACGAGAACTGGACCTGAAATGTACGTCCCGAGGACGACCTGTGCTGCTTGGGGTGTAATCATCCATGTGTTTGTAATAAATGCTATATTGACAAAATATTTTCATTATCATTCCAAGAAATAGGAAACTTAAGAACCAACATTTTAATTATTGCATAGCAAACTGATCCCTGTCATAAAATTGAAGTGTGAACGTCTTAAAGACGGCTTCAAGACGTCTGAAATGAAACTTCTTAAAAACGCCCTCAAAAAGACGTCTTTAAAACGTCTTATTTCAGACGTTAAACCGCCGTCCCGAAATAACGTCTTTAAAACGCCTTATTTCAAACATTAAACCGACGCCCTCAAAAAGACGTCTTTGAGACATCTGAAATGAACTGTCTTAAAACGCCCCGAAAAAGACGTCTTTAAAACTTCTTATTTCAGACGCTAAATCGACGTCCTGAGATAGACGTCTTTTAGACGTCTTTAGGACTTCTTTTTAGGACGTAAGACATTCAGACCTAAAATGGACGTAAAATGGACGTCTTTAAGACATCCTGTGCTATCTGGGAAAGTGGCTTGAGAGACTGGTTTATTTTCGCAGAGTTTGGCCAAGTTTCGGTCAACTGAAGATAGGCGACGGAGTCGACGATTCGTTTGCTATTTTCTTCGGGAAGAAACGTTCGCTTCTAGGTGGAATAAAGCGGAAGAAAAACGTTCGCGGAAAAGAGGAAGGCGAGGCCGAGGCCACTCTCGGTGCCGCTAGTAAACACTCTCCTTCCGTCAGGCGGTAAAAATCCAGAAAGCTGCGGGGATGCGCGCGAACCACCATTCTCCGGGCTTCTTTTCGCTGTTCCTCGCGAAATGTAAACCGACAAGCTGCCGAAGGGTTTCGAAAGTGAGAAAGAGAGAGAGAAAGAGAGAAGGACAAGCGCAGAATTCCCGATTTCCTTTGGCAAGCAAGGAACGACGCGACGCGACGCGAGGTCCCCGAGGGCCCTGCCAACTGCTCGTAAACCATCGAATAATGATTCCCGGCTACTGTTTGCGAGAACCGTGAATCTCTATCCGGATTTTCTCTGTCGAGCGCCGCGCGCCGGCCAGTCGAACCGGTTTTTCTTTCTCACTGGGATAAACCCCGTGGATCGCGCTTTTATTCGCGCACACGCGAGAAAAATAGTTGGCCGACTGCTGGTTGCTTGTTTGCGGCGCTTATCTTTGCTTTTAGCTCGCCTCTGCTGCACCGGGTTTCTTCACTCGTGAAACTCGGTGTTTTGCATGCTAATTATATACGGAAATGATGCATGCTGCGATACTGGTTCTCGTTATGGAAGATTGTAGCGCTGTGGACACAGTCAGACTGTAAATATTGCGCTACTATTCTGGGACAGCTACAACTGTGCGAGTAGTCCGATTACTTTGAACAATGCAATAGTGTGGATACCATAATACGTATCGTGAATAGTGCAAATACTGCAAGTAGTTAGAAACACTTTAATACCGTAACACGTAATGTGATAAATGTTTTTGTAAATCATTGTGTTCTATCGCGGCTGGAAATTCGCAAAACCCCGAGTTACAAATTGCAGGAAATTGATCGGCGCCCGTGTCTTAATTCGCAAGACCTCGCCGCATCCTTAATTTACCTTCCATTTATCCCCGTCTCGTTTAGAATCCTCCATCCATCGTTTCCTTCCCCGGGAAACTTCGGAAAAGCCCGGCGAGGCCGACTAACAAAATAAATGCGTTAAAGTGGAAGCCACGTCTCGACGCAGTCGTTTGGTGCTGGCTGCTTATATGTATCTAAGTATTGTGCATTTTATAAATACGTTACGAGCCAGGGCCGTGAGCAGCACGAGTGGCCGGCGAAGTGTTGTTGCACTAGGAATATGGTATCAGTTTGTTAGTTAAAGGTACGCGGACGAACCCAATGCGGAATTGGGGAGCCGCTAGGATTATAGACAGCGAGGACGAACCTGACGCAAAGTCAGGGAGCCTCTAGGAATGGAGTTAAACGCAGACGAGCCCGATGCGAAACCGGGGAGCTGCTAGGAAGTTGTAGAACGATGCGGACGAACCCAATGCGAAATCGGGGAGCCGCTAGGAGTTTGGATAAAAACACAGACGAGCCTGATGCGAAATCAGGGAGCTGTTAGGATAGTTAATAAGCCTCGTAACTAGTATAATTTAATGATACAATCCGAGCGGTAAAATTGTATCGTGTGGGGACGTTCAATTACTCGATTAGGATATTGGACGATAATTATGGGTTTAATGAATTTGCGTTAATTATCAAAGAACACAGATATATATTCTGATTATAAGAATTAGTGTTACAATTGTGTAATTGTCGCGAATGAATTGAATTTGGAATAGAAAGAATTGAAAGAAGATGTGTATTACCTAAACTAACAATAAGATGCACGATGTTGACGCACTGGCAATGCGGGGGTCTCGGAGCAACCTTATCACTGCCTAATAGATTTTACACCGAACTCGCGGAATCTATACGGTTAACTTTTGATTCGAAGGGGAACTTTAGCCCGATCTCACTGGTAGTTGACTTCCGAGATGCAGCACGACGCGACACGATTCGTGACCAGGGATGCCATATGCGAGTCTCGCCAGGCCCCTTACGTCTCCGTCCCTCGCCAAGATGCGTGCCACCGCTATCCCCACTCTTACCACTACCGCTGGCGCGACCGAGTCGGTAGCATGCTACCGCTCTCATTCTAGCACTCGGTCGCGCCAGCGGTAGTGGTAAGAGTGGGGATAGCGTAGGCAGCATCTAGGCGAGGGACGGAAACGTAAGGGGCGTCATATGGCAACCCTGTTCGTGACCAGTGTAGCCAGACGGTGCGGCTCAAGCGGCTCGCAGGCCCCTTACGTCTCCGTCCCTCGCCTAGATGGTGCCTCCGCTATCCCCCCCACTCTTCCGCCTGTGGGAGCCGGCGAGGGACGGAGACGTAAGGGGCCACTTGAGCCGTTGAGCCGCGAGACTCGCATCTGGCATCCCTGTTCGTGACTACGACAGTACTAGCCCACGAGAGTAGAAATGCAAGGGCTTATATACCCCTGCAATGACGGGTGGTACTTGTCAGTACTCTTTGAGTGAACATTCGTATTTTGTCAACGACCAGTTGGTCGTGCGTATGTTTGGGCCCTAAACTAAACTAAACAGCTATGTAGATTTATCTAGGGTGGCTCTGTTCGTTTATCTAGGACAGTTCCTGTCAGAGATGATATTGAACACCTGTTCGTCATCCGTAACAAATGTAACTCTTTTACGAATGGCACAAATACATTGCAAAATAAAAATGTGTTGTCTCTGCCCTTTGCAGTGCACACGTAGTCAAAATAACAAGGTACATCGTTGGAAAAATTGCGCGTGTCGAATTCATTCGTTAGAGACTTTAGGGACAAGCAAATAGTTGAGATAAACGGTTCAGCAGCCAAGAGAGTCGGCTATGCTGCCAGAAGAATCGAGCTGGGGCCACGATGTCAAACAGAATCGAGATAAATCGACTCGGCGAGAACACGATCGGGTCGTGATCGTTTATTGGTGTCGACGGACCGGCTGATCGTTCCGGGCTTACTTAAATAGAAGCACGATCCTGATCTCGTTTCCGATTCTCCCGGGCTCACTCAATATCTTCTGTGCCGCGCCGCGCCGCGCCGCGCCGCACAGTGGTCCCGGAGCCCGCTTTTTGTGGCCAAAACTATTGTAGCGTTATTTCAAGGTTTAATGTTATATTATTATAGGTCGTTGGATTCGTCTTGATACCAGTTAGAATATTATGAAGTAAAAAATATATGTTAATACTTACAAAATGGAGGTAATCTTCATTTTTTTATAAAAAAAAAATTTTTATTTAATTTTTTATATTGAAGTTTGTAGAAAAGTGAATACTGATCTAGTTTTGTTCAAAACATTTTCTTCATATCATCGGAAATATTTGAGAAATTGTGTTAACAATGCTCACAGTGCATACTACGGTCCAGAAATCGCGAAAAAATATCCAAGATTTAATTCTTCATAAGAATTATAGGAAATCTAGTATTGAGGGGTTTTGGGGATCTCTGATTACGAATCTGACATTAAAACTTCAAAATTCAAAATTCAAAATGGCGGATTCAATATGGCATACTAATACCTAATAATTTTTGCTGGATTTGCATTATATACAAAGCTATTTATTTTCGAATGTGATTAATTTACGTGTAAGTTTTAAATGCGTGACGCGTCCAGAACGTAGCATTAGAACGTGTACTTCGAACGTCTGCTTGTTAAAATAGATGTAGAATTATAAACGGCAGGAACCGGCAGCTAAAATTTACATGTGTATATGTTGAATGTCTAAGCTTTCAGAAAAACCAAGTCTGAATGCTAACGTTTTTAAACGATTTTTTTTAACCCTACCTAAAGTTTACATTGCACTTAAATTTATATCCTTAATATATTGATTGAAACATGCTTATATTGCCATTAAATATCTGAAATATAGCTACTCACACATACGAAAATATAGTACAAATTTTCATTTCAGCATTGTGTAAGGAATAGTTAAACTATTTAGTTGTTCCTCCAATTTCATAATTTTGAACTTCAAATGCTATATCTGCTCGGAAAGTTATCCGAAAGACCTAATATTTTGAATTTCGAGGTTTCAAAGTGTTCTTGTTTGAGAGAAAAAAAATTTTGTTGAAATTCGAAAGTCGAAAAATTGAATTTTGGCCACAGAAAGCGGGCTCCGGGACCACTGCGCCGCGCCGGTCTGTCTCTGCTCTAACGTCCGCCAGTCTCTTCTAACTCGAAACGTCGCACAGTGGGCAAAATCCGGACGAAAATTGATTTTTAACTTTTGTTTAAATAACCGAAATCAATTATTATACGTCTTTAACAATACCCTAAAGTTTATGAAAAACAAGTAAAATGAGTTAAAAGTTATTAAGTATAAGTTGATATTTATATTTAAGTATTGTCGTTATCGCTCATCCCTTTAATTTCATAATATTTATGTCTGTTCGAACTCCTTGTACACAGCTAGAGTTGCATGTAAAATTATAAAAAAATTTACTTATATAGCTCTTTAGACATTGTATCGATAAAAAATTTTTAATATTTTTTTGAAATATGTTTAATAATTATTTTCAAGTTTATTAATTGACCAGCGTATTAACTCGATTTTGAATAAAAAAAGTAATTTCCGATGCACAATTTAATAAGACGGCCTCATTCTGCCTGAACGAGACTAGGATAAATCTTTTTCTTAAAGTATCCTTATTTCTGCCTATTTTTGCCTTGTTACGGATGACGAACAGGTGTTCAATATCATCTCTGGCAGGAACCGTCCTAGATAAACGAACAGCCCCCCCCTAGATAAATCTACATATGTAGCTGTTTAGTTTAGTTTAGGGCCCAAACATACGCACGACCAACTGGTCGTTGACAAAATACGAATGTTCACTCAAAGGGTACTGACACTACTGACAAGTACCACCTGTCATTGCAGGGGTATATAAGCCCTTGCATTTCTACTCTCGTGGGCTAGTACTGTCGTAATCACGAATCGTGTCGCGTCGTGCTGCATCTCGGAAGTCAACTACCAGTGAGATCGGGCTAAAGTTCCCCTTCGAATCAAAAGTTAACCGTATAGATTCCGCGAGTTCGGTGTAAAATCTATTAGGCAGTGATAAGGTTGCTCCGAGACCCCCGCATTGCCAGTGCGTCAACATCGTGCATCTTATTGTTAGTTTAGGTAATACACATCTTCTTTCAATTCTTTCTATTCCAAATTCAATTCATTCGCGACAATTACACAATTGTAACACTAATTCTTATAATCAGAATATATATCTGTGTTCTTTGATAATTAACGCAAATTCATTAAACCCATAATTATCGTCCAATATCCAAATCGAGTAATTGAACGTCCCCACACGATACAATCTTACCGCTCGGATTGTATCACTAAATTATACTAGTTACGAGGCTTACTAACTATCCTAACAGCTCCCTGATTTCGCATCAGGCTCGTCTGTGTTTTTATCCAAACTCCTAGCGGCTCCCCGATTTCGCATTGGGTTCGTCCGCGTCGTTCTACAACTTCCTAGCAGCTCCCCGGTTTCGCATCGGGTTCGTCTGCGTGTCACTCCATTCCTAGAGGCTCCCTGACTTCGCGTCAGGTTCGTCCTCGCTGTCTATAATCCTAGCGGCTCCCCAATTCCGCATTGGGTTCGTCCGCGTACCTTTAACTAACAAACTGATACCATATTCCTAGTGCAACAACACTTCGCCGGCCACTCGTGCTGCTCGCGGCCCTGGCTCGTAACAGCCTATTGAAAAGATATTAATAATATAATACTGTATGTATTTTCATGCAGACAGTTAAGTGCGAATAGCCAGAATCAAGAAAGGCTATTTATTAGAATCTGTTGTAAAAAAATAGCTTGAATTAAGTTTATTTCATGTGTTAATAACATTTTAAAGTTAATAACTAATTGTTATTAACAAATAAATATATTTAAAAATAATCATATGTTACGATTAATATACAGGGTGTCCCAAAATTCCTTCAACAGCCGGAAATGGGAGGTTCCTGAAATCATTTGGAGCAACATTTTCCCTTTCAAAAATGTTATCCGCGGCTTTGTTTGGGAATTATTAACGAAAAACACGGACCAATCAGAGCGCGACCTAGACGCGAGTTGGCACAGCCGGCCCAGCGCACCAACTGTCTATATATTTTTTATTCAATAATGTTATAGCTGACGCCAAGACGAATCCAACGACATATTTAACCGTGCGCCGCACAGAGGTGCCGAGGCGGCCAAAAATCGATTTTATAAATTTTCGATTTAAAAAAAAAATATTATTTTTGTATTACCAAATAGTGAATGTATAATGTGCCATAGTCCGATTTTTAAAAACAAATTTTTTTACGGGGATATAGACATGGCAAGTAACCTATTTTTCTCTCTTGGGAATTCACCAGTTTTCACCGCCATCGTTATTTAATTATTGCGTCTAGAATTGAATACTTACAGCTCTGCAATTTATAGGGGTTATTACGCATGCTTTAAACTATTAACTGGCTCAAATAATTTTTCAATAAAGTTGTTTAACATTAAGTAATATGGATTAATCGATAACCTCTTTGCGTTACGCTCATTGTTTATTTATGGAAGCAAATCTTAAAAGTATTAAGGAGCTTCGGCATGGCATTACTTGAATTGGTAAGGTGTTATATTGAAGTAACTTTGTGTAAAAAATCTCGGCCAACTTCGGACAACCTTGGTCGCAATTTAAGTTTAAATATCAACTTCTAGAATTTCCAAGAATGAATCGCGCGGAAATTACGATTATTTGGGGTTTGGGATAAAAATTTTTAAGGATATATTAGTTAGTACAGTTAGTTAGAGTGAATTGTTTAAATTAATTTTTTTTAAAAAATGGTTTAAATAAAGAAGGTTAATCATTTTTTAGATCTCCATCATTTCGTTAGATCTCTATTTTTGCCAAAAGGTGGCAAAAAATCCGTAAAGATGAAACTAACTAACAAATTTGTTACCGTTTTATCGTACATTGGATTCTTGAATGTATCACTTTCAGGGAGTAAAAATTCATGTTTTAGGTGAAATTTTCAAGGGGCATATCTTAAATAACTAGAGGGATATTGTTGCTCGCTCGCTCCGCTCGCTCGCGAGTGAGGTTATTGTTGCTCGCTCGCTTCGCTCGCGAGTGAGGTTATTGTTGCTCACTCGCTTCGCGAGTTCGCGGTTCGCGGGTACGACTGCTCTTGCGAGAGGGTTATTAGTACTCATGGCTAGTAGGGTCTACAGCTATTAATGTTTTATATTTGGTGTGTGACTCTTGGAGAGTCACACAAAGAACTTCCCGATTCGTTAGCATTGGTTGCATAATTTAAAAAAATTTTTTTTTAATTAAAAAAAAAAATTAAAAATGAAATATATATAATTACGTTTGTTTATTCGGCGGAAAATGTCCATCCTCTCGTATAAATTGCATTGTTGAATGAACTTCTTTCGAAAAAAATTAAAAAAACTAAAAAACTACTGGTCCAAAGTGGACCAAAATCTAATTAGCTCTAAGTTACAGCGGGACACATCGATTGCATCATTCATCATTCTGATCGCGTTGTTACTTTTTCAGAATACGTTAACGAAAAATTGGATAACATACAAAATACAAACATACATACGCACACACAAAGACACATACGAACATTTTGCTGAAAATAGTCTAAAATGACTGCAATGACCATGAAACGTGAAGATCTGCTAAAAAATCGATTTTCGATTTTCGGGGTAATTACAGTAACTTCCCTATAAAATCGGGAAGTTAATAAAAAATATCGTGAAATTCATTATTAAAAGGATATTTATTCTTTCTTTTTTTAAAAAATTGTTATTACAATTATTTGTTAAATGAACAAAGTTTTCGTTCAATTTGCGACCACTGTCACAAAAATTCAATAGGCATTTTTCTGACAATATATAGTGACCTCTATAAAAATAATTTATGTAATATAAAAAATTGTTATTAAAATTTTTTATACAAAGAAAGGATTAATAAATCATATACATTTCACATTTTTCTTTATTATTTAAAAATATTCCTTAAAAATATTCCTTAAAAATTTTCACATTACACCCCAAATAATCGTAGTTCCGCGCAATTCATTCTTGGAAATTCTAAGTTGATTTTTAAACTTTTTCGGCCAAGGTTGTTCAAAGTTGCCCGAAATTTTTTACACAAAGTTAGTTCAATATTATACCTTGCCAAAACGATTAGTGCCAGACACCGAAGCTGCTTAACACTTTTAAAATTTGCTTCTATTAATAAAAAATGAGCCGAAAAAAGAGATTTTCAATTAGCACATATTACTTAATATTTAATAATTTTTTGCTAAATTTCTTTTAGCCATTTAAGCGTAGTACTTGTGGAAACCTATCCACAAAGTTTTAAACAAATTCGTTAGATAGTTTCGGTTTTACGGATTTTTGACCGCTTTTTGGCCATTTCGCACCACTGTGCGCCGCGCCGTTTATCTCTCGGTTATTAAACATCGATTCGGTGTTGGTCGCAGTTTAAACAGCTTCCGAGCTGGTTCCATCGTAAAACCGCTGTTTTTCTTCCAAATTTGCTCCTGTTATTCAAAGAAATATTTGTGGATCAGTCTTTTCTTTTTATTGGACGACAATTTTTATTGATTTTGATTTGTAAAATATTGCGAGAAAAATCAATGGTAGTTGAAAAGAATGAAAGAAATGCATTATAAACTGCTTGTGAACAGGTATGAATAAAATTTCAGCGTTCGTTTATTCTTCTAAACATAGTCTAATATCATCGAAGTAGCTTCGTATCGAAAATTTGAGATCGCCCAAAGGATCCCTTGCGGTGGATGTAAAGTAAGCATTCATCTTGATGCACGCACGCGTTTCCTCGTATTTTACATATGGCTATATAGTACGTAGGATCGAAGGAATCGGCAGAGTGCATCGGATGCACCGTGCACCGCGAGCAAACGGGATACCGGAAGCGCTCGGTCAAGGTAAGACGTTGCCACTGTGCACGCAGTATGCACGCTCGCGCCGCAACTGCAATCTATCGTTTTCCCTCTCTGCGTGCGCCGTGCCCCGTCACTTTCCTGTCTGCGCACCTATTTTTCGAACAGAAATTAGAATAAACGAAACGCACGGAAACTGTTCGATATGTAGTCTGAATCGAACATTTTTTCAAAGAATTTTCTTTATACCATTGGCTTGTTATTCGTTACGCAAATAAAAATATTTAGTTTCCAATTACATAATTGCACGCTATACAGGGTGTCCCAAAATTCCTTCAACAGCCGGAAATGGTAGATTCCTGACATCATTTGAAGCAACATTTCCCTTTGCAAAAATGTTATCCGCGGCCTTTTTATGGGAGTTATTAACGAAAAATATGGACCAATCAGAGCGCAAGTTGGCACAGTCGGCCCGGCGCGCCAACTGTCTATTGGCCAACTGTGCCAACTCGCGTCTAGGTCGCGCTCTGATTGGTCCGTATTTTTCGTTAATAACTCCTAAACAAAGCCCGCGGATAACATTTTTGCAAAGGAAAACGTTGCTTCAAATAACGTTAGGAAGGAATTTTCCGAACTTTACAGACACCCTGTATAGGAGTTACATAGACATTCAATAAATGCTTAAAAATCCACAATTTACTAATTCCCGTATCCCAACCGCTGTGAATCTTTCTAAAAAAATTTCAAATACCCACGATTTTTCCCGGCTCCTTTCTCAAGGCGCGAGGTAAATTATGTGCGTCCTATGCTTCCTCCTATGCCGATTGATGATGATGATGTCTCCGTGCCTCTTCCTGGGTCGATGCGTGATGATGTAGATCAGATGCCTCGGATCGGCTGCAGGTCTCGCTTGCGTATCCTCGGTCGACAAACAGAAAACGGCAAGGATCGCGGCAACGCACACCCAAAACGTTACGCGACGCATGGCACCGTGAAGAAAACGGCACCGTGGACTTCCGGCCGCGGTTTTATAACCTAGCTTTTTATCGCGAATCGTGCGAAACGTGGCGGATCGGGCCATAAAGGCCCGCGAGTTATAAACCGGCGACAAGTGCACGCGGAATCGCCAAACGATAAAGGTTAACGGGCCGTGACGCAACGCACTCCTGCGGGGAGGAGTTGCGTTTTACGCAGCGTGCGGCGCGGCGTGCGGGCTACGCAATGCGATTCAGTGCACAAATCGGAAGAGATTTAGCCCAGTACCATAACTGGGTAACTATTATACAAATAATCTGTTTAATCGGTTCCACGGACAAAAGAGGTTCTGCAATTCCGTGGATCGAACATGTAAGCGTGAACAAAGCTGCGTAGAATATGTTGCCAAGTTGATAAGTTTAATACGTTGACCAGTCTCGTAAAAAGATCATTAACGACAATAATGGTCAGTTACCATGCTAGTACCGTCTCAAAAATAACGCAATTCTTGAATGATACAAACATTGTTGCATTTTCTCACTTACGTGCTGCAATTAATGAAAACAATTTTTATCCTGCATAATCCACAGTCTATTCATTAAAAATGTGTCCGAGTGACGCGAGAGACGGTTCATAAATCTTGAGGTATCGACAAGCGAGTTCACGATTTCGGACCAGTGCAGTGTCGCCAGATTGAGGTTGAATCGGAGCTCCCGTACTCCCCTACTTTCCCCTTCCAGTGTCGCCAAATTGCTGTGGACACGAATCTCCCGTACTCCCCTACTTTCCCCTTCCACTATTCTATTCGCACGCGCACACTCAATCCCCGTCGCGCACGCGCAACGGTGTCTCCCATTCGCCCCACTCATTCCCCGTCATCAGAGAGGGGGTACATCATTTCATCATCCCTCCCTCAGTCTGGCCAGTGCTTCGATTCGGGGCACTATTTTTCGCGCATGCGCGGCGATTTTAGTCTCAGACGGCCTCAGTAGCGTATAAAATCGGGTACCTTGAGCACCCCGCAGAATTTTAAAAACTTATTAGTAATATACATAGAAATATTGAAATTTAATATAATTCAAACTTATTCTTTACTTTGAGGATGGGAAAGGGAAGGAGTGCTAAAATAACTAAGCGAAATACATAATAAAACAACAAAATATTTTATTTGACGAGTATTACTCCTCTTTGCAGCGCTTTCTCCACTATTAACTGCCATTGTATAATAAAATATTAATAATAACTTACCTCTCGTTCCGCATCACGTCTCTCGTCTATCACTATCACTCGTCCCGCCAATATAACTGCCACAGGGCTCTGGCCGCTCTGCTACCGCATTATAGATACGTTACTGTTTTGGCCGCGCATGCGCGAAAAATAGTGCCCCGAATCGAAGCACTGAGTCTGGCTTCACTGGTCACCAGTGTCGCCAGAGAGGCGCCGAAGCGGGCCTTACTCTCCTCCTTTTCCCCTTCCACTATCCCATTCCAGCACTATGCGCACACTCCAACGCCCCCCACTAATTGTAAGACGTAGATCACGATGCCCGTGCCGTAGACTGGTTTAGTCATCAGAGAGGGGGTACCTGTATTCCCCTCGATTTTCTCGATATGGCGACACTGTTTCGGACACACAGCAGAGTAGGATGACGGCCGTGGAAACTTGGCGCGGAGCACTGCGACTGGCTAACGTGTGTGCAAACTTCGTGAAAGTCGACGCGTAATCCTGTAATCAAAAGTCCCGGCGCGGCGCGGCGCGGCGTGCAAAGCGAATTTAATCAAACTCGGGCACACCAAGCCCGTTTCGAGTTGAACGGAAACCGCGTTCTACGTCTGCTCCCGGTGTGTCCGCCGATTGATAGAACCATACACTCCGGGACAAAAAGATAGCACACTTTAAAATTAACGTTATATTTATTTATTTAACATTACAACCAAGATTTTATTTTTACACAGTCTTGCAAAATATCTCTATAAATGATAGCACATTTAACTTAAAATTATGTACAACGGTAAATCAACGAATGATAATTAATGCTTAATATTTTGTGGCTGCTCCTTTTCATTTAATAACAGCCGTCATTCTTTTTGGCAAAGATTTATAGTCTTTTAATTGTTTTTTGCTCTAATTGCTCCCACTCATCTTGAATACATTTTTTTAATTCGGCAATATTTCCAAATTGTCTGCCATTTCTATATACAGCTCTGGCAAGATTTCCCCAACAATTTTCAATAATGTTGAGGTCGGGTGATCTTGCCGGCAAATCTAGAACGCGAATTTTTTCTCGAGAAAAGTACTCTTTTACTACTTTTGCAGTGTGTCTTATCCTGCTGAAAAGTATACTTCTCTCCAGCAATTCTGGTCGCGTACGTGTTTATTTGTTCCTTAACGATTTCCAAATACATTTTGATATTCATTTTTCCTGTTATAAAGTTGATTTCCATTTTACCATAGTACCCGATTCCGCACCAAATCATCACACTACCACCTCCCATTTGCCGACGACTCAAAAACTGTTCCTCTTTTCGTATATCGTGAAAATAGTAACTCAGACCATCAGATCCATGTAAGTTAAACCACTTTTCATCCGTAAATATTATTCTTCGCCATTTCTTTCGCATACGAATATTCTTTTCCGCAAAGTGTTACCGATTGTTCTTATGTTGCACAGTTAACCAAGGCTTTTTCTTTAATTTTCTTCGTTGTATGTATTTGCATTCTTGTAAAACACGTCTCACATTCCTTATATTAGTGTCTACACCAACACTTCGAGCAATTTGCCTCGCAGTCATCTTCGAATTGGATGCTGCTCTTACAATTAGTATTGCACGACGTTCCCGGGCGCTTAGACTTTGCGGACGCGTCCAGAACTCTTCTTTTTACTATAGTTTTCCGGATTTTTCAAGAAATTCATTATTACTTTTCGACTTCTATTCATAATTTTTGCTATTTTTGTCACTGAATATTGTTCTTCTTCCAATTTGATTATAGTTTTAATTTCACACGCGTTCAATCTCTTTCCGCGACCCATTTTTGATAATATTTTGCCTTTTTTAAACAAATATACAACACGAGATAATATCACGGACTTCATTAACTATGTTCTGAGGTTGATGTTCGCAATTCGCGAGCTTCAGTGTAACTGTGAAGTGTAGATTAAAGTAGATTTACTACACGTGCTATCATTTGTCCCACTTGCGAACCACAATATTTACGTTTTCATTTCTAGAATTCTGTTGAAGTAAATATTGTGGATGATATTCAGTACATTATACATAGAAGCATCTCAGAGTATGTTGACATATGAAAAAATACTCATTTTCTTCAGTTCATTCTACCAAATGAGAAAAAATAGACGATGTGCTATCTCTTTGTCCGGAAGTGTAGGTAGAGTTGGATGAATCCTGCAATAGAGCTACAGTCGGCGAAAATGAAGCTTACGAATTTTCTTCTGTGTAGATACATCTTGTTAACAAATTGGAATTTTTACCTGTAGTTACAGCTGCGAAAAAATTCGCATTTTTCGATGTCCAGCAATATGTATAATGTTATTTACGAGCCGATTGAACTGGACATGATCGATGGTTCGCTTTGATGCCTTTGGTTTCTGAAGATCCGTCGGCAAGCAAGATTCACGGCATAGATGCCCGCGACGAATATCCGGCCGGATATTTATTAATTTCCGGTAATGCGCCGCGCTATCGTAGCCGCGAACGTAATTAAGCGCGCCGCGCACCGTGGAACAACGCCTTGGAAGCCGTGGAATCTTTCTATAGAATTTTTGCGAAAGAAAACCACTCGAGCTTGACAAAGCAGAGGCTTCGCTCTACAAAATAAGCCTGGCCACGTGGCACGGCGATTTTTTTTCGTGGAGCTACGATACATTGAATGTCGACAATTTATGAAGCAAGATTGTCTATTCGTTTTTTGAATAATTTTAAAAAAGACACATGCTCCACGTTCCGTCGTAAAACCATTCGCCAAGGGACAAGCGCGCGATCGTGAAGGTCAGCAAACATACCTAGGTACTGGCAACATAACAACCGTCACCGCTATAAAGGACGAAAGGCACAGCCAAAAGAATAACGAGAGTCTACCGTAATTTAGAATATTCGACAAACTGTAAGGACCGTTTCAGCATTAGCATACCGAGGTTATAGTTTTATAGCCGTAGCCGCTCGTAACCAAAAGGTACCTGTACTCCTACTCTTTCTAATTTTCCACTGCTTCCACTACTGTTTAACACATACCCTGCAGCCAATCGTATCCAATTCCGAGTCTGACTCGGAGACAGCAAGCCGGCCTTGTAACCAGAGGTGGGCATTATTTGGCGAAAAAAATATTTGAAATACAGTAAAAGCTCCTTTCGTTGTCCAAAGGCCGGGGGTTTGAGCGGACAACGACCGTGCCCGGACACTATTTTTCATTTATGACTGGGTCTTTAGTGAAACGGCTAGTTAAATGACCAAAGAAAAGCATTCGCAGTCAAAAACGGTCAACTGTCTGGCTTTAAAAAACTCCTTATGTCCTTGCCATATTCCTTTCCTATTGTTCTCCGTTCTGCGCTGGTCTAGACAGTCCTGGGACACATCTGGCGACCAGATCCACGCAGGCCTAATCCTCTCGTTGACAGGCAGTGGAGTGGGTAGGCACTGGACAACGATCGTGCCCACGATTCAGGACAACGAACGAGCGATTACTGTACTATTTAATATTTTAGATTTTGTTGGAGTATACACCGAAATGCACGGAACATGCGGAGGAGGAAAGGTCTCTTTTGACTTGCCGTTTATTACACCTCAAGCGTCACGTTTGACGGGATTGAATAAAGCTATTGAACCAGCTAAGAACTAAGTTAACTGATTCTGATGGTAGCTTTGCTGCGAATTTAGCGTATTGAATCGAATTTTAACTGAAAACCGATCGAACGACGCGTGACGTTTTCGAATCGTGTCGAAGTAGCGATTGATTAGATTATTAGATCGATGAGCAGCGAGCAGTTCTCTACCACCGTCGCATATACGGCCGAATGATCAAATTACGATGACAAAAATATAAAATGAGATTTTATTTGACATTCTAGTTAGAGATGCTTATAAGAAGACTGCTTAATAATAATCTTCGGAAAAGTAGCTACTTAGGGTTAATTGGGGTCATAAAAAAGGGTTAAGGGTCCATAGTATTTTAATTAAAACAGAATTAAATAAATTAAAACACTAAATTATTTCTGTAGTTTTATTTGAGATATAATATGCAATAAAATTATTATTCTACATCCTCATTGTTATTTTCATCATTATCATCAGCATCATTAGTAGCATCATCATACAATGTTCAGAATGTTCACTAACACCAAACTTATCGAATATATACTTTAACAATTGTTCATTACACTTAAATGATGAAAACTTGAAAAACTGTTCGCTTCTTAACACTTCAAATAGTTCTCTTCTCGTAATCTTTATCTCCTGTACAGCACGGTCGACGCGACTACCTGTAAACAATCCGCTCTATTGATCGAAGGGACAAAGGGGGGGACTCATTTCTTAATTTTTTATATTAGTTATAAGCCACTTTTTCGAATCGGTAAAGAAAGATCGGGGTACTCTTTGGAACTTTTTTTGTAACTCTAGCTAAAGTAAGCATATCAATATTTCCTAACCAAGAATAGTATATGATACAATATAGTATATTAACAGTATGTACAACTTATCTTTGTGTTAACAATAATTGCAGATGAAAGCACGAACCTGACGCTTCAATATCCATGTAGAAAACTTAGCGAATTTCAATTGGAGAAAACAGGATTAACGCAATTACGTCGTTAACATTACTGACGCGAACAACTGAGATTCACCGTCCGAACCATAGCCTAATTTTGCACAGGTGCACCGACTACTGCGTTGCGTTAACAAAAACAATTTTCACGCTACATCGTGGGCCCTTTCTTAGAGTACGTAATGATGGTATTTGAAATTAGTTTAGAGAAAATTGTTAAATCGACTTTTGTCGTCGTAATTTGGTCATTCGGCCGTATGTGCGTCGGTACGATGACTTCGATTAATTTAGGCTAGGCCAATAGGGAAGCTATTAGCTGAATCGATAATCGAATCGAAGGTGTCAGCCTATAGCGCGCCGCGCTGCTGATCGATCATCGATCTCGCGACGGCAAGAGAAACAGCCAATAACGCCGCAGCGTGGAAATAACGCGTCACGATCTGCCGACACGCGCAGCCAATCCCAAACAGTACTGGATATAAGAAACTATATCATTTGCCACATTTTCGTTTAATTTCTTTTGTTTGCTGCTATTCGCATAATTCGCATACAACAAGGTGCAGCATACCAAATTGGAATCTGTTAGGGTGCTCCTTCGAGGACACAGAATCAGTCCAGCAAAGCTAAAAAGTCTCTCAACTGGGACAGAGGACGGAATAGCTGTGTTGTATTGTAAAAATAATGTTTTCATATATTTGTACTTTGCAATACTTTTTCAATTCGTGTATCACTTTGCTGAAATATTTAAATAATTCTAATTCTGCAATGTTTGTATGACTGATATCATTTGTTTCTTTTTCCATAAAGGAAAAAAAGTCATCTACTTCTTTGTTTTGTGAAAGTAATTGAGTAGTCCAGTCGGCAGGTCGAAAAAAAGGCGTCTACCTGGAAAGTAGTCCGAACTCAATGAAATTTTGACACGTCATTGAGGGGTACTCTGGGGTGTCGAATCTGAGTTTTCGACATCGAGGACCCTGTGCTAACTTGGGGAAGGGGTGAGAGCCACGATTTTTGTTAACTTTTTTTGGTTTTTCGCCTATTACTCAAAAACTATGAGTTCCAAGAACTTTCTTTTTTCATTTTTGGAAAGAGCATTAAATTTCCTTCAAATTTCACTGAATTTCAAACTTGCAATTTCCTGTTAAATGTTACAATGCGTGGCTCAAAATGTCATTTTGAGAAACATTTCCTAATTTCGAACGCCTGTCTCTCGGTGGCTACGGGGTCAAAAAATACGTTTGAATAGTGAAATTTGAAGGAAATTTAATGCTCTTTCCAAAAATGAAAAAAGAAAATTCTTAGGATCCATAGTTTTTGAGCAATTGGCGAAAAACCAAAAAAAGGTAACCAAAATCGTGGCTTAGATTCGACACCCCAGAGTACCCCTAAATGACGTGTCAAAATTTCATTGAGTTTGGAATACTACTTTCCAGGTAAAAGTACGTGGCGACTGGACTAGAGGTCGTGACTCTGAACCTGGATGTGCTATTTGTTTCAAAGCATTTAATACGGTATCTTTGATAAAAGTACGTTTTTACCACGTTTTTATTAGCTCGCTTTCTTGTCTGTCTGTTTGTTTGTCTGTACGGTACTTTTGTAATTGATTTTATTCTTCTTTTAAGTCTTTCGGAATTCATCGTAATTTCCATTTTGGATGGCTAACAGTAGCAATTATATAGTCGCTTGCGTGTTCAGAAAAATCGAATAAATCACGAAATCGAGATTTTAAACTCGATAGTGAATGAAGTTTCAAAGATTCGCAATATTTTAAGGTACGTGTAACATCTTCGACATCTTCAATATGTTTTAAGTTATTCTCTATTCCCAAAAGCCAAGGAAATATATCACCGAAAAAGACATTATCACCTTGTAGTTTGCCCAAAGCGTATGCAATGGGTCGCATACAACGTTCATATTCTTTTAAAAATTCTAAGTCTGTGAATGTAAATGATGATATATTTAGTATTTCAGTTACCTCTGGTGCCTACTGAGGTTTGTTGATAAACATACAGTGTATCTTATCACCAGGAAACAATTTATGCTCATAAATCTGTTGAATACGAACCATTATTTTGAGCAATAATATTTAAAATTGAAATTGAAAATAAAGACAAAGTCCAAATATTTTAAATATTCTTAAAATAAAATACTATTTTCAAAAATTACTGCATCAAATAAAATATTTTATTTTCAAAGTTGTACAGATACTGTAAAATAAATGGGATTATTTACTATTTACTATTTAAAATACTATTTTCCCCAGCTCTGCTTGTAACTAGCAAAATAAAGAAACATGTTCGGAGTTTGACTGTACACTCATTCGCCGTTAACCTGGTCGTGATACCAGACTGTTCCGATATGGGGTATCTTTTCTCGTGCGATGGATGACCGCTGGTGGCGCTTTCAGCCTCA
The DNA here is from genome assembly GCA_963966675.1 of Lasioglossum calceatum. Lineage (NCBI taxonomy): Eukaryota > Metazoa > Arthropoda > Insecta > Hymenoptera > Halictidae > Lasioglossum > Lasioglossum calceatum. Next base: position 12,882,260 of record OZ016551.1, on the reverse strand, counting down.
GTAAAGTAAGGTTCTCGATAAAATAGGGTACCTTGAGCACCCCGCAGAATTTTAAAAAATTGGTATGATTTGAGTCTGAAAAGTGAATGTCATGAATGTATAACATGTGTATTTCTGTATATTTTGTAACTTGTAGGACATGTCCTGGTGTCTTTTTGTCCGGAACAGATTGTTTCAGTACATTTCTGCCAATATAACTGCCTCAGGGCTCTGCTAACTCATCATCCTAATATAGATACGTTACTGTTTTGGCCGCGTATGCGCGAGAAAAGATGCCCCATATCGGAACACTGTACCAGACCTCCAATTCCGGGATCGACACCGCGAGAACCACATTTCATATTCTCCGTGTAATTTGGTTCGAGCGAAAACAGGCAGAGATCCAGCACACCAAGAATTATCTTCGAAACGCATTCCTCCGAGCTCTCGAATCGCGAAGATCGACGGAGCTGCGATATTCGTGCAGATCGCGGATCACGAGTCATCGTAGTTCCATTCCGTGTTAATTACGAGGCATTTGGAAGCAGCACTCGATTGATTCCGGCAATGGGTACACGTCAGAGATCCGAGCCTGTCAAAGGAATTCCAATTCCGGAAGACAATGCCGGGTTCTCGAGTCGCGTCTCACCTGTAATTCGGATTCCTCCGAGTCCCCTTTTCGAAGTCGAACTTCATTCCTTCGAGAAGCAATCTCGCGGAGGTTTCGTTCCGTGCATTGAACTTCGCTCGATCACTTCGGTTTGTAAATTTCGCGGAAAGTTATGTCGGAATCAACGTACATAAATTGAGCCGAAACTGTTGAGAGACCTCGTGCAAGAACATTGTATTATTTGTAGACGCTTTTGTGGAAAGGGATATTGGCACATTCGAATGTAATATGGATTGCGCAGATTACGGTCCATCGCGAGCTATCTTTTAAGTAGGTTAACGAGTGCTCGACCTAACGGCCTGTGCGCCAAGAAGAAGCAACCCTTTATGGGACGGATACCCGTGGAAACTCTCATTAATTTTTCAGGGTACCGTAAACCTTGTAACTAAACCGTTGCCATCGAACCTCGGAAGTTCGCGCATCCAGGTCGCGTAAAAATCTTCGTAAAATTGTCGAATATAAACTTCGGTAACGCTTCAACCCCTTTACCTCGATGCCTCGGAAAGTTCTACCCTTGGATTTTAATAAACTCCGTATCCGGCGCAGCATTTATCGTTCCTATGACTCGTCGTTAGACTGGCGTTTGGAATGAGACGGTGGTGTCTCACCGATACCAATGTAGAAAGCTAACGGAGAAAAATTGTTGAGGAACATCGGGCACGAGTTTTGCACACGCGTCAAACAATTACAATAAATTCGCAGGTGTCCCGATGATGGGTCCACGGGCGCCACGCATTCGCTGTTCGCGGCAGCGTATGTAACTTGCCTCGTAAATACGAAATCTCTGCAGAAGTTTACCGGCTCGGAAGAAACGAGCGGGGCGTGCGGCGACTCCGGGATCTTATCCGGGGAGACCAGGTCCCTCCCCCTTCGTTGGCCCCCATTGAAACCCCTTTAGAATTTCCTCCGTTCATTCCGTTCGCGTTTACAGGGAAGAGAACGTTCGCCAAAAACTTCCGTTCCGTCGAACCGGTCCCGACGCCGACCAATTCTCCTCGACCGGGTTTTCTTAATTAAATTTCCTTCCCCGCGGCCATCGAATTTTTTCCCGGAGGAATTGTTCTGTCAACGCGATCGACTCGGACGTTTCGCGAGGCAAGTTTCCCCGGTGATCGACGATCGCGGATCGTTCGCAACCGATCGGCGAATTCGACGGAGCTCGTTATCCCGGCCGTTAGCACGGAATCGGCAAACGGCCGCAAACTTTCAGCCCCGAGTTGCAAACTTATCGCGGCGCGGCGGTCTGTTTGATGTTAGCCAGTCGAGTTGCGGTGGAAACTTGAAACCCAGGACAGGAAATAGACGCGGCAATTCTATCGGTTCCGACTTTATTAACTGCCATTGCACCCGACGCGACGCACGCGACGTTTCCCACCGACGCGACGCGACGCTGCACAGTGATCGGATCGATTCCTCAATTCTAGGTGGACAAAATACAAAATTTGTGTTCTCTTGTAGTAATCATTAAAACAAGTGTATAAAAACTACATGAACTTAAAAGAATTATGTATATCATTTCTTTAAAATGGACATAACATAAAATAAATATTTAAAAAATATTTATATATATATTATACATATATTAATAATAAAATAAAATAACATAAATTAAATATTTTATAGTTTTTGTTTAAATACGTATTCACGTATAAACAATGCACAAAATGGAAAGAATTAATCTTAACGTACATTTAAAAATTAGATAAAGTTCTATAAAAATATAATATAAAATTACAAAATTATAAAAAGGAATGTGCATGACAAAGGTGCATATTCTAAATTATTATAAATTATAATCTTTTTTAAGGTGATTTGAGTAAACTCTTTGCCTCTGCCGCTAATTCTTTAGAACATTTTTTAGTAATTTTCCTCTTACTAAAAAATGATATAAATGACGAACGGGCAAAAACGGGCAAGCGATATTTAGTATCATTACTTTGAAATAAGTATTCTTCAAAACTATCAAAGAACGAAGTCCGGCCGAGTCCGGGAAAAGAAGTTATATAATTTGTGAGGTGTGATTGTTTGTATTGTATACATAGAGAGGTGTGTGAGCGCGCGTGCGCGAGAGAGAGTCGTGAATGGAAGGTTATGTTTGAACCACGTTGTTCGGTGTCGGCAGAGCGATGCGTGCGCAAGGGATTGTTTCGCTATGGACTGAGAGTGTCTAATAAGTGTTTCTGTATTTAACCATTTATTATTATTAAACTGTATATATATCTAAACCATGGTTTCCACCCCATTTACTAACAACATAATTTGATCTGTTCTTAAATAGTATTATTAGTTAACCTGTGTTTTATATGATTTACACGGCAAAATAAAATTATACCGATATGTAAAAATCACATACTTACCTTCGCTTACACGCTCCATTTTTTAGATAATAATTTAAACAACAAACAAACAAGTTATACGATGAGGAAGAATTAGCTTAGTTTTAGTATTTCGCACAGGCAAAACTTTAACGCCGTAATACGTGGTAATAACCACGTGCAATCGAAATATTAGGATATATATCGAACGAATAAATGTTCGTAAACAAACTAGAACGGCAGCGAAGATATCTAAAGTTGATCAAAACCATTTTGTCCACCTAGAATCGAGGAATCGATCACTGTGAGCTGTTTGACTTGAAATGTTCGTCGGAATCCGAATTTTAGCGTGTTTCCTGGGAAAACGACTATGGAAAATACTGACTCTTGGTAAATGCACTTATCCTATTCTTTCAAGTACGTAGAAGACCGATCCTCGTTTTCGTCATCTGGACCCTGTTCCACGGAAGTTCGTCTCAGCAGGACGCCGGACACCGGTTTCTTTCGAGAAGTCTGTCCGTTCGGAAGACAATGGCCCGGAAGGTAGTTACCGAGAGCATCCTTTTATTCGCGATGCACCCATACCCCTGCAACCCCCGTTAGCAATTCTCACGGTGTCCCTGGGGCGTCACGTGGCGCGCGCCGAAACTTTTCAGTCGATCGCGTACATACGGCGCGGCGCGGCGTACGTTTCTCATGGAAATCCACGTTTCGAGCATATGCGCGCCACGTGAGGAGTCAGTGATCTCGGATCCTCGGCTATCGTCGTCGAACGTCCACGGGGAAACTGCAATCCGATCTCGTCGAGACACTCTTCTGTGTCGGAAATTTTCATGCTCTGTCCCTCCAGTTCCCATGAGCCTTTCTAGACGTCCCGGAGAAAGGGTTCGAGCCGGAAAAAATTCGAGGACCCCGCCTGGAGCCGTCCTGGCGTTCACGTAACGCGAAAATGCGAACGTCATTGTCACTGTTATTCGCAGAGGCCAAAAATATGTAGCAGTTAATATGAAAATTCGGAGGTTTTCGCTCGAAATGTTTCAAGAACCATAACGCTGCGTACGCTAACGTCTTTCCACTTTCCACGAATCGATTCGCGTTCGACGGAGTTCGTTAGCAACAATAAGAATTCATTGGAGAGCGATACGCCACCGCCTCCGACGAGATTCGCGAATTAACAAACGCTCTTACCGGGGAACAAGGGATTCTCATTTGCTCGAGTGCACCTAAGTTGCACTCTATTATTAAGTAAAACCCAGAACACCGTCTGCTCTCGCTTTCATCTTTATTACGGACGGTGGTGGAAGCAGGAGAGAGAAAGATAGGGGAGAGGGAGAGAGTACAGGGTACACGTCGCGTCGCGTCGCGTCGCGTCGGGGAGTAACAAGAACGTCGTCCTTTACCGTTCCACGGTGCCAGTAAAAAACTTGGTTAACTCTCGAATTACGCAGCCTGGGTCATTTGTGACCTAGCTGGGATGAAGCATAATCCAAGTTTTTAGTTCCCGGCTGTCGAGTCGAGTTGGAGATCTTTCGGAAAGAAAGATCAATGTTTCTTGCGGAAGTATAGTACATTATAGGGTGTAATTGATCACTGCAGATTTTTATTCAAAACTAGTTTTTCCCCGCCATTTTTTCCACGCGTTGCTGTGGCTCATTGTCAGTATTTTTTAAAAGCATGTTTTTACCTGTCACAGATGTGACGATCATGTTTTATTTTACAATGTTTGTGGGTATACAATATTTTTTGTTGAAAAAACACGAACTAAAAAACAAAGAAAAAACTTAATAATTTGAAAATACTAACCAAATATTTCAATTCAAAGATGAATCTACTCAGCTGAATTCGAATGCAATGAGAAACTTGCAGAACAAATCACACCGAAAATAGGTCAATCTTTCTATTTATATATATTTCACGATATAATTTGAAGCAGAATACCACTGAGAAGATTCTCGTCGTGACGCATTGGTGATAATACTGATAATGCGAAACAACACGAAACCATATAAATTATTATACATCAATGTTTTCGCAAACGCGCCACGTTCACATAACTTGAAGTAAGCAGTTAGCGTTGTAGCCGGCGGAAAAAGTCGTCAAAACTCTTGAACGAATGGACTTTTTCGCATGCTGATTTCTCATAAACCTTCCCGAAGAAACGCTGCGTCTAATGGCTCAAACCCCAGCTTTCTAAAATTCACAATTCAACTCAAAATGGACAATTTATTCACTTTGTTGTTACTGTATAACCGTTTGTCACTTCAAGCTGTCAAACGACATTTGCGCACGTAGCGAAATCAATTTGAATAGAAATAAACTAACTGGCGGATGTTTATAATGTCGATGATGCAAAGAGACGTCGACAATGTAAATTCCTATTGAAATATTGGTTTATTGATTAAAAGCTGCGACGTCCGTTTTTTGTTATTGCATTGAAATATGATTATAAAAGCACCTTTATTTTTTCCTGAATTTTCCATTTTTCCGGGCAAATTTTCCAATTTTTCTTACCCTATCACCTTATTCGAACTATTACGCACATTTAAAAAAAAAAATTAGCCTAATCGGTCCAGCCGTTCTCAAGTGATGCGCTTACCCACGAACAGCATTTGATTTTTAACCGACTTCGAAAAGGGAGGAGGTTACTCAATTCGATCTGTATGTGCCAGAGGTGGGCATTATTTGGCGAAACAAATATTTCAAATACTATTTAATATTTTAGATTTTATTTTGCTGAAAGAAAATAGTATTTTAAATAGGATATACAATTTCGAAAATGAAATATTTCCATTTTAACAATCTGAACCTCAAAATAAAATATTTCTATTTCAACAATTTGATCCACAAAATAAAGTATTTCTATTTTGACAATCTGAAACATGAAATAAAATAATCTACTTTTTGCATTGTTATAATACTCTGAGAAACCGCATAAACATACTAAGTCAATCTTATCGTTAAAAAACGATTTACACTCATAAATGTACTGAACAATGGTTTTCAACAATAATATTTGGAATTAAAATTGAAAATAAAGACAAAATATAAATATTTTAAATATTCTTTAAATAAAATACTATTTTCAAAAAAATTACTGCCTCAAATAAATTATTTTATTTTCAAACATTACTGCATCAAATGAAATATTTTATTTTCAAAAATTACTGCATCAAATAAAATATTTTATTTTCAAAGTTGTACAGATACTGTAAAAAAATGGGATTATTTACTATTTACTATTTAAAATACTATTTTCCCCAGCTCTGGTATGTGTCTTTTTCCGCTTTTTTTTCTATGTATGTTCACCTATTACGCAGAGATGGATGGACCAATCGGAACGAAACCTTTTGTCATCTTGTAGAGTATGTCCTCGGGGTGGTCCCGTGAAAAAAATTTTGCATTTTTTTATTCCTTACGATTTTATTTGCAAAAGATGAATTATTTCATGTATGTTCACCGATTAGTCCGAGATGGATGGACCAATTAGGACGAAACCTTCTGCATTTTGTAGGGTATGTCTCCCGTTTGGTCCCTTGAAAACAAATTTTGCATTTTCTCATTCTTTCCGGTTTTTATTGGAAGTAACCAATAAGACCGAAAAACCATCCTACGGAGTTCTATAAATTCTGTTCGTTCCACTAAAAAGTGTGAAATAAAAAAATTTTATCAAAAATACTAAACCGACTTCGAAGAAATGCACTAAAAAGTATGAAATAATTTCCATTTAATACAATCTTTTCGGAGGCGACGCAAAATTGAAAATTTTCGACACTGGAAATTACGAAAATCCTGAAATTCTTCTACATGCTTTCACATATTAATGTATCTTCTCTTCCCACCTACTGATTTCCAAGTCCAGCATATTCCAATGAAATCATAATCAGCACCATCTGTCATTTGGAAAATTTTCAATTTTGCGCCGCCTCCGAAAAGATTGTATTAAATGGAAATTATTTCATACTTTTTAGTGTATTTTTTTAGTGCGTTTTTTCGAAGTCGGTCTAATATTTTTTTATAAAATTTTTTTTTATTTCTATAGATAATTCACTTGTGAAGTGTTTCTATGTTTTACTGTTTCTAAAACGAGTGGCGACAATTGTTCTGTCTTCGGCGTTTCAAAGAAATATTAAAAAAACAAATTGTTTCATATCCCTGCTTCTTCTGGCATGACGTAACACGTAAGAAAGTTGATTCCTCCGACGCGCCGTGTTCGAAGTCTTAGAAAATCGCTGCCGCCCAAGGGTTAACCCGACAACTTGAAGGAATTCGTTAGGCGTTAGGGTGTTATAGGGTCTGTCGTAAATCGTAAAGCGCAGGGCCGTGGGGCAGCGGTAAACATACACGTGCTGCGTCGCGAGGATGAAGGAAGTTCGACTCGGTGGGATCGTTAAGCCGCTATCGCACAGGTATACGTACTATACGTAAGAGGCTTAAAACAAGGACAGGGTGAGGGAAGAGAAAGGGAGCAACGGCTGGCCCTTATTAACGAGACGCGTCTGGGAACAGGTACTCGCAGCAGTCTGTTCCGAACAGGGTTCCACTTGGAGCTCCGAGTGCTCGACTTTCCAGTCGAATATTTACTCTGCCACCACACTTGCTTGAAAATCACACTCTCCTGGCGAATTTCGTTCTCAGCAAATAAGAAGAGATTATCGACGTGTCTAAAAATTGAAAAGAAAGATAAATCTCTCGAAAATGGTATACGATACAGCAAACACAGACGCGTAAACGCAACCACCATTTCTCCGTCAAAGAGCTGCATAAAATTGCCAGCAGAAAATCGTATGCACGTTCCACGTAGAGAAGCGTAACAGGCTAATATAAAATACCCTGGGAAAATTTGCATAGAGATTCGATCTCAGCTGTCGCGCTAAAAGCCCCATTGTCGGTCGACAGGACGAGAGACGAATACCTACTTTGCGCGCGGCGCGTGAGTCGCGTGAGTCGCGAGTCGCGAGTAATACTTTCCCCCGGCTCCCAGTAGTAGTCCCAGTCCCAGTGCGGTGCATTCGCTAGCATTCGCGTGCGGACTGCACTTTCTCCACTTTACCGCTTCGCCTCGTCTCTTCCCTCCTCTTTTTGGTCGCGTCACTGCTGCGCCGGATAACGAAGGGTTCCGAAAGTTATTCGGTGTACAGCCCCGGTCATAAATACACTTACTTATCCGCGATATGATATTCTTCCAGTTTCTACCATTGCAAAAATCGATTCCCAAGCAACAGCGCAAAAAGATTACCGGCCCCTAGCGTCAGCCGGTTAATATTAGAGAGAGTCAGGCTATTAGAACATAATTTACAGCCGCACATTTTTTTCTGGCGAACACGTGCAGTTTTGGGCTCTACGCAAAGACAGAACAGCAATCGACGTGTCGTAAACATGGACTTAACCTCCACGTGCGTCGCCACGGGTGTTTAGCCAGGTCTTCGAATAATTCTACCTCGCGTTGACAATCCTCCAGGCCTGTCGACTTTCTCGACAGCCACACGTGGCGACCGGATGTCCGAGGATTCCGCTTTACGATGTTTCAGGGGTCGTAAAGACCCTCGGACCAACGGCGACGTTTGCGGTCGCATAAAATTCGACGAGCTTGCACGAAAACAGAAAGTCCATGCGCTTTCCTATACTCGTCGATCACTTAGACCGAGACTGATCGTCTTCTGCTTCCTCTACAGACATTTTATACGAATCCGAAAGAATAGTTGATCGATCGGTTCGATTTTCGGGGAAACAATGATTGGCCAACCATAAATAGCTAGCGTTCCTCGGTCGAACAGATAGCAAGTTTGGGGTTGGTGGGCGGGTCACGCAGATGAGTGGAGGAACCGCCGGCGAAGAAACTTGGGCGGATTCCGTGGGAGCTTCGCCTTTTGAAGAGATATTGGGATCCAGGGGACAATTCATCCCCCTTCGAAGCGCCGATAGAAACGAGGAATGTTCGAAGCGGTTCGATGCCCTCCAGCGTGCAATTTTTTCACCGGTAGAACACGACGCGACGTCCCCTGAGCTCTTTCTCCGCGATAAAAAGTCGCAGACACCCTTGCAGACGTTGCCGCAAACGCCGACGCCGCGGCTGGCCTTGACGTTTCATTAATTGAATCGCGAAATAACAGATTACGCGGAGCGCCGTCTGCTCGACGAAACAATCGCCCGCTTTTTTGCGAGGAATTAGGCTCGTTGTCGCGTCTACGGAATTCCCAACCACGCACGCTGGTCCACCGGGTGTTCGATATTACTGCATATACAGTGACGAGCAAAAGTGTACACACACTTCGTTCGTTTCACATAAAACGTGATAATACAAGCTATTTTCCAATTGAAGGATACAGATTAGGTAATAACAATTACCTACATGGTGAATGTGATAAACAAAACATAACAGTTTATGTTCGATAATATTAACAATATATAGAATATTTTACAAAAATAAGGATTTGTAGCAATGTTTACTGTTCTGCACTTTAATTGTGCACGTCGAATTAAAGCTTTAAATTAATATTTTGTCCATTTTCCTTTAGTTTTTTGTACTGCCTCTAGCCTGCGTGGCATTCATAAACACCTGAAGGTGGATTGTCATATTTTGCTAGCCTTCTTTTCACAATTGACCACAAATTTTCGATTGGGTTCATATCCGGACTTTGTGCTGGTCACTTCATCACAGAAAATTTTTGATTTCCTAGTCAGTTTTTTTACTATCTTTGCAGTATGTTTAGGATCCCCGTCTTGTTGAAATAGTACTTCATCTTCAGGAAATTCAATAGAATCAACAACAGAAGGTAAATTATTTTTCAAAAGATACCTTCTATCCGAACTAAAGGACCAACACCCTTATGAGTAAAACAACCCCGACACAAAATTGATCTACCCCCGAACTTCATAGTTTATATTATGCTACTTGGATCTAGGGCACTTCGTCGAAAGACATTTCGTCGAAAGACATTTCGTCGAAGACATTTCGTCGATGGGACATTTCGTCGAAAATACATTTCGTCCAATTTCTTGACCCAAGTAAACCAAAACCAAAACCAAAAACAAAACAAAAAATTGAAACAAAAACTTGGGTCAAGAAATTGGACGAAATGTATTTTCGACGAAATGTCCATTCGACCAAATGTCCATTCGACCAACTGTCCTTTCGACGAAATGTCCATTCGACCAAATGACTTCGACGAAATGTCCGAATTCGATTTTCGACGAAATGTCCTTCGACGAAATGTCCGGGTCCCATGCTACTTGCTTGATTACTATTTTCGGATCAAGTCCAGTACCAGGACCTTCCATCAGATTCAAATCTATTAATTTTTGTTTCGTCAGACCATATAACCCTTTTCCAGTCTTCTGTTGTCCACTCTTTGTATGTATGAGCAAATTTTTGTCGTGGTTTAATATTTTTGACTGAAAGAGCTGGTTTGCGTTTCTTTTCTTTCGCTTTCAACCCGATTCTCTTTAAGGAACGGCGAATGGTCCATTCACTCGCATTTACTCCAATGTCTTGAGCCGCGATTTTTGGAGTTTTATGACTTTCCGTCCGAAGACGATGTGCAATTTCACGTGCAGCTCTGTCAGAAACCAGTCGCGGTCTACCGCGTCTTGAAGAAGTTGACGCACTACCATAGGTTTTCTTAATTTTTGCAACTATCGTATGACTTACACCACATTTGACTGCAATTTGCCGTAATGAAAAATCTTTATCGCACAATGAAATTATACTGTTCCTCTTGTCTGCACTAACAATAAGTTTCATCTTGCCTCTCGCGAATCAAATAACTTTCACACTGAAGAATAACTACGTAAACACTAGTCTAAAAGCGTCTTACGACAGTTGGCTATCAGTATTTCTTGACAATTTCATTTCCCTAGCATATGTGTACAATCTTATTCGTTTCGGATGATACGTGCAAAACTGTAAACATTGCTACCGATCCTTGTTTTTGTAAAATATTCTATATATTGTTAATATTATCGAACATAAACTGTTATATTTTGTTTATCACATTCACCGTATAATATTATTATTACCGAATCTTTATCATTCAATTGAAAAATATCTTGTATTATCACATTTTATGTAAAACAAACGAAGTGTGTTTATACTTCTGCTCGTCACTGTATTAAAGGGCCTACTCCATTAAGATGGTCAAGTCAAAACTGCCCTTACAGGTTTTTCAATGACCATCGAACCATTCGAAAGCTGACCAAGAAAAACCCCTCCGAGTAAAATTAGATTTCGCGCTTTTCCGTGCATTTTCCGGACTCTGATGCGTTCGAAAATCCTGAAAAAAATGTGACATATTTCGGATCCCGAGGCGCATTTTAGAGAATTTTTTCAGATTTTTTGTTGCAAACTGTGATCGTGAAAGATGAAAAACACCAAAATTTTGGGTTTTTATTGTTTTTCACAATGATCTCTCACAATAAAAAAATCTGACCGCAGTTTTGACCATCCTAATCGGCGGCTAGGACCTTGGTTGTCGCATATTATTATGCCACGGGAAAATTCCTCGAAGTTCAGCCGACAGTAAAAGAAAGGGCGGAAAAGCGTCGAGGGAAATACTTCGGATTCCGGACAAAAGTGGAAAAAGGAAGGAGAAAAGAAAGAGGGAGAAGCAGACAGGTCGAGGCATCCTTTCGTGCCGCATTCCTCGCAAGGATCCTTTCCTGGATAAGTTTCCGAGCCCGAGACCGCCGCGCCATTCGAAATTCCCCCGGACGAGATTCGCGTAACTTTTCCTTCCGTGATGGAACCGGCGGAATCACCGAAAAGCAAGATTCATACGCGCAATGCGAGAGCAAACGCCCGGAATATCCTGCGTGAGAAATTGCACCGGTGCACCCCGGAAGGATGCGACGACCTGTTATCAGTTATCCGGAAGAATCGCCGAAGAGATCCCCTGGACCTCTGAAACTTCTCGTAGAGACACCGTCGCGCGTCGCGTCGCGTCGCGTCGGGGAAGAAACTCGGTCAACGATGGACAACGCGGTAAACAGGAGTCCCAGGCAGAGTTGGGCAAAAATCAATTAATAATTGAAAATGACTAATAGTCTGATTGATTGATAGTCAACTTTAAAAAAAGTCAGTTAAAAGTTTTTGATTAGTTAGTCATAACTACACGGCACTAGTTAGTCACAACTCTAAGTAATCGTTAGTTATTGCTTATTAGTTATGATTAGTCATTAGTTAGTTTAAATGATCAGTCATCGATTTTTAGTCATCAGTCACGTGCGATTAACATACATTAATATGTATACTTAAACTATATCGGAATTTGCAGTGACCGATATAAAGAAAGTTTTTATTAAGTACAACACTCCTTTGCGATCGTCGGCAGCACTTGAAATACTTTTTAGTTATGCTACAATGACGAATTTGACAGAAAATAATAGATTAAGTGACAAGAATTTCGAAATACGTGTTGTTATGGAAGCAAATTCAAGTTTTTTTGACCAAATTGAAAACAATTAAATTTAATCAATTTAAGCCAAACTTACATTATTTCAGTAAAATTTTAAAGAACCAACAATAAGTTAAAATGTTATTACTGCGTGCGTAGTAGGTATATTAAACATTATATTTGCGTTGTATTAAAACTTTTGTTTCTGTTTAAAGTCCAAAATGTTAAATTTACTTTAACAAAATTTAATGAAATATAATTTCAATTTAAATTCATCATGTTATTATTACTCTATTTAGAAGCGCCTATAAAAATATTTTGTAATCTATTTTCTTCAGAAAAATAAAATAAGAAAATCTGGAAAACTTTTATTATTCAACTGCCTTTTCCTTTCTCGTCAGCATAATTTATCGTAATCTGTATTTTATATGTTTATAAACTAATAGGATATTTTTTTGTTATTATTATGTCTTATTTGAACTTATAACCATTTTTAGTCATTAGTCATTAGTCATCATGAAATTCTGATTGCGTATTTAGTCATTAATCATACCATTATAGTCAGCAGTCAATATTCACCCTTATTAAAAGTTTAGTCATTATTCATTACTCATAGTCACGCTCAAGTATTGACTTAGTCATTAATTATTAGCCACTTTTGTAGAGCTTATGAAGTTATTAGTGAATAATCATAATTATGACTAGCGTTTGCCCAACTCTGGTCCCAGAAAACGTCAGGCACATTTTACGTTTCTATGTAAGTGACCCGCAATTATTTGAAGAATCTTTTAGTAAGAGCAAGTAAGTCTTCCTGCAAAGCCAGAAGAATCAATTTATTGTAAGAGATTACGTGTTTGCAATGAAAATTTCTGAAAGAATTGCATTTTCTAAGAATTCGGCAGAAAGCTGTAAGAATGCCTCATTCGACGGAATCTTGGTCGTGTTTCCGGTGCGCGACTCGCGAATTTCATCGAGCGTGGTAAGCTGCTTTTATGCGGATTGATTCTTGGGGAAGCAATGGGAACGCCTCGGATATCGGAAGATCGAAGGAGGATCGGAGGATCTGCAAACCGGGGGACGTGCTGCAAATACGAGATACAGTCGCCCCGATCTGCCACTGCCACATCGAATCGCTCGGCGATCGTTCGTTCGTAGACCACATTATGCCCCGAACGAAAACTACTTACGGTACACAGCCAGGTCCATGAACCGTTGTACCTTTCACAGGACGTTCCACAATTGCTCACCAGATTTCTTCGGTTCCTACTGTAGGCGCGAATTAGTGATTCGGTGTTATTCGCGACTGGCAGCCGCCGCGCCGCCCCCCTGTCGGCTAATGCGGAAAAGGCGGATTTTGGAAGATGTTTATATGTATACAGGTGTATCGGAGAGCAGAGGGCAGATAGAGTCGAAGGCTAGACTGAAATACATATTGTTGTTCACTGCGAAGGACTGTCAGTGTGTGTGCGTGAGTGCGATACATACTGGCCACGAGGGACTGTGTGCCGTATCAAGTACTGAAGGCCGACGAAAAGGAAGAACTGTTTCCTTTGTCTATATACCTATATATTATTTTCTTTATATATTCTTTTCTTTTATAATTGAACGCTTGTAATTTCATTTTCAAATAAAAAGGTATAATCCTGACATACCTCAAACTGTTGCTTACACTACATATAAGCTGAATCCAATATAAAATTGGATTCCAATATTGACTGATTCCAATATAAATATTAAATACTTTTATCTTTCAACAATTTCACGAATTCCCGAACGAGACTTCGAGAGACCGCTTCAAAAGGTTCGCCTTACCAGAATCCACGATTTATCCAAAAATCGATATTTTATCAGCCAAAGGAGCCCCATAAGGCGGCGAAGGGGGTCGCGTCAGCAGTGGGCTCGATAATTGCTCGGGGATGGTGTGCGGTTAGTCTGAAAGCTTCCACGGAAAAAGCGGTTATCCAAGCTCGTCCTCCAGTTCTCCAGTTCTCTGTGCACGATCTACTTCCTCTCTACTCCCTCCTCGTGGTTCTCGTCCTCGTTCCCCGGCTCTATCCGGCTATCCGTTTTCCTTTTATCGCGCGCGGCCCCACGAGATAAAACGCGAGCGCTCCGCGCCGCGCCGCGCCGGCTAGCGGCTGCTCAGGACTCGGGAGTCCCTGGGGTTGCCATATGACGCCCCTTACGTTTCCGTCCCTCGCCTAGATGCTGCCTACGCTATCCCCACTCTTACCACTACCGCTGGCGCGACCGAGTGCTAGAATGAGAGCGGTAGCATGCTACCGACTCGGTCGCACCGGCGGTAGTGGTAAGAGTGGGGATAGCGGAGGCACGCATCTAGGCGAGGGACGGAGATGTAAGGGGCCTGCGAGCCGCTTGAGCCGCACCGTCTACACTGCTCGGGACACAGCTATCGTTTCTTATTGCATGTCAGGATTTTTCAATGGGGCCAACGTGGTTGCGACTCTACCCGGAAACGCTTCCGCGACGGGGATCGTTCGATGTGTCGCTTTGATCGCTCTCCTTCTCTCTTTTTTTTTCCAAAGCTCCCTCTCTCCTTTCTCTCCTGCCCCTCTTCGAAGAAACCTCGAATGAATTTAATGTCCCCGGTACATTGCCTCCCTCCTATTCAAATTATTAAAGGAAGAAATACATTTCTCTGCGATTCCGTTTTCCTGTAATTGACGCAGACAATTTTCATTTCGTACGTATCTCCGGGGATTCACGACTGGAAAGTGTACGATGATAAGCTCCGTTCTCGGAAACGTCTCCTCGTCTCTGTTTTCGAATCGGCCAGCTATTTTGCAATCTTATGCTCGTCTTCCCGAGCCCGTGGTCGCGATCAAAGTTCCCGTGGACCGGAAGCGAAATTAGATTGCACGGGCATTGCCAATTTGTTCCCGCGACCGCAACAATATCAAGACACCGAAACTGCAAATTGAAACCGCGGAGAACCCGGATTGTGTGTCGTGTATTTGACGACAGCTAGCAGAAAACTGGAAAATTGAAACAAAGCGCAATCGCAGGTCCCGAGGATCCTCCTCGAGAGGAAAATTTGTGAATCTACACTCCCGGACGAAAAGATAGCACATCCTCTATTTTTCTCATTGTCTTTCGGAATCCTGAAAGTCTTGGAATTTCCGAAAATATCTGTGATATTCCCGACATTTTGAAGTTTCTCCATACTTCCAATAATTACAAGAATCTGAAAGCCATTGTGTTCTCGAAGATTACATATCTTATTAGTCCGGAATGTTTATGTTAGTAATATTATAGAAAGTAATTGCGAATTTCGGTAATTCTGACAATGCAGAATGCAGAATAGTCAATCCATGATTGACAATCACACTATCATGTTCCGAGCCATCTTAATGTAATTTTTTTTATTCGATTCCAAACACCGGGATCTCGTGAGTTGATCAACGGAGGAAAATTATTATTCTATTTTAAATTTTCGTGTAGAAAAACAAGTTTTTCAACATTTTCGGACAGTAATTTAGTTCGAGTAGCTATTACAACATTTCCTGCTGTAGAAAATAATCGTTCGCTACATGCTTGCGTTGCAGGAATCACAATATTCCTTTCATTCGGATTGCTGAAGTTTTCAAGAATAATGACACTTTCGGGAATCCAAAATATTGTATTATTTAATATCCCGAAAATTCTCGGGATCCCGATAATTCTCGGGAATCTCGGATATTTTCGGGATTCCCGGATATTTTACGGGAATCCCGAACATTTTCGGGAATCTCGCACACCCCTAGTAAACATACTCTGACATGCTTCTATGTATATGGTAATGTACTGAATATCATCGACAATATTTACTTCAACAGAATTCTAAAAATGAAAACGTAAATATTGTGGTTCGCAAGTGGGACAAAATGATACCACGTGTAGTAAATCTACGCTTTCCAGTTAAACTGAAGCTCGCGAATTGCGAACATCAACCTCGGAACATAGTTGATAAAGTCCGTGATACTAAGAGCAGCATCCAATTCTAAGATGACTGCAAGGCAAATTGTTCAAAGTGTTGGTGTAGACACTAATATAAGGAATGTGAGAGGTGTTTTACAAAAATGCAAATACATACAACGAAGAAAATTAAAGAAAAAGCCTTGGTTAACTGTGCAACATAATAACGATCGGTTACACTTTGCGGAAAAGAATATTCATATGCGAAAGAAATGGCAATGAATAATATTTACGGATGAAAACAGGTTTAACTTAGATGGGCCTGATGGTCTGAGTTACTATTTCCACGATATGCGAAAAGAGGAACAGTTTTCGAGTCGTCGGCAAATGCGAGGTGGTAGTGTGATGATTTGGTGCGGTATCGGGTACTATGGTAAAATGGAAATCAAATTTATAACAGGAAAAATGAATAGCAAAATGTATTTGGAAATGATTAAGGAACAAATAAACACGTACGCGACCAGAATTGCTGGAGAGGAGTATACTTTTCAGCAGGATAATGCCGCAGTACTCACTGCAAAAGTAGTAAAAGAGTACTTTTCTCGAGAAAAAATACGCGTTTTAGATTGGCCAGCAAGACCACCCGACCTCAACAATATTGAAAATTGTTGGGGAAATCTTGCCCGAGCTGTAAATAGAAATGGCAGACAATTTGGAAATATTGCGGAATCAAAAAGATGTATTCAAGATGAGTGGGAGCAATTAGAGCAAAAAACCATTAAAAAACTCTATAAGTCTTTGCGAAAGAGAATAATGGCTGTTATTAAATGTAAAGGAGGAGCCACAAAATATTAAGCATTAATTATCATTCGTTGATTGACTGTTATACATAATTTTAAGTTAAATGTGCTATCATTTTGTCACACCAAATTTCCTTAAAAATTCTTTTTTTTAAAATAAAATTGTACAGACTGGCGAAATTCAATTCAATTTCATTTGTGTCTGTTTACAGAGATATTTTGCAAAACTGTGTAAAAACAAAACCTTGGTTGTAATGCTAAATAAATAAATATTACCGTAATTTTAAAGCGTGCTATCTTTTTGTCCCGGAGTGTATGTATTCGACTTGGTTCCGTTTGGTGCAAAATATAATTTCCCCAAGACGCGATTACACTCTCGTTTGCTCGTTTCTAATTTGGACTATTGGTTCTGTTTCAGGTACGATAGACACACACACACACACACACACACCGGGGAGATCAAAGGTCCTTCCGAGTGTTAAACGCAGTTAGGTGAGTCACGCGGAATGCACCTGACGAGGCTCCTGGGACACAGGTGAACACCTCAGGTAAAAGGGGACCCCTTTTCTTGGCCGGTGGCATTGTTGTACACGGTACGTAAAAGGGAATTGGTCGAAATTTCATATTCAACGCAGGGGGACGGATGAATGAGGGCGCACAGGTATGCACGGCGTGCACTCTATGCGCTGTGCACGCGCTCGTTAATTTATTTCGATGAAAAGCCACCCGGGGTCAGCCGAACGAGAACAAACTTTTCTTTCACGCGGCACAATGTCGAATGGGGCCGCTTTGTTAACCGCGCGGAACAACAACATTTGCAATTAAGACCGAGTCTTCTCTTTTCGAGGCATTAGGAAACGCGACGCTTTTCATCTCGGTGAATTAATTCTTGTTCCGAGAGGCTACGAGAATTTTCAAACAATCCACGATTTTCAGCGTATTCATTCGATCAATTAACGATATCGTTAAAAATTATCATTCAACGGAGGTTGTTTGAGCGAATTGCCATTTTTAATCCAACCTGCTCTCTCCCTCTCTCCCTCTCTCTCTCTCTCTCTCTCTCTCTCTCTCTCTCGCCGCGGCGAGCCGAAAATTAACTTAGGACCTCGTTGAACTCGCATTACCGGTGCTTCGACAATTTCCCTGGGACAGAAATTGCGGTAGTTTGCCTGGCCACCTTCGCCAGCTAGAACAACCATTTTAGCCGACAGTCAAACAAAATCGAACCGCGCCAAAATTATTTTTGTAAATTGTCAGACACTGATCTGAAGATGTCCTCAAAATTTCATGACATTCCGTCGGGTAATTTCTTTGATATGAAAATTCTGTTTCACAAGAGTATAACTGTGTTTCAACGTTTTATACGCGGAGTATAATGCCGAAGAAGCGTACTTGCAACGATCGCACCGTTCACACGAGAGATCTCCGCGATCTCCGCGATCTTTTTCGCACGGTAATCCCGATCGTGAGATATCATCAAATAAGCGACGCGTCGGTGATTTATTTGCGGCGAAGTGGGGCATGTGTACTATTATGCTCGGAAAGAAAAAAGATACAGGAGGCGCCTAATAGACCCAGTTTCCTACTTTCCTCTTGGTATCGACGCGATATGTACCAAGTGCTGGTGCAAAAGTAACTATGTCGTTTCAAAGTGGCATAACACTTTTATTTTTTAAAACTTTACATTGATTTTTATAGTGACCTTTAGACTACTCTGTAAAAATCACTTTTTTCCGACTTTCCTTTGAATCGATGGAATCTCCAATCTTCGAGCTCGAGGTGTTGAACTCCGTCTAGGATTCTTATCCAGGGTGTAACGATCATGATGACCTTTTTATCCGCGAGAAGAGCCGTCCTCAGCCTCAAATAGAATCGCTGTCTCCGACTCCCTGAAAATCTATTATTAGCGTCTTCGAGATTTCCAGCGGGAAGGGCTTATTTCGAGGTCTCTGCACCTCGATTATGAATTTGGGGTGTATTTAGGGTGTTGAATTTTAAACGATTTATTAGACAAAGTTGTAGAACACGTTAGAGCTATCTGTGAACAATCGAGATTACGTAGGAAATACTACGATTCTCGCAAATAATATTATTATTATTTATTATAGACGGACCGAAGTCCTCTTACGTAAATGTTTACAATAGAAAAAGATAAAGGACTATTGCTTTAATAACAAAGAAGGGACATGCACAGAAACTAATGGTACAAGCGATATGGTATTATCCTATAAAATCCTGCGTAATTGTTTTTTAAAAGTGTGCAAAAAAATCAATACGATTATATAGAGTAAATTTTCTTCCTATTATACGTAGATCGTATGATTGTTAAACAAATGATGTGATAGTATTCTCGGCGCAACGGTTCGATCATGTAATTACAAAAAAAGCAAATTGTGCAAGTTAAATGAAACTTTCAACGTTTCAATCCCTATGTGGTTCATTCTCAAGAAAGAAGAAAACTGCGTCTTAAAAAATTTTTTTAACAAAAAACTTTATATTATTATAATGAAAACGGATTGTATTTCTCTATCAACATTCTGTATTATACATATAATATTACTCACATGCTTTATGAAAATTCTTAAAAACGAAACTGAAATCTGTAAACACGTGTTGTTAGGTTGTTACCATGTCGTCACACAAGCTACTGAAGCAGAGACGTAAAGCCAAAATAGAGACAGAACCAATCAGAATCAATAGATCGAAACACAAACGAATCGATATTTGGCGGTTATTTCAAACCGTGAAAACGTCAAGAACCAACATTTTTAACTGCATTTACATCATAATGTCCAGGTGATATTGAATAATTATATAGAGTGCTGGAATCTGCAATAATGCGATTTATTGGATTAATTAATTCTAATAAGTAGATCTGGGTTTAAGTGTTTGAAATCCTGCTCTAGTATAATATTATTACTAAAATCTTGTACAGTTATCTGAGTATGATACTATACTATACACTACATACTACATACAAATCCATATATGGATTTTTACGTGGGCATATATTGAAAATTTGAAAAATACGTTTTGTAGATCTTTGTGAATTAAACATAACTCTGAAAATTTCGTTAAAATCGGTCGACGTTGCAATAAGCTACAAACATTTAAAGATGGTAAAAATTGCAGATTTTCGGCCTATAACTGCAGATTCTTACATCTTTCAATGCCTGTCGTTTTTTTCCGCATCATCCGATTTCGATGAAACTTTCACAGTGCATATAAATAAGACAGATCTACAAAACGTATGTTTTCAATTTACAATATAGGCCCACATTAAAAAGTTCTAAAACGCAACTTTTTGTACTTTGTATACAATTCCGACCAATTGCAATTTTCAAAAAAAATTTCTTTTCACATCCTATAGTAAACTAATTGCTCTAGCTTCCCAAAAAAGGTCGAATCGTATAGTCCAATTTTAAAAAAGTTATCGGCTTTTCAAGAGTGTCCCAATATTTGTGGGAGTCACTGTAAATAAAAATCAAATGCTGTTCGTTGGCAAGCGCATCACTTGAGAACGACTGGACCGATTTCGCTAATTTTTTTTTAAATGTGCGTAATAGTCCGAATAAGGCGATAGGGTAAGAAAAATTGGAAAAGTTGCCCGGAAAAATGGAAAATTCAAGAAAAAATAAAAGTGCTTTTATAATCATACATATTTCAATGCAACAACAAAAACCGGACGTCGCAGCTTTTAATCAATAAAACAATATTTCAATAGGAATTTACATTGTCGACGTCTCTTTGCATTATCGACATTATAAACATCCGCCAGTTAGTTTATTTCTATTCAAATTGATTTCGCTACGTGCGCAAATGTCGTTTGACAGCTTGGAGTGACAAACGGTTATACAGTAACAACAAAGTGAATAAATTGTCCATTTTGAGTTGAATTGTGAATTTTAGAAAGCTGGGGTTTGAGCCATTAGACGCAGCGTTTCTTCGGGAAGGTTTATGAGAAATCAGCATGCGAAAAAGTCCATTCGTTCAAGAGTTTTGACGACTTTTTCCGCCGGCTACAACGCTAACTGCTTACTTCAAGTTATGTGAATGTGGCGCGTTTGCGAAAACATTGATATATAATAATTTATATGGTTTCGTGTTGATTCGCATTATCACCAATGCGTCACGACGAGAATCTTCTCAGTGGTATTCTCCTTCAAATTATATCGTGAAATATATATAAATAGAAAGATTGACCTATTTTCGGAGTGATTTGTTCTGCAAGTTTCTCATTGCATTCGAATTCAGCTGAGTAGATTGATCTGCGTTTGAATTGAAATATTTCGTTAGTATTTCTAAATTATTAAGTTTTTTCTTTGTTTTTTAGTTCGTGTTTTCTCAACAAAAAATATTGTATATTCACAACCATTGTAAAATAAAACATGAACGTCACATCTGTGACAGGTAAAAACATGCTTTTAAAAAATACTGACAATGAGCCACAGCAACGCGTGACGGGGGAAAGCTGGTACAAAATATGTATAAATGTTTTGCAACGACTCTGATCGTTTCTCTTATAAATTTTACCCATCTCTGTACTTGCCAAGAGTTATCCAAATATTTCTCCTATAAATTCGCCTCGCTTTAAGGTTTGAAAACCCTTTCCCAAAGGTGTACCGAAACGCATATCCGTTTTCCGTTCGAGTGGGTCTCCTTCCTGTCGCTCGGGGCCTCTAAAGTACTCCGTTACGTCGCGTCGCGTCGCGTCGCACAGTGGTTCTCTCGGTAAGATATCGAGACTCGACAACTTCGAAAACATAATGATACAGACTTTCCTGAAAATCGTAAGAAAATGACGAATGCTTGCCTGCGTTTCATCGATGCAGCATCACAGACGAGATATAGGAATAGACCTGACACCTTATGGGACTTGGTGTCCATAGGAATCTGTAGTACCGACACCTTAAAATGCCAGTGAAAGCAATAATTTTCTTTAAATTTTATCCATAATTTGCGATTAAACTGGCTATAAATATTGTGCACCTAGAAATAATAATAATACATCTTTTTAATTCTATAAAGGTGTTGACACTGAATGGTAATGGGACTCAATGGGAGTCATTCTGGGGCGTTAGCGCACCAATACCGACGGACACCAAAATACATTGGGTGTCAGGTCTATGCCTATATCTCGTCTGTGGCAGCATCGCGTGTCGCAGCGTCGCAGCGTCGCAGCGTGTGCTAGGGGTGGTCGGTGGTGTCTAGAATCGGACGTGACCCTCGACAACGTGTCTCGGTTGCCGGTTCGATTCATCGGATCGCGATCGGCCGTCATCGGAGACGACTCGGGAATGACAACGAAAGGACGCGACGCGACGCGTCAGCTGGCCTCGTCGAACGGTGCAATTAAGCTTGGTAGTGGGGGAGGATCGTCGGGTGGGGGTAGATCGGCCGCGAAGCGTGGCTTTCTTCAGTCGGTCCGGAAACGCGGTCCCGTGAGGACGTGCTACGTTACCGGTTAAGTCGGAGTCGGTGTTGTGCACGTGACGGGACGATGTTCCTTTGTGCTGCTCGTTTCATCTTCTTCTCCCTGCCTTCTCTTCTTCTTCTTCGTCTTCGTACGGTTCTCCTGTTGTTCCTGTTCGTGTTGACTCGTCGTGACGAGGCCGGTGGTGATTGTGCAGTGCGTGACGAGTGAGCTAACGTGCGTTATGAGGGAGGCTGTCTACGCAGGAATGGTCAGCTTCAAGAACAACAACGTGCTGGACAGGTAGGACGGACAATGAGAGCGACTCCGTTCCCACAGTGAACATTAACCTGCGAGACGGTCCAGGTTTCTGTATTTTCACTTTTCCTGTTCTTCGTTTCGTGCTATTTTTCTACAGCTATTTTCGTCAACTTGTTATTTATTTTGTTGTATTTTTGCGTATAATGTGTGCGACAGCAACCCCTTGGCCTAAGCCTGAGCTTGAGACCATTGACTGGCAGCGTGCTGCAAACTTGAGGTGTTTTTTCAAGCAAAATAGAATGCGATAGGGTTTGGTAGGTCGAATGTTATGTTGGGAATTTTCGATAATTTATCAATTTAAGAACTACAATATTTATCACCCTTTTTCTATAAAACATCACTTGATGTTTGTTTAATCCTCATCCGTCGCTCGTGTCAATTTGACACAGTTTTCTTGAAATAAATTATACTGTTCCGTTATTTGTGGGTTTTGCCCGAAACTTTGTAACTTTTACTTTTTTATACGAAACACATAACCGAAAAACCTAACAAGGGAAGTTACCCAACACGCCGGTTTTAATGAAATTTTGGAATGATATAAAACTCACAAAAATATTTCACACGTATTTTTTTATAGCGGCCGACACATTCATGTTAAGGGGGTGAAAATAGCTCTCAAAGTTGGGGTGAAAAATCGTTTTTCTTGAATATCTCCGAGAGTAATTAGGCCTAGAATTCTAGGCCTTCAAAGACGCACAAATTGGATTTTGAAATTTTTGTCTAAGCCCAATATTCTCGGAGATATTCAAGAAAATCGATTTTTCGCCCCAACTTTGAGTGCTATTTTCACCCTCTTAACATGAATGTGTCGGCCGCTATAAAGAAATACGTGTCAAATATTTTTTTGAGTTTTATATCATACCAAAATTTCATTAAAATCTCGGGGTGTTACGGTTGGGTAACTTCCCTTGTAAGATGTAAACGCTGATTCCTTGTTATTTTATCGATCTTTAACCACTGTATCAATTTGACACCGAGGAAGAAATTCAGTTCGTGAAATGAGGGGCACTCGAATGGCGACGAATATTCAAAACAGTTTGAATATTATTAAATTCGTCTGAATTCTATAAATTGTAAGAACCTCAGCTGTTGTATGTAGAAAGGATTACAGAGAATTAAAGTAATTTGGGTTGAGAGAAACGTCTTGATTTTCGAATTAAAATTGCTTCGAGTCCAAAGGGTTAATGGAACGAAAGAACGAGAAATTTCGATTTGTGTCAAGTCGATAAAACTAGCGCAAAAACAGTGATGCAGCAGCATAAGGCATATTATGGTCGTACAACCGGAGAACCCTTGTGCACAAATCTATACCTGGAATCGTAGTTCAGGGAACCGATCGAAAACGCGACCGAGAACGTGACGAAGTGAACGCTTGGGCAATAAGGCAATACACATCGAAAGTACTATACTATACTGTGCGAAGACTGGACTGTTACTTTCCGGAGGGGTCCCTGCCGGGGACCGGAAACGTCATACACTTGCTCGCCCCACCGTGGTCCACCGCATACATACATGCACAGAATTCACAGCTAAAAGCAAACCGCAAACACCGTTTCTTTGTTAGGTGAAATATATTTTATTTTTTTTAAACGAGGTCGACTCTATTTCCCCTCGGTTTCGCACAGATAACCTTTGATAACGTTTGCAAATCGAGTCGCGTGTCACTGCTTCGAGACAATGTGCCTTAACACGAGAAGCAACGTTTATTATTAGACTGCGGATTTTATGCGTTTATAAGAAAAATGGGATCGAGAAAAGAAAGAAATTATTGTAACCACAGTCGAGGATTCGATGAGCATTTTTTCGTGTGATCCCGACGCGCAGTGGTCCGGATCGAAGAAGTTGGTGTCATTTACTTAGATAAAAAGTCAACTTTCTCATATCGATTTCTAACAAATTTGTATTGCTTCCTAAATGCCAATCAACCTCGAAAATGAAAAAATTAATGCAGTTTACCAAGTATTGTAATTAGGATGAATACTTAAATGTAGACACTTACTTAGACATAGTACTTTTCACCAAGAAAATTGCTTCACTTCTTCGAGGTGCCCTGATCACACCACTTAATATTTCTTTTTTTTTGTTTACGATAAAGTGCACTCTTTTGTGTTACAAAATTAACATCGAAACTAAAAATTATCGTTCACAGTATGTTAAAAATTAATATTCAATGAAATAAAAAAATTGGCCAAATTTTTTACATTTGACAAGGAATATCTAGAGAACCCCGAAAAGTCCCGTTTTCTAACAAATTTTATCATTTTCAGCATTCTTTCCCGTATATAATCATGCAAGAATATTGTTCAACTTCCTCCGACTTTGCAAGTTATTATTGTTCAGAGCCGTCAATGTTACTTCGCGACGAGTTTCGGATGCGTAAAACAGGCTCGTATGAATGATCAAATGTCTTCTAAATACGAACGTTTTTGCAATAACATTATAAGAGATAAATAGAGTAAAGATATATATTTGAATTAACTTCGATAGTCACTTTTATTTAAAATAATATAACGAAACGAATGATGAGAGTTTCCTAGCATTCTCGCTGCATTTATTTCTATCTTTGGAATCTTGTTCAGCGTTCGAAAACTCTTTGAGATTATTGTTAACATCTGACCCGTACATGTCACGATTACAGTCAGCGACAATATTAAGTGAAAACACCCTTAAAAATCGCATAAGTTTTTAAAAATTGCTTGAAAGGACTTGAATTTTTGAAAGATGTTAGACCGGCTAGTTCGCTAGAGAATAAGTAAACAAAAATTTATTAAGTTTGCAATTGGTAGGAATCATACAAAATTTCAAAAATTATATTTTGTCAACTTTTTTATCTGAGCCTGTAACGATAATTTAAAATATGTGTTTTGTAGAGATTTCGGTAACTTATATACATATTGAAAATTTCATCGAAATCGGTCAACATTGCAATGAGCTACAAACGTTTAAAGATGATCACGTAAGGGCGGAATGCCCTGGCAAGGTTGAAAATCTGCGACTTTCACTCCATCTTTAAACGTATGTAGCTCATTGCAATGTTGACCGATTTCGATGAAATTTTCAGTATGCATATAAGTTACCGAAATCTACAAAACGCATTTTTTAAATTATCGTTACAGGCTCACATAAAAAAGTTGACAAAATATAATTTTTAAAATTTTTTATGATTCCCTACCAATTGCAATCTTAATAAATTTTTGTTTACTTATTCTCTAGCGAACTAGTCGGTCTAACATCTTTAACAAATTCAAGTCCTTTGGACCAATTTTTAAAAAGTTATGCGATTTTTACGAGTGTCCACTTAATATTGCTGCTGACTGTAAGATTAACATGCAAAAGAAATCCTAAAATACTGAATCCTGAGGCAGTAGAGTTATTAATTAACTAATGTTCATAATGATGATCATCATAGATCATCACGAAAGACACATTATGGTATGTTTATTTTATTAGCTTACTTTTTTATTTGTAGTATTATTGACTAAATATAATGTTAGTACTATTTTATTCGCAATATATATTTAAAATATTTCTTTTTTTACACAGGAAAGCATTCTTTTATGTGTTAAAGATTAGGACCAACACTAAAAATTATTGTTCACAACAGGTCAAAAAAGGTTGAATAACTACATCTGAACAATTCATTTTTTAATAAAAAATATCAATGAAAAGTTAGTAAAAATTATTGTTTAACGAATGCAAAAAAAATATTTAATTATCTCTAGGTAAGAATTACTATTTTTTAAATATTTTTGGTGAAAATTTCATTGGGATATCTCTAATAGTTCAAAAGTTATAACAAAATGACACCAACTTCTTCGATCCGGACCACGGTGCGTCGGTGACGTCGACAGTCACGACCATGACGTTGTTCGATGATACCGCTACGCGAGATTCCTCCGTGAAACTGGGAGGAATTTCATCTTGTCCACGGTTAGACTACGACTGTTCAGAGATCGGCTTTAGAGGATGATTCAAAATTTCACGAGAATCGTTTCTTTAACAAAAATCTTAATTTGTCATGTAACCTTAAATCGACAAATTGCAAACGAGGTCGGAATAAAATAATGGTTCCTCGAAAATGTCCCTCCACGCCATTCCGCTAAGTTCGCATTCGCTCCGAGATGAAAAGGAAGCGATAGTCCTCTAACTCTCGTCATACTTGCCGGCTTCTTCCTTTTTCGAGTTCCTATGAAAATTAAAACCACGTCCGCGATCTCGTTAACGAGTAGCTATGATAGTTGACGATGAGCCTGATAGATAACGGCGCGGCGTCTCGTTCATCGGCCATTTGTTTCCGGCGAAGTTAATTACCCTAGCATCCCTTAATCGACTCTCTGCGCCGATTATCCTTGCTTGGTCGACTGGACGATTTCTTCCGACAAACATGCAAGCGAGAAAATTATTAAAAAGGAAAATTAATCCTCCAGTGAACCTTCAAAGGGTACTTTAGAAACGCAATCATTCGATTAACACCAACCGTACAAACTATGACTGTGCAAAAGTTTAGAAAGTAGAAAATGATTGAATAGCTGTCGCTTTTATCGAAAGGAAAAGAGGACGGAGCCATCGTTGTTATCTCTGCTGTATCGTAAACAATATCGCTCGATGGTTCTATCGAATAAAACACATCGCTTTTTACGGGACGACGTTGAGCGAATTCGACGTTGCGCAAACTTACATCGTTATTGACGGACTGCGATAACGGATGATAAATATCGGTGATGACACTGCCAACACCTATTTTGAGTTAGGATCGCCGCGCCGCGCCGCGCCGCGCCGGTTCGCGAGGCTTGCTGGCTTTCAGAATGAATCGATCGTCGGCAAAATAAAAATTGTTTGCATCGATTGCCAGAGACAGGAACCAGATAGACGTTTCATTCTGTCATTTTAACAAGTTGCCAATAGTATGCAGCCATTCTATAATTATTTTAATATTTTTACTAAATCAACACTTTTTGAAAAATAATTTTTATTCCTCACTGATTGTGAGATCTAGAAGATCTACCGATAACGTTGACGATCGTCTTGGCAGCGTTTCTAAAAGTTGTTCGTGTCAATCGATGAAATTTTGCGAGGTTGAAATTGAGAACTGCGCAGCATCCGTTTCCGGCGCGATGGATCGCATTCCGTCGTCGTTCTGATTGGATCTCGAGGATTATGGCGGGCTTAGGGAGATTGCGGTGTTCGATACGATCCTCGTCAGACCAGCAAACGATATTCGTGTGCCGGATTAATCTCAGCCGACGCTCCACGCGAATCCGAGTGTAGCATTTTAGCCGAGGGGATGCACAATTGCACGGTGCAGTTCTCCTTTCAACGGGTTATCGGAGCCAAGAGATGCATCTCATCGTCGAGAGATAAATGGAAATTTCGGTTGCTTACATTGTCACGCACCCGTTCGGCCATTTCGAGCATCCTAACGAGAGCCCCCCTTCTCGGATATTTCTCGACGAGGTTCTCCATCTTCGTGACACTCTGGGCCAGCGCAGCGTCGCAAGATTAAGAGTTGTCTCCCAGACACACTCTGCGATTTAACCCTTGGCACTCGAGTCATCTCGAAAAATTGCTGTACCATTATTCCAAATATTAGTATCTAATCAATTACCAAACATTTATGTATTGAAAGCAGGGACCTATACCGGTATGCAAAATACTGTAATCATACCGGTATTTTTCGGTAATTTCTTCCTGGCCGTTGCCACAGTGTATCCAAATGGCGAAATCGTGGTCAAAACCTCATAACTCACTTCAATCTGGACAAATTTGGACAAAAAGTGGTATATGGGGGTTTTTGGGGTCGGTGATTACGAATCTGATCTTAAAAGTTTAAAAAACAAAATGGCGAATCCAATATGGCGGACATGTATAGCAAAAAATAGTCTTTTTCTCTAAAAAATGTGTACAGTAATGCTCTTAGGTCGCTAATTAAAAGTTGAAATCTATTTTTTAATATATGTAGAATTAAAAAAATTTTCACATTTAAAAATTTCAATGTACAACTTGCAAATCATGAGTTTATTTGTTTACGGATGAAAACCTATAATACATAATTAAATATAATATTACACTACAAAAAAACTATAGAAAGTTGCGTAAACTTTTGCCAAAACCCTCGATCAAAGCAGAAGAATATCGCTTATAAGAGACCTTATGTTTAAATTGAATACGCAATAAATAAAACACATAATATATAGTTGGATATAACTACAATAAAAAAAAAACAGAAAGTTGCGTAAATTTTTGCCACAACACACAATCAAGCAGAAGAATATCGCTTTTAAGAGATCTTATGTTTAAATTAAATACGCTAAAAAGAAATAAATATAAGAAAATAAAAAATAACAAACTATGTTGAATCAGATGAACTGTAATAATTATCATCATCTTCAATATCTTCGGTCTCTTGAGTGTTTCTTGCTATAATGACAAGTTTTCTTACAAAAAAATGGCAACTTTCGGGCAGCCAATTTTTGCAAATTCTGAAAGACGACAGTGTTAACTACAAGTTCCAACAAAAATTTTAGCCCAATATTGTCCAAAATGCACAACTTTTACTCCACATGTTCAAAATTTGTCCTTAAAACTTTTCTGTTCGTGTCTTCTGATAAGGTTTATAATTATACAACGTAACCGTTAAGTATTTCAGATATACTAGTACTCAGAGACATTCTACTTACTTCCAGGAACAGCATCCATTTTACAGAATTGAAATTAAATAGACCGTTTTCGAATTATGCACTTTTCACTTTTCGCTTTCACACAGTTCCTCACAACACGCTTTCTGTACGACTAATGAACGAAAACTTCGAGTTCTCTCACCAATTTTCAGGTATAAGTAATAAAACCTTCGCACCTCGGTTTTTCCATAGGCACAATACTAAAGAATCTAAAATAGTACTTACCGTATCCACACCGAATAGTTCATTTTCGAGGTTTTGACCACGATTTCGCCGTTTGGACACACCACTGTGCGTTGTAGAAAAAGAAATATCGGAATGACAGTATGACGTCATACCGGTATATTTCTATATATTTACCGGTATTATTTTCGGTTTTCCTATTTCGATTAGGAATATTAAGAGTGACCGTGAATAGAAACAATGCATTTCTTTTCATGGCCACACGTGTGGGTTAAGAACAGTGTCGCCAGATTGAGCTCGAAACGGAGCTCCCGTACTCCCCTACTTTCCCCTTCCACTACCCTATTTCAGCAATACGCACACTCCAACGTCCCCTACTAAGACCGTAGACTGGTCGCGCAGTCGCGCAACTGCTCTGGTCATCAGAGATGGGGTACACATTTTTGCGTGACTCCCCTAGTCTGGCTTCACTGGTTGAGAATCCATAAACAAATGAAGGCTTGTCTCGAAGTCGGTAGTCGCTTCGTCGCTTCGTCGCTTGTTACGCAACACGTTACATTTTGAGTTAGAGGACATATTGAGGAAGAAATGGGGCGCGGAATAGGAAAAATGCAATTTATAAATATTTCATACATGATTCAACAACCAATAAATCAAGGTGTTTAATTAGTCAGTGTGGACGTGAAGTTATGGTAAGTTTTTATGTTTACATATGTTTATATGAATAATTCCATGCGCGAAATCGTTTTTAGCGATATATGAATAAATCTCAAAAGATTTTTCAAAATTTACAAAATTGTTAATTTTACAGGGCTGTGAAATAAACAGTCAACCTTTTTTCATTAATTAATATACATTAAATCATAACTATTGAACTACCTAACCGATGAAAATGAACTTCTCGTTGATTACAGTAGAAACATGAGGCCCATAAAATTTGTATTTTGCAACTGTTTTTAACAAATACAAGTTTTTATAGCAGGGCAATATCGACAAATTTTTTCAAATTTGTCGATAGTAAAAAATTTGTGTTTGTTAAAAACAATTGCAAATTAAATAGTGAAAAATATTTTCATCGGTTAGGTAGTTCAATAGTTATGATTTAATGAAAAAAGGTTGACTGTTTATTTCGCAGGCCTGTAAAATTAATAATTCTGAAAATTTTGAAAAATCCTTCGAGTATGTTCATATATCGCTAAAGACTACAACATATTCAAAGAACAAAATCTGAAACAGTACTCCAAAAGGTGTCCGATTTCGCGTAGAATGACCCCTTTGTAAATATTAGTGGTAGATATGTAATTACCTTGATTGATTGCATATCTTTAGGGAAAACGCGGTCCTAATTTAATATCTCACTTATCTAAAAATCATCCGACTGAATTCACGACAGTTATGCTTCTCAATGAGTAGCGAAAATATGAAGAAATGGAAGAATCATGTTCTAATGATACAAGTAAACTTTAATACAAATTTTAGTGAATTTTATTAATAATATTAAAATGCATTAACCAAATAAAATTATCATATATTATTGCTATTAAGCATAACGTTCGTATTAATATTAACGAAATTTAATAACTTTATTTTTGTTAAAAATTTTAGTTAATATTAACAATATAATTAAGGATTAAGACTGACACTGAAAAACTACACATAAACCAGTAAACTAGTAATATATTAATTATCCACTAATACGTATAAGAGTATTAATAAACTAAAGGAAGGAGTTAACCGGTATGATTTTGATACCGGTATTACGCCGACAAGGCTGTACCGAAACTGATATGTTTTAATTGTAAAGGAAAGAAAAACGTCATATTCTTCATTCTTAGTTATTTTGCGACTGCATGCGGAAAGTCTCGTTAATATTAACTAAAATTTTAGAAAATTCAAATTATGTATATTTACAGTTCTTAGATTTTATTAATATTTAATAATTATATTTGATGAATATATTTTAGTATTATTACGTATAAAATTTGTATTCTCGGAACATCACATTTATGGTCACGGAGCAGTTAATGTATCCTTTACAGTGGCGGATGTCACGGTAAGCGGACTAAGCGGCTGCGTGGGGCCCCGGGATACCATAGGGTCCCGAATTTAAAATTTTTAAATTTTATTTAATGTGTAACGATATGATATTTTTCATTGCTTTTCTTTTTTCTTAATAAGTTTATGAGAGTTTTCTTGCAACTTCTATTTCTAACTTGAGTTTGAGGGCCCCAAAATTTATACCGCTTGGGGCCGCCACTTGACTAGAGCCGCCACTGATCCTTTACATTGGAAAAACCGAAAAAGGTATCGCTACAATACCGGTATCGGTAAAATCCAGTATCGGTACTGATACCGGTATCGGTTTTGATATAGCTTTACTGGCACGGTACCGATTTCGGTACTGATAGCGGTATGAGAATTATACCGGTTGTAATTGTAAGTCCCCGATTGAAAGAGGCGTTACATCAATTGTATATCCATGAAATGAAAAAAATGATATAGAATGGAATTACTCTAGGTGGGAAGGAATGTTTAATTTTCGAGATAAAACACAGCTCCGACTGCGAAGGGTTGACGAATAAATCGGGGAGCAGAGAAATTATTGGATTGCTCGGCTAGAGCGGTTAATTAATCGCCACAGGAGGCGTAATAAATCGTAACCGGAGCACTTTCGATGAACCGTTACAAAGTTTCGGCGAGCTGTCTTTGAAGTTTGATTAACGAGGGCGGATCCGCAGTTCACCGATATTACCTAAGCCCGACGTATACGTAGACCAGCACGAACACATATACCTACACGAAGATCTCAGAGGATTCAATCTCGTAAAAGATGTCCTTATTATTGGCGACGTGGTTCGCGAAGTTGTCGGATATCGGGAACACGAAGAAGAAGAAGGCGGGGGTGCGCGAGCGTCGAGGGACCACCGCAAAGTTTGTGCATTGGACGAACGCCATTAAGGTCAAGTATAGCGCGCCGTCCCTTGTCTAAACTTGGCTGCGGCTTCGACGAATTTTGGACAACCAGTGCACCCTCCACGGGGCAGCACGCAGAAAAACCATAGCAACCGCGGAACCTTGAAAACAAGTCGCCAAAACGGGACGCTCCAGATAGAGAGTGGGCCAAACACGTCGCTTGCAAACATATTTCTTTCGCGATCGTTAATCTTTTCGATATAAAATATGCTTTCAATTAACGAAGAAACGTTCCTTAACGCGTCGCGTCGCGTCGACGAATAAAAATCCTAACCTTCAATTTTTTGTTTTTTAAACGAAATCTACGTTCACTGACTCCCACTAATATTCGGACACTCTTAAAAACTCCATAACTTTTTTAATATTGTAATATACGACTTGAAATTTTTGGAGAAGTTAGAACAATTGGTTTGCTACACAACGTGACAAAAATTTTTGAAAAAAACTGCAAGTTGTCGGAATTGCAGAGAAAATACTAAAAGTTGTATTTTTCAACTTTTTTATGTGGGCTTATATGGAAAATTTAGAAAACACGTTTCGTAGATCTGTATCAATTCAATATACAGTAAAAGCTCATTCGTTGTTCAAAGGCCGGGGGTTTGAGCGGACAACGACCGTGCCCGGACACTATTTTTGATTTATGACTGGGTCTTTAGTGAAACAGCTAGTTAAATGACAAAGAAAAGCATTCGCAGTCAAAAGCAGCCAATTGTCTGGCTTTAAAAAACTCCTTATTTCCTTGCCATATTCTTTTCCTATTGTTCTCCGTTCTGCGCGGGTCTAGACAGTCCTGGGACACATCTGGCGACCAGATCCACGCAGGCCTAATCCTCTCGTTGACAGGCAGTGGAGTGGGTAGGCACTGGACAACGATCGTGCCCACGATTCAGTACAACGAACGAGCGATTACTGTATTCTGAAAATTTCATCAAAATCGGTCGACGTTGTAACGAGCTACAAACGTTTAAAGATGGTAAAAATTGCAGTTTTACACGATTTTCGGCCTATAACTGCAGATTCTTACATCTTTCAATGCCTGTCGTTTTTTTCCAGCATCAACCGATTTCTATGAAACTTTCACAGTGCATACAATTTACACAGATCTACAAAACGTATTTTTAAATACTTCAATATAGGCCCGCATAAAAAAGTTGTAAAATGCAACTTTTAGTATTTTCTCTACAATTCCGACGAAATGAAATTTCTAACAAAATTTCTTCTCACATCGAAAAAAATTCATATCGCATGGTCGAATATTAAAAAAAGTTATGGTGTTAAGAGTGTCCGAATATTAGTGGGGGTCACTGTAGCTCGAAAACATTTTTGAACAGCTATACTATGTCGGTTCGTCAATTAAATTTGCACGAATGGTTACGTGCACTTCCCGGCCAAAAATTTGCCAACAGAAAGAGACGGAAGGCGCAACGAAAAGAAGTCTTTTTTTCCTCTCATTCTCGA
The DNA here is from genome assembly GCA_963966675.1 of Lasioglossum calceatum. NCBI lineage: Eukaryota > Metazoa > Arthropoda > Insecta > Hymenoptera > Halictidae > Lasioglossum > Lasioglossum calceatum. The sequence continues at coordinate 12,848,167 of OZ016551.1, read as the reverse complement.
CACTCTGAAAAGCGCAGCGTGACCGCGTTCACGAACGAGCAGGTTTACGGATTATGTAAAAATTTCGTGGTAACGCGTTTCGGATTCCTTCACCGATTTCGCAGCTTGTCCCTCGGTTGCGAAACTACGTTCCAAGTTCACTTATGGCAGCTGGAATCGGCGAATCGGCGAATCGGCGAATCGGCCGTGTCGAAAGTTCCTTTTGCGTTTCGTTTCTCCGACGCGGAACGAGACGGCACGCAACGAATTTTAAGTGCATCATGCACCGTGTATACTGTACCCAACAAAAACATCCTGTAAACAGGAGCCAAGTTCCTATGGCCGTAAAAAGTTGTGAGATCAAACAAAATACGGCCAAGTTCGTTAGTTTAGAAATACCTCTTGCAGTACTGAAAAAAGCGTTTGTAAAAATTAGTTTTAAAGAACGCCATTTAATTTTTAATGAATTACATGGAGTGCTTAATTATTTAAACTTGGCCGTTACTTATTAAACCAATGGCCATAAAAGGTGTTAGGTAGCGGCCAAGCTTGAATAATTTAGCCCACCATGTAATTCATTAAAAATTAAATAGCGTTCTTTTAAACTAATTTTTAGAAACGCTTTTTTCAGTATTGCAAGAGGTATTTCTAAACTAACGAACTTGGCCGTATTTTGTTTGATCTCACAACTTTTTACGGCCATAGGAACTAGGCTCCTGTTTACAGGATGTTTTTGTTGAAATTTCATCAATTTTTGTTGAGATTTCATCAATTATGAAGTAGGTATCAAAGATTAACACTCTGCCGGCGAATTACCTTGTCGTAATCTAACAGTTTGAGCTTTTCGGCACTACCTCGAATGACGCTCTACGGACGTTTGAAGAGAGCACATTATTCTTTCAGGAATTTACACGGTTCCTTATGGGAAAAGCGGCATATTTAATTTTCTCCATACATAACCTATTTCGTAATGTTTTTTTTTTAATACAACCCCTTTAACGTGTAAAATTTCAAACTTTGATCATTATTTCTTGGAGTGTTTGTTATGGTGGACCTATGTACCAAATTTCAAGCTTGTAGGTCAATGGGAAGTACCCAAAAGGTTTTGATGATCTGTCAATCAGTCAGTCAGTCAGTCAGTCAGTCAGTCAGTGACAAATTTAACGATTTTTGAGGTCCTATATCTCGGAACCTACCAATGTTGGAAGATTAATGTTTTGTCAATATTGAGACATGATAGCATTTAACAAGTGTACGAAATTACATCTCTCCATCTGCCTCCAGTGCCGAGTTAAAAGCCTCTAAAAACGGCTAAGTTGTTTAATGTAAAAGGAGGTATGTAGTGCGAGGAACTTAGCTGGTGCACTACCGTGCACCTAGCTACAGTGAACGAAACCGTGAGGTGCTCTGAAACTTGCTAATTTCGGAGTACATTATTTCATTTATTTTAATGAGCATTGTTTGCGCGAAGCGGAGCCGTTTATTTTTAATCGGCCTAAAATTCTTGAAAATAGTCTTGTAGATTTAAGGAATTAATTGGAGTGTATCGTTCCACCTCGCATAATTGCCGTTAGATCCAGTCGGTCTGTTTTTTCGTCAGTGCTACAGTTCTACGAGATGTTTCCAGGTGGGTTGGAGTTCTGGCTTGCACGCGAAGCTCCTCGAAATCCTCTGGAGCTTGAATTTACCTCCTTAGGTTGGGGTCCTGGTGGGAATTCAACGCGACGCGACGCGTCGCCCTAATGATACTCCCCTGGCGAAGTCGTATTACAAAGTTGGATTTTTTCGCTGTTGAGAGTCGGTGCTCGTCGTCGTTATCTTCATATCGCCCCCATCGTCTCCTTTCTCGTTGTTCCTCTTTCCTCGTTAGGCAGGATCGTGCGACCGGAAGCTCGGCTTTCACAGAATCCTTCGCGGGTTTGCAAAAGTGGTGACACGCCGCGCGTGTGTACCCTCGTTTGCGTAATTAATGCGCGACTGTGATTATTATGCAGCCGTGATTATCGGGAAATATTAAGGGACGGTTAATTGAGTTACACATTAAGCAATCGTTCCGAGAGCCATTAACTCCTTGCACTAGGATTTATTTTACGGTTGCAATAATAAGGAGTTACCATGGGTTCGTCGACAACTCATTTCACCGACACTGTTTTCATCGACATTGTGAAATCGTCGACAAATGATTTGACCGACACTATGTTTTCATATCCACAGTCAAAGCGTCGACGTATGCTTTCATCGACAGTCCGTGTTTAGCAACAGGTTTGATTCGTATTTAATGTTGAGTATCTAATGTTGAATAATCATTATTATCACTGTTATTTTCTAGACGCATTTAGTTGCTTGAGTAATAAATAATAAAGAGAAGCACAAAGCATTTCTTCAAATAAACAAACTTTATTAATAGGTACACACAAATGAACAAACATCATAATATTTCATTTAATTTCAAACATAATTGTGTAAATATATAGGTATATAAAATTTGAATAAACAGAACGAATGCTACGAATATACATATATAGATTGCAAAACATAACAAAATGGTACAATAATTACCCAAATATCAAGTAATGAAATTAAAGCGATATATTTTGTGCTAAAGCCTTTAAAAGATCCATATCACTGTACATTTCTCGGCTCTCTAGTATTTTTCTAATACGTTCTTCTCTTAAACGATCTTTTCTTGTTTGCTTCGGCATCGTTTCACCTCGTAATATTTTCTGTATTAAATTTTCTACAACTCCTTGTCCTTTTAGAATTTCCGTAATTATCTGATATGAACCAACTTTATAGTGATTGAACATAGACTGCCATCGTCGATGCCAAGTTTCGACATTATTTTGTGTACGTGGAAAATCGTGTACTTAATTGTCATAAACAGACCATACGTCTTCTTGGAAAAGTGGAAGACAAATTAGACACTTTTCATTAGACTTACGTATTACCCTACGATAAACATTATATTTTCCGAACCATTCTATAAGTGATGTATGTTCAGATGGGAATAATTGTTTTAAGTTACTGAATGCATTTGGAATCTCTTTCGGTCGCAAGTATGCTAGGCATGGAATTTGCCTCACAAGAAGACTAAATGTTCCATCCGAACCGTATTTTTTCACCAATCCACTTCTTTGATTTTTTTCTGTAAACATTCTGACACAAATGAAAAAAGCATGCTTTTAATTTTGCATGAGGAAATATAGATTTTATCGCATTCATTCAGGGTGTCTAATATAACAACAATTTTTTACGTAGCTATCAGTTCGTGGAAACGAATGAACTCATACCTGTCGCAAAACACGGACTGTCGATGAAAACATATGTCGACAATTTAACCGTGTCGATGAAAACATTATGTCGGTCAAATCATTTGTCGACGATTTCACAATGTCGATGAAAACATAGTGTCGACGAATGTTACTGTCGCGACAGTGATCGAATCCTCGATTCTAGGTGGACAAAATTCAAATTTTTGTGTTCTCTTGTAGTAATAACGCTTTATTTCTCAAAAATCATGACAAGTGTATAAAAACTACATGAACTTAAAAGAATTATATCATTTCTTTAAAATGGACAAATAAAACAATTAATTGTAACGTTTGTGAAAATAACATAAATTAAATATTTTATTGTTCTTGTTTAAATACGTGAATAAACAATATACAAAATGGAAAGAATTAATCTTAACCTATATTTAAAAATTAGATAAAGTTCTATAAAAATATAATATAAAATTACAAAATTATAATATAAGGAATGTGCATGACAAAGCGCAAAGGTTTGATTCTAAATTATAATTGTCATATGTAAATCTCGCATTTTTTTTTCATGTTGATTTAAGTAAACTCTTTGCCTCTGCTGCTAATTCTTTGGAACATTTTTTAGTAATTTTCCTCTTACTACTTACAAGTGGATCGGACGTTAGAAGTAACATATGAAATATGTCTTCTATATTTTCTGTTCTAGAAAACTTTCTAGGATGATTAGATCGAAATAACCTGCATTCTTTGTTACTCGCTTCTTGAGCTTCTTCCGATAGTTGCCCAATTGGAAGAATAACGGATTTTATTATTTCACCTCCATGAATTAAAACCTTATGGACAGTAGGAGGCATGTAATACCATGGGTAGTTTTGAACGTAAAGGGAAGCAGTCTGAAGTGCATATTATGTAAACTTTCTATCGTCAATTTCAAGACCACATGAAATAGTTTGCAGAATTATGGAAAACCTTCTTATTAGATTTTCGTCAACCCCTGTAATCAAGTAGGATAATGACGAATTATCAAAAAACTTCCTTGCCGTATTACCATCATTACTATTACCGTAACCATGCTTTGGAATATCCGCTATAAGACCCATTTCATTTCTAAATCTACTTTGTATAAATCTTTTTCCTTATGTCTACTCGCTCTTTATCCACTTACCTAACCTGCCATGTTTTAACTTCTAGTCTATATTCTATATGCAGAATGCACTCGAAAAACCTTATCCACGCATGTAGACTAGAAAGGCCAAAAGACAGCATGGATCTGTCCACTGATTGTGAGTTTTCGTGATTTTGAAGATCATTCATATCTTTTGGAGTCGCATTACATATATAACATCTTTGTGACGAAACATCAGCTAACGCGTTGCAGACTTTACCGTCAATCATCGTTAATACCATTACATGATTCACAAAAATGCTACTACCATTAATAGATACTACGGAAGCTGTAAGTTTTTCAATTTGATCCGTGACATGTTGAATTTCGTGTTTTATTAATTCAGATGTTTCTTTTTCAAAACATATTTTTATTGGTCGGCAAGACCGAGTGGACGAAGGTGTATCATTTTTCCATAACGTAACATTATCGCACTTTAATTCTATCGGCACTACTAACGAAATGGTAAAATCCACGGACGGTTGTGACTGGTCGGACGCTCCGTCACAACGTCACAACCCCATTTATAAATAATACTGCAGGTCCAATTATTGTTTGTGTCAATAGTGTGGTCTGTACTACGATACGATTTACTGTATGATCCAGTAGTGATTGTAAACGTACTTCTGCTGAATTTTCGGAAATTAAGATGTCTGTAGGGTAGGATTTCTTTTTCTCCTCCAATAATTTATCGTATCCGGGATATATGTCAGCATTGTGTACCTTGGTTTGTTTTTTTATTTCTAAATACTGACTCCTTGATAATTTTGTATCAACAAAAAGTGCTAGTGTAGTGCTAGTGCTAGTGCTTCCATAGAAACTTTTATGGGCAATTTAACCTTCGATTAACATGCTTTTTTAATATAATTCACTTTTTTGGGGTAATCACTTATTTGTTTAACTAAAAACGCGGCATCCCTATGTCCTGCTGAATAAAGCTTAATACGGACTGCTTCCATAAGTTCTGTCAAAGGGTATTTTAACAACCTATACACTCTTCTCTTTTTGGTTTTCCTACTTGATTCAGAGATACTTTTTACAGGACGACCTTTACGTAGAGCAAGCAATGGTTCACTATTAATAGAATCACGTAACTCGTACAAATTAAGAGATTCATTTAACCAATCTTTATTTTCTTTTAAAAAGCGGTCGACAGTGCGGTTGCATTTCTGCCATTTTTCTTGCACTCTTTTGCAAAAACTTGGAATTTTTGAATGCAAAATATTTTTTGCTGAATCATTAACAGCTTCGATGTTAAAAAAGTTTAGAATCAGCCCTAGTATTGCATCAACTTTGGATTTAGTATCCTTAGAACTTGTTGAACACCAGGTTTCAAACATCAGTCTTCGTGGCATACTCCATGTCTTTTCTAAAAAATGATATAAACGACTGACGGGCGAAAACGGGCAAGCGATATTTACAATTAGTATCATTACGTTGAAATAAGTAATCTTCAAAACTATCGAAGAACGAAGTTCGGCCGAGTCCGGGAAAGTAAGTTTTATACAATTTTACCTCTTCTTAAATAATATTATTAGTTAACCTGTTGTATATGTTTTACACGGCAAAATAAAATTAGACCGATATGTAAAAATCAAATACTTACCTTCGCTTACACGCTCCATTTTTTAGATAATAATTTAAACAACAAACAAACAAGTTATACAATGAAGAAAAATGAGCTTATTTATAGTATTTCGCACAGGCAAAACTTTAACGCCGCATTACGTCGTAATAACCACGTACAATCGAAATACATATTAGGTTATATATCGAACAAATCAATGTTCGTAAACAAAATAGAACGGCAGCGAAAATATTTGAAGTTGATCAAATTTACCATTTTGTCCACCTAGAATCGAGGAATCGATCACTGTGATGTCGGTCAAATCGTGTCGATGAAAACAGTTTCGGTGAAATGAGTTGTCGACGAACCCATGGTAACCCATAATTAGAACTTTTGTGTCATTCTCAATTTCTTCAATTTCCTCAATTTCCTTCTTCAATGACCACATACCTACTATATTTAGTTTGTAAAGTTTGTAGTCCGTATGGTTTAGAACTTACGAAAGTAAAATTTTCAACGGGAAGTTTTCAAATCAAGAACATGAGTCTAAATGACATTCGTAGCTGAAAGCGAAGGCAGTAAGAGCAATTCCAAGTTAACGAGCAGGAAGAAGGCTAGTAAACTTGAATCAAATGAAAATTTCCTTTGGGCGTTATTATCGCCGACTATGGTTGTCCCTCTCCTTTTATCGATACTCTATTCAATCGCTAATTAATCGCGACGCAAACGATCTTTCCACGATCCTCGATTTCCCGTGTTAATTCCCCCCTCCCTCTCTCTCTCTGTCTCTCTCTCTCTCTCTCTCTCTCTCTCTCTCTCTCTCTCTCTCTCTCTCTCTCTCGCTCGCGTCTTTGCCCAGTTTCATCTCGAACGCTCCAACACGATTCACAGATCCAATTCAAAGTAAAGTTTCTCCGGGGGAAAATGCCGGAGAATAAACGACCTGTGAGCAATTCAACTATTCGTCGCTATTTGCTTCGGGTACGTTCAAAAGCGAGACAAAAATGTTTAAAATGTCCGCCGCCCCTTTTGTGTCGATGCGAATCAAAGAAAATTTCTAATTTGTTCATTTTCTCGAACACGCTCCAATCTGACGCGTCGCTTATTGGTCGTCGGAACACGAAACAAACAATGTTATTGCAGATCGCAAATTATCCGCAGCTGTATGCACTTTTTTCCCCATCTCTAATGAAAATGATCGCCTTCCGGCGATACGTCACGGTGATATTTCACTCTGATGTATTTCGCGCACATATTTTCTTCTTAATTGAAACCCTGGCTCTTTGAGCGTCTCCTTCAGGATCCAGGGGTTAAGCTCGCGTAATTTATTTGCCGGGATCTAGTTTCTGCGACGTTGCAGCCGACATTGCATACAAGAGAGCGAGAGAGAGAGAGAGAGAGAGGGAGAGTGGCGGCTAGGATCGACTTCGGTAATTACGTCGTCCTAAGTGAAACCATTTGGCACCCTGTTTTCTGCACGGGGCCGTGCAAAATCTTGGCAAGATGCTGTTTCCTCTAATCCTTTCGCGTTATCGTCTAATTGTACCGATAACTGTTTGCCAGCCGATTGCACCGTTAACGAACCTGTTGTTCTTCACAGATCCAGCCCCCAAATGAATCCTTTCGATGATCACATTCACCCCAAATTGACCCTTTTTCAAGTGTTCTTACGAAAAAATTACGACAAAGAAAATGTAGAAAAAGTTGCTTCTCACAACTTTCTTATTCGGGCCCGTAACAAACAATTGTTTAAAATATTAGGTTGGGGAAAAAGTAATCCATTATTTTTATCTTTATTTCAAGACTTTATTTAACTTGGTTCGGGTTGTCCGATTTGGGTCAAATATGCGCCGTTCTGTTCGACAATTTGTTGCCATTTTAAAGGTAATTTCATAATGCCTCTCTCATGGAAGCCCTGGTCCCTATTGGCGAAAAACTCAACTAAGCGATTTTCACAATCTTCTCTTGATGCCAATTTCTTATCACTAAGGAAGTTTTGTAAGGATAAAAAAAAGATGATAAAATCGCTTGGTGCCAGGTCCGGACTATAAGGTAGATGCGTCAAAACTTCCCAACCAAGCTCCCGGAGTTTCTGGCGAGACACTATAGACGCGTGTGGCCTGGCGTTGTCCTGATGGAACACGACACCTCTCCTGTTGGCCAATTCTGGCCGCTTCTGACCTTCAACCGGTCCAATTGTTGACAGTAGAGGTCCGAATTTAGTGTTTGGCCATATGGAAGCAGCTCATAGTGGATGATTCCTTTCCAGTCCCACCATAAGCAGAGCAGAACCTTCCTGGCCGTAAGTCCTGGTTTGGCCACCGTTTGAGACGCACGATATTGTCGTATGTGATCCATTTTTCATCCCCAGTCACCATCCGTTTAAGAAATGGTTCGATTTCGTTCCGTTTGGCCAATGCTTCGCAGATGGATATTCGATCCATCAGGTTTTTCTGCGTCAATTCGTGTGGCGCCCAGACATCGAGCTTCTTTTTTAATCCAGCTTTATGCAGGTGGTTTAAAACTGTTTTGTGGTCGATCTTTAGCTCCTGGGCGATGCCACGACTGCTAACATGCCGGTCTACTTCGATCATTTCCATGATTTTATCGACATTTTCGACGACGGGCCTACCTGTGCGATGTACATCTTTAACATCGAAATTCCCGGAACGGAATCGACGAAACCAAAATTGCGCGTGATTAGCTGTGACTGTATCCGGACCATAAACTCCATTCACAGTTTCTGCCGCCTGCCTTGCATTTTCGCCTTTATCAAAGCAAAATTGTAAAATGTACCGAATTTTCTCTTTGTTAACCTCCACCTTTTATAACCTATAACTCTCAACTGAATTGACCAATAACAAACCTGTAGATGAATTTATTCTAGTACGGAATGTCACGTTTCCAACGAGCACAAGCCTGCAGTTGTCTGACCAATACTTTACGAGATATATATCACTAAAGCCATCTAACGAAGAAATAATGGATTACTTTTTCTCCAACCTAATATGTTTTGTAGATTCATATGAATGATCAGTCTAGTACCGTTGTAGAAGATTAAACATGCGCGGCCACTCTGCGGCCCTTGCAAGGGCCCCCGGTTGTCCATCGACCTCTTTTTTATCAGGTTTCGAGGAGATACCAACGGCGTTAGTGTTTGGTTATTAGATAAGAATGCAACCGTTGCGAAGGAGGCTCCTATACATGGATACACACAGTATAGAGTACAGCATACATATAGGAGTCAGCCCTTTCGACACTTCCGGTCTCACACCGGTTTTCTCGTAGACTCTAGATAAAATCGTTTGCTCGGTGGAATTATATCGCTGCACGAAACTAGCCGTCTGCCAACACGTAGTTACTTGGTTTTTCTGTTTTTCCTCGTTAACTACGTTCAACTGTTTAATATGACGTTTAGTGGGAGGAAGTTAACTGCGTTCAACCTGTTTATGGGGAGCGTAACCTTGGGACTACCCACTTTGCTCCCCGATTGTTTGTTTTCTTGCGTTGCACAGTGGGCTGTATGCCCGATTTCAGCGGCCACAGCTAGTTCAAAATTCGCTCAATATTGAAACTGCTGTAACTTTGCTAAAAATCCAAATTTGATGAAGAAACAACCATTTTAAAGCTTGAGATTTCTACTTTTTGTGCTATATGTATACCGTTTTTGCTAAAATTGATGTTTTGAGTGCAAAATCTGTCCATAATGTAAGGAATAAGCCGTATTTATTTGTAGAACCGTAAGACGCACGGATAACCAATCGTTGACAGACGTGTTTGTCGCGGGCGCTCGTTTCGATCCGTCTTCTTTTTACAATTCGTTGGCGATTGTAATTTTACCATTCTTCTGTTCTTTGCGATTCTCTATTTTATAAATTTACCTATACATAGGGTTGTTTGTTAATACACACACTTACATACATAAAATACAATACACACATACATCATTCGTACTTTAACCCTATAATAAAGAGGAGCGTATCAGATTGCAAAGTTTGTAGCTATTTTTCAATCAAGTACTGCGGATTATAATCAATATTTTAACGTTATTCGTCTATTTTATGTACACTATCGAAAAGTATAATCATTTACATTTAAAATATCTTATTAAAATAGTTATTACAAAGATTGCTGTTTTTGTAATATGTATACAGGGTGAGTCACCTAACGTTTGCACCTTAAATATCTTTGTTGTTTCTAAAGATACGTAAAATATGGTAAGGACAAGGTTGAATGGTACAACGGGGCTGACACGATGCCAAAAAAGAATTTCGCTTTTATGTCATTTTTTTCAGAGATATCAAGGTCACCTTAACTTTTTTAAATGGAATGTCCTATTTTTTATACCATAGATCGATAGAGTATCAAATTCTGAGTATAAAAGTGTTGACCTTCATATGACCTAAACTTAATAGTTAACGAGATAATATCCAAAGAATATATATAGAAAATTGCTTGGATAATATCCGGTAAACTATTAGATTTAGGACATATGTAGGTCAATATATTTTTACTCAGAATTCGGCAGTCTATCGATTTATGATACAGAAAGTAGATGTTTCCAGTAAAAAAAATTAAGGTGACCTTGAAATGTCCTCTATGCCTCCAACCACGCAGAAAATGTTTATTTTTCATCACTGAAATTAAATATCTTCATTAAGTGACATACATACTAATGTCATTTTTTCGACTTTTCAGCGTAAACTGACTGTGTGTGTGTGTGTCTGTGATTCAACTAAATACATTTAAAAAATAGAGACAAAGATCTATCTACAGTATTCTACAGTATACAATGAGCGTTTATAAATTAAACAGTTCCTTTATATAGCGAATGCGAACATGCGGGATGTGAGAAATGCTGCGATTTTCGCGCACGCGCGATGGCCATTTTTTCGTAGATCAACTATAAAACACGGAGTAGCGCGTAGTAGCAGCCTTTTTCTCTTGCATGTTAATCAGAAAACTTTAAAGATTCGCACAGAAATGTGAACACCCGATCGCACCCGGAGGTATAACAAAGTCGTTACCAAAGTCTTAGAATCATAAAGAAAGTGACTGAATCGTTGGTTATCTTTAAATATTAATAACTAAAAAATTGTATATAGTACAAAACTGAATTTCTCTTAAAAGTATACCTTATACTTAGCTAAAAAAAACTTCTATAAAACAAAAATCTGTTAGTGTATGTAAATAAGGTAACAATTACTAATAGGTGAATTCGTTGAAAAATCAAAGCGTGTTAACAGAATTTCAAACTTCCGACAAATTTTAGTGCTTTATGGATACATGAATGGGAAAACGAATGATGGGAGATTGTTCCTCAGATATTCAACTAACTCAAGCCACAAAAATTTTACGATTTGGGTAAAGTTTTAAAAATATAATTTTGCGTTGCGTTGATGTGGTAGATAACAAGTACCACTGTATTGTATTGATATATAATACATATGTGGAAATTTCGGTAAATTGCACTTGCCTCGTGTACAGATCGGTATAGAGATATCGGTACGACGAAGATGTGTGCTTCGATCGAAGCTCCAGAAGAGAATTGGAATTTTTAGCATTTGTTGGCACACACAATGTGTAGCGGCGCGGCGAAGTTTTAATTACGCGCGCAACAATAGCCGCGAAATCGAGATCCGGATAACGCGTAACGCGTACTTGAAATTGGTCGGACGTCACGGTGCTGGACGTACTCTACGCACGGGACCGTGAAGTATTCGAAAAGGATAGAAATCGAAACGTTGGCACATTGGTTGCCAAGGTGATAGTCGAACAGTCTACACCTGCGAACGAAAGAATATCCACATTTGTTTAAACACAATGTACAATGTACAGAGAATAGTCTAGTAAATACATATGTATCGTTATCTCCGCTGTTTTTAAATATCGATCAACCAAGTTTATACAAAGGATATAGCCGGATAAGCATGGGTCAGCGGCCCCCGCTCCGATTTTCCTGATTCCTGTCTTAAAACATCGTTTTGTGTCTAAAAAAAGATTGTGTAAAATTTCAAATGTCTACCCCCACCGATAGGGGCGATATTGGGGTAAATTCCCCCGCACTTAAATGCAATTTGCTCTAAAACGAGAAAAGATATCGACATGGGATAAACGGCAAACAAAAGATATAGAAACACTCTATATTTCAGATTTTTTTCAGAATTTTTTGCTAATTATTTATAGTTGAGAATAATTAATTAATTTTTGGGAATTTTTTTAACTATCTTCCCCTGGGTTCACACATACCAAAAAATTCTAAAATTTGCTATGATGCCAGCCTATTTTGTATAAAAATCTCAGAAGTGTCCGTTTGGTGGAACAGTGTCAAAAAAATAAAGTATGCCGGCGAATGCTCGGTTTGATCAGTGCGCCGTTACAAAATAGGCTAGCATCATAGCATTTTTTATAATTTTTTGGTATGTGTCAACCCAGGGAAGATAGTTAAAAAAAATTCCCAAAACATTAATCAATTATTTTCAACTATAAATAATTGGCAAAAAATTCTGAAAAAATCTGAAATATAGAGTGTATCTGTATCTTTTGTTTGCCGTTCATCCTATGTCGATATCTTTTCTCGTTTTAGAGCAAATTGCATTTAAGTGCGGGGGAATTTACCCCAATGTCACCCCTATCGGTGGGGGTAGACATTTGAAATTTTACACAATGTTGTTTTAGACACAAAACGATGTTTTAAGACAGGAATCAGGAAAATCGGAGCGGGGGCCGGTGGCCTATGCTTATCCCGCTATACCCTTTCTGCGTTGATTTTTTTTGATGGAAGAACCGCGCGTTCGATTGAATTGAAATGTGGAACATGGGAAATCGGAACTGGTTTTCTGCGAGCGAGATAATTTATTTGGTGTTGTATTTTTATCGGGGACTTAAATGTCTGTTCAAGTATCGGCTTGTTATCTGCAACACCGGTTCGTGGGAATTCGAGCGTCCAGGTGGGTTACCCTGCCGTCACCGGATGCGACGAGAGTTCTTTCGTGAGTAATTATTTAGCAGCTGCGAGATCGATGCGAACGATCAAACGAATATCTAACCGCGGCTTCCGGAAACTCCGGAATCTGTTTCTCCACCGTTCTAAACTAACAAGTTTTTTCAATAAAAAATCTATACATTTCAATCGAATCGCGTAATCGTCGACGACTTATCATTGTCGCCGACAATCTCAAGCTGATACAATTGTTTTCCTCTTTTAATTCCGTGAGCTCATATTCTTTTTATGGCAACGATAGCTATTATCAACTTGGATAAGACGTTATCGGCGATGAAAGCTGTCGTGGGTGATAAGATCTGCTGCTGGTATTTAAAACAATCGATACTTTCGATCGTCAACATTGAAACTCAAAATCACTTTGTATTTAGAAATGTCTCTCAAATATATAGTTCTTTTTGTTTTCGAAGAACGTCCGCGGTCTACTACAGTATATATTTTTGAATTTGCCGGGTGTGCGTTTTGCTCTTCTGTACCGTGTCATGGTAATTTTACCGTGAATCGTTCAACAGGTTCCTACCTTACCTCTGAAAGGTAAGCCACGATGCAGAAGGTTTCGTGTTCAATGGTCGGCAATTGAATTTCCAATCATTCGAAAATTTCGAGAGAACTGCCTTGCCGACTCCGTAGAATTTCGTTGTTTTTAATTATATTTATTGAGGCATATATCAATATATGTTTATATGTATATTATATCGATTCGGATGGTAATAGCCTTTTGATTTTTTTGAAAATTGCTATTGATCGTAGTTGCGAAGAAAAAAAAAGCAAAGATCACGATTTTCAAGGTTTATATCTGTAATGAAAATTTGTAAGGTGCCTTCTCTGTGAGCGATTTCACAAAGCTATTCCTTAAATAAGTATCACAGATATCATATCAAAATAGATCCAACATTCAACATACCATCGTAGCCCGATTGACATTCTCGTGACACGCTCGACGCGATCGATAATTTATAAACTTAAATTCGTTCGAACGAATAGAATATTCTATACACTTTATTTTAAGGATTCACTTCGAGCTGACTTTGAAACATGTTCCCGACAGAATTTCACAATTTCCAACGGCTCGAATTAAAGCTGGAAGATCGTAGTGATCGTACCTTACGATAGAATCATTTAGGTTTACAGGAAAATTTTGTTTTAGAATCAAGCTTTTAGACTTTGCGAATATATTTTCGAAATGTCATGGTCTCGAGTTATGTAACAAAAAATGTTTTTGATTTTTTGGACCTGTCACACGAGAAACTCCCGTCGAGGGTTTCCCGGGGCTTGAACAGAGAAAATATGAAAAGAATTTAATTTTGGTGGTTTCAGCGACCAGTCGACGCCGCATCGCCAGCTGCCCGGGAGTCTACGAGGTTCCCTGAGCTATTCCCACAGCCACCGGCATAACCATCTCCACAGACATGATCCACCGCCGCCACCGGCTTATTGCGCTCCGCCTCCGCCGGTGTCCTCTAGTTACCCCACAGTGCAGCGTGGCTGCGCCCTGCATTCGAGGTAAGTCTCTCTCTCTCTCTCTCTCTCTCTCTCTCTCTCTCTCTCTCTCTCTCTCTCTCTCTCTCTCTCTCTCTCACTCTCTCTCTATGTCTCTCCTTGGCCATCTCTATCTCTCTCTCCCTTTCCCTCTGGTGCCATTCCATCCCGCAGCATCTCATCCCATCCATCCATCCACCGTGTACACACGACGGGGCTTAATTGTGTCGTACATATGTACCGGTTACCGTCCGAACACACCGCGTATACACCCGCGCGTCACAGCCACCGCGTTGTTTCAATTCTACCCGTGGCTCTCTTTATCCTTTGAGAACCCACGGCCCCGTCCCTCGATTAATCCAGTCTCAGCTGCATTTTCTTTTTTCTACTGTCTGCGAGGGGTTGGGGAACAACCAGTGTTTTCTTCTGGAGATCCTGGTACGTACCTACACTCGTGGACGAGATACAAACGCTTTTGCTTCGGCAAATCTGTAACCGTAAAAGGTTTCTTACATGTTAGCCTAATGTTTCTCGAATGTACCCCAATTTGTTCCACCAACGCTAAATACCTAGACCACGGGTCTATATACACAATTTACAATTTTTCTAGACGAATTTGAAGAAAGTGGTACCAAATCAAATCCTATTTTCATTGGTAATAAATTTTCAATTTCTGTAGGCAATTTTTAAGAACGTGGAATCATGTAAAATGTTACTTCCAGTGGGAGTAGTCTTTGTAGATTCTGTGGAATTTTATTTTCTAGCATTTCTTGAACATTTTTGAAGCCATAAATGCATAAAGATCCGCTGTCCAGTAATTACACTTGTAGGAGGTCCAAGACAAGTGGTCCAAATCGTACTACAGTAAAAGCTCCTTCGTTGTCCAAAGGCCGGGGGTTTGAGCGGACAACGACCGTGCCCGGACACTATTTTTCATTTATGACTGCGTCTTTAGTGAAACGGCTAGTTAAATGACAAAAAAAGCATTCGCAGTCAAAAGCAGTCAACTGTCTGGCTTTAAAAATCTCCTTATTTCCTTGCCATATTCCTTTCCTATTATTCTCCGTTCTGCGCGGGTCTAGACAGTCCTGGGACACATCTGGCGACCAGATCCACGCAGGCCTAATCCTCTCGTTGACAGGCAGTGGAGTGGGTAGGCACTGGACAACGATCGTGCCCACGATTCAGGACAACGAACGAGCGATTACTGTAAATTCCGATAAATTTGATATTCTAGCATTTTTTTGAAAATTTTCAGAATTCATAAATGTATAAAGATCCTTTCTAGCTGACAGACTATATTTTCCTACAATTGTATTTTATATTATTGTATTGTGTATTATATATTTATTATATTCAGTATTCAGTTCTAAAAAGGTAGTTTCAAAACTTGCTATGTCCATTCCTTAAAAGTGTTAAAATATATTATATATTTTTATGACATTTATGATTTTATCTTCACTTCACAACTGAAACTCCTACATGTTACAATTCATTTTATCTATAATAACAAAGAATGTTTATAATCTCTAGAACGACTTGTATCATTCATTTCAAAGTAGGTACATACATAATAGGTACGATACGCGGCAATAACCTAAAACTTGCGAAATGTCATGTCATTGTTGCGTCCCCATCGCGCACGCGCCGCCGTCTCTGACGTCTCTCCCATTCGCCCCACTCAATCGCGCAACCAGTTTCCGGACTTTGAGGGGAACGTCGGACTCCGTCGGAGTGTGCTCATGGTAGTGGAATAGGCTAGTGGAAGGGGAAAAGGAGGAGAGGAAAAAGCGACACGATCTCGAAGAGATTTTCGTGAGAAAGTCAAAAGAGATCGGTTCTGTAACCGTCACATGTTAATAAAGAGATAATTTGATTTCATCATTCAGCGTTCGTATTATCATAAGTTCCTTAAATGCGGCTTGCACAACATTTTTAAAGTAGCTGGCCCGTTGTAATAAAAGGTTGCTTATCTCTGCTTCAGACAGTCGATTTATCATGAAGCCTCGACGAGTCTCGTGCTCGCGGCACGCTGAAATTTCAATCGGGCGCGAAATTGAAAATCGATGTATCCAACTTCGCTCGGCGCGGCGGTAGCCTAACTTTGGGCAGGTTCGAAAGTCGCGGGTTTCGAAACTTGCTTCGTACTAACAGGAGGTCGACGTACCCGACGCGACGATGACGACGTCGACAGTCTAATTAAACGACGCATTCTCCGCGAGACGCGGTATAGAGACACAATCGGTGGATTGTTCGCTGTAAAACCCTGGTACTATGGGGGTTACACAGGGAAGGGGGTTGGAGAGTGGGTGTGTAGCAGTGTGTCGGGGTAATTGCTGCGCGTGTGCGGGGACGGAAGCTGAATGGCACGCGGCGCGGCGCAGCTTGCGGTTGACGCGATGCGAGATGCGAGGCGCACCATGCCTGCGAAACTGTTCGCGAATCGTGACAATTAGGCGAAACGGCTTCGTCGAACTCGCGACAATAGATCGCGCGCGCAAAAGGATCGCTCGAGCGTCTTATGCTTCTTCAAGGAGTACCGAAATTCAGTTATAATGAAACACTGCCGAACATTGTGCAAAGTAAAAATTTTCTTCGTTCGTTATAATTATTAGGTCTTTCGGTGACTCATTTCGTTCTCTTCAATCTTTTACTGTTTGGAATCAGCTTTATTCCATTTTGTTCTATGATTCTTTGTGCTCGTAGGAATTTCTGTTTGTTACCAGCGAAAAATCGAGTTATTTGAAATGAAATTTCCACCGCATAGAGAATGTTGACAACATCGAAAAATATGGTAATCCGATGGTACATCCTCTCCGTAAATGGCACGCAACTTTTTCTTTCATCCACTGCATTTTTACCATTGCGGTGATAAAAAAGCAAAAGGTGATGGAAATGCGTATTCTAATTTTGCATATTTGGTGAGTCGACAAAAAAATGCTTGAAGTGGTATAAAGCACTGTGTTACGTCCTAACGTGGACGTATTATAGATTGTGTAATTTAATTGATAGATTTTGATAGATAATAAAACGCAGTTTTGAACCCACCTGCATTTACCGGCTTCTGTTCGGGTAATGGAGGATTTGTTAAATTCTAAGTGACTTTGATTGTGGAATTGGAACGTAGAAATCGAAGTTGGGTAAACTCTTTTAAAAATGATTTTAAATTTGGATTTTGCATAAAAATTAACAAGAATATATTCTATTGAACAAATTTAGGGCACATAATGTTTTCGAAATCTCATTATAAAGTTAGTAATTGCCGATACGCAGTTTTCGCTTTTGAAGTCTCAATGCTGTCGCTTCAGCACGCTTTAGAATGATGTAGAAAATGTGGTTATTCCTTTGGAGTTGTTGGAGATGGTTGTTCCGTTGGTTGTTGGAGATGGCGGTTCTCCAGCAGGTGTACACGTTTCTTCACTTTATTGAACACACACAATATTGTTCCTGCGGGTTTGCACTGCATCATGACGATAGACTGAACTGTTCACCGTTGACTGTGCACTGAACGTATTTAATGAATTTGATATACATAGACTGAACTGTGACTGTGAACTGTGTATTGTTCACTGATTCCTCATGGTGACTGACTAACCGAACGTATTTCATGAAAATCTCGACTGTTAACTGAGCTTCTGATGAGGAGCCATCCCTTTCATAGATCGATCAATCCATTGTTCTCATAGGTGAGTGCGTCTTCACCAATTCCGTTTAACCGTTTTCTTCTTAGTCTCTTTCTTCTTAATCGTATACATTGCATCTTTTATCTTTTATTCTTCTCCTAAATCAGGGGAACGCACCATTTTCTTAGACTTATTCGTCACGAGGTGGCTACATCATCACCAATTCCTTTTAATCGTTTTCTTCTTAATTTGTTTCTTTTTAGTCACTTTCTTCTAAATCGTGCACATTGCATCTTTTATCTTTCTCTTGGCTAGATCATATTACTTCGCACATCTCATCGATCGGAGAACAATCCATTGCTCATCGATTCTTCCGAAAATCTTCATACTCTTCAGTGATGAACAGTGAACAGGCTTCAGCGAATATTCGCTCACGATTTATATTTAAAACTAACACAATAAAATAAATCTCGCTATATTCTTAATTTGTTCAATGAAGATTTAAACTAAATATGAGTTTTCTTAATTCTATAGCACGCAGTGTGGTATAATATACGATAGTTCGACATTAATTATAATATTTGATATTTTATTTCACGTACATACAACATTATTAAAGCAAGTATAAAAAGAAATTTAGAAAATGTATGTCATGCTTGATTTTATTACTTACTATTATCGGCTAAACCACTGGACGTGACAACTGCAAGGCAGTAAATGATGGTCCGAAATGTCAGCTGTCAAGATATACCCCGATTTTGCGATTTAAAATAAGGTTAATCCCTGCACGAAAAACGATATTACTTTCTGAACAACCTGGGGTAAACTACAATTAATGTTATCGGCGCACTGGTTCGATCAATTGGAAAATAAGCAAATTTGCAAAAATATCACATGAAATTTAATTCAACGTTTCGGTCTCAATTTAGACCATTTTCAAGAATAGAAAATTTCAGTATTGCGTCTGTAAGAATTAATCAAAGACATTTTTAAATGGTTAGGCAAACGTGTTTTCACACAAGCAGAAAGTAAAAAAGGTGGGGGGGGGGGGGTTGAACTCAAAAGGTGTGTAAAAACTTACATGCTTATAAAAAAAGTATTAATTTAGATTCTTAAAGGTTATGGAGCAACGTGTTGGTTCCATGCCGGTGACATGCGGACTGATTGTGAGTAAACCGTGAAGATTTGAACTGAATACGAATCGAAGAACAGAAATCTCTGTATTGGCCAATCGATAAATGGCGGCAAATATGAATCTTTTGGACTCACTCAAACAAAACTGTAGTTGTTGAGATACCAATATGAAAATTGGGGTAGTAACATATGTAAGTATGGAGCAAAAGCTCGCAAGTTCGTCAAACGGTTTGAAGGCCTTGTCGGCTCGGCTCGAGGTCGTTACCGGCAGGCGTCGGTAGTGGCTGTTCTTGCAAAGCAAGCAAGCAAGTAAGCAACCAGCACGGAAACAGGCTCTTTGCAGCCACTAGACTCATTCGGCGAGAGCTTTAAACGCGACTTCGTTCCATTCCGTTTCATTCCGCTCGAAACGCGTGACTGTGCCACTCGTTATTCCACCGTCCACTTGTCTTCCATCCTTAGCCCTCGTTTCCTCGTTCGGTTATCGGCGAATCCCACCCACGTTTACTCTCTCTCTCTCTCTCTGTCTCTCTCTCATCCGTTATGGCGCCTGCGTGAAATAGGTTTCAAACGCCCTTCGAATGTTTCCCCACTGTCCTTCGAAAGCATCCCCTCCACAATCGAAACACTATCGAATCTATCAAATGAAGGACTCGTCATTATTTTATTTCCGTATACCCTGTCTGCTATCTAATAAACGGAACGACAGGCGAGAAATTAATGGCAGCAGACACTCTGAACTTTTTTATAAAACGTTGTGACTCCGGAAAATGTATGGTTATTCGAGAACCACCGGCTGTCATCCGGGTAACGCGACCCGTGTCACGAAATTATGGAGCGTGCTGCTTGACAGCGAGCCGCGCGCTACAATAAAAGCTAAAAACTGCGGAAGACTGACGTGGGTCTAACAGGTTCGTATACACAAACCTGATCGCCGCGCCACCGCGCCGCACCGTCTTTCCTATGTGGCAGAGGATGTCTATTTCCTTGAAATTGTAGGCTGACTGGCTAATTGTAGATGGGAGTAGTAAAACTTTCATGATCGATCAACAGCCCCGTATCCACTTTTTAACGCATGGAAAACGGTAGTTCGGAATCAACAGTGAAAATCGTCGAGAACGGAACGGTTTGCTCGAATCGCTGTTTTAAAAGCGAGCAGGGAAAAGAGTGGAAAATCGCCGGAGCGTGATCAAGATTAAGCGGTCGATCGATGGCGTAGTCCTAATTTCCTTCAATTTCTGGTTTAAAGAGATGCGTGATATTGACCCGTAAAGAAATCCAATTACGGACGGCGAAGTTGCGTCGCGCCGCGACGTGAACCGAAGTGTGCATACAGTGGCCCACGAAAGTATTCGAACGCTCTTTCTAAATAAGAATAACTTTGTTCAAATTGGCCCCAACGACTTGGCGTTTTTTCACCAATTAGAAGCATGGGCTTGAAAAAGTCAAGTCGTTCGGCCCTATTTGAAAAAGTTAGTCCGATTGAGAAACGGCGTTCGAATACTTTCCCGAGTCACTGTACCGATGCTACGTACCTGCATACACCGCGTCAACGACTTTCGATCAGTCGAAGGGCCGATATAAAAGAGATTAGAAAATCAGCTTCGCTGTCCCGGATTTCCTCGGAGACGATGCATACTTTTATATTCTGTATACCGCCCCCGGTGAGGTTAATTGGAAGAGCCGATGAGGACTTTTAATGGTCGCGAACGAACTTTGGACTCGTTGAATCGAAACGTTTTAAGAGCCGAGACCACTCGGAGAACAGATCGGGACCACTGGATGCGAACTTTTTTCGATATTCCTTTGCTCTTTCTCTTTGTTTTGTATTTTTCTCGTGGGCCACATTAACGGAGAACATCGTTCAAAGTTGATCGATAAAACTCCGTCGTCGTCGTCGGGATTAATCGACGCGAAACAAATCCGATCGAGCTGGATAATTCCAATGCAGGGGCCCCTCGAGTGCTTCCTTTCCCCACCAACCACTCTTTCCCTTCTACTTCTACAGCGCTACACCCCCCCCCCCAGCCCCTCGGCTTCGCAATGACACGCGACTAATCCGGTACTGACAGAGAGGGGGTAACTGTTTTCCCTCGATTCGAGTGAATTCCCCTGATCTGGAGACCTTGCTGTAGATCAGGGATGAGCATTTTTGCCTCAATCGAGGCAAAGCCGTCCCCACCGTAGCGCCTACTGTCCCCCACCAGCTTCCGTCGTTACTATGAAAGAAAGACGCGCTTCGTCCTTCGCAAGCAGTGCGCAGGCCTCGTGCATCGGAGCCGCGAGGAGCGCCACGGAAAGGAAGCTTGGTGGGGGAAGCAGGCGTTTGAGGGGCCCCACCCGTGCCCATCCCTGCTGTAGATTGTAGTACATATTTCTTGATCGAAACGCTCTTCAATTTAATATACAACACAGCGAAGCCAGACTGGGGGACGGATGATGAAATGATGTACCCCCTCTCTGATGACGGGGAATGAGTGGGGCGAATGGGAGACACCGTTGCGCGTGCGCGACGGCGATTGAGTGTGCGCGTGCGAATAGAATAGTGGAAGGGGAAAGTAGGGGAGTACGGGAGATTCGTGTCCACCGCAATCTGGCGACACTGGAAGGGGAAAGTAGAGGAGTACGGGTGCTCCGATTCAACCTCAATCCGGCGACACTGATGCAACAACCTAGTAACATCGCAGGAGGGGTAATAAACCAGCGACCCCGCACGGAAAATCGCGGAAGAACCCGGTTCTCATATCCACTTTGCGTCGAAGCGAGTATTGCACCAGCGGCTGTTGCAAGTTGCAACCGATCTCCGGTTGCGTTCGGTAAACATTCTGTTGCTTTGGGCAAAGAGTAGCGATCAAAGGCCCCACCGTATTGGTCCGGAGAGAGAAGTTTTCCTCCCTCGAAGGGAGGCGAGTTACAAGCGAGATTAGAGGGAGAGGCGTTCGCGGGAATCCGCGCTTGTTGGAAACTATCGCGGGAAAACTCTTTGACGAATCTCCGATGTTTCATCGGGCACCGTCGCGTCGTCTTTTATCCGCGTTGCACGCCGGGAAAACGTCGGACGCGGTTGGTTTTCCCTCGCAGAAGGGGCAGGCTTTTGTTTTATCGCGTCGTAAAAACCTTCACTTACCTCGACAAGCAAAACCCTACCGTCGCTGCTGGTCTATCTCGATGTCCGTACAGTGGCCGCGGAAAGTATTTCAACGGTAAATTCACCACTTCCGCGAAATTGTTTGCGTTTAACCCTGGGGAGCGTCACGCGAAACTATTGGGTCGCAGCAACAATTTCTTCTCATCCTGAAAAAGAATTTGATCCGCCGTAGTTTTGTGTGTTTTAGGTGTGTGTAACCCCTTAAGGGAAAATCTTCCACGAGATATCCGCGCGTGCGAATCGCCGCAGATTATTCGCCAGCCACGATTTATCGGCGAAAGTTTTGTTTAGAAAAGTTGTTCGCAGCGTAATCGTGGTGAGATCTGCTCGATTACACGCGACCTGTATTTCCTCGCTCCGATTTTCAGTCTAGATTCCAGAGAGAACTTCTATCCTCCCCCTTTCTCTCTCTCTCTCTCTCTCTCTCTCTCTCTCTCTCTCTCTCTCGTTCTATTTCTGGTTATCTCTCGCGTCTCGCCGGCCGAATTAAATCGCGGGCCCGATCGTTTCATTAAAAAGACAGCGAGCCTAATGGATCCCGCGCAAATATTTCAGTGGTCCCGTGGAAATTGGAACACCCCGATAGTCGGTCGGACCACCGACACCGCGAATAATCCGCGAAAAATGTAGGAGCGTGGCCTTTGTCCGATCCAACGCGAAAAGTCAGTTCTGCCTCGGCCGCCGAAAATCTGCAAAACTTCGCTGAAAACCCGATCGTTGCTAACCAGGCAAAAACTGAAATGTAACTGTTCTAGATAGATCTTGGACACACAATTGTATTACTGCTGTATTCGGATCACAAATTACAATTATTGTATTTGAATCAATCATACGGACCATATATATCGGCTATTAATTGTAAGAATTTGAGGATCATTATTCGGACAGCTTGTTGGGAATGTTACGGGGATTTGCGGTGATTCCGAGTTGTTTAAATCTTGATTTGCGACAACTGCGCGCCGCTCTATTTTCCCCGGCGCGGCGCGGCGATCGACGCTATTTAAAAAAAGACTGCTCCCTTCAAATTGAATTTCCCCCCAGGAAAAATTCGATTTCCCTCGCTAAGAACCGAATTTCCTACTCGATTCCCCGGCTGCCATGCCGGTCTCCGCGTTCCAGTTAGGCGAGCAATTTTACAGGTGGCACACGCTCAGGGGAAGGAATCGCGTTGCGAAAACGCTCCGAGCGTCTCGTTACGTCTTGCGATTAACGATCCTGAACTGGATCGTCGGGGAAAATCATATTTTTCCGCTTATTTACCGCGAATCTGAATTTTAGAAAAATCCTTTTCTGTACACCGATCTAGATCGATAATGCAGTTGAACTCGTCGGATGCCGTCGTCGGAGATCGCGAAGTCAGTGGAGCATGATTGCGATGTGATACGTGTCGCAATGTAAATTCTTTCTTTCCACGAACACGCCATCATAGTGTTCCAACCCCTCGCAGCCTTCACCCATATCGCGTTCGACCGAGTTCATGCGAGTTCTCATTGGTCGAACGAGGGAAACGAACTCGATCCACGAGCCTTCGTGTTTACAGGCTGATCCCAGAAACTGGGCGACTACCTGTGAACCTAAGTGGAGCGAGAACAGTGTTGGGCAATTGAGAATCCTCGGCTGACCTAACCCAGACCTGTTTTGTCCGATACCGCCTCGTTCGGAACGCTATCAAGACCCCATACTACTCGGCGCCATTGTCCTTCATTGTCGAACGATCGAGTATAGTACTTAATTACAGTACTTGATCAAAGTTCTTACTTTTATTAAGAAGAATCTGTATGTGCACATCTTTAACCACTTTTATTGTAATATCATATACCCAAAGAATTTTTCCGATCACTTTCTCTTAAGATTCTTGATCCAACGCGTCGCGAGAAATCGCCCCCAGAATTACTGGGTTACCATGAGTTCGTCGACAACTCATTTCACCGACACTGTTTTCATCGACACGATTTGACCGACACACAGTGGGGTATTTCGCTGTAAAACGGGAATAAAATATTGTAGCGTTATTTATGGGCTCTGGGTCGTAAATAAGTAGGTCGTTGTATTCGTCTTGACTCCAGCTATAAGATTACGAAATAAAAATTGTACTTTTATTTAAAAAATCAAAATATTTTTTATTTTTCGTAAAATTAGTTAAGCATTTAATTCATCAATCGATGCAGCTGGACATTCGTTATAAAAAAGTACTAACCTATGTATGTCGAAAAGTTAGTAGTTGAGGAGATATTTCAATTTAAATAACTCTAAAATACCATTGCGGTTGTACTAAGACATTAGCGTTTACTTACTTATGTAACGGCTTATTGTTAGTACCAGACTGACCAGTTTGCATCCAAACGGATGCACGGTGGTCCCCTACTTACCCCCTCCACTATCCTATTCCAGCAATGCGCACACTCCAACGTCCCCCACTAAGACCGTAGACTGGTCGCGCAGTCGCGCAACTGCTCTGGTCATCAGAGACGGGGTACACATTTTTGCGTGACTCCCCTCATCTGGGCACACTGCTTAGTACGACCGCAATGGTATTTTAGAGTCTAAACACGGACTGTCGATGAAAGCATACGTCGACGATTTGACTGTGTCTATGAAAACATAGTGTCGGTCAAATCATTTGTCGACGATTTAACAATGTCGATGAAAACATAATGTCGACGAAAGTTACTGTCGGTGAAATCGTGTCGATGAAATGAGTTGTCGACGAACCCATGGTAACCCAGAATTTCTCGTGCGATTATCGCTGCTCCACCACCCGTCGTTGTATACGACTGCGGAGTGCTCTTCCTCCTCGGTCACCGATAAAGAAAATAAACCGTTTCCTCTCTATCGAGTAGCTCAGCCCCAACCCCACAAAGCCGAACCCCTTGCTCCACTCTTTACGAGCTGCTTTTTCGCTCGGTGCCGGAGCCATTTAAATAATCAACCGGAACAGTCTCTTCGCCTTTCTCCTCTATTTTTCATTTGTCTCCCGCCGCGTGTTTCTCCTTCCCGCTCTAGCCCGCGATTACCTCCGTGTGTATTCTCCGTTTCGAGTCTCTGCTTTTATTGCTTCCTCTCTTTTTTTTCTCCCTTTCTCTAGACTCCTCTCTACTCATCTCGCCTAGGGGTTTCTCGATAACGAGAAATTTATGCGAGGCTACGATAAATCCATCGTCGAGTTCGCGTTAACTGTTTCCCCGGTGAGTTCTCGATTGTTTCGTTGCGTTTGGCGCAGTTGCAATTCTAGTGTTTATGGTCGCGCGAATCGTGGCTCTTTCGATCGAGGGGATCGTGAAGTTCGAAACGGAAAAATCGAGAAACCAGCACCGTCGATCATGCGAATCGCGTGGCCTGTGTATTATTAACTAAAATCACGCAGTTCCAACGTACACACAGAGATATCGAAGCGAGTCGGATAGCCGAGGTACGCGTGAATTGCAGTCGATGTTTGCTCTCAGGGAAATCCGAGGAGAGTGTATCGAAGCCAATTACACGGGGGCAAGCTTTCCGAACGTACCGACGATAATTCCTCGAGCACCCCCGCGCAATCCTTGATCCCCTAACGGCAGCAGCGGAACAGGATAGTAGTTGCGTTCGGAAGCGCTTGCTGGCCTGCGCTGCGGTCGACGAAAGCAAACTTCTGGTCGGGGATAGTCGGCCGCGCAAACTTCCACAGTCAGAGGGAAAGAGGAACAGAGAGATGGGAGAGAGTGGAGCCGTACCTCTGTCATTAATACGCGATGCTGGTTTATCGCGAGCTCCCACGGCGATCTCCATCGCTCGAATCTGCTATTTTATTCTCGGCTTTGTATTATACCGGTATTACCCCAATAACCTTTATAGATACCGAAATACCGGTATGACGTCATACCGGTAAATGGAAATACAGTAAATTCTCTATAATCGCAAATGCCTCGGGGGGATTTGTTTGCATTTATCGATCTTGGTCCTACTTTTTTCGAGCTTCAAAGGCCGAGCCGAACGTAGAGAAGGACAGCGCGTGTAAAGAGACACCACGGCAACCGTCGATGCGACGGCACCTGTCCGCGTCTCTTTCTTTCATATACGCTGTCCTTCCTTGCGTTCGAAACTCTCATTGTCAATTAAACCACTAAATTCAGTTCATATTATATCGTGTTTGGTATCATTTTGCATTAGAAAAATGCCAGGAATATGTTGGTGAAAGTCCCATGAAAAAATAATGGAAAATAAAGAAGATAGAATTTTGGTATAACGTTATGATGACTCACGGGCGTTTGAACTGTGCCGACGACTGCGACTCTCCGCGTCGCGTTAGTAGTGGTTCACACCGATATACCGAGCCGAGATCAGTGTATTGAGTTGGAGGGGATATTTCATTTGCGATTATCGTACATGCCCTGTTTGCGATTATAGAGAATTTACTGTACCGGTATATTTCAAGAACTTATACCGGTATTTTCGGTTGTACGTTGTACCGAAATACCGGTATGATACTATTTGAAAGTACCGATATATTTTCTGATGAAAAAATGAAAGATTGCTTTATTAAAACAAAAATCCTACGTGCCTTTGGCTTTGCCGCGTATTCAATTATTTCCGCCTTCCGCGCTCCGCAGCGCGGCGCGGCGCGGCGCGGCGGTCTCCGTGCGTCGCGCGTCGTCACGGTAACGCTTGTTCGTTGTCGCAAGACGTCTGTTGTTATTAAATAAAATAAGAAAATTTAAAAAATTACCGGCAAATATCAGAAAATATATCGGTACCTTCAAATAGTATCATACCGGTATGAATCCCTGAGTTTTGGAGCACTTCAGCGCGGATTTTTTTTCACTTTCCGAATAATTTTGCTTTTCTCCCTCGTACATAGGATACTTGGTCTTCCAGTTTGCGGAGTAGAATCAATGTGATTCTCAATATAAAATCGTCGACCGATATCTGCAACAATACTCTTACTTATACGAAGCATTGCACTAATTTCTCGATATGTTTTTCCTTTTTCTCGATGAAAAATTACAAGCTGTCGCACATTGAAACTCGTATTCTTTCCTTCGCGACCCATTTTCAACGAATTCACGTTTCCTACTGACAGTAGTGAGGTGGCATGGACGATTGCCAGACAAATATAATACGTGTCCGAATATTTTTGTGAGCCACAAATGGTGCATTATTTCGTTTAATAATATTTATTATGAAACGTATGTATATTTATTTGTTGATGTATCGTACCTTTATTTGTTGAGTTCTGCGCTAGTCCATCGAATGTAAAAATTTTTATGTTAAGAAAATTTCTTTTTTTTCTTTTTCTTTTCTATGTTCTTTTTGTATATTTTTGTTATTTTCTATTTCTTTTATAAGTTATACAAAACGTCTGTAAACCCATGTATAAA